>CM042170.1:36709910-36737410 GCA_023376005.1 Doryteuthis pealeii | reverse complement strand
CAATACTGTTTATTCATAGCTGGTAGAAGAAAAGATGGATTCATGCCTTTCACGACAGCATTAGTATAACACAAACAGTCTTGGCTGAAATCTGATCTCAGCTCACTGATTACATTTTATGTAATGATAATCATTATGCCACCTGTGCCACTATATATATATATATATATATATATATATATATATATATATAATCTTCACATGAGCAGGATGCGACACAAGGTCAATTTCTTAAGTGGAGTTTAATAGGTTTGAATTCAGAATTTTCCCTCTCCTAAACTGGTTACCTAGCAATGGTTAAAGAGCCTTGTCTGTTTTACTATTTACTGATAGCAGGAGCGAGAGTACTTGGATGCATACGTTTCCCAAGGGTATTAGCACTATGCAAACAGCCTTGTCCAGGATTTGAACTCTGATTGATGAGTTCATTTTCTACAACTTTAACCATTACACCACACACCTCCAATATATAAAAAGTGCCAAAATAAATTCAAATTTATATCTGATGAACTAAGGTACTCATATATGCATTTATATATATATATATATATGTATTATACATCCCTATTAATCATTTATTTTTACATCTGAACACCACGTGCATTAAGCATGTTTTATTATGTTTTTTTAGATATAAGTCTTGTGTAATAATATTCTTGCACGTGAACATGCATCACCTTACACAAATGCTAGTCTAGCCACTTTTTGATATTCAACCATCTGATGAATGCTTAATAGGCATGAAACTTTAGTAACGGTAAATTAGTATCATAATATTTTATTTGAGATTTTAAAACTGCTCTGTGAATTTAGCATTGAGCACTTTTATATGCAAATACTTTTCATACTTGCTATTTTTCAATATATATATATATATATATATTATATATATATATATATATATATATATATATAGGCACACTTAGTGTAGCAAGAAATAAAATTGATGATCAGAGTTCAAATACTGGATGAGACTGTTTGTCTCACTTCATGCTAATGCCCTTGGGAAAGGAATGAATCCATCTGTTCTCCATCCAGCTATGGGTAAATAGTAAGGCAGGCTGGGTTATTTAGCCCTTGAAAGGCAACCAGTCTTGGAAAAAAACTTCTGAAATTCAAACCAGATGTACTTCCATTAGAAATCAACTTTCTATCACATCCTTCTCAATGCAGAGGAGTTGGATAAATAAATAAATAAATAAATATATATATATATATATATATATATATTACTGTTTCTGTATGTATAGAGATAGAAAATAATTTGCTTGATAATTTTATAAGATTTTCACTCCTAGATATTCTGAATGGTGAACTTATCATATGTGCGAAATTCCCCCTAGAGAATATATACCATGTCAGTTTCTTGAAGAGAACTTTGATGATTTATAATAAAGATAGCCAGTTCTGAAATTATTCCCTCTGCATATAAATGGGAAATGTTAGTTTTCAATGTAACCAAATTATCACCAACTTTTCTGTGCATGAAGGCTTCATTTTCAAGCTGCTGGTCATGTGAACCAAAATCCTTGCTTCAAACTTGATTGTCAACTTGACTTATGTTGGTCAAAATTATTTGACACCCCTGCCTCGCTCCCCTCCAAAAAATGAAATTTAAAAATAGTACAGAATTTATATCAAAATAAATAATTACACCAATCCAAGAGATATTTTCATACAAAGAAAAATTGTAGGAAAAAGTTTTAAAATATCCTTTTATATTAATAAATGATAACATTCATATTTTTAAAATTAATGTGAATGTTTCACACAAACAATATCAATTTATTCTTTGTGATAAAACTCTTCATATTGTTTTAATTACTAATGTGTCGGGAAAATAAGGTTTTGAATTTTGAAATTTGGAAGAAAATAATCTGTTAAATACACACACATATATATATATAATGATTTTACCTGAGATGAAATTTTTTTGAAAGACATCAATATTAAATCTGTAATCAAAAACCATGAATATAGATGGATTAAAAAAATAAAAGTTTTTATCCATTCCTACTTAACATAAAACTTGACACCCAACCCTGTTAATAAAAGATGTGGAAGTCACCAAGACCTAAAAATAACAAACAGACTGACCACCCAATTTCAAACAAACTCCCAAACCTAATTAAAAACTCATCAGCCAGATGCCCACACCAGACACACACACACATATACAACTTTCAGAAATTTCCTCACATATATATTAGAAAATTTCCCAATTGTTTGATGATTATGGCCAGTTGTTTTCAAACTGTGATCCACTCACCACAGGGATCTGAAACCTCAACAGCAGTGATCTACAGATGGTGTTTTGAAAATTTATATTACCCATTTAGGGATAGAACCACAAAATTGTATTTCTAGTTACTAGTACAGACCTATGAGAATTCATTTAAAAAAAAAGTGGTTGCCACTCACCAAATTTTTGTTTAGTATGACTTCTGGGTATCAATTGTCATTTTAAAAGGCGATCAAAATTCAGCACCTACAAATATGAAGACCAAATACAGATCTAGACATATTGTGCAAAGAGAGTTGTGTGTATGTTTGTCAAAAATATCACCAAGAATTAACAATTTGTGCCAACCAAGGTAAGCACATCCATCTCACTAAATGTCATTACTCAGTGCAAATATTGAATGTGGTTTTCATAAAATATTTTTGATAGATTTCATTTTTATTTATTTGTTGGTCCACGAGAATTCATTTTTATTAATATGGGAGTTCACAAGATAGACTCTGAAGTAGAAAAAAGGTTCTGTCTCTAAAAATATTGAAAACCTCTGGCTGTTTGAGTGTCCAAGATCAGGGAATGATTTTGATGGAATAACTTCCATGATGAAGACTAACAATATCTATAAAAGTACTTCTTATATCTTTGGTAGATTGAAATTTTCCTCTCAGATTTTTTTTGGTCTAAACTGTAATTCATAGAATAGTTTTTCTGATCAGATCTACAAATTATTCTAATAGTTTAACTGAATGAATATACCTTTTCTAAAACTAAAAACTAAAAATGATAATTCCATTTTTTTAAAACAAAGGAAGAAATATATCTCTACATAAAATCAATTGTTTTGTATTTGAGAAGGTAAATCTTCTGTGACAGATTTCTTCCTTCTGCCAGAAAACTTCACTTCTTTGAAGATTCTTTTATGAAGATAATTACATTTCTTAGCTAGATTATTAGACATCTTTTTCCCTCCTCCCCATCTTTTTTATTATTACTTCTATTCTTTCTTCTCTTCCTCCACCTTCTGATTCTTCTTTCTTTTTCCTTCCTTTTCTTATAATAATTCTTTTCTCCTTCCACATATTTTCCCTTCATTTTCCTTTCTACCTTCATTTCTCCTTCTGCTGTCATCTTCAGTTTTTTCTATTTTTCCTCCACTTTTTTTTTAATAAGGAAAAGGTTAATTCTCATTTTTAAAAAGATTAAGACAGAGATTAGGAAATTTTACAGCACCATTCTCTATTACTTGACCACTATTACAGTATATTGGATTGATTGATTGATTTTAACAGCATGTCAATCCATCTAGGGTTATTTTATGCCTAGATACAAAAGGATCACATTTGTATTTACATTTTTTATGTAGTTGTTGCTTGAGAGTTGTTTTTCACATGGTTATATATCAAGTATTCTTATCTAATACTAATAATTTGCATATGGTTTCAAATCCTAATACTAATAATCCTTGGCACATGATTGAAATTATCTATTTAATACATGGAGATTGGACCCCTAACACCCAGAGTCTGAATAGACCTGGAAGTGATGGCAATGAAGAGGTACTCCACATTTGATAGAGCTCAAGAACTGGATCTTTACCATTAGATGCAATTTAGTGCTATACCAAGGATAATTATACCCTCTGCAGGGAATACTGTCAGCATATTCTAAGCCCCACCAACAGGGTTTTACAGTATATTAAATCATTTTTTAAATATGCAATTTACGATCTGAGCTTTATGAGACCATTTTTGGTATTATGGCTCAACTTAAATCCTGTAATTGTCATTTATCCATTACTTTGGCACAGGCATATCACATGACTAAACAGTTTGGAGGTGGAGTTCAAGAATTAGGGTGGGGCTTCTTTCTGCAATCCAAATCACAGGATTGCATCAGTAATAAAAAAGACAGGTAATGTCATTTTAATTTACAGTAATAATTTAGGATATTTTTATTGGTTCATTTTAACACAAAGATGGGATAATGATGACAATTTTGGGGGCGTTTATATATTTGGAATTTAATTTCAAAATGATTTGGTAGCAAGTTTTTTTTCTGCTTGTTAATATCTAGTTTCTTGGTTGCAGGAACAAAAATGGAATCTGAGTTAGACAGCTGGGAGAATACTGAGAAGGAAAAGAGATAATGTGTTGAAAGTAAAGCTGTCACCTATGCATAGCCATCATGAAGAAAAGAATAAATGATCCTGCTTTGTTGTCTGTGATCCTGACTTTCTTAAGTGATGCCTTATTCTTCAGGTTTTATGCACACAGCTTCTGGGTTGAGACTTTAAAAGCTCTCAGCCTCTTGCCATTTATGTTTAGTGTTTCAGATGTTTTTGCAAAGCCTGGCAATCTCTCTTGACGAAAACAGATACAAAAGAAATCTCTCAACGTGAGAAGAGAAAAGGAAAAATTGGTGGGGAAGGTAAAATAATCTTATTGAATATTTCTAAATCAATGATAACCAACTCTTGAAACAATTGGATAAATGATGCCTGTAGATAAAAGAATGGTAAATGTTGTTAAGTGTTTTTGATATTGTACACAGTGAAAAGTAGAAGAAATTTCTTGAGTTCTTGAAAGATTAAGGAATGGTTCAGAGAATTCAGGAGAAAGTAAAAAAAAAAAAAATTACAAAGGGAAAATTAAAAGTTAAAACAATAAAGAACTTGTTTTTCTTTTTTTCATTTTTGAAAGAGAGGAAGAAGGAAATAAAGAAAAAAAAAAGAAATAATGATAAAATGATAAAAAACAAAAGAACAAAAATGATTTCAAGAGAAAAGAAACCAAAAAAGTTGTAAAATAATTTTTTTTCATGGAATTAAAGGAATGGCTCTGGGTTCTTTAGTTCTGGTTAGGCAACTGATCTAGGAGAAGGAAAACTGAATTCAAACCACCTGTACTCTGCTTAATAATTGGCCATTGCAGAGGGGTTGGGTAAATACATAACATATATTATGATATTCATGTGTCCATTTTTGTTTTCCCCAATGGAGTAACAATATTATACATATATCAATATATTATGTGATTGTCAATATATTCACCACTTTTCAAGGGGTCAAGGGTTATACTTCATGACAGTACATGTTGAACTTAGTGCAACTGACTAAGAAAATAGTAGGATAATGGTTAGTGTGTCAGTCCAGCAAACATATTTCTATTGTATAGTGAGTTTGATCTGCACTGTGTGTTCAGCAATTGTACCAGACTTAGCCATGATTGAATTTGTCCTTCAGCATTGTCTTGCTCTAATGGTTTGTGAGATGGGAGCTAAGTGGTTGAATAGCTGTTGTTTTGTAGGGTGCTGCTTCCAGGATTTGTTCAAAACAGCACATATTCCCATACAACTTTTTCTCCAGGCATTTTGTTAAAGTTCAAGTAGTGCAACCATTCAGTAATATTGACATGGCTACAGCTTGGAAGAATTCATGTTCTATTTTATCACTAAGCATTTTTAAACTGTCAATTGAATGCTTAGTTTCTCTAAGAAAAAGGTTATATCCCAAAACACTAATTCTTCATTGCAAGACAATTGTCATTATTTTCATTTTCTCTTTTGCAAATCATTCATATAGAAAAAAAAAACCCAGGTACAATTAAATTTTCAGACTATAATAAATAAATAAAAGGTAAATGAATATTTTAAAGTTTTGAAATTGTCTTGTTTTAATAAAAGATGAATTATACAAAATATTTGGCTGTAATTAGTCAAGTGCAATATTTGGTTTTGTTGGGACAGAAAGAGAAACAATTTTATATTATTTTCAATTCTTTTGTTTTGTAGAGGAAATCGATGTTTTTCAAGGAGAATGAACTGAAAGTTTCTTTAAATTAAAGACTGTCAATTATATTTGGACTTATAACAGAGAATGTTTGAAAAGTTGCTTTTCGTATGAAATATTAGAAAAAAAAACCTAACAAAATAAAATCAATAGCGTTTAATTGGCAGAACATTTCAAAGTGTCTGAATTAATAAAAACAATGTTTAAAAACAAGAAGAAGAAGAAGAAAAAGCCGAAAAAAAAAGCACCACAACAAATTAACAAGCGAAATATAAAGCCAAATTGATTATGCAGCTTGGCAGACTGATTATACAAAACTTTTATCCGATTATTATTAATTAATTGTGGATATAATTAATCGGCATGTGGGAATGTTAGCTTCAAAACAACAGTAGCCTGTGTGTCCTCAAGACATCAAGAGGGAAAACTGAAAAACAAAAACAAAAACACACACACGCACACAAAAGATTGCCAATGGAAATAAAAAATGCCAACAGATTTCCTAAGCAAGTGTCAATCAATAGAAGTAGAAGTCTTTAAGAAAAGAAACAATACACATTTTATACTAGAATAAAGAGTGTGATCTTACCTAAAAAAGGTATTCTTCTGTCAAACTCTTTTACAATATGGTATAGAGTTTAGACCTAAGACAGTTTGAAATTTCCATGAGGAAGAGTAGAGTAGTAGCTCTCAAAGTAGTTTGAATAATAATGAGAGCTCCTTTGAATTCAGACTTTTTCTTCTCCTAGACTGGTTGCCATACCAAGGTTTAAAAGCCCACACTGCTCTACTATCTATCCAT
The DNA here is from genome assembly GCA_023376005.1 of Doryteuthis pealeii. NCBI lineage: Eukaryota > Metazoa > Mollusca > Cephalopoda > Myopsida > Loliginidae > Doryteuthis > Doryteuthis pealeii. The sequence continues at coordinate 36,730,582 of CM042170.1, read as the reverse complement.
AACTAGAGGAAGAATGGTGAGATTAATACCTTTCCCAACAGTATTAGCACAATGTGAAATGAGTTAACATATATTCACATATCTACATTTATATATTCACACACACACCCCACACACACACACATATAATATATAATATATATAACCAAGACAAAAAACAACAACAGATGAGAGGAGTTGGTGAATTGCTGAATTAAATTATTCTAAAAACTTAAATAGATTTTTGCCCCTAAAATTAAATTTAGAGGGGAAAAATTAAAAGTTTTTAGAATCAAAAAACCAAATTTGCAATTTCAAACAGCTTGTCTCTTTGAAGATAATGGACTAAATTGTGAGAGAAAAAACTATGTGAATTTTGTTTTGTGTAAGGATACCATTCATATTTTCTTTATTTTATAAATTTGCTAAAGTTTTACATTAAATCCACAAACCATGACAATATATTACTAAGTAATGTACTTTATAATTTAACAAAAGCTGAAATGTTTCTTTTTCAATCAAAATGTGAATAGAAGCTCAGAGGAAGAATTGCAGCCCTGTTAAGATCAGAGGAAGAATTGATACCATTCAGATTGCAGCCTCGTAAAGATCAGACCTGGAGACCTTGGGAAACTTGTTGACTTCAATGAAAAACCACCACTTTAAACTGTTCTGAAAAACTCATAGATAGATAGTAAATAATTAACAGATTGACTGACTGATAGATAGATAGATATGAACATAAATAGATAATTATGTTAATTATTTACTACAATTATGAGGCACTCTGTTGTCAAACTCAATACCAGATTTAGGCTTAGTGAACCTCTAGGATAAATTTGAAGACACTTTGTTAAAATAGTTATAAAAGAACAAATGGTACCTTAAAACTTTTACTAAACGTTGACACACTGAGTTATCAAATTCAACGGTGACTTTACTTTTGGACTGGACAAGTTCAGCTTGGGGAGGTTTCAACAAAATACATCAACATTCATTCTGCAGGTCTTTCAACACAGCATGTGTGTAGAAGGTGTTCATGGTGTGAGACCAGGAAGGGTAGAGGAGTCATAAGTATATTGTTCTAATAAGCTATGATGGGACATTTTGAAGGGTTATGAGTATATATATATATATATATATATATATATATATATATGTAAAGAAAATGTTAGTAATATATATATAGAGAGAGAGAGATGAAAAAATTAATGAGACAAATAGCAATATTTTTCTTGTGATATTTTTGATTTTTCACAATTAGTTTTGACCTTAGGTCATTGTCAGAAGAAAAGTTTTTTGTGAAGAAAATTAAAAAAAATGTTTTTTTAAAGGAGTTGATATGCTATAAGTGTAGCCACAAAATATCAACTGGAGACATAGCATATCCATTTTTTGAACAAAAATTATTTTTTTGTCATATATATCTATATATATATAGATATAGATATACACATATACACGTCTGTGTGTGTGTACTTAAAGAAAATGCTCATATTGTTGATATTCACTTACATTTCTAAAATCCTGTTCAAATCCCTATTCAGATCCAAATATGACTTACGAAACTCAGTATTTGTATGTGAATGAATTCTTGAGATTTTATTTGCCATATTCTGTCACCAAGCAAACTGAATTACTGCTTTCCAGTTGACCTTATAACTTGTAACGGCTTTGAGGGTCAGCACAATGTTACCATTGCATCTTTGATGATGTTCCCTGAATGTTTCCAATGAGTAAATCTTTCTTTTGACACTTGACCTTTTGACACACGAAAGCTTCGATGTCCCTTCACAACAAATGGTCTCTCTTTTGGGAACAAAATATAGCGTTTAATATGGGGATCCATCGATCCATCTTACAATCTCTTGGATTCGCTTTGTAGCAGGAATAATTATGTTTGCTTTCACTGGTTCTGGCCAGAGTCCAGATAAAAGCCAGAATTTATAATGCTTGTCTTCGAAAACCCCCTTCCCCCCATTTTCCATACTTGAAAGATTGGTATAATATAATCTTCTTACCTCCCTTGTAGTTTGTACCTGTAAGTATTTGTAAAACCTTTGATATCTACTCAGGATAAATGATAATGCCAGATAATTTCATCAATAATATAACTCACTCTTATTTCTCAGCCTTTGTTGATGTTTGTATATATTTACCCACTGATCAATTTCTAAGAAGAATAAAACTGTACAACGTTTAGGCCGATATGCCCTCCGGCCTTCTTCAGGTATTTCTTGTCAGGCTTGCTATTTAATGAGGAGATACACAAACCTTGTCTGCCCTACTATTTACCTATTGCTTGAGGGGGTGGGTGGAGAACAGATGGATTCAAAACTTTTCCAAGAGTGCTAGCATAAAGTGAAATACAAACAATTTCATACAGGATTTGCTGATTCAATTTTCTATGATGATAACCATTACGCTAGGTACTGTTTGTACATGACTATCTAAACTGGAAGATACATTGATACCTTAGGACAAACATTTTAGGCCAATAAAAAAAACAAATCATTAAGCAATAATTACATTGCAACAAGTATTTAACACTTTTCATAAATATAGTTTATTTAGAAATTAAACATATTTTAAATTTTCATATCTATTTGAAATTTTGTATGCAAAAAGCAGCTAATAATACTAATAACAATATAAACAAAAAGATTTTGTATTGAAAAATGATGAAAATGTAAATTCCAAAATTTCTGTAATTGAATGTCAAAAAAGTATTCATATTTAGTTGTGGTGCTTTTGTTTGCTATAATAGATGCTATTAATTGAATCACTAAACTTGTACATATTAGAAAGAATATTGGACCTCTCCAAATATTATTTATAATATTCATCAACTCTGAAACATTTCCCATGTAAAACCACCAAGGGCCATAGATCTACCACTTAGCATCATTTTAATAAATACAAACACAAAATTTATCATATTTTCTAATTCATTATCTAAAAACAAAACACTTGACAACCCATTAATAGTTCTACCTAACAGATTCAAATTAATAATAACTGACACTGATACATCTAATGAATTCAATGAATATCTCTCTAATTCTGTTTATGATAGATTTGAAAGTCATCGGCAAAAATCCTAAGATTTGATTCAATCCTTCTTCCTGCTACATCCCAAAGGTGGGATTGGCAGAGGTAAAATTGCTTCCACTGAATTTCATTAAAAGCCGATTGGTACTGACAAAAAGTAATAGGAACCAGCAAGTGTACAAGATGCTACATCACAATGAGATTAAGCAAGTGTCCAATATGCAATAAATCATCTCATTGATATTAATCAATATTGCTTTCAGTATCATTTCCCAAGAATTCCTCTTCCTGATTTTTCCAATCATTTTTCCTTTTACTACTTAAATGGATTACGTACAAAGATCTTCTCATTTGTTGAACTCTGCTGCCATTTTGTTGTAATCACTGACATCAATCATCTGCCATTTTGGCAATGGCAATATTACTGCTGCTGCTGATAACATACACAAAAGAACAACTGGATGTAAAAAAGAACAGGACAAATAGAAATCAATACAAATATAAATGTACTTGTAAAGATATACAAATCATTTCAGAGTCTATCCATTTGTAGTTAGCTTCAAATAGAAGTTTAAAATATTCAGTCAGACTGAATCATATATGTATAATCATAAGAATATACATGCATAGATATTCAATATATACTCATGTACACACCTATGATGCCAAACTCGCCTGATATTCTCTAAGTGCTACTCATTGGATTTTCCTCTATGACTTGAATCCATAGTTTTAAGCCGACCTGACCTTGCCTGATTGTTAAGTTTCATGTAACCTGAGTAAAAAAAAAAAAAATTCTTGAACGTTCTAGTTTCTGTACTGTGAACAATTACACAATCCCCTTTCACAAAACAGTTTTTTTTGTTGTTGCTTCTGTGATATTATGACCGAGTTTGAAATAAAAAGTATAAGTTCCCAAATTAGACTATGCCGCACATTCATTTTTGTGACTTTCAAATCAAACACAGAGTGGAAGTAACACACCACATGTCAGCACACCAAATACCATGATACTATTAACCACTGTGGATACTTTACATGTCTCAAACTGTTTTAGTCATGTGATATATCCACCATAAACTAGCATGTACCCCCCCCCCCAGTAGATATGGTAGATATTTGAGTATAAGTCACCTTGTGTATCAGACAAGGTGAAATTACTGATAAAAATTTAAGTAAATGTGATTACTCAAACATAAATTGAGTCCATAAATATTATGTTTTATGATGTTTCCTCATACTTTTAAATATACCAGAATATCTTATTCTATTTCTACATTTTGTTTTGAATTCATTTTTATTTCTCTGGTTTCCATTACCTTTCATGACTAAAATGCCAATTTTGAAAGAAAAACAATAAAAATGATTTATTAAAGTTCAATTAAATGTTAAACTTTATTTATTTCATTTATAGAAGATTTATTATGAACCAGGTGATGAAATCAAAGTGTCATAACTAAGTCAATGAATTGATGTAAAACAGAAATCAAATTGGATATTAAATTTGTTTGAAGTTCTTTCATAAAAGTAATAAATAAAAAACTTTAATAATGTTTTTCATAAATATTGGTAAGTATAAATATTTGATAAATATCAGTATGTATAAATATAAAAAGTTGGTTGTAATTGTCAAATGGGAAAATAACTTGAAAATATCAGTTTTATTGATCATTCAAATATTTGTCTTTCTTACTGATTCATGTCAAATTGTAAATTTTGCTGCATTTTTAGAGAAAAAAAATCTTTCAGCCATGGCAAGACATGGCAAGTCTCTGAAATCAATAGACCAGTTCATAACTCCAGTATCAGGTTTAAATTCTGTATGAGGCTGTTTGCATTTCACATAGCACTAATACCCAACTATTTCCCCTCCAGCTATGGGTTAATCGTAGGGCAAACTGGGTTATTTAACTTTGGTATGTCTTGGGGAAGGAAAACTGTGAATTCAAACCTGTTAAACTCTGATTAGAAAATTGACCTTGTGTCACATCCTGCTTGTGCAGATAGGTTGGTAAATACCTACATCAGTAGCAATATCTCATCTACTGAAAGTGATGTTAACATATGCATTGGCTAAGTATGGACTGCTATTCATATCAACCATATGGAAATATGATCTCTGATAAAATAAAATGGGAGTTCTTCCAAGCTTCTTGGAAAAAAGCTAAATAGAAAGTACACCAAAATACTATGCACTGTTTTGAACAAGCCCTGGAAGCAACACCCTACAAAACAACAGCTGCACAACTGCTTACCTCCAATCTCACAAACAAGATATGATGGGCATATAAGAATAAACTCATGAGTGATGTTCTCTTATGGGCTCCTACATATAGACACACCAGTGTTGGCTAACCATCAAAATCTTACATTCATTAGCTCTGTGCTGACACTAGATGCTGTTTATAGGACTTACCAAGAGTGATGGCAGATAGGGACAGATAGTGAGAGAGAATCAAAGGAATCCATGCTGTGGGCACACCTTGATGATAATGTTGAAAGCCACATCAATTATACCAGTATTTAACAGTGTGTTTATCAACCGATTGCACTTTCACTAAATAAAGGGAATGGTGGTTAATGGAATGTATTGGTGGTGGTGGTGGTGGTTGAATATCCAACACACACATATAAATGTATATATATATATGTGTGTGTGTGTGTGTGTGTGTGTGTGTGTGTGTGTATGTGTACAATATACAGCATTTATCACTGAAAAACCTGCAAAAGATTTTCCTTCATTTACTTTAACCACATCAGTTAAAAAAAAAAAGAAAAGAAAATGAAACATGATTATCATTGTTGTTTCCATTAAAAATTGGTGCAGAGAAAGTTTGACCGAAATTGAAAGAATGCATTTTCATTAAACGTTCAATCAGAGAATTAATGTCTGATAGTAAAGTCAGAACTAAACTGAATTCACTTGTGCACTGACAGCATGGGATTCACTTGTTTTACTTCTATTGTATTTCCTCGGATCTTAAAGAGCTGAAAACTTTGCTGATTTAATAAACAACACAGTAAAAACAAATCAAAGAATGGGGTGCCCTGAATGTTTCTTAAAATGCACTTCTTAGATTCTCATTTGAATTTTTCCCAAGAGATCATATCACCATAAACAATGATGAGCACAATGGAGGTTCCCATCAACAAACATTTAAGATGATAAAAATATATCAAGGCCAATTCAACATGGATGATTACTGCCTGATGTTACCTCAAACATTTTTTGAATAATATGGAGCAAATACAATGAATATTTTATATTTATTCAGCTATTTTCTATCATCATCTAAATTTCCTTGAATATGAATATAAAATTTACTCGCATATACTCACAAGTAAAATGCAACATAAAGTCAATTTTTAAGTGGAGTTTAACAGGTTTTGAATTCAAAGTTTTCTTTCTTCTAGACCAGTTGGCATACCAAGTTTAAAGAGCCTAGTCTGCCCTACTATTTATCCATGGCTGGGGAGAGAATATTTGGATGCATATCTTTACCAAGGTTAGCTCAATGTGAAATGCAGACAGCATCGTCTGGGATTTGAACTCTGGTCACCATCTCCATTTTGTACAATGATAGCCATTACACCATGAGCACCTCATGATACCAAGGTATATGAACTGTTTTACTATACTATTTCCTTTGAACATGAATTTGTTGTGGGGTGGGTATATATATATATATATATATATATATATATCCTTGATGGTTCCTTGCATCATTCTTTATCTTAAACTAATGAGAGAATTTGTGGAAAGGGGTTGCATCATGAACATTGCTAAGCAGCTATGTGTGAATTCACAGTTTTACTCTTAAATTTCCAAAACATAGTGAATAACTGATGATTTCCACAAAGCACCCCCCCCCTTCTCAAGTGTTGTAGAGTCTCTGAATTAAAACATTTTTCTTTTTATGATGCTTTTAGTAATAATGCATTGCAAATCCTTGTTTTTAATTGTATGCATTATTTTATTATTTGTTTTGATTTTTACAATTAAGCAGAAATACATTGCTGTTTATTAATACTAACTCCTCCCTCATGAGAAATATGTGGCTGAGATTGTGTCCAAAAAGTTAAAAAGTGCAACATTATATATATATATATATATATATATATATATATATATATATAAATTTAAAACAATTTGTTTTATTATTTCTTTTTATTGACTTTATGTTTCATTCTATTTTTCTGATTATAATTACAAATAAATTTGCCCTCACACTTTATTACAGATTAACTTTTCTAACTCTTACCTATTATCATTTATTTTTTACCTGTTTATCTTTTACCATTTATAAATCACCCTTTATCTTTTTACTTTTTTATTTATCTATTCACTGTAGATGACTGGGACATTAAGAGAAAAAAGTTACAAAAATTCCCCTGATGGAATATATATATATATATATATATATATATTATATATATATATATAGATATAGATAGATAGATAGATAGATAGATAATAGATTTTTGCAAGTAGAAAGAATGGTCAGATATATGACCATTTTTGGAGTATTTGAGTGGGGCATATGTTATCATTTAATGATTAAAGTTAAGACAAGAGACTTTTGCTTTTAATTCAATATCCAATTTCATTCCTTCATTTATATTTTTTATCTTTTTGTATATGGAAAATTCTTTGTCATAAAGCATTGATATTTTTTTTTCATTTATTTATTTACTCATTTATTTTTAGATTTTTCTTTAAAAATTTGACCAACAACTCTCTTTGATTCACTTGTTGATAACTTGATGTGAATTGAAAGACACAATTTTCTCTTTTGACCAAATATTGATTTTTTTAGATATTCTTTATGATTTTTATAATTTTGATTTTTGGAATAAAATGATTCTCAGATTTGATGAATAATTTCTGATAACCCTCACATATTAACAGGCATCATTTGGTTTAGTAGAAGTAACATTTTTATCTTGACTGCTTTTATCCACTTTTCACCAGAAAAGGCATGATTCTAAATTTCCCTGTCCACCATCTATCATTCATTCTATGATAAAACAATTTTAGTTAAGATTAGATAAGTCTTGTCTTCATCCTTTTCAATGTACAAATAAACACACAAATTATAACATAAAGTTGCACAGATGATATTCACTTTGTTTTCTTTTTGACCAAATGTCCCACATAGTTTAAGCTTGTACCCTTTTCCTAGATCATTTCTTCTCTCATTGTTTACTTAACCCAATGATAATATTTGAGAGAAGGTGGGGTATCCTGAGCTCTGCTAGGGAGCCGTGTGTTAATTTTCAGTTTTAATCTTGAATTACCAAAACTTCCTACATAGTGAATAGCTTTTGATTCCCTCGAATCCCTCAACCAAATCCACAAGCAAAAGCATTATAAAATCTTTGGGTTTAAATCATCAAACTTTGATATTTTTTAATGACACTTTTAGTACGAGTATATTATGGCCTTTTCTTTTCATCTAATTGTATATAACTTGTTTAATTATTTGTTTTAGTTTTTACTACCAATATTTATCAATACTATTCCCCCCCCCACCACCACCACCACGGAAAATACAATTGCAAATTCTTATACCACTAAGAACATATTTGATAAAAAAGCACAATTTTATGTCTGTTAAATAAATTAGGCATTTATAAATGAAGTTTCTTAATATTAAAATTAAAATTAAAAATATTTTATTTCCATGCATGTGTATAGGAGTAATAGTATGTGTGCATTAGTCATAGACTGTGGATAAAAATGCTTCTGATAATGTATAGAAGTATATATTACTTAGTAAAAAGAATATGAGCTTAAATATTAATACGATTCTACTTAGCTGTTTATCTACATAGGCCAATAAACAAACAAACATTAATCTGTGTCTATCCTTGGAGATTAGCAATTCTATCAATGCATAAACTCTGCATGAAGTCTTATATTACACATTCCTCATAGCAAGATTAAATTTCTTATATATAATTCTGGAGAAAAACACATATACTCACATACATCCATGCATATATAAGTGGATATAAACAGAAAACCATAGATATAAATTTATATGAATATATATATATATATATATATATATATATAATATATATATATATACACAACACACAATATATATATATATAGATTAGGGTAGCGAAGGTGTAAAGTCAACAACTCTTGGTAACTGTCAGTTTCTTGACTATGCAATTTCCAAAGGAAGAGAAAATTGCACAGGTGAGAAGCTGACTTTATATATATATATATATATATATATATATATATATATATATATCATTGCTTTTATGTACCTGTTTAGTTAAAAAAAAAAAAAAAAAGAAGCTAAATAGAAAATGCATTAAAATAAATATATGTATTCATAAATAAAAGAAAATGTTTTAATTATGCTTACCCCTCACATGCATGTAGAGTCTACACCCAAACACATCCATATACACATGCACACACATAAGTACATATGTGAGTAGATATAATGAGTGTTTATTCATAAGTTTATTCATTTGCTTGATACACAATCTCCTGCCAAGATATCTGCCAGATAAATAAACTTAAAAACGTTCAACTTTTAATCTACAAGAAATTCAGATAAAATACAAGGCTACAAGTTTATCATATTTCACCCCAAAATCAATCAAACAGTTTCTTATTTATTATAGACTGTATTGATTTGTAATAAGATCTTTGGAAAACAAATCACCTCCACACCACCACCATCACCATTCTGTCCAACCACCCATTTTTCAATTCCAAATATTTTTTTTAAGTAGGTAATAAGAAATAAAATCTATGTAAACTGAGGCCGGTCAGGGTGTGGTGATGGGGGGTGGGTGGGTGTATAAATAGCAAATGGCCACTTGACACCCCTTCAATAACTGATCAAAGGAAATATAGATTTATGTTGATCTATATTGCAATCTGTGTCTTGGAAAATTATAATCAGAAGTCTATCTCATTTTTTTTTCTGGAGGAAGAGAAAGATCTTTTTTGCTACTTATCTTGCTAGATAGTCAATACAAACAAGCACCTTCTCCTCAGGTGACTCTATCAATCTCTTTTAGGATTCTCAGAATCTACCATCAAAAACAAACAACAGCATCGCACAACCCTGGATCAATATAATCTGAAAGAATCATTTTCAATAAGATTATTCCGCAAATCATCAATATCAGTTGGAACTTTTCAAACATCAATGATATTGATTATCAAGCTCGTTTGTTAATAAAAATGTCTTGATCCTTTTGAGGTAGAGGATAGGAATTGATGTAATGGTCAAAGAAACTTGCTCAACATCCTTCTTAACTAGGTGTTATATATTCTTATGGGCCAAAATTGTTTGATGCAGATTTTGTTGGCAGCAGAGAAACATATTAAAGATGATTGTGTAATGTCCTAATTTAGATACATATGTTCTATCACTGATTTATTTATCACTCTTTATTTATAATGAGATCAATTTTTTTTTTTAAATACCCCAAAGATGTTGATAGCATTTTATCTAAACCTTTGAAATGATGTTATAATTTATTTGTCCACATATCATTTTCTGCCACCCAATGAATTATAAGCATTCACCAAAGAAAACAACAACAAAAAAAAACATCTCAACTTATCAAGACAAAAAGTTGTATTTTTTTTGTATGAAGATTTTTATACATGAGTGTAAAATTAAACATTGTGTTAGTGGTAATAATACTAGATTTTGACTCGTATTTCACAATCCTATAAACCTTTAAACCCAATATTTCTGGTTAAGCACTATTTTACTCTACAAACAAGATCACATTAAATACTGTGATGTTCAGCCTGAATAAAAAATCCTACAAAATTATCTTTCAGCTACAAATTGGACTGAAAATTACATTATTTTTTACTTTAGAGGATTTTAAGCATATTGCTCTTATAAAAATCTCTCTATGGTGTGCTACATATACAAGCATAATGAGAATTTCTTTACATACATATATGTGTAAACATATAAATAGGATGATATAAACATATATTGGTTCTGTATGTATTTGTATGAAAAATACCAGAGTATGTTATTTTACGTATATATAAAGTCGAGTTCAAATCCTGGACTTGGCTTTTTCCCCATAGTGCTAATACCCTTGGGAAAGGTATGAATCCTACTCTCCCTCCAGTTATGGGTAAATGGTAAGGCAGGCTGGGCTCTTCAGCCTTGATTAGGAGAAGGAAAACTCTGAATTCAAACCTGTTAAACTCTAAATATATTTAGTAAGTAAATAAATTTACTTTGTGTCGCATCCTACTCGTGTGGAGGGGTTGGTAAATATGTATATGTGTGTGTGTGTGTGTGTCTGTGTGTGTGTGCAGGTTTATTATCTAAAAGATAAATTAGATAATTTACAAATAACAGAAGCCTGTTGACATAATTGAAAATATTTGAATTTAGTGAAATTCTGTTTTGTCTGAAGTTTTTAATCTTTATTCAATGAAATCTTCAGATTTGCTTTCTTAATCTTTCAATCACTCTGATTGGATCAGACATGTCTCCAACCTTCATCAAATTGAAACAAAAATAAATGACAATGCATGTATGAACAAATTATCAAACAATCAACTTTTCTTGCATTTATTCAAAATACTGTCAAGCATTTTCTTTTCAAAATTTTTCAGCTTTTCTTAAAATAGTTATTCATTTTCTAATTAAAGATTATTTTCTCTCTCTCTCTCTCTGTCTGTCTCATATATATATATATATTATATATATATATATATATATATATATATACTAAGATTAACACATCATTCAATAAGTCCTGGGCCTGGCATATAGATGATGTCACTAATACAAAATGCATAATTTTTCTAAAGTACTAACCTTCAAATGGTACGTGTCAAAATTTGAGCCCAATCAGATTATTAGTTTAAAAATTACAGTTATTTAAGTGAAGGTACTGTTGTAAATTTTCAAAACAATGGAAAAATCTGAATTTCGTGTGTTGATAAAACATTGCTTTCTGATGGGAAAAAATACTGTTCAAGCAAAGCAATGGCTTGATAAGTGTTATTTGAACTCTGCTCCATCGGGAAGTCAGCATACTACCTCTTAACTATTGTAGTTAAGAGGTGGTATCAGAAGGCAGTGTATTCACCATTCTGCATGAACATTTATCAATGAGAAAGCTGTGTTCAAAGTGGGTGCCGTGTTTACTTTGTTTATAGTCGATCAAAAACAACAATGCGTCGATGATTCAAAACATTGTTTGCAACTGTTTCAACACAACAAAAAGGAGTTTTTGCATGAATATGTGACAATGGATGAAACATGGATTCACCACATCACTCAGGAGTCAAATCGTTAGTCAGCTAAGTGGACAGAAGCAGATGAAAGCTGTCTAAAGTGATGAAAGACAAAAACATCAGCAGGCAAGGTTTTCACCTCTGTATTTTGGGATGCGCAAGGTATTTTTTTCATTGATTACCTTGAGAAAGGAAGAATCATCAATAGCAAATATTATATAATTGGTGTGTTTGAAGGAAGAAATCAGCCCCCCCAAAAAGTCACAAATGAAGAGGAAAAAAGTGCTATTTCACCAAGACAGTGCACCGTGTCACAAGTCAATCACAACAGTGGCAAAACTACATGAATTGCACTTCGAATTGCTTCTGCAACCACCCTATTCTCCATATCTGGCCCCCAGCGACTACTTGCTGTTTACCAACCTCAAAAGTATCCCCCAAATATTGGAAACTGAAGCATATTTTGAGGCCAAAGACAAATCATTCAACAAAAAAGGCATCAAATTGTTAGAGAAGCATTGGAATCAGTTTATCATGCTAGAAGGAGACTGTGTTGATGAATAAATTCAAATTTTGCCACAGCCAAGGAGGTGAATTCATCTTTACTGGGTACTCCACTATTGTTGCTCTGTACCAGGTTTATTTGGAGGGTTAGTTATTTACTAAGTTTTGCTTAGTTGTGGCACATGGACAGATATATGGGTCACACAGTGAGACTCAAACTCACTAGTAAGGGTAGGCCAGACTACTACTAGCTTGCTATCTATTATACAATGCAAAGTTCCTGATTTATTTGTTGGGTTAGATAGTTGCATCATAATTCTTGTTTTATAAATGGTTTCAAATGCTGATTTTAAGGGCAGACTCCCTGACTTAGAAAATTGATTCAACCCAATCTTCTTAATTTGATTTCCCTATTTTCGACCATTGACAAAGGTGCAAATAAGTGCATTTCCTGGTGTCATAGGAAGTTGCTGTTATAAGGCCATTAAATTATTTGTATCTCAGCTAACAGCCATTCATGTTAACTTAGCATCAATCATTTCTTTCATTTTAGTTGCTTACCAATCAACTACTCACAGTGGATTGGGAATAAAGAGAAGAAACTCAGGAGGTGATGTTCACATATTCACTTTTTTCATCAGGAAACAACAGTTACTCTAGAAACAGACACAAGCATTGGAATCAAACCATTCCCTATGTTCCTTTCTCATTTTTTTCATACAGAAACTAAAACATCAACATACTATATGTGCAGATAAATACTTTGGATGTAGAGAAAACTAAAATGTCATGGAATCTTCCTATGATCCTCAAAACAAATTGTGGTCAAACATTTTAGATTAAACCCCATCACTATCTCCCCTTGCACACAAAAAAACAACAAATTATTTTCTTTTGTATCATTTATTGGCTCTGAGGAAAACTAGGGAAACAATTTCCTAGTCTGAAATAATCATTTCATTTTGTTTCCCTGCATCAAAGATATATAAAGATAAAACAAGTTACTATAGATTGACATAGGTAATGTATTTCTAAATACACATATAAACATGTATGTGTGCATGTAGGTATGTATATGTATATATATATATATATATATATATATATATATATATATGTGTGTGTGTGTATATATATATGTGTGTGTGTGTGTACATATATATGGTGATGTGTTGATATTGTCAATGGTGAAAAAGGTGTTGCTTTGTAGGACAAAGTGAAAAGTGCTCAGCAATGATAGATCTACTATATAAGTAAAATCTGTGGTTTTTGTAAAAGAAAAAAAAAATCAAATATGAACACTTATTACATGTAAGTGATAGCAATCTTCAGACGATGGTAAGAGTGTAAAAAAATGTTCTAGTGATGGTAAGAGTGTAAAAGAATATTTTTTTTCATACTCTTACCATCATCTGAAGATTGCTATCACTTGTGTGAAACTTTAAGTAATGGTTTTGTGTTTTTTTTTCTTTTCTTTTTCTTTTGTCTTTTTTTTTGGGGGGGGGTTCTTTTACAAAAAACAGATTTTACTTATCTATACAGAAAGAGAAACATAAAAAGAAAGAAAGAGAGCATCATCCATCGATAAATATTTATGAATTCTTCATATGCATATATCTTTTAGTGGTTGTTTTATAAAAGACTTTAACCTGAGGATAAAAAGAATTTAATCCCACCAAAATATTATGGCGACCTTTACTCAGAGATATTTATCAGGTAAAATGATTGTATCATGCACTAACCTCATTCAAGCATCCCTTTTTTATGTTGTGTCATTTTCCAAGGAAAATCATATGATTATTTCAGTGGTCACCAGTTATTGGTAATGTTGGTGCTAGAGGGGGTTATCTAGTTGTAACTCACTCACCAAGGTTAGCATTAGATTAATAATGGATACACAAACACTGAACAAAACAGAAGGAAATACAAGATTAGTTCATATATACACTTAAGATATTTACATATTAGGAATTTTATAAGAATACACAAATGTGTCCCAACTAATGAAATATGCATATTGTTCCATGACAAGCAGTATATAAAAGGGTGTAACTAAAATGGTGAAAAGTCTTACTTTTCTTCTTTGGTAGTTTTCATTTCAATAACAAGGCAAATGACATGTGGTGAGATCAAGTCTGTTCAATGAACCAAGGTAAGAAGAGAGGCCGTATTCATTCAAAAAATGTGGACAAAGAGGATAAGAAAGGATTCTGACCAATGGGCACATGATGTCCAAAGACACACCCACAAATCTAAGGGAAGATAATTATTCATTGTCTAACTACAAGTACAATATGTTTTGACTTATTTTGTTTAGATCATAGAAAGGAAAGATTGTCTAATGGTTTCATATAGAACTATAAAGTTTGTTATGCATACTTACTGGACCCAGGGAAAGATTGTTTTCTTTTAAATCTTAATATGTTATCAAAAAGTTGGTTGCTTATTTTAAAAATATCTCTATATATGTATAATGCTATAGACACAAAAGAAAAACAAAGAGAAGAGAAACACAGAAAGAATACAAGTTTATTGGTATGAATATATATAAGTGTGTGAGTGGATGTATGGGTGAGAAAGAGAGAAAACCTTCTTCCATTAAAGGCCACATTACATTACTATACAATGTTTTTTTTTGCAATCAGTACATCTATATACTTGTAAAAGATAACATACAAAGTTATATAAATATTTGCCTTTGTATGGCTCCCTTTGTCTTTTTATATATACTTATGTCTGTTTACACACACATGCAAACATATAGATAGACACAAGAAATTCCTGGTATACAAGTAGAATGAAATATTTTTATATTAATGCATAGGGGTATATGGATAAATGAATGTGAAGCTTTGCGTGTGTGTGGATATGTGTGTCTGTGAACAGCCATTTTATCTGCTATTTTTCATGGTGGGGAAAATTGATATATTTTCTCCAGTCTACTGGAGCTAAACTGATGTGATAACAAAAATAAAAAGCACTCGGGTATATATATATATATATATATATATATATATATATAAAGATAGATACCTATATGTTTATCTATATATACACTCATTCAAGCATACAAATGTCTGTGCAAAAAAGAGAATATATATAAAGATAGATGGCCACATATTTATATACAGCTACACTCATCCAAGCATATATGTCTATGTGTGAGAGAGAAGTATATATATATATAAAACTAACTCACCTGATGACTGAAGATGTGAAACTGAGTCATGACTTTGCCTTATTTCTATAATTGTTAATATATTGTTATAAGGATCTGCTTTTTTTGTATTCAGTGCTGTGTATATTGTGTGATTTGGAGGCCATCATAGCATGGAATTCTTATCATGTATATATGTATATGTGTATATATATATATATATATATATATATATATATATATATATATCGAGAGAGAGAGAGATGTTTATATACATATACACTCATCAAAGCATACATGATTGACAAGATGTGTATGAGAGAGAGAGAGAGAGAGAGAGAGAGAGAGAGAGAGAGAGAGAGAGAGATTATATATATATATATATATATGAAGAGACAGAGATAGATGGAAAAGGACTGAGATAGATTGATTGATGGAGAAGGGGGAAAAGGACTGCATTGCCAATTTCAATCAAACTAACTTGAAGCAGCAGTCAATCCATTAATCTGTCTTCATTTGGAAAACCCACCTGTTTGTTTGCAGACTCCACGGCTGAGTGGTGCTACTGAATTGGCAACAGATGAATCAGTCGTTCCTTCATCTCTTTCACACCAGAATTCTTCTTAACCCAATTTTTGAGACAGAATTTATTGAGCAGATAACTTGCACAGTTATTAACCATAGATTTTACAAGCATTGCAATGTACTGAGAAACCTGATTGAAATAACTCTTTACTTTCTGCTTTGCTTTCTCAGTATTTTAGGTGCATTATAGCATAGTCACCAATGACTGCTATGTTGGTGATGGCTAATTGTCTGATTGGAGAGGAGAAGCATAAAACACAACTTGCCTCAAATATTAGGAATTCGATTGGTTTATTGTCTCGATTCAATTTCTGAAGACATGAAAGTAGGGGAGGTGAAATAGATAATGGGTACAATGTGCTGGTTAGTTGGAATAGACTCTTTCCATATCTTAAAAGTTTCATGCAAACATTTCTGTTGTCATATTCCAGCCATCAAAAGAAAGTTGTTACTAAAAGGAAGTAAAACTGTTAGACGTTTGTTCATTGCTTGAGTGAACGGTAAATAATTACACATACTTTACACAACCTTTTAGTTTTGCAAGGAAGAGAAAAGCCAGTTAAATCTTTTCATTGAATGTCTTTATATTGAATTTAATAATACTCTTGTTTTTTTTTTTACTATTCTTAGTAAGTTTATATTTTTCAAATTAGAAACAGAGACTAAAATGTTCTTTTATAGAGAAATAAATGATAGCTGAAGTTATCTTAATGCTGTTCTATTATATCCAAAATAAAGTGAGTTGAAATGAACAAAACAATCCATATAGACCAAATATCTCCCTTGAATTTTGTAAATACTAATTTTAAATTTTAAAAAGTCAAAGGTTTTTCAATATTTCAAGCATTTTTGTGTCTGTTCATAAAGCAGACCTTGTGGAAGAGTTGTTACCACTCATTATCAAATATGTAAAATAAAGAATAAACAATGTTTATGTATCATATATAAAAATAAAGACTAAACAATTCAACAATGATTGGATGACAAGTTTCATCAAAATAAAAAATATGGAGGTACAAGTTGCCATAAATCATCAATTAAAATCCCAAAACCTTTTGACTTAACCTGTTAGTTTTGAATATTGCAAAACTTTTGACTCACCTTATTAAATTAAAATGATCTTTTCACTTATATGAACTTAACAGGAAGTTGGCAGGGAGCCATTTTAATCATATAAATACAATGAAGCCCTTCTCAGTTTCATGTTGACCTGATTAGGTTGTCATTGCATGGCAAAAGAACATATTTTGTCTTCTTCTTTACTCTTACTTCAACATCTATAAAGACATTTTCTATTAATATATTAGGTTCTTCTTCTTCTTCTTCTTCTTCTTCTTCTTCTTCTTCTTCTTCTTCTTCTTTAATGTAGTTAACAGCTGACAACTACAATTTAATTTGTACCAATTTAACTGAGACTCCTAAGTTAATCTTTAATTAACCCTTACCTGTTCTATGAGTTCATTCACTTGCTTCTTACAGAATTTATATGGTTTGCAATGTGTGGGTGTGGGAGAAGGGTGTATATCCTGGGTGTGTCAAGTGTGCTAACAATGGCAAACTCATTATAGACATTAGCTTTACTCAATGGATCATAATAGGAAATTGTTTTTTTTCTCGTTCCTATTTTGAAATATTTTAGCTTCTCTGTTTAGCAATCCCCAAAAAAGAACTTGGATTTTATTTTTATGTCAAACCTCATTTTGGGATGTATGACCCAACTGACTACATATCTCAGCATCCATTGCCATTGCCAACATCACCATTATAATGACATCTATTTGACTGGACTCACCTCATCATTCTTATTGTCTCTTTTATAGAGACATTATAAGAAGGGGAGATATTTACCCCATTTCTGAGATAGAACTGTGTATGTTCACAGATATTGTCCTATGCCACTTGGTGGATAGCAGGATAATGGGAAAGGGACAAAAAATAGCTAGGTGTGGGTAAGTGATGTTCTACCAGCACATACCCTGCATTTTTTTCATGGTAACAAGTTGTATATATAAATTCAATGAACAAATATGAAAAAGGTATTTTTGGAAGAAAAAAAAATTGTAGAAATAAGTCATTGAATCACCCTCTGCTATTGTTTAATTTTTCAAAATTTCTATAGAATATGATTTTAATATTAAAATAATATTTCTATAAAATATTATTTTGAGATTTAAAAATATTTACTTTTCTTGAAGGAAGATTAGAGTAATTTCTGTGCCAGTTCAGCATTGTAGCACATGCTATGATAATAACCACCAAACACTACAGGTTAGCACAAAGTTTTTGTTTTTTATCACAAGTCTTCATTGAAAATACAAAATTAGCAGTTAAAGCCTGAAATTCTAAAATGAAATTATTCTTATGTACAGAGACAATAATAGTTTCACTTGGATTTTGAGTGCATGTCTTTTGTATGCCTCATGGTCATGTGTGATTTCAAGAATTCTTCCTTGTTCTCTTTCATCCCTGATCTTTGAACAAATAAGATACAGCTCTTTTTATCTCTGTTCATTGAACAGAAGAGAAACCTTGTCTTTTGTTTATGAACAGAAGAGAAAACCTTGTCTTTTGTTTATGATTGTCTTTGTTTATGAACAGAAGAGAAACCTTGTCTTTTGTTTATGACATGAACAGAACATGAAACAGAAAGAGAAACCTTGTCTTTTGTTTATAAAGAGAGAAACCTTGTCTTTTGTTTATGAAGAAGAGAACCTTGTCTTTTGTTTATGAACAGAAGAGAAACCTTGTCTTTTGTTTATGAAAGAAGAGAAACCTTGTCTTTTGTTTATGAACAGAAGAGAAACCTTGTCTTTTGTTTATGAACAGAAAAAGAAACCTTGTCTTTTGTTTATGACAGAAAGAAACCTTCTGTCTTTTGAACAGAAGAAAACCTTGTTTTTTGTGAGAAACCTTGTCTTTGTTTATGAACAGAAAAAGAAACCTTGTCTTTTGTTTATTGAACAGAAGAGAACCTTGTCTTTTGTTTATGAACAGAAAAGAACCTTGTCTTTTGTTATGAACAGAAAAGAAACCTTGTCTTTTGTTTATGACGGAACTTGTCTTTTTTATGAACAGAGAAAACCTTGTCTTTTGTTTATGAACAGAAGAGAAACCTTGTCTTTTGTTATGAACAGAAAAGAAACCTTGTCTTTTGTTTATGAACAGAAAGAAACCTTGTCTTTTGTTTATAACAGAAAGAGAAACCTTGTCTTTGTTATATAAACAGAAGAGAACCTTGTCTTTTGTTTATGAACAGAAGAGAAACCTTTGTCTTTTGTTTATGAACAGAAAAAGTAACCTTGTCTTTTGTTTATGAACAGAAAGAGAAAACCTTGTCTTTTGTTTATGAACAGAAAAGAAACCTTGTCTTTTGTTTATGAAAACAGAGAGAAACCTTGTCTTTTGTTTATGAACAAAAAGAAACCTTGTTCTTGTATGTCTTGTTTTGTTATGAACAGAAAAGAAATCTTTGATGAACCTTGTCTTTTGTTTATGAACGAAAAGAAACCTTGTCTTTGTTTGATTAACAGAAAAGAACACCTTGTCTTTGTTTATGAACAGAAGAAACCTTGTCTTTTGTTTATGAACAGAAGAGAAACCTTGTTCTTTTGTTTTATGAACAGAAAAGAAAACCTTGTTTTTGTTTATGAACAGAAGAGAAACCTTGTCTTTGTTTATGAACAGAAAAGAAACCTTGTCTTTTGTTTATGAACAGAGAGAAACCTTGTCTTTGTTTTATGAAACAGAAAAGAAGAAACCTTGTCTTTTGTTTTTGAACAGAAGAAACCTTGTCTTTTGTTTATAAACGAAAGAAAAACCTGTCTTTTGTTTATGAACAGAAAAGAAACCTTGTCTTTTGTTTATGAACAGAAGGAGGAAACCTTGTCTTTTGTTTATGAACGAAGAGAAAACCTTGTCTTTTGTTTATGAACAGAAAAGAAACCTTTGTCTTTTGTTTATGAACAGAAAAGAAACCTTGTCTTTTTTATGAACAGAAAGAAACCTTGTCTTTTGTTTATGAACAGAAAAGAAAACCTTGTCTTTTGTTTTATGAACAGAAGAGAAACCTTGTCTTTTGTTTATGAAACAGAAAAGAAACCTGTCTTTTGTTATGAACTTGTCTTTTGTTTATGAACA
>CM042170.1:36463137-36709710 GCA_023376005.1 Doryteuthis pealeii | reverse complement strand
GAGAAAACCTTGTTTTGTTTATGAACAGAAAAGAACCTTGTCTTTTGTTTATGAACAGAAGAGAAACCTTGTCTTTTGTCTTTTGTTATGAAACAAAAGAGAAAACCTTGTCTTTGTTTATATACAGAAGAGAAACCTTGTCTTTGTTTAGAACAGAAGAGAACCTTGTCTTTTGTTTATGAACAGAAGAGAAACCTTGTCTTTTGTTTATGAAAAGAAGAGAACCTTGTCTTTTGTTTATGAACAGAAAAGAAACCTTGTCTTTTGTTTATGAACAGAAAGAAACCTTGTCTTTTGTTATGAACAGAAGAGAAACCTTGTCTTTGTTTATGAACAGAAAGTTTGTTTATAAACAGAAAGAAACCTTGTCTTTTGTTTATAACAGAAAGAGAAACCTTGTCTTTTGTTTATGAACAGAAGAGAAACCTTGTCTTTTGTTTATGAACAGAAGAGAAACCTTGTCTTTTGTTTATGAACAGAAAAGAAACCTTGTCTTTGTTATGAACAGAAGAGAAACCTTGTCTTTTGTTTATGAACAGAACCTTGTCTTTTGAGAAACCTTGTCTTTTGTTTATGAACAGAAAGAAACCTTGTCTTTTGTTTATGAACAGAAGAGAAACCTTGTCTTTTGTTTATGAACAGAAAAGAAACCTTGTCTTTTTTTATGAACAGAAAAGAAACCTTGTCTTTTGTTTATGAACGGAAAAGAAATCTTGTCTTTTGTTTATGAACAGAGAGAAACCTTGTCTTTTGTTTATGAACAGAAGAGAAACCTGTCTTTTGTTTATGAACGGAAAAGAAACCTTGTCTTTTGTTTATGAACAGAAAAGAAACCTTGTCTTTTGTTTATAAACAGAAGAGAAACCTTGTCTTTTGTTATAAACAGAAGAGAAACCTTGTCTTTTGTTTATGAACAGAAGAGAAACCTTGTCTTTTGTTTATGAACAGAAAGAAACCTTGTCTTTTGTTTATGAACAGAAGAGAAACCTTGTCTTTTGTTTATGAACGGAAAAGAAATCTTGTCTTTTGTTTATGAACAGAAAAGAAATCTTGTCTTTGTTTATGAACAGAAGAGAAACCTTGTCTTTGTTTATGAACGGAAAAGAAACCTTGTCTTTTGTTTATGAACAGAAAAGAAACCTTGTCTTTTGTTTATAAACAGAAGAGAAACCTTGTCTTTTGTTTATGAACAGAAGAGAAACCTTGTCTTTTGTTTATGAACAGAAAGAAACCTTGTCTTTGTTATGAACAGAAGAAACCTTGTCTTTTGTTTATGAACAGAAAAGAAACCTTGTCTTTTTGTTTATGAACAGAAGAGAAACCTTGTCTTTTGTTTATGAACAGAAAAGAAACCTTGTCTTTTGTTTATGAAAAAGAAATCTTGTCTTGTTTATGAACAGAAAAGAAATCTTGTCTTTTGTTTATGAACAGAAGAGAAACCTTGTCTTTTGTTTATGAACGGAAAAAAACCTTGTCTTTGTTTATGAACAGAAAAGAAACCTTGTCTTTTGTTTATAAACAGAAGAGAAAACTTGTCTTTTGTTTATGAACAGAAAAGAAACCCTTGTCTTTTTGTTTAGAACAGAAAAAAACCTTGTCTTTTGTTTATGAACAGAAAAGAAACCTTGTCTTTTGTTTATGAACAGAAGAGAAAGAACAAGAGAAACCTTGTCTTTTGTTTATGACAGAAGAGAAACTTGTCTTTTGTTTATGAACAGAGAGAAACCTTGTCTTTTGAGAAAACCTTGTCTTTTGTTTATGAACAGAGAGAAACCTTGTCTTTTGTTTATGAAACAGAAGAGAAACCTGTCTTTTGTTTATGAACAGAAAAGAAACCTTGTCTTTTGTTTATGAACAGAAAGAAACCTTGTCTTTTGTTTATGAACAGAAGAGAAACCTTGTCTTTTGTTTATCTTGTTGTTTATGAACAGAAGAGAAACCTTGTCTTTTGTTATGAACAGAAGAGAAACCTTGTCTTTTGTTTATGAACAGAAGAGAAACCTTGTCTTTTGTTATGAACAGAAAGAAACCTTGTCTTTGTTTATGAACAGAAGAGAAACCTTGTCTTTTGTTTATGAACAGAGAAAACCTTGTCTTTTGTTTATTTGTTTATGAACAGAAGAGAAAACCTTGTCTTTTGTTTATGAACAGAAGAGAAACCTTGTCTTTTGTTATGACAGAAAAGAAACCTTGTCTTTTGTTATGAACAGAGAGAAACCTTGTCTTTGTTTATGAAAGAAAAGAAACCTTGTCTTTTGTTTATAAACAGAAGAGAAACCTTGTCTTTTGTTTATGAACAGAAAAGAAACCTTGTCTTTTGTTTATGAACAGAAAAGAAACCTTGTCTTTTGTTTATGAACAGAAAAGAAACCTTGTCTTTTGTTTATAAACAGAAGAGAAACCTTGTCTTTTGTTTATAAACAGAAAAGAAATCTTGTCTTTTGTTTATGAACAGAAAAGAAACCTTGTTTTTGTTTATGAACAGAAGAGAAAGACAGAAGAGAAACCTTGTCTTTTGTTTATGAACAGAAGAGAAACCTTGTCTTTTGTTATGAACAGAAGAGAAACCTTGTCTTTTGTTTATTTGTCTTTTGTTTATGAACAGAAAGAGAAACCTGTCTTTTGTTTATGAACAGAAAAAAAACCTTGTCTTTTGTTTGTGAACAGAAGAGAACCTTGTCTTTGTTTATGAACAGAAGAGAAACCTTGTCTTTTGTTTATGAACAGAAAAGAAACCTTGTCTTTTGTTTATGAACAGAAGAGAAACCTTGTCTTTTGTTTATGAACAGAAGAGAAATCTTGTCTTTTGTTTGTGAACAGAAGAGTAACCTTGTCTTTTGTTTATGAACAGAAGAGAAACCTTGTCTTTTGTTTATGAACAGAAAAGAAACCTTGTCTTTTGTTTATGAACAGAAGAGAAACCTTGTCTTTTGTTTATGAACAGAAAAGAAACCTTGTCTTTTTGTTATGAACAGAAGAGAAACCTTGTCTTTTGTTTATAACAGAAAAGAAATTTGTCTTTGTTTATGAACAGAAAAGAAACCTTGTCTTTTGTTTATGAACAAGAGAAACCTTGTCTTTTGTTTATGAACGGAAAAGAAACCTTGTCTTTTGTTTATGAACAGAAAAGAAACCTTGTCTTTTGTTTTTGTTTATGAACAGAAGAGAAACCTTGTCTTTTGTTTATGAACAGAAAAAACCTTGTCTTTTGTTTATGAACAGAAGAGAAACCTTGTCTTTGTTTATGAACAGAAGAGAAACCTTGTCTTTTGTTTATGAACAGAAAGAAACCTTGTCTTTTGTTATGAACGGAAAAGAAATCTTGTCTTTTTTTATGAACAGAAAAGAAAATCTTGTCTTTTGTTTATGAACAGAAGAGAAACCTTGTCTTTTGTTTATGAACGGAAAAGAAAGAAAAGAAACCTTGTCTTTTTGTTTATGAACAGAAAAGAAACCTTGTCTTGTTTATGACAGAAGAGAAACTTGTCTTTTGTTATGAACAGAAAAGAAACCTGTCTTTTGTTTATGAACAGAAAAGAAACCTTGTCTTTGTTTATGAACAGAAGAGAACCTTGTCATGAACAGAAGAGAAACCTTGTCTTTTGTTTAGAAACTTGTTTGTTTATGAACAGAAGAGAAACCTTGTCTTTTGTTTATGAACAGAAGAGAAACCTTGTCTTTTGTGAACCTTGTTTTGTTATGAACAGAAGAGAAACCTTGTCTTTGTTTATGAACAGAAGAGAAACCTGTCTTTGTTTATGAACAGAAGAGAAACCTTGTCTTTTGTTTATGAACAGAAGAGAAACCTTGTCTTTTGTTATGAACAGAAGAGAAATCTTGTCTTTTGTTGTGAACAGAAGAGAAACCTTGTCTTTTGTTTATGAACAGAAGAGAACCTTGTCTTTTGTTTATGAACAGAAAGAAACCTTGTCTTTTTTTATGAACAGAAGAGAAACCTTGTCTTTGTTTATGAACAGAAGAGAAACCTTGTCTTTTGTTTATGAACAGAAGAGAAAACTTGTCTTGAATGCTGGTGATGGACTTTGTCTCACCTCATGAGTGAAATGTAAAGATTACTTGGTTAAATTACTGAAGACAAGATGTTTGCTGTTTTTGTACACCTTCCACATACTGCTTGTTCATGGAGTGGTATGAATACATTTTATATGGTGGGACACATTTGTAAATTCTTGTTAATATCTCTTGTATGATTATTATATACATATACTTTTGGTGTAGGAAATGGACATGACAAACCAAGTTCAAATCCTGGTTGAGACTGTTTGCATTTCACATAGTGCTAATACCCTTGGAAAAGGTATGAATCAAAATATTCTCCCTATAGCTATGGATAAATAGTAATGAAAAATGGGTTCTTTAACTTTGGTATGTCAACTAGTCTAGGAGAAGGAAAACTGAAATCAAACCTCTTAAATTCCACTAAAAACGGTAACCTTGAGTAAATACATATACATTATCTTTCTCACCATCTATTTAGTATTTGTATCATTATTAGTATCAGTATATCATTGGACATACTAATTTTAATATTGAACCTTGGTGAGTGAGGGACTCAACTAGATATTCTGTAGCACCAGTCATCCTAATACAGGCAAAAAGGATGATATTTAATGATCATCAGATATCAACTGACCATATTTAGAAATATTTTGCACAAACAAGATTGAATGTTTAGCTATTTTGCTTGACACAGCTTCTTTAGACTGTTACTGGTAAAATTGGATTTCCCCCAGCTATGGGTAAATAGTAGCACAGATTGGGTTCTTTAGCCTCATGAAATCTAGAAGAAATAAAACTCTGAATTCAAACTAGCTTTACATTGCTTAAGAATTGACCTTGTGTTATATTCTGTTCATGGTTGAACGGTTCGATAAATACATACTTTTAAAAATGGAAAACTGACAATTTTCCAAAATATGAAATAGATAGATTAAAAAGTCATTAGGTTTTTTGTTTTTTTTTTCATGAGAAATTTATCTGAATGTTACATTTGTCATTTATTTACTTTTAATTCTTTTTAATGTACAAAATAATTTTTGATCAGATTTGAAATAATTTTTCTCTTGAATCAGAAAACAATTGGACAAAACCAAAACTTTTATAATTTCACATTGAATATTGAAACTTTGTAATTGATTTATAAAAATGAACCTGTCTTGTTAATCTTAGAATTAGAAACTGTTTTCAGTGAAAAGAATTTTGGATCATTTTATTTTAATTCAGTTGAAAAATACTTAATTTCTAATGATGACCTTTTTGAAATAAAGAAGTAAGAGTTTTTAACTCGGATGAAAATGTTCATTTAAAAATGGTCATGTGGATTTAATCAAATATTAAGTACATTTCTTCTAAGTTAAGATAAAACCCACTTATTCAATCCATGCTGGAAGAATTATTCTCTATTTTATAAGAATTTAAAAATACTTAAGATGAGGAACTTGTTGAAAAAGACAAAATTCAATTAATGTTTCAATGTACATCTCTTTGTATGAAATCATCAAAAAAGAAATAGAAATATTAAATCTGAAAAAAGGACCATAAGAGAAAAGAAGTGTTTTTTTTTTTGTGGAGTGTAATTTATCTGGAGATATGAATAAGTTTGTTTGCTTTGCTATACAATTTCTGAAAAAATTCAAAACTGTTTAAAGTTTATATGCAAATCTAAAAGAATATGTTAAATTAAAAGAATCCGTATATGTATTTAGCTAATTCTTCCACCACAAATAGATCACAAGGTCAATTTTTAAGTGGAGTTTAACAAGTTTGAATTCAGAGTTTTTCTTTCTTTAAGCTGGTTGCCATATCAGGGTTAAAGAATCCAGTCTGCCCTACTATTCATCTATAGCTGTAGGGAGAATAGTTGGATGCATACTTTTCCCTAGAGTATTGGTGCTATGTGAAAGGCAAACAGCATCATCCAGGATTTGAAATCAAGTCACTGTGTCCATTGTCTATGTGGATAACCATTACACCACAAGCACCTATAAAGAAATTAGTGTATAAAGAATACTTGGTTTAGATGTTTGTTTCAAAAGTTATGCTGAGTGAGTTCATTCTTTAGTAAATGTTCAACAAATATAGGAAAAAATTAGTGCATGAAATTTTTTTGGTTAATGTTAGGATTGCACTTGAGACAATTTTCATGTCTTAGTTGTGAAACAATTGTTTCTATTGCAAATTTGTAACTACAATTAGTGAATGATGCTGAAAATCATTTTTGCAGTCATTGAAATCAATATATTAATATGATTAGAAACAAAAAAATGAACTCATTTGGTGCAGAGATTAACTCAAGTCACCAAAATATACTTAATGTGTGAGGAGTAGATGCAATTTTAGTCTACGTTACTTAAAGATTTCAGAACTTGTGTGATATACCCCAGCCCTAAAATAAAAAAAAGCAAACTTTATTACTTCTGAAACTTTAGTAACAGTATAAAAAATTAAAAAACACACTTGTGCGATTTACCTTCTGACCATAGTATTGTAGTTGTGTAGTATTGTAATTGTAAAACTTAATAATTTTTTTTATTTTCAAGCTTTTGTACAAAAGCTTGAAAATAAAAAATTAAGTTTTCAAGCCATTAAATTTTCACTGCACCAAAAGGGTGAAACTTGGCTTTAGAGTTTTCACTGGTGCATATCTTGATGGAATCTTGTGAAAGTATTCAACAATATTTCTCTATGTGAAATGAATGAGTAAAAAAAATATGCTTTTGAAAAAGTTGTTTCATTGATAAATAGTATTTTTGAAGCTTTATTATTTTGTGAAAGTTGAAAATATGTATTTGAGTGTCAGATTAATGAGACTCCCCTTACCTATACCCCCCCTCCAAAAAAATCACTGTTTTTAATTCTCTGATCTGTTTTGCATTTGCCATGTGCAAAACTGCTCTGACTTTTATGGGAAATATAAACTAAATAAGATGGGAATTCTTCCAAGCTGTAGCAGTGTTGGTACTACTATATGGTTTTGCCACTTTAATGAAATACCTAGATAAAAAGCTAGATGAGAATGACACAAAGATACTCAATGCTGTTTTGACCAAATCCTGAAAGCATCACCCTACAAAACAACAGCTGTATGACCACTTACCTCTCATCTCGCAAACCGTCCAAGTAAGATGCTGGGCACTACTGGAGAAGTAAGGATATACGCATAAGCAATGTTACACATGGACACACCAGTGTTAGCTAATCAACAAAACTTACATTCATCAGCTCTGTGCAAATACTAGATGCCATCTGGAGGACTTACCAAGTGTGATGATTGATAAGGACAGGTGGTGAGAGAGTGAAAGGAATACATACTCTCAGCATGACTTAATGATGATGAAGTCTTAGAAGAATCCATATATATTATATAGTAACAAAACACTTGAATTTTCAGGAAAATGATCATTTCACATTGTCAGAAACCAAAACACAGAAATTCATAAAGTAATTTCTAATTTGTTAACTGAAATTATCTGGAAAAAATAAATAAATAAAACATGACAAAGTATAAAGGTCTTTAAGTGCATAATCACAATGTCTTTTTCTGAAAGACTTTCTGCTTTCATTTTGACATGTTTTTTTGGTTGGATTCTTAACTTTTCCTTTGCTTGTTATTTTTATTTTTTTCAATTTAAAAAAAATTTTTTATTCATTTTTGTTTTCAGTTGAAGAATTCTTGCCCAACAGGAATTCATCACTTGCGTCATTTTGATGACAATTCCCAACACACATATTAGTAGTCACCTTAACAATCAAATAATTTATTGTAGTTCTAATCAGACAATTATCAACTCTTCGAGCTGAAACCAAATAGTTTCAGCAGTTGCACAGCTAATTTTATTGAGTGCAACAAAAGATCTGCAACCATTTAATATATTTTTTTGTCTCAATCTCAATCCTCATTGGTATAAGAATTTACTGCATAAAACTCAATTATTCTATTTAAAATTTATTTATTCAATAGATTAGATTATTTATTGATATAAAAAAACACTGTGGAAATAAAATGAAGATAGAAAGGAAAATATAAATTGTTTTATTATAAAAGTAATTAGATGTGTGGAGATATAGATGACTATTTAAGCATCTATGATAATTTGATTATGTTTTTAATATTCTAGTCAGAACCAGATAATTATTTTCTCATTGACTGGATAAGAAAACTTGTTGGTCCACTGAAAATTTGTAAAGACAATTTTCATTGGACAAACCAGTCTGATCATTGAGGTTCTTGTAACTTTATCAAAATTTCTTGAACCATCTGGTTACTGTACTGGGATCAATTATGTCTTCATCTTTTGCACAACATATGTTTTTGGCTGCTTTTACAGCATTGTAAGTGATACATTCCCAATATAGATCACATTGCATGTTCATCAGTGCAGTTTGTAAAGACAATTTTTATTGGCCAAACCAAGCAGAAATCTGATCAAGTCTGTGATATAGGTATTTGGTATATGCCTCTCATCCCACTTATGAGGGTGTGACACAAGGGCATTTTTATGTGGGCCCACCCACAAGCTGAAGCTCATGGGTGGTAGGCACAAAAATGTGTTGATCCCGTCGGCATTCCCCCCTCAGGCACTGGGCAATAAACCCAACCCTGCCCCTTTAAATCAAGGGAGCTGGGATCGATGCTACCTTGTAAGGTTCAGCAGCTGAAGCTCATTGGACTCCCAGTCAAAACCAGAGTTTGATATGTTGGACATATCTACATACAAAAAAAAAAGAAAAGAAAAATCAGTCAGTGATGCATGGAAGTAGGGAAACAAAAATAATTGTCTTTCCTTTGATTGGGGGGGGGGGCATAGCTTTTATAGATCATGTGAATGGCCAGAGCATTTTCTCTCCCTCTTTTTGATTCCAGGTTTTTGTACACATCATACCCGATTTTTCAGCTCTGTTCATAGAACACTTTTGGTCTCATCACATGGTGAATGGTTTTGTTCTTTGTCTCCCCTATGGATTCAGAGGCTGTTCACCAAACCATAGAGATTAATCCAGCGATTAGCACTTAGAGACTATCAGGTGAGCTTGGCATTTAACAGACTAGTGTGATTTGTCACTTTTGCAACTTTGGCTCCCAAATTGTGTGTCATGTTACCAAAATATTGCAAAACTTTTGGTTCACCCTTGTTTTATGATGTCAGTTGTGAAGAATAACAATATCTAATTTTGGTTTTGTCAACAAAAAAAAAATGGTTATTAAACTACACTGACAAAACTTTGGCACCAAAATGATGTACTGGGTGTCCCAGAAATATTACCTTGTTTCAGACTAAGCTAAACTTTATATATATATATATATATATATATATATATATATATATATACACCAATCGGTCTGTATGAGCAGGATGTGACACAAGATCAGTTTTTATGCAGAGTTTAACAGGTTTGAATTCAGGGTTTCCTTTTTCCCCAGACCGATTGTCGTACCAAGGTTAAAGAGCCCAATCTGCCCTACTATTTGCCTATAGCCAGAGGAAGATTAGTTTGATTTATACCTTTCTCAAGGGTATTTGCATAATGTGAAATGCAAACAGTCTCATCCAAGAATTTGAAATTGGGTCACTGTATTCATTTCATGATGATAACCATTACACAACAAGCACCTCCAACAAAGCATCTCTGCAAAAAGCAATGATTGATAAGCTTGTCATGCAGACTATTATAAATGTATTGAGTTTGACCCTTACTGGGTGTCCCAAACTTTTTGCCTTGTGCCAGATTAAATAAAGCTTAGTAAATATCAATAAAAAAATGTATTTTCATTTTTGACAAAACACAAAGTAATCAATCATTTATTATAAACAAGAAAAACCTTCTCGTAAAACAAAAAAACAAAAAAATAATAGCAAAGAAAGAATTGATTTTTTTTCTAGAAAATAGATTTTCTTTTCCTTCTATAATTAAATTAAAGTCTACTGCATCATGTTCCTGCTTAGTTTCTTTTAAACAGAAATCTTGATTTGTCCATTGTCTTTTGTCTTAATTCACACATACTGCTTTGATGAACTGCAGTTTTAGAGAATTTATACAAAATTAAGTTTTTCCAGATGATGTGGGTAGGGATTCAATAGTAAGTACACCACACCTGTTTTGATTCTTAGATGAGTTGTTTTCAGAATGCTATAAGTAGTGGGGGGAGGGGCAGTATGAAGTACGCCACACATGTATCAATTGTTTGACAAATTGATACCCAAATGGTCTGAGTAGTGGGGGATCAGTATGAAGTACGCCACACTTGAATCAACCCTTTTAAGATTAGAATGACCTTTTTCCAAACTCAAATTCTCTTGCATGAAATTATCTTTCTTCAAAGGAAACACTTCAGTTTATTTATCAATTCCTTTTTGAAGAAGAATTTAGTTATTTCATTAATTCTTTTTTGAAAGTCTGATTATATGATTTATTTCAATTTCAAATTAAATGCATTTCAGTTGTGAACTGTTAAATTGATTGTAATCTTTTCTGTGTCATCAAGTTAAACAAAGACACACTTATGATAAATTATATTTTTTTAAATTTCTGATTTAATTTTTGCCTTAACGGATTATCTTCATTATTGAGAACATGAACTTTTGAAGAATTTTAAGATGATCAGTATTTTGGAGAAATCCATAATTATTAAGTTTATTTGTGATCTTCTGGAATGGTCAAGTTAAATCTTGTTCATTCAATAAAGAATTGTATACAGTATTAGACACCCCCACCCCCCGCCACCACCAAAAAACAAAAAACCCAGACAACTGAGATAAATAATTTTTTAAGATAATTCATAACAGAAAACTCATACAACTACTTACTGGTCATTAGCAAAAGTGTGTGTATATATATATTATATATATATATATATATATATATATCAGTCATCCACAGACACGTGTTTTGAAGTTTACTTCTCATCAGTGCGGCTTGACTTTTTAACAGTACCTCTAGCCGGAATCGAAACCCAACAGAATTTTCGTCTGCCAAGTCCCTTACTCTTGCAGCCATTTGCGCCTGTCAGTCTAAAGTGAACAATTAACTGATACATCCCTACGCGTAATGGTTTTACAATCACCAGAGAACTCAAGAACTGTAAACAGTGGACAGACGAGTAATGGCTTTACACCAAACGGTAAAATTTCAATTAATGTCCCTCCTACAGTGTTCAACCATGGGGAGTGGGAAGCATATATATCAGTCATCCACAGACATGTGTTTTGAAGTTTACTTCTCATCAGTGCAGCTCAACATATATATATATATTTACAATAATCATGGAGAATAATCATTTTTTATTTCATTAAAATTTGTAGAAATAATGAAAAATAGTTAATTTTTTACCCTTTTATTTTTGTCCAATATTGTAGACTGGCAAAGTTTTGAAAAAGAAAGACAATGTTGGTATGGACATTGTTTACATCACTTTTTATTTCTTCTGCTAACAAAATATTGTTAAGTAATTCAAGTCAAAAGTTATTTCTGAAGATTTAAGAGCAAGTCTTTCATCATTACTTCCAAATAATTATAAAGTATTTGTAACCTTTTAGAAGTTTTATAAAGTCTTTTTCTGTAGATACTTTTAAAATGACTCTTTTGATCAGAATTATACATTTATGCAGCCCCTCTGCTATAGGCAGGATGTGACACAAGGTCAATTTTCAAGTACAGCTGATTTGAATTTAGATTTTTTATTCTCCTAGATTGATTGCCATACCATGGTTAAGAAGATCAGTCTGCCTCACTATTTACCCTTAGCTGAAGGGAGGATATTATTAGCACTATGTTAAATGCAAACAGTCTAGTCCACTACCTATGACAATAACCATTATGCCATAGCACCTCTTGAATAACAGGGACTGAAAAGATGATTGTGGTCTGAAAATGAATGTTCTGTTCTTCTAATGGAACTTACAAAAGCTTGAATGCATTCTGCATAAGGATTCCTGTTTATTTTGTTCAGAAGTTTTCAGTTTTTTCAGTGACAGAAAAAAAGGAGACAGATTTAATTAAATGATATTTCCAATTATTTTTTTTTTTTTTTGAGAATAATATTTTCTTCCTTTTCTGAGTTCTTGTTATAATATTCAGTTTTCAAAAATTTATTTAATTTTTTTCTCCTAATTTTTAGAATTAAATAAAAATGCAAGAAAAACTCTGATCAAAAATAGAAATGATTTCATTTAATTCTAAACTGAAAATAGTGCGATTTGTTGAAAAGTGTTTTTATTATCTATTCAGTAATGATTACTGGCATGTAGATAAAGTAGATATATGTGGATTTATTACAATGTTGTTGTTTTTTAAGTTGATGACAAGCTTTTCTGATTCTCTAAATTCTAAAAGAAATTCTTTAAATAATTACAAATCTATAAATATACTGGTTTTGTCTTTGCTTCATGCTGCTTTTTATATTACAACAGTAATTCAAAGAGGTATTTCAGGAATTCAGAGAAATATGCATGTTATATATGTATAATATCATGCATTTGACTTTTATGTTTGTGGTATATGGACACATGTATATGTGTGCCTTTATAAATGAATATGATTATACTTTCCCTTGAGCATACAAAAATATGTGCATTGTCTCTGTCTCTCTCTTTATATATATATATATACACACACACACAAAGAAAGAAATAAAGAATGATTAATGTATAAAGTTTTACAAAATATTAATATTTTGACAATGTATTGTGTTTCTAATATAAAACTAGAAAAACTAAAGGCAATTGAAAAAATGATATTGTGACATGTCTTATTATTATATATATATATATATTTGTTTATATAGATGTATTTTTTCTCTGGATGTGTGTATATATGATTATCAGGGCGTTACCATGTGTGTTTGCATTTACTATTTTCCAGAGTCTTTGAGAGAGAGAGAGAGAGAGAGAGAGAGAGAGAGAGAGAGAGAGAGAGAGAGAGAGAGAGAGAAAAGAAAATATTTATTTGTATTTTCTCTTACCTCAAAAGCAGCTGTAATGTTCCCCCTTTGTATATTAAAAATAGAAACATGTCTGTGAATGAATCATTCAAGCAAGTCACAACAAAGACCAAAAAGAAAAGAAAAGAAAAAAAAGAAATTCTTCAAAAAACAAAACCTTTTCCTTTTGTCTTTTTCAACATGAAGTGCTTTAAGCTAAAGGTATTTTCATTTATATTTTAAAAAAATAGAAATTGAAAATTAATTTTCCTTTTTATTTTGTTGTCTCTTGATTTCTTTGCATCTTTTTAATCCTTCTCCCTAGGATTTCCTTCTTGTCCAATTATGCCTAATAAGAAAATATGGGATTTGGCCAAAAGGGGACAAATAGAATTAATTGTTAATATTGATTTCTATTTCATCATCAATATGTTTCCTTTTCAAGTTAAACAAGATTTGTGTGACATATATTTTTTTGACAACTTGCCACAGTAGACAAGGCCAACCTCCCCCTCCTCCTTCTTCAACTTAATTAACTTCACATTTTGTCAGATTTTGTAATTAGATACAATATTGTGCAATTGGATAAAAAAAAAAGTTTTTTAAAATTTCTTCACACACACACACACACACACATACACACACACACGTGTGTGTGTAATATGAATAAAAGAATAAATATTAATGTTGGGGAATAAATTTTATAAATTTGTTAATTCCAATTAGTTTTGATTTTAGGCCACCATCAGAGGATGTTTAGCTCAAAACTATTTATATTTCAAGACTGATAGACTTATGGACACTAGGGGATTGGCATTTATGTGTCAATGGGAATTGAACTTTATCTTAACATCTTAACCATTGGATTGGCTGTTGTTTTTAAATATTTTCAAAGTTGAAAATAATTTTCTTTTCCTCAAAGATGTCATTAAGCTGGAAAATCAGTCTATAAATTTTAATGCATTTTGACATAATTAATGTGTTAACCATCAAGCAGACACCAGACAAAATAAGGTGTTGATGGCAGGATAAAAAGTTAAATGTGACTCTAAATAAGTACAGTGAATAGATATAAATTAATCAAAATATAAATCAAATAGTATTTGTAGCAATAACAAAATATTCCTTATTACTTTTAATGTGCTTAAATGAAGAAGAGTATAATAGTGTCAATTGCCCTTATGGCAATCCCCAACCATTCTGATCATATATATGCTAGAAGGCTGTGGCTGATGGTCTTATTGTCCTGGATATGATGTTAAACTATCTGATAGTGAGGTTTCAATTTTTTTGATCTCTGGGGATTGTAGAATACCCTTCATCACCTCCTTGGTCCACTCTGACCCGGAGTGGTAGTACCTGTTAGGGTCTCATCTATGAGTTAAATAGAAAAACATAAGTTTAAAAAATTGAGCACCCATCAAGAATGAATAAAACAAAAACATCTTTGGGATAAATTGGTCCACTCTGACCCGGAGTGGTAGTACCTGTTAGGGTCTCATCTATGAGTTAAATAGAAAAACATAAGTTTTAAAAAATTGAGCACCCATCAAGAATGAATAAAACAAAAACATCTTTGGGATAAAATGATCCAATAGGTTGACATGCCGTAAAACCCAACCAACTAATCCATGTAACTAAATGGGTAAATTTAGTTTGATATCATAAACATTTTTTGTACTTGTAAAAAAGTATTTATTGTGGACTTTATCCTCAACTTTGTATCAGTCTTGTTCATTGTTAGTAATATATCCATTACAAATTATTAAAGTGTAAATTATTGTCATAGTTACAAATTGAGTGGAAGAAAATGGATTAGATGTAAGCAATAATAATAAAAATTAATTGAGACAAAATTAAAGGAGTTCAAGTTAAAAAATGTATAGTTGTTGTTGGCAGAGTGTTCTATTGTCAGTATCTGCCAGACAGTAATGGAGTCTATCCTCTTTTTGCTAGTGCTAGACCAGGGAGATTGTTTTGCTGAGATGAAGAGCCACACCTAATATCAGCTTCTCTCTTTACCACACAAATCAGATTATCCAAGCTGTGCTACCCATGCGCTGATTTTGTAGGGACTGGTAGCAAACCTGTAACCATGGGATTTCTAAATAAATGTTCTACTGATTGAGCTAAACTGTCACCTATAATTCATAGGGTCAGGTAAAACTTTATACAGATATTATTATATATAAAATATTTATTTGGTATTATGTGTATCTGTGTATTATGCAATGTCTTTTAAACATTTTGATTATTAAGATTGTTCATAATGATAAAAATCTGTCGGAATTAAATAAAACATATGGCTAATAATTCCATTTTCACATTAAGCTAAGTTGTTCATGAATGAAAGAAAGATTTTGTTAGTTCTGAATATCTCTTTGATTTCTTGATACCTCTCTTTCACTTGAGTAAAGTGGGTGTGCCTAACGTAGGGTCTTACTAAGTAAAAAATGTCCATGTTGTCTTTAATGCCAGTTGTTGAATCACTTTTTAAAAATTTCATATTTTAGATGGGTCTCAAATATGAAATGTTTTTCAATGTCCTGAAAAACCACTGTTCTGTTCACCACATATTCAAATTTCTTGTTTCTCTTCCCCAAGTTTTTCTTTGAGCTTGTTTTACAGATACAGGCATGATCCACTTTATATACACTTTCTATTTGGAGGTATTTTTTTTTTGCTTCCCACCATGCTAAAATATGACATGGTTGTTTTATTGTGGGGTACCATGTAGGAAGAAAACCTTTTAAAAGAAAAAAGATTTGTCAGCATTCTCCTTCAGGGATCCCTCAGTCACCAAACCCAGCCCTTACTCCTTTTGTACTGCCTGGTCTTCCTGGAACCAAGCTATTAATTGATCTCACCCTGATCATCCAGAGAGCAGAATTTTAAGTGACTGCTGTGTTCATCTTATAAAATCTATAATGGATCTGTTGGTAGCTAGGTAATCTATCAGCCAGTCAATGAATTTGGCAAATTTTAAGAAGACATACTATATTTTACAGAAATAAAAAAAAAGATATGCTCAAATAAAAGAACTCAGTTATTTGTCAAGATTTCATATTAGTTATTTAGATTTCCAGAGATAAAATGAGAAATGTTTTCTTCTTCATGGCAAAAAAAGAAGAAAAAAAAAGAAGCTTCCAGCCAAGAACAAAGGAAGACAAACTAGAAAGTGCTGTCTTATGTAAATGTGTAGTAAAACAAAAAGTAGGATGGAGGAAGAGGGTGGGAAGAGCTAGAAGATGAAATTACTAAGATATTGTTGCTTAATATTTTTTATACTTTTTTCAATCTTCTGGGTTTTTTTTTTAAAGCTGAGTTTTCATTAATGTTGCAACCATTTATTTGATAAAGAAGAAGGACAAGAAAATAATTGAAGCTTCAGTTTCTTACAACAACAACAACAACAACAACAACTGAAGACTT
Organism: Doryteuthis pealeii; assembly: GCA_023376005.1. NCBI lineage: Eukaryota > Metazoa > Mollusca > Cephalopoda > Myopsida > Loliginidae > Doryteuthis > Doryteuthis pealeii. Next base: position 36,693,341 of record CM042170.1, on the reverse strand, counting down.
CATGAGGATTTCCAGTCTTTAATGCAAAGGGGTGAAAAAGTCGGTTTCTTTTGTTGTTAGATTGAGAGAGGATTGTCAACATGGCAAAAAGGGAAAAAAAAAAGAGAAAAATTCAAAAGACAAAGGAATGAAACGGGGAATTTAAAAAAAAATGTGAAGTTGTAAAACATTTTGTCACGATTTGTGATTTTAATGTGTATTTAATTTTTTTTCCTTTTCTTCTTTTCCTATGTACCAATTGACAGTGTATTTCATTGCTCATTTTAACTCTTTCTTTCTATGATTGTAACCAAAACTAGCAATGTGACATGACACTTTGAGAAGAGAGATATTTTGATAAGACATTTTCACAGAAAAGTATTCATTGGTATCTGCTAATGAGACAGTTCTTACAATTGGAAATTATTGTTTTAAAGACTTTTAAAATCACAGGTAGAAAATTGCATTTCCTCCCCATGTATGTGTGTTTATCTTCTTGTCTCTTTATTCACAAGAATAAAAATTACAATAATAAAAAAAAGTTGTATAAATTAAATTTTACACCAAAAGCTTTTTATTAGAAATAGGTTTACTGTCTTTTTCATTTTAGCAATTTATTTATTTATTTTTATTTTTTTAATTAGGATGATATTTGTTTCAAAATTGAATTCAAATGTGAAGCTTCAGCCGAGCACCTCTTTCTTGTGATTAATTCTGAGAAAAGTCTTTAAGATAAGAAGAATTTGAAGTGAAAAAAATCACCTCTACTTAGATAACTGACTTAAATAAACATGTTTCTTCTTTCTTTTTCTTCTTTTAGTATAATCATTTCGAGTTTTGATTAAAAGTTGTGTTATATATAAGATGAAGATATTTAATCTAAGTAATGTTAATACTTTAATAATTCAATAAATTTCAAATTTCATTTTAATTCTAATCTTAATTTCTAGTAAAGTTCATATTTATAAAAAAAATGGACACAGACAAATTTTAACAGCAAATGAATAACTCTTTCATTTTTTTTCAAGAGGTACATGAAGAGGTTTTGGCGGCAAAGAAAGATATTTTTCTCATAATGTTATATATTCCTTCATAACACTGTTGGGTTAGATTTATATGCTTGATACCCAACATCAAACAAATGAAATAAGGAGAGGACATTACATAGTATCAATGTACCATTTATTAATGCAGTGTTAAACAGACAATACATATACTTCAATTTTACCCGTACTTACACATGGGGTGGTTTTCTAATGGATCAGTAAGTACCTGATTGTATCATGCATGATTGATCTTAATGTCCATTATCCAAGTGCATTACTCTTTTTGTCCCACTAACCCCTGACTTGTGTTTGGCTGTAAACATGCCTTAACTGCTCTTAGTGTGTTCTCACAACCTTTCAATACTAAGTTAATTTTTTTTCACTAGTTTTGTATATGCAACAGTTTGCTGCTCTGAGTAGAATCTTTTAAGGGTTAAAATGAAATTCATCCAAGACAGTCTGTGTCCCAGTGGAAGAGAAAGAGTTAAACTGTTCCAGTGAAGCAAGAAGCCCAACTCTAATTTTCCCTGGGATTTTGGATGAGATTAAAGTATATTATCTGTTCATTTCCCTTAGCTTTGTTCTTGTTCTTGGCCAGAACATGGTAAATGAATATGGCATAGATACACATAACACTGGTCATGGTGACCAAGGTTTTATTTGGCCTTGCTTATTAATGGGTGACATCATTAAATTTATCACCAGTGGGGAGGTGGTAAAATAAAAAAAAATTGTTTATCATTTCCACTTATTAAAAATGATAAAAATAACAAATGTTTCTTTGTCTATTGTTGATGAAAGAAACCTGTGACACAACTCTGCCACTGTGGGATTTATAGTTGTATTAATTCAGTATCCAGTATGGGATATGTTGTTTACTCTCTACCATCTCTCCAGGTATCATTAGTAACACCTTCACTTCCTCAACAGCAACATCACGGTCATTTCCAACTCATTTCATTACACACTGGTTTAATGATTAGTGATGCTGAAACATTCTTGTCTCAACCAAGACGGAAATGATCTGTAGAGCCATGAAACATATATGCTGTGCTACATGTTTTTAATTTCAACAACCATTATGAGATTGGCTAAAGATATAAGACACTGTTTGGTTTGGTTTTTTTGTTTAATGGCATATTAATCTTTGTGGGTTATATAATGCCAAAGCCATCTTTGTAGAAGAACATTAGTGGTACTATTTAACTCATAGTTGGGGGATAAGGGAGTTCATACTCTGAGTTTATACTTTCTGAAAGTGCAATAGCACGACTGGAGTTTGAACTTTTGTTGAATAAAAAAAGAATAAAAAAGAAATTCTGTGTTGAGGGGATCTACAATCAAGTCCGACGCAAACTGGTTATGTTCGTCACTGTTCTTTTGTCTTTTCTCACTAGTTTCAAGTAAAGTCTTACATCGTTTAGTCTCTGCCGGTGCATGCACTGCTCTGATTCTTGTTCTCCTTAGATTCCAGCTACTTATGGAAGTAGCCTCCCAACATCCGGGCACCTGAACCGAACCTCCCATCTGTGCAACGCCCAAGTCTCACTGTGTTGCATTTGAGCAGATGCAGGTAGGCCCCCCAACATCCGGGTACCCGAGTCGAACCTTGTGTCCATGCAACGACTAAGTTTCACTTTCTTGCATTCAGGAGGACACAGGTTCGACTCTGGCAGGCAAGCCAATGTCTTGCTCTTTTTCTTAAAGCATACGGCAGTTCTCGTTCTCCATCACAGAACTCACTTACTGCGATGATGCAGTCTAGTGTGTTAGCCACTACAACACAGGGACTCCTCCTCCTCGTCTGATTGTTCTCTGGATATATTCACTTAAGAGTTCATGATGTGAGAATCCATCACAACAGAGACAAATTGATTTAGCTTAACAACAAAAGATGGTCTTCTCTTCTTCCTCCAGCAATATTCCAATAAAAGTCAATATCTTTATAATCTTAGAATATCTTGTCAGTATGTAGTGAAGATAAAAAGTTGGGAGTTATAAGATAGACCGATGTAACTTATGGATATTCTCAAACTGTTTATGTATCTTAATGATAGAAAAAAGAAGAAATCCATGTAGTGACAATTGGAAAAGCTCACTTATCCATTTATGAATTAATTTATGCTTGATGAAATGACAAATTGAAAATTAATTTTCATGAATTTTAGGAAAAAAAAGATTCTTTGTAGAAAATATTCCATGTTAATTTTCTTTGCTTTGATTTATTATCTGATTCTAGATAGAACAAATTGTTAGTGGCTAAATACTGATTGTAAGAAGCAAAATTTAAATTTTGCTTGAAGTCTGGCTTATGTTTTAATCTATTATCAATGAATAGGATAATTGGAAGATTTGCTTATAACAGACATTGATGAATCTGTAATAGGTAATTTCTTATGATCAATTATGTGGTGAGAGAAATATAAAAAGCCTTGTGCATTCTGAGTAAAGTGAGAAATCTAGGTGTGTGTGTGTGTAACTAAAATTACACAATCCAAAATGAAACCCAGAAAATATCTGTAATTCATTATCCCTACACCTATTAGGTGTTCTCAAGATCAGGGATACCGTAATTGGAAGGGCTTAGAATAGCAAATCATTATCAAAAAATGGATGTCCTGGGTACAACATTAAACTGTTTCAAGTGGTTAAGCACCGGTTCTGGATCTGTGGGGAGTCTGGAGTTTCCCATCATTGTCATTATTCCTATGGGTCCCACTATGGGTCCCATCTATAGTTCAAATAAATCTGTTTGCAAACTATTTGTATCAGATAGAAATGCTTGATACCATATAACTCTGGACAAAAAATACTCTTAACAAAGAACTAAACAAAAAATGTAAATATAAACGTTCAATGCACACAATTCCCTAACCTCTCTTGGCATAAAATAACACCTGACAGTTTAACATACTATTAAAATCAATCAAGATTATGTGACTCTACTTGCTTATCTGTAACTATCATGTGGAGCAGGTGGTGGCTCCTCGGTCACATTTTGCAACTTGGTTAGGAGGTTCTAGAAAATCATATGTCACATGCAACATCTTGATCCCTTCCATACCACTGGTATCAACCCCCCCCCCAAGAGATTGCATGTAGTAGTAATTCACTCACTGTCTAACCTCTTTATCTTAACTAAAGATCAATAAACAGACCATCAATGTCTAATCACTGTGTTCATATTATTAGTGGCCCTGTGATTGAAAGAATAGAAAGAAGTTCTTCCTGTTGGATTATTTAAACCTTGTCAGCTTGTTATGGTGATATTGTGTTAGGGAGGAAAAATGCTGTTTTTAGTGTCTACTTTGAGAATTTCTCCTGTTATAGGTGTGTTCAATGGTTTGATGATATTAGCCCAATGGTGGCACTCATAACTCTTTTTCTTTTATTTCTTTTCATTTTAAGTCCAAAGTCAATGGGTATCTTATTTCTATTGCCATCTTTACTCATTCCTTACTATCCAATTATTCTTTCTATTCATTTATCATATCTCATTACAATATCATTATAATCCTTTGGTGGTTATTTGGCATTGCTTAAAGAGCAACTTCAACTCATTTTGCATTTGATTTAAATAAACAATAAAACTTTATCATCACAATTTCATTCTATAACATTGAAATTTCAATCATAAAAAAATCAACAAACAAATTTTTTTCAGTTGGAAACCTAATTACAAATCAACAGATTTTCCTGTTTCAGTTGTCAAAATTTATGAAATTTTCCTCTGATTGTTGAAAATTTCAGGATTTTTCAATTAAGGGAAGCAACATTTTTCAGTTTGTCTAACAGGAAGAAGTAGAGAGAATTTATTTTATAATTTGTTAAAAAAGATATTTATGTTTATTTTAATTCAATTTCTTTTTATTATTTATAATGAAATCAGGAAACAGAAATAATTTCATTATAAATTGAAAATTTCTTTGCTGGATTTTTTCATGGAATAGACAGAAAAATCCAATAAATAAAATGTCCATTTCTTTGCTTTTTAGTGTCAATCATGGAAATTATTGAACTTAAAAATGATCTCATCAAAATGATCTCATAATATTCAACTGGTGCAATCATTTCAATTCAACTTTCAACAAAATTTCAGTCAATTCATTTTTTCTTGCTTGTTTTGTTTTGCTTTTCTTATCATTCAATGGGTCAGTTCGAACTTTCTAAGGTGAATATAGCATCTTGTGAATAGTCTTAAATAATCTGTGTTAAGATGAAGAACTAGAAAAATACAAAACAAAGATGAGGATAATGGTCCCAGAGTGATTATAATAACTCATTTAGAATTTCAGATAAAAAATTGATACCTTTTCAAGTCATTAGTTTCAAGTAGCACTTAAGAAACTAAAGATTGCCTTTAAAAAAAACTTATCTGCATTTAAAACACCACCGGTTTCAAAATCCCAAATAAAACGTTTTTAAAAATTAAATTCAGGTGTAAATTGATAATTTCCTTAGATGTCAAACACTTGAATATTTTTTAAATCCAAAATACCTGACAGATATAAAAAAAAGTCTTGTTCATTTGGTTCAATTTTATTTGTTGATTTTGTTGATAAAACAGAAAAAATTGACAAGATGATAATTTCAGCAGAAATTGTCTCTGGCAAAAAAAAAAAAAAAAAAATGTTTTTTTTAAATATTTTAAAGAATTTTCCATGGAAATTCATTAAGTTTAAGAATTCAAGAGACAAAAAATACCTCTAATTTTTGTTTGCTGAACCTTCCCTTGTAACCACTGTAGAAAAGCCATTTTTGTTTGCTGAACCTTCCCTTGTAACCACTGTAGAAAAGCCATTTTTGTTTGCTGAACCTTCCCTTGTAACCACTGTAGAAAAGCCATTTTTGTTTGCTGAACCTTCCCTTGTAACCACTGTAGAAAAGCCATTTTTGTTTGCTGAACCTTCCCTTGTAACCACTGTAGAAAAGCCATTTTGGTTTGCTGAACCTTCCTTGTAACCACTGTAGAAAAGCCATTTTTGTTTGCTGAACCTTCCCTTGTAACCACTGTAGAAAAGCCATTTTTGTTTGCTGAACCTTCCCTTGTAACCACTGTAGAAAAGCCATTTTGTTTGCTGAACCTTCCCTTGTAACCACTGTAGAAAAGCCATTTTTGTTTGCTGAACCTTCCCTTGTAACCACTGTAGAAAAGCCATTTTTGTTTGCTGAACCTTCCCTTGTAACCACTGTAGAAAAGCCATTTTTGTTTGCTGAACCTTCCCTTGTAACCACTATAGATCTATAACTTGAAATCTTGAAGAATTTATCCTTAATTCTATATGCATTCCATAGAACATGTTGTATGTTACATTTTGAGAAAATAAAAATTGAATTTTTCAGGAAGAATGTATCTGCTTAGAGAAAGTGAATTAGAATGTTCAATGTGTCTTTTGTAAGTCTCATGTATGTCACATTGTCTGTCAATGTCTCTGAAGAGATATCAGTGTTTTGTGTAATGAGCTTTTAGAATGAGTTTGGGAAAAAATTGGATTCGTTCAGCCTTGTCTCGAAATAAGACACGAACTGAAAATGCGTAAAAGATAAAATATTGCTGTTATAACTGATGGAAGTAAATTAAGTTAAAGAATCAGAAACATTTTCTAAAGGTAAATTCACCAGATTTCTCAAGGAATTCTCTTTAAGTCTGATCAAGTGTGAAGTGATCAAGATTAGTAACAAAAGTCAAGAAATAATTTTCTTTCTTTTTGTTAATGCTGGCATATTTAAAATTGCTCTTTAAAGCATTTATTCATATACTTGAAAGATCATGCATATATATATATATATATATATATATGTTGTATTAAACTGTACTGACAATTCTTGTCGGACGAGTTTTTGTTATACTTTCTCATTTTCTGGCTATCTTTTTGGTGTCAGGGTGGAACTGGTGTAACAGTCCACCAACAGTGTCTCTACGAGTGCTTTCGGCAAGTCGATTTGCCATCTTCAGGTAGAAAACTGATGGTATCTTTTGTGGTGTCTCATTTTTAAAGAAAACGAGCAGTAGACCAATATTGTGTATGAATTCAAATGTCCTGTAGGAGACTGTCTCTCCAAAATTAATAACATATATATTGGCCACATGACGACCACATTATCACGCAGATTAACACTACACTTATCCGATTCCAGTTCCATTAATCAACACCTTAAAACACATTCATGCCCCCCTGTCTACCTACCGCAAAATTCTAACAGAAAATACATGCACACTACTTAAAGAAAAAAACAAACAAAAACTTCAAATAATTGAAGCTCTATATATCAACTCTATATATCAAACAAAAAAACATACCTTAAACAAAATAAACTTTGAATCAAGTCAACATGTTCTCAAATGCCTATAATTTCCTGCCTATCCTCCTTCCACTATTTGCCTCCCCTTCTCACAACTCGTGCCCCCTCCCTACTACATCATTCGTTCGAACTACTACCAATTCCTACAACCTCCCCTTACCAAATGTTACTACCTCCAACTACCAATTCCTACACTACTGCACGTTTTCTTTAAAAACGAGACACCACGAAACATACAATCAGTTTTCTACCTGAAGATGGCAAATTGACTTGCCGAAAGCACTCGTAGAGACACCTTTGCTGGACTGCTACACCAGTTCCACCCTGACACCAAAAAGATGGCCAGAAAATTAGAAAGGATCGAACAAAAACTCATCCGAGAAGAATCGTCAGTACAGTTTAACACAACATGTTTAAAAGAAAAAATGCTGCCAAAATACACTTATTTTAATATTTTTGGGAGATTATGTGCTTAATTGAAGTCATACCTAATTTGAAATTTTTTAATTAGTTATAATTAAATGAATTAGGCGTGCATATTAGTTTAAATGTAATAAATGGCATAAAACATATTTTAATATATATATATATTCTACAACATCCCGTGTTTGTCTACCTTTTTTTTTCTCTACTCATTTTGATCTTGAATCACTATCAGGGAAATGTAATAATTTACCCCAAATAATTTAAAATAATTGTTTTAAAAAATTTATACACTACAAAATATGTAATGAAGAATATGAGGTTTAGATTGTCTCAGTTGCTTTTACAGCATGTCAACCTTTGTTAGATTATTCAATGGCAAGCAATTACATGGTTTTAAGTAACTATTCCTATTTAATAATAATTTTTTTATACACAGTTATGAAGTTTCAAGTATTCCTATCTAATACTAATGATTTATATATGGTTTCAAATATTCTGATCTAATAATTTCCAAAAAGATCTATTTGACCCATAGAGTGGACACAAACAAGTGCTACCACTACTAGTAATGGCAATTAAGGGGTTCTCCACATTTCTCAGTCCCACTGATAGGGTATAATGAAGAAAGAACTAGAGATTGGATTGGCCACTCTTCATTCTTTTTACAGTTAGAGATTGTGGCACACAGTTGAAGCTCTTTGTATAAAGTAACCTCAACCTGAATTTGAATTCTCTTCGTTAATTACATTTTCAATGTTGAAATATACTTGTATGTATATATATATTTACCCAACACCTCCACATGAGTAGGATGTGATACAAGGTCATTTTTTGAGTTTAACAGATTTAAATTAAAAGTTTTCCTTCTCCTAGACTGGTTGCCATACCAAGGTTAAAGAGCCCTGTCTGTGCTACTATTAACTCATAGCTGGAGTGATAATAGTCAGATGCATACCTTTCCCAAGGGTGTTAGCACTAATGCAACCAGCGTTGTTAAGGATTTGAATTTGTGTTGCCTAGACCATTTCCTATAACAATAACTGTTCCATAACGTGCCTCCAAATATACTTTTATTTTCTATACATTGTTAAAAAATGTATTCTGATGAAAGGTGTATTTTTCAAAATAGAAATGAATAATAAATAAATCATAAATTTTCTTTACTCCACTTGGCATTCAACACACTTATTCCAGTGAGTTTTCCACTGGTTGAGGCTCCTCTGAAACTCCTCTTTTGATATGGTGTGAAACTGCAGTCATATTTTTTTAAATGTCTTACACATCCTTAAATCGAATGAATTTTCAGTTTAGGAAACAATAAAAAGTCTTAGTGAGTTACATGAAGGGGGAGGGTTCTGATGGCCATGTAAGGGTGTTGCACTTGCATAATTCTTTCTTTTTTTTTTAAAGAAATTTTGAGAAAACTTTCATAATTTCTTTCAATTTGGCAGCAATCGAGACATCTATATCATCAATATATTATAAAAGTTGCTTCTTTGTGTATACATCCTCATTTGAATTTTTAAATTCAAATTTTAGTCTACTTTTTTATTAACTATCTCTCTCTCTTTTTCTCTCTCTCTATATATATATGTGTGTGTGTGTGTGTGTGTGTGTGAACCCATTTGCTTCCCTTTGTAAGAGAAATCCATGTTGATATTGATGCTTCTGTTTAGGAATATATAAAAGATTCTAATAAGCATTTCATAATTATCTCTTATACTGAGAATTTGTATGATTATAATGATGTTCAATGTGAACAAAATGACCATTCAGTTGCAAATTAACCTGGAAATTAGTTTATTCTCTAAGTTAAGGCATTTTAAGTGTATTGCTCTAATAGAAATCTTGCTATGATGTGCCAATTTTCCTAGGTTAGGATCATATGTATAGCTACATATACTTGTATTTTGTTATATACTTTTGACTTGCACATAAAATGACAAATGTTTTTTTCTTTTCATTTCAGGTAAGTGTCACTGTTTTCTCTTTGTTATGAACTGAAGTCTTTCCATTTGAAAGCCACAAGAAAGGTAAGACACCAACAATTTATCAAACAGGCTTTTACTATTTTATTTAAAACCAGTGTGCTTATGCAGCGTTACAATTTTTGTACACTTCCTTGACATAACGTCCATCACAGACAATGGCCATAGGACAGTTGAGACAATAGTGTCAGGGCATGATAAAAATCTGATGCAATCACAGATGACACAACATTTTTCAAGGCCAAACAAAAATCATCATATACCCTGAAAATGGATTCATATTACTGCATACCACTGCAAATGACTAAATATGAGGACAAAAATGGAAATTTATTGCACCCTGTCACTCCAATGGCTCTAAAAGCGACCGTATGGTGAATGAAAGGAAAGTAAAGCAGTTGTTTCAATTAAGTTGCACAAGGGTGTATAAATCAGTGTCTAGTTTATTATCAAAATATATAAACTAATTTGATGAAATTTTCCAATTTCTTCCAATTTTCAATGATTTAAACCAGAATTTATGACCTTTTACTAAACATTATTTGATCAAAGCAGTTTGAGTTTAAAACTATAAATATTCCGCTTAAATTCTCCAAAAACTTCTGTTAAAATGATCCTGATGACCTACCAAACTACCATATGACCTACTTCCCTTACTCTGATCCACCCCGACTATCAAATTTCCTCTGATACACATCAACAACATTTTACCCACACTCCAATATTAAATTTCTCTTCTAAGTCAACAGACAGACCCCATAGAAAAATGAAAATCCCTACACACCAACTCCACCCATCTTTCCCTCATCCCTCCACCATTTCACTATAAAAGCGAATGTACAAGTATATATGTTCAATAAAACTCTGAAGAAGCTTCATTCAAAATGAGGCGAAATATCAATTGAATTTAGGCTGTCTGTGTTGTTATATTCACACTTTCCTCTATTCTCAACCACATTTTGTTGGATTTATTCAAATTCTCCACTCCTCATATATATATATATATATATATATATATATGAGCAGCATTTTTTTGTATCTGGACTTTTTCATGTATTTTTTCAAATTTTATTTTCCTTATGCAACTTGAAAATTTTATAAAATTCTTTTAAATCCTAAAGAATCTGTGAATTTTAAGATAGAAAACCAGCAAAAGTCTTGAATATGTTCAGATCTGAAATTTTGTGTTTGAAAAATTTACTTTTGTATTTACAGAAGGAAACAATTAAAGAAACTATTGTGATATTTTTGGATTTTAAGAATTCTGTTTTTTTTTCTTTTTTTTTTCTTTTAGAAATATATTAATACATTTTAATTTGCAATAAATCATTAAACATATTAAATCTTTTAGGATATTTTAAATTCTTAAACAATTGATATTGACTCCATGTTAAACCATTTTTCATGATTTTGGATATTTTCAACAAATTTAAAAAATGAATTTGTAAAAAACGTTTTGTTTTTAATATGCTACTAAAATCTGGAAGAAAGTATCACTAATGGTTGTTGTCCTGAGTCTGCTTAGCCATAAATTGTGTGCTGAATGAATTCAATTTGGCACTGTCACATGGCTTGATATCAGGTTTAATATCACTGAATCTAAATGGCTGACCAATCTATTCATCTTTCAGAGTTTAACAAAACTTCTGTGAACCATAAATCTGAATGCAACATGTGAAGTGTTGATTAACTTGATTTAATAGGCAGCCATTTTTACTCCAAAGGGGATTGGACGATTTAAGAGTTGGATCTGTATGCCATTGCCATAAATAATTGATGACACTTTCTCGATAGATTCTATTCAATACAAAGCTTGGTGCCATATCATTTATTATCTTCCCTTTTAGCAATGACTGCCATTCTGAAACTCTTATGTGAATCTTTATCTTTGAATATCAAAATGAATTCTTTGTTTTCTTCCTTCTAATGTTTTGTGTTCTGTTTATGATCAGTGCTTGACAAGAACTAATAAAGTAAATCCTCATTGAAAGATGAACTCCCAAGACATGCTGCTTTACAATTTATCTATAAGATGTTGCGTTGTGGCAAGGCATTCATCTGGGATCTGTGGTAGAGGGATTGGATGTTATGGATCTCTAACAGCAGCATTAGATGTTGTGGATCTGTAGCTGAGGGATCAGATATTTAAGATAATGCAAGTTTGTAAATTCATTTTCTGTTATGAACATTAAAGGAGAAATAAATGATATGCAAACTTATATTAGCTTAGATCTACAGTTTATTGCAAAAGTCTATTTCAACTTGCTAAAGAAAACTTTTAAAACTACATGTCATTTATAGATTTATCAAATAGGGAAATGGTTGCATCAAATAATAAAACTTATTTAAAAACCCAAGAATTATAAACGTTTTTTTTTTTTAATGACTTGTATGGAAAATAACTATTGATTATTCCTGTAATAGTAATTAGAAAAAAAACCAAAGAAATAAAGTGTTGCATAGAAACTCTTTTCAATCAGCAGGATTTAAAAAAATGTACTATTACTGAAATAGACATGTAGACTCTCTATTCTATTTATCTAAAAGTTTTAACTCTTTGGGCTGTGAACTCTTGAGACTAAATTTACCCTCTACCATGTGAGTGTGATCTCTGCAATGGTAAACCAATAAGCTGGTGCTAATAAATGTACCAGGTTCGAAGGGTTAATCTTCAAGAAGGAAAATTGTTTGAGTGAATTAATTTTTTGTGTGTTTTAAAAATAAATTGAACCATTTATTCTACCTGTCTCATGTTTTCAGTGTCACAGTGTGAAATAGAAAAAATACTTTCTTTACAAGTCAAAAATAGAACTCTTAAAAAGCCCAATGAATGAAGTGGCTATAGAACTTGCCAAAATCTTGGATTTCCCTTTGGGCATAATAAAAGTAGTTGTTGAAAAGTGAATGAAGTGTCATGTGGCACAGTGTCTGTCTAAATCCAAATATCACATCCAAAATTGTTCAAGATGCTTTTGTCCAACAATCTGTAACTCTAAAAGATTTGTAATTAAAGTACATGCTGGTACAATTTCCAGGCCATTGTACTATACTGGCTTGAAAGATGCTGTAACTAAAAATAATCATCCTGGAAACATTGCCTTTTGCAACTATCAGTGAATAATGACTGAAATGATATTGCATCTAATAGAACAATATAATCCTAAGCATTTAATTAAAGCTACTGAGAAATAGTTAAGATAATTGGGCTGACCAATCAAAACCTTGGTTTGAACTTCACTGAAAATTTAACACAAATTGGGTGTGTGTCATAGATAATCATTGTATTTTGTTAAATTAGAAACAGTTTTATAATTTTAAAAAATGTATTTTATACATTTTAGCTAAAGTAAAAAAACTTATTTCTGGCTATAGGAAGTCATTGAGGCTCAGGTAATTCAATTAAACTCTGTTCAAGCTTGGAGCACTGTTTGGTTTGACAAAAAACAAATGGTTAGAAGATTGAAATAATTTTTGCTATAAACGAATTTCAAACAATACAAAGATTTTCTTTCTTCTTACAAAAAACAAAAACAATAAAAACCCTTAAAGAGTTTCATTTAATATCTTATCTAACAGTTTATGAATCATTCTGTGATTTCTTCCTTCAGTAAATGTGTTTTTTTTGTTGTTTTTTCAATTCTTATAATTTTGTAGAATTGTTATTGATGTCTGTTAGTTTTGTCTCATTGATATGAAAATGTGTATATTCTTTTTACTGTGCAGATCATTGTACAATTACCAAAATACCACCGTGCAATCAAATTCTTATCCTCAACCATCCATACAAACTTTGGTTCAGTAATTTATCCCATCTTAGTTTCAGACACTTTAGATATTTTAGTTTCTTAATTGTATATTTATGATATTTTATACAGTGACTTTGACTAAGACATGAACTTTATAACTCTCAAGAAGTGTGCTCTTTAGGCAGGCAGTTTATTTGTGTACTTGTAAAACTTGAAATAATCTCCCAAATTCTAAATGTAGTGCGCTATGAAGACGATGTGTAACACACACAGGTCTACTGTGCCAAAATGTATATAGGGCGAGATGCAACGAGGGTTGTTGTTTACCCAAACAAATTCTTTCTAGCAGTGGTAGGCTTTTGGGTTGTCACCTCAAATAAATTCTTCCACTTTCTGCGGGCATGGAGTGGTCAGTGAATGAGTATAGCCACCTGAGAGTGGGAGGAAGGTTTCTCATGCACATGCCATCCATCATGGTCAATTTGTTTATGTAAACAAATTATTTTCCTCTGGCTTTTGGTCAGTCAGTCTGCTTACTGTTTTTACTCACAACAGCTGGATGCTACTTTCACTTTATGTTTTATTCACTCATAAGTCTTCTCTTAGTGACAAAGTGCAATGGACACAAATTTCTTTTCTTAAAAAATTTATTCTCTCTGACACGATTCAAAAAAGAGAAAGAGAGAGATTGTATCTTTATCGGTCGGATTTTTCGTTCGTTCTGTCTATATATGACTTAAGTTTGCCTGTGCATATTTCATCATATCAACACTCCCCACTTAACTAATTCAACTGACTCTTATTAATTCAAACCGTCGTCGCCCCGACCTGCCCAGATACGACTCTAAATCTCAACCACCTGCTTGTTGCTTTGAGCCCAAACTACCCGTCACTCTGAGCTCCAAACTTAAGTACATTTTTTTTCAGAATTTTCCAGAACATCCCATTGATCACTCCCTAATTTCAATTGGCTTTAATATTCTAAAGAAAATCAAAGGTCTTGCCCATCTCTGTAGCCATCATGTCTGGATATTTTGGTGAAATTGTTTATAAAATGAAAAAAAAAAAGGATTTTGTTTGTTTATTTTGAGCCAATAATGGGAAAACAATCATCTCTTAATCCTTGATTTTCAATCAAACTTTTTTCCCCATTATTAGCCATCCCTTCAGGTTCTGACACACCTGCTCTGATTTAAAATAGAATATACTACACATGTAAAGTGTGATATAAAGAAAAGCATGCACTCACCCTCTGTTGATAATTGAAACCCGGGAGTTAAGAGAAGCGCTGCTTTAAATCGTTTGCTTCTCGTTGTCTGCGAGCTAGTGTGGGGCAGTCTTAGGACAATGTTATTACGAGAGGATTGAAGAAGGCAACAAGGAGCGAGTTGCAGTTTAGGAAAGTTAAAAGCGGTGTAAGATTTGAACGCGTCCAGTGGTGAAGAATAGAATGGGAAGATTCTACAGAGGACGAGCGAACTGAATCCCTGAGTTCAGTTGACTCACATAAAGATTTCATTATTTTCTGTTTCATTCTCAATACAGCATTTATACGTATATACGAGTGTCATTCAATAGATTCTTTTTTTTCAAAAGAGCAAAAAATTTTTTCTAAAAATTTAATTTATTCATTGAATGATCCATGTGTATATGAGGGTCATTCAATACATACTGTGAATATTGCCTTTAGAGTTGGCAATAGGAAGCACCTTTTTCAAGGAAATCAATAGTGATGTCCCTGAATACTATCAGCATACTTGCTGCATCCAGAACTTTTTCTTTTCTAGAGAGTCGGTGTTGTTCCATTTTTTGGACTAAAACATGTTTCTCCATATACATCATGTATTCTTTTGTAAATTTCACATTATTTGCATTTTTCACCCACAAAGTTTTATAACAGACCTCTGTTTAAGCCTGGAGCACTCATTTTGAATAGCCTCAAAACAAATATATTATTAACTATAAACCAATTCCAAACAATGCAGTTGTTGTTTTTTCCCAAAACATCCCCTTTAAGCTACATACATCCCAGCCACTTTTAAATGGCTGACAGTTCAAAAGTTTTAGCCAAAAAAACAACAAAACAAAACAAGATGTTAATCACTTATTTCAAAATAAGAACATATTTTTTTCTTTTGCATCCAGTCTTGTTGAAATGAGACATTTTATTAGAGTTGTAAATAGATAAGCAAATAAAATAATCTATTCTTGTAGTTTCTTAGTCTTCTTGAGACTTGAGTCAAATTCATTTGGGTTTTCAGTAACGCCTTTCACTTTGAATCTTTGAAGAAAAAGTAAATAAATACAATGTTATTAACAAAACAAAATGTCAAAGAGTGATTTTTTTCTCCTTCAGTTTGATTTCTTATCAATGCTGTTTGGTCCTCTTTCCAGCAAAGAAAAACCAAAACCTTTTTTTATGTGTGAATAATGTTCAATTTAACTTTACCTTCATTAGACTCGCTGTTACAAACAATCCAGATACTTTTCTCTTTTCTTTTCTTTTTTTTTAGATTGAACTTCATTAACAAACTTTATTTTCTTCTTCACAAGTAAAACGTATTGTAACCTTTTGATAATTTTGTCTCTGAAGTGTTGGCTTTTATTATTGAAATGATACAAAACTACCAAAAGAAAGTGTGTTGCTTAGCTGATGCATGTGGTTAGAATCTTGTTTCTTTCTCGAGTCAAATGCTGGATCTGACTTCTAGATTCTATTGGAAATGTTTTCTGAAATTTTGAAATGTAGCATTGTCATTATTTCATACCATTTCAGACTGGTATTTTCATCCTTATTTTTAGTAAAATCTAAAAATGAAATGTTCCAAATGTTACAGAAATTGTTGCAGGAAATGGACAGGGTGGTCTGAGATCAAATTATGGATGTTGCTGTTTGCATTTCACATAGCCCTAATTCTCTTGGGAAAGGTATGAATTCAACTATTCTCTCTCCAGCTATGGATTAATTGTAGAGTAGACTGAGCTCTTTAACTTTGGTATGGCAATCAGTCTAGGAAATTCAAACCTGTTAAACTCCACTTAAAAAATGACCTGTTTATGTGGAAGGGTGAATAATATATCAGCTGAAACCTTGTATTCAATCAAGATAAAAACAGTTGAATGAATAATATATAAAATAACACTATTGGAAATGGTGGCAGAATAGCCATTAATAATTTCAAGTTCCATCTTCAGCTCATGTTTATATCAAAGAATACTTGAACTTAAGTTGGTAGATAAAATGTGTTTATTTAAAATATGTATTAAGGCAACCCAGTATTTCCAAAGTTGAAATCCAATCTAAAGTTATCAGTTTTATGTGGTAATAATATTCAATGTGGCAATTCAGCAAACATAAAATAAATAACTTATTGTGTGTTGCATTTCTCATGAAATATTATACAATTCTGTATCTATTCACAATTTAAAAACTCATATATAACAAACAAAATGTCAGGTAAAGAGAAAATAAAGAACTAAAAAGATATGTCATCCAATTGAGTGATAAAATATTCATTGGATGACATATTCACCTGATAATAGTTGTAGAATGAACCTGCCATTTGAATACATAATATGAATGACAGTCTTAAACCTTTTACAGACAGATAATTTTAAGATTCCAGTAGTCTGAGCAAACTGTTTTCAGAAAATTTCCAAAATTGAAGCTATGTTCAAACAAGTCAATGAATCATATTAAAAAAATATGATTATTTGATCAGCAATTGTCATAGTACAATATCATGAAACCAATAAAGCACTCACTTTTAATTATGATAGTTTTCAAAACAACCTTTACACAATCTTATGCCACAATAAGGCATCCTTGTGATATTTCTCTATATTGATATTAAATTGGTCAATGAACAGAAAATTGAACTCAGCCTGCAAAAGGGTTAAAGAACCATTGAATAAAAGAATATTCTTTTCTGTTCTACTGGAAACTTGAAACCATTTCAAGTATTGAAAGGCCAGTACACATATGGAAAAGTGGAATTCTAAATTACTAATAGAACTTTCGTTGAACAAAAATAGTTGATGTAATTATTAGTGGCTACTTAAAGCCAGAACTAACATATCTAATTACTAGAAGTTGAATTGATCCAATTTTGTAAATTTTTTATTTTTGTCTGATCAGAATTTTAAAATTTTGAAAGAATCATCTTTAGAGTTAGTTTAATTGGTCTGAGCTAAAATCATCATCATCATCAGCAGTTTCATGATTACCCTGGCCAACACAATTTTTGTTGTGTTGGATCCGACACTTGTTTTTGGCTATTTTTTAAACTCTGAATCCAAAAATGAAGTTTTTCTATATCACATTAATCTGTGGACAATTTAATTTTATGCTCCAACAATAGTCAGCCATCATATTTACATTCCATATACCTTGATACCATTTCTCCATGAATTTCAAATCTTGGTGGAATCATTCATCTTGCTCATTGTTGACCACACCAAGGTTTTCCAAGAAGTTAGCAAGATGGCTATACAGAAAATGGAACTTTTGCCCATGTTGCAATCGAGTGTTTTGTGGTTATTCAATATTTTCTGGACAATTTCAGTGTAATTCTTTGCTTGTGAATTTCAAAGAAAGTTCTTGTCAAGAATGATAACCAAGCATTCTTTTTGAGTTCTAACATTATCCCAATGAAATGTTCATCTTAAATAACTTGCTGAATCTGTAGACCATCAAACACACCAACCTTGATTTTTTTTAATTGACAGGTCAGGTAATACCAGAATGAGGTACTTGAAACAGATGCCTTCAGTTGGCAATTCTTTAATGAATTACTTCAAGAGACCTACTTTCATGTGCAAGGTGGGAATATAATTTTCTTTACATCAACAAATAGCATATGTAGAATGTTGGGATCAAGAGGTTGGAGGCCAATCCCTCTCCACCCAATGCTTCTCTCAAACTTTACTGCCCCACATGTACAGAAAGCAGGTGTATCTGCATTGCTGACCAAGAAGTAAACATACCATTTAAGGTCAACATAGATGATTCTACTGTGTTTGTGATATTGCAATAACTCAATAACTCTCTTTATATCTTCATATTTTTCATGAAGACAAACTGAATACCTAATTGGGACTGCACCATATAAATTACCATTGTGGAGGAGGATACACTTTAAAGTCTGCTTTGATGAATGGTAGCTATTCAATTGAGTTGTAAATTGAAATTCCCAATTCCTCCAGTAAACTCTATATTTCATGGCAACACATAAACCTACTTTTGTAACATGATAGGATCAATTAAAAGGACTTTTAGGTTGTAATTGTCATTAGGAATCAAATTGAATATATGTAACGTGGCATTGAATTGAGGAGTAGGTCATTTCATTTCTATACTTATCTGCTGATCTCACTGGAGATTAATGGTTGTTTATCTGGATATTTGCTGTTCTGGATTGGAATAGCTGGGTAGGTAAGTCTGTATTAGGCTGGCATTTTCTCTGTCCTCTTGGGTTCTTCTCTTCCTTGCATTCATTGGCAGTTTTTAATAAAGAACACAAGAATTTTTTTCAGAACTCATTTGAGTTATTTCCTAGTTGAGTAACATGATATAACAGGGTGACCCAGAAAAAAACAGAACCCAAATTATTTATTTTCCCATTAAACTAACCCTAAACCCCAACCCTAACCCCTAAACCCCAACCCTAACCCTAACCCCTAGTTGATTAACATAATATTACAAGGTGACCCAGAAAAAATAGAACCCACAAATCTTTTAATAAAACTGTTAATCTTAATTTTTTTCTGAAGTTTAAGTCCAACAAGGGTTAGGGTTAGGGTTAGTTTAATAAGAAAATAAATAAATAATTTGGGTTCTGTTTTTTCTGGGTCACTCATGTTACTCAACTAGGAAAAAAACCTCATTTGTTTTATTTTAACCCCAAGTAAAATGCCTCGGAGAACAAATACTCATCTTGTGTCTGTCCTCTTCAAACACTCATTGCAGACTCCTTCTATCATCCATCTCCTCCAAAAACTTAGGCAAGACTCTCTAGCTTTTCACTCTCTCTTTCACTTTTGTCACTGTTGACACTCTTCGGCCAATCGGAAGCCAACGTCAGTAACCTCCATGTTATTATTCACATGCCCCACATCAACTTACTGCTGATGTCAAACCTCTGACTTCTACACACCTAATTATTTAACATTGTCAAAGTGATAGAAGAAAAGTGAGGGTAGTTTTGAAATCATCATGACAATTTTAGTTTACTCAAATGAAAAATCAAACTCAACAGAAATTATGTCTAAAATTGTTCTTCAGTGTTATTAGTCATAAGAGACTGGTTAGTTCTTTAATTTAAAAGAGCAGTTATAAGTGACATTTTCCTATGGACTCCTATACATGGACATCGATGTTGATCGACCAGCAAAGACGTACATTCATCTTCTATGTGTAGACACTATATGCCATCTAGAGGACTTGTCAGGAGCGATGATTGATAGTGAGAGATAGTGAGAGAAGTTCAAGAAAATCTATGCTGTCAGCATGTCTTGATGATGATGATGATTTGTTGTTATTATTGTCTTCTTCAACTTTCTTTGAAGAAAAAAAGGATTTTAGTCTAAAAGAATGAAAACAGTATGTATTTGCCCAATTTCTCCACCAGGGGCAGGATGTTTGACTTCAGAGTTTTTATTTTTCTAGACTAGTTGCCTAACCAAGGCTAAAGAACTCAGTCTTCCCTACTATATGTCTATAGCTGGGGGTGGAGGGAAGAAAAAGATTCATGCCTTTCCCAAGGGCATTAGTGTAATGTGAAACGCAAATAGCCTTGTCCAGGATTTGAACTCGGGTCACCAATTCTATTTCCTGTAACAATAACCATTAGACTAAGCACAGACCCTAAAATGTTAACAGTAGCTCATCTATGAATTTCAAGCTAAACTAAAAATTTCCTTTTAACAAGTTTCACCCACCCAGCACTAGGATATGACTGATATAATCTGATCAATGCCTTAACTCTAAAATCCTTCAGTTGGTCTCACCTTAACTATCAGAGATATTATTGTTGTCAGACCTTTCATCTGTTTTTTGATCATTTTTCTTTTTGTTAGTTTTTTTTCCCCTTTCTATTTTTTTTTTTTTTTTTTTTTTGCACACTTGAATTTTATCTGCTTAACATTAGGAGGGTCTGAACTGTATACTAATGATCTCTCCCATCCTATTCTTTATCTGTAAAGCCATTCCCTGATCACATATAGAGAATCTTCCAACAGTCAATGGATAAGAGATTAGTTTGATATTTGATCAAAAAAAAGGGATTGTGTGTACTACACATTCATTCTATTATAAAGTTGCAATTTGTAGTATTTTGAATACAGTTTTCTACCTATATCAAGTGGGAACAAACTTTTTTTAGTGATTTTGATATGTAACTCTGAAATACTTCTTAACTTTATGTTATTGCAAATTCTGAATAGTTATTTTACTGAATATAAATATTTTAGGAATAATTAAAAGAAATGAGAAAAATGAATGAAAAACAATTTCAAGAATCATTAGCTTTCCAAAATAAAAATAAAAATTTTGCAGTCAAATTTCTTTTTCATGTCTGGTAAATTCATCATAGGCTGATTTCAGAACTTAATCATTGCTTTTATGAATTTAATAAAAAGAGTTCAAGGGTTTAGGGTTAGGGTTAGGGAAACACTATATTATAAGATCAATTAATCTAATATGATGAATTTACCTGCAATATATATACTGATTATGAATTTACTGTGATTAATTTACCTAGAATTTTTTTTGTTGCTTTGACTAAAGAATATATATATATATATATATATATATATATATATATATATATATATATATATCAGTTTGTAGAGAAAGGGCAAACTTTTTGAATATCATTTATGTGTTTATTTTGAGAATGATTTTATTGATTTTACTTTCCATTCTATTAAACACTCTTGATTTGATTTCCTGTCTTTTTAATCTGTTGATGTAGATTTACCAAACATCCTGTGCTAGGGGCAGGGGGTCATCCTCACTAGGCTGCACCTATACCATTGTACTGATATTGATAGGGTCATGGTCAATCTCTGATGTATAAGATGCACCATACCAGGGAATGTTAAATAATTCCCCCACCCCCCTCTGTTTCACTAAGCTTGACCTTGTGTCCATACTCTTTCACCATAGGGTGGGGATATAATCTTGATTGATTTGATTCTTTTATTTGGGACAGAATGAATTCACTTTTATATTGGAATATTTTTTAAATCAAATATTTGTTTTTTATCAAGTAGGGTATAATGTACTCAGCAATGATCTTCTGGGTCATGTGAGACATGTAATCAACTATAACAGATGAATCAAGTACTACTAGTTGTTCCTGGTTTTAGACCTTATCATAATATATTTAGACCCTATTATATCTAGACCTTATTATATCAGATTATATTTAGACCGTATATAATATTTTCAGACCTAATATTATATTTACACGTTATTATAGACCTTATTATATTATATTTTGATTTAATATTTAAGCACACATACTTTTCAGCCGCTGGACCGATAAAGTAATTAACAGTGTTGATCCCAGAGTCTGGTGCCTGAGGCGCCCCCCTTGAGTGGGAATGCCGACAGGATTGTATTTTTTGCACCTACCTCCCATGAGCTTCAGTTCATGTGTGGTCCCACATTAATAGGGCCTTGTGCCTAACTCATACACGTAAATACCACATACTTATTTGACAAGGATTTATTTTCATCTTTAATTTTTACTTGTTTTTTATTGCAATCAAAGACAATGAATTGGAAATTTTAAAAAAGCAGCTAAAAATTAAAAGATCAATGAAAATCTGAATTCGAAATAATAAGGATTGACAATGCTTCATCTATGAATAAAAATAAATAAAAGATACAGAAATTTCTTTGAAATTTTTTTCCTCATATTTTCCACTGATACATTTTTCTTTATTTCTATGATTTCTTTCAAATTAGTTTACATGTTACAACTGTTAATTTTGACTTTATTATCTTTCATCTTGTACATTTTAGTTGTGCCCATTTGGTAGGGATTAGGATATGCTGACTGTAACCCCTACTGCGGGGTAAGACCTATCCTACTCCAAAAAGGGCTATCCTGGGTATGGTACTAAACTGTATCTGATGGGGAGGCTCCAATTCTGGAGATTTGGGGTGTCTGGAGTACCACTTCATTGCCATTACTCCCAGGTCCACTTTGATCTTGATTGGTAGTACCTGTTTAGGTCCCATGTATTTGTCAAATAGATCTGTTTAAAAATGATTTGTATTCTTAAAAAACAACTATACAAAAAATGTGAATGTACTGAGAATGCATTTCTCTAACCTATAGGCATAAAATAACCCTAGATGGGTTGGTATGCCATTGAAATCAATTAATCTATCAATTTAATTTATTTTTATTGCAACTCACTTGTTATTTCTATGACTGTGAGGAACTGTGTGCATCTGAAAGAACAATAAAGGATAAGTTCCAGGTGAGACTTGAACTCAGGTTTCCTTATTCTCTTTACCAGCTAAGCTATGAGAACAATTCTATTACAGAAGTCTAAATAACGCCTATAAAACCATTCTATAGTCTCAAATTTGTCTGTGCCATGTTTGTTGTTATTGTTTTTTATACAGTATTAATGTTAATAGTATTGACTGAAGGAAAGATAAGACAAGCTCATTTATACATATAACAATAGCATAATCTTTACAGATTGTTACCATCCCTCACATATACATATACGAACATTTAATACCTGCATAATAAACATACAAGAAGTATTACAAGAATACACAAACATGTTCCAGCAGATAAAATGTGTATATTGCTGTTCTATGAAGCATCTATATACTAAAGGGGAACAAAAACAGTAAAATTTCTTGTATTCTTTGAGGAGCAAAGCCATATTTGTCTTATGTTTCAATGCCAAACTGAGACAAAGTCTGTTTCATAAACAGAAATGAAAGGCACATCTTAACAGTTCTAAGAACAGAGATGAGAAAAATCATGAAAAGAAATAGTACACAAAAGAGTTTGATTTGGATTATGGGATTTGCATGCAACTGTGAATGAGGTGTCCAAAGACATGTTCCCAAATCCAAGGGAAGACAACTACTTATTGTCTTCCGTTAGACAAAATATAAATTGTAATGATTGACAATATTTCATTATATGTGTGTGTGTGTATATATATATATATATATATATATATATATATATATATAGGGAACATATTCCCATCCATTTTATTTTTTATTTTTTTCACTTAATAAAAAAATTGCATTGAGGTAGGAATTTGAAACCTGATCTCTGGCCCTATATCTATCTGTTGCATTATGACTCTCCTTCACTTGATTCAGAGATTTTCTTTATTATTTCATTATTACAGTACTTTATTAGTACTATTATCATTGTGTTATTTACTAAACTGTTTTATTATTACTTTCAGAGATTTTCTTCATTGTTTCATTATTATTAGTTCTCTATTTTTAAGTTGTTGTCATCATCATCATCATCATCATTTTATTTTTCACTGTTACTTTGATAGTAGTTCTTTCAGACATTTTCTTTATTTTTTTACTTGTTCTTTATCATTATGATCACAATCCTTTATCATTACAATGATCACTTCTGTTTATTATTATAAAGTTTTCTTCTTGAAATTTATAAGTAATCTTACAGACTCTTTTGCATTTAAAGGAGAGAGGTCATATAATTTCCTGATTTGTGCAGATAATTTTGGTGTCCTATTGGGCCAGTTTTACAGCATTCTTTGTGATTTTCTATACTATTTTGTGAGCCCTGTCAACTGGGGCCATAGAATATGCTGACTGCACCTTTTTAGATGGGAGGTTAAGAACCCTCCCCAGTGGAGCTACTTCTGCCATGGATGGTGACCTATGATACTTAAGAATGGAATGCTGGTGGCTAAGCAGTCCATGACATATAAAACTTCACTTTGGCTAGACGAGTCCTTAGAGAAATCTCCCCTGATCACCACTGGTCATGTCAAGCCCTAGCACCTATATGTTTTTCCTGACTATATTGCTCTCATGACAAATCCCCCCCCAACACTTTTTATCCTATAAAAGCCAGTGGCTGAGGGTTTTAGCTTCTTGGATATGACATTAAACTGCATCTACTCTGACCCCAAGTGGTAGTACCTGTTAGTGTTCTATCTATGGGTTAAATAGGTTAAAAATTAATTTTAAAACAATTTGGATACCCAACAAGTATAAATAAAACAAAAAAAACGTCTTCAGCATAAAATAACCCAACAAGGGTTGACATGTTGTAAAATCCAACCAACCAACCAACCTATTATTTGGCATAATACATTCTATAATAAACTATATAATAAACTATCAATTTTTATTTTTATTCTATGAATTAATCAATTCATAGTTGATCACGTATTGATGATCACTTTGGGAAAAAACGTGAATTTATATTGAATTTATTTCTCTTTTTCTCAATCTTTCTTCATTGCTTTTACTACATCAAATCAAATGTTATCTTTTGCAAGATTAAATGACAAATTTTAAGCAAAGGATTATTATTCAACCCTTTGGAGATTATTGAAAAAGTTTTTCTTAGAATATGCTAAATAGAAAAAAAATAAGATGAAAATGTTGCAGGGGGTGTTGTTCCTATCTCATCAATTTGACCAAATCCTTCATCTTATATTTAAAAAAAAAAAAAAAAAAAAAAAACTTGCTTATCATTTTGCGCTACAAAATTTGACTGAATGGATAACGATGGCAAATTTTTAATTTATTAAGAAACAAAATTTATTATCATTGAGCCAACTTTCATTAATATTTGTTCTGATCCATGGCTCATTTCCTGTGCGCATGAAGTGTCAATAAGGGGAGATGGAAGCTTCAGTGAAGGAGTTCTTCAACTGGAAGGACAAGAACTGGTTGAATGGTGGTTTCAGATGGTGCAACACCATGCTCTCTTCTCTGAATGCCCGACTGCTTTTGTTGTAACTTGAAGAATAAAGTTACCAAAATATTGCAAAACTTTTGACTCATTGTAGTATTACATCAGATCTTGAAATTAATTAAGTTGCCTTTAGTAAATTATTGACAAGAGACAAAAAAAATTCTGTGATTAACTGAAGCCAAGGACAATGGCAACAGTTACCAATTTAAACAAGGAGACTGTCAGAAAGTATTGCAAGTTTATTAGCCCTATGGCAAATGCTATCATCCTCATTCAGGATTTGAACTTGGATTGCCATGTCCATTTCCCAAGATAATAACCCTTATGCCACAAGCGCCACAAAATCAAAGCCAACTAGTAAACAGACTTTAGATATTTTCTTAAACCAACAAGATTGAATTAGAGACACATTGTTCCCCATTTTATTTACATTAAAAATAAAAACAGTTATAATTATATATAAATAAATTTGTCATGTTTGATCTCCTTCTATTTAAGTCAACAAATGGAATCATTTCAAGTGACAAATATCACTTTGACAATCACATTTAGGTTTTTTTTTTAGTCCAAAAAGAAAAAAAAGAAGAAAATTCCTAAAAGTTGATGCATTATATTTTTATAACAATGTCTCATCCCTCAGAGGACGGAAACTTTTTTGTGATAAACATTTCCTTTTATCATAATAGAAACATTGCAAAGAAGAAGAAGAAAAAAAGAAATGTTGTTTCTTTTGCCATGAACTTACAGTAGTGCAGTTTCACACATAGACAAATTAATTTAATCACACATATAAAACAAAAGAAAAACTGATTTCTTATTAATGTTAGAGAGGGGGGTCCCTTTGGTGTAGTGGTTAATGTATTGGACTGAGGCATCATAGTAAACAAGTTTGAATTACAGTTATACTATTATGTTCACTTTCATACTGATACCCTTGAGAAAGGTATGAACTCCCTCACCCCCCCCAGCTATGGATTGAATAGTACCACTACTATTCTTCTACAAGGATGGCTTTGGCATGAAATAACCCACAAAAGTTGATATGCCATTATACAAAGAAAGCATGCACTCACTATTTTATATCCATGTATGTACACTTATGCACATTTGTGCACTACACCAACATTATTCAAAATGGTGATATGCAAGTCATTGACTATGGATACTTGACAAGTTTCCAGTTTCACATTATCATAATATATATAACATATAATGGAAGATATTTTTCCAGTATAAATTATCATCATTATGGATATTCAAACAATATTTTCTAGGATAATAAACTAATAATGACATGATACAAATATGGTATCAATGCATGGCACATTGAAAAAATATCCTGCTGGTATGCCACATCAGATAGTTTAAGAAGCACTGATTAACACAGAGTTGTATATTTTGAGACATTTTCATTCCTTTTGTTAACATGGAAAGTAACTTTTCTCTGACTATCTTAGAGCTGTGTCCTTATCCTAAATCTTAT
Organism: Doryteuthis pealeii; assembly: GCA_023376005.1. Taxonomy (NCBI): domain Eukaryota; kingdom Metazoa; phylum Mollusca; class Cephalopoda; order Myopsida; family Loliginidae; genus Doryteuthis; species Doryteuthis pealeii. Next base: position 36,666,413 of record CM042170.1, on the reverse strand, counting down.
TAAGAAAAGAAAAAAAAGCATAAGATGAGGATATTCGTCTGAGTATATCAATGTATTATAATTATAACTTGATAATATACACAGATGTATAAATGGATTCATCTCCTGTCACAATAAACATATGTATGTCTTTATTTGTGCAACTTGTCTCTGCAGATAAAATTGCAGTTGTTTGTATAATAATACATGCAAAAATGTCTGCATATTCAATTGCTTGCAGCTTCTAAATGCATTTGTACTTATTGACCTTAGCTTAAGATACTTGAAAATGTCATGTCCTTATTGGTTTTTAATTTGTAATTTTAGGATAAAAATGGACCAATCAGAATTCAGAAATAAATTTGAACAACAAAAGTTCACATGTATTATACCTTTGCTTTTATATGGAATTGAATCTTTTTTTTCTATCAAAATATTTTTAGAGATGAACAAGTAAAGTGCATATTTAATTGAATAATACAGTTTTGCCTGAACAGCAAAAAGGAATGGAAATTGCTATCATTCAAGGCTTTTACAGATTTTATGTTAAAACACATATTTTCCCATTATAAAATTTCTGTCTGAAACAAGTCAAAATCTTGAAAAGTTCATTTTAAAATTCATTAAAATTAATTTGTTTAATATTTTTAATTCAAGGTTGAATTACATTACATTGCTTCTAAGAGATAATTATCTATCTTATAATGAACAAAAAACTTTTTTCTCTTTCTTTCTTTCTTTCTTTCTTTCTTTCTTTCTTTCTTTCCCTCTGTGTAACTTCTACTTGGATGAGAGTGTAGTTTCTGTGTGTCTAACATGATGGAAGTGTTGTTTCTTGGATCAAGGTGTAATAAAAATTATGACTGTGATAATATAATTGATGAAACTTCAAATGGCTTAGACACACATAGAAAGTGATTATTTTCCTTGAATATTGTTGTCAAAGTTTCCCTTAGTTGTAGCAAAGTCCCAGTTTTCTAAAAACAAAATTCTCAGAAATACAAAAAAAAAAAAAAAAAGAAGGATATATCTTAGAATTTTTGTTTCTTTCATTTGATAAACTTATTTGTGATTAGTCCTTTGTGATTAGTCCTTCTTAGTAAAGAAATCTAACTTTGAAGTTCTACAATATTAGTTAAAAAAAAGGTATTGATAATAAATTCTGATCTTTGCCAGAAATAAGGGGACACTTTGGACCTCATCAGATTGAACAGATACTACATTTTATTTCTAGGTTAATGATCCTGTCTTGTTTTATATTATTTTAGAAGACTAAGACTGCAAGAATAAATATTTCAAATATGATACATTTTTAAAAATCCCATATATATATATATATATATATATATATATATATATAGGGTGTAGTAGAAATACTTCCCATATTTTAGATTCATGTGTGTGGTGCAAATGAACTTAGGCAAGTAGCAATGGTAGGTTGCTCTAGCCATTGTCTTATGGGGTTTTTTTTCCAGATACAATCCGTTACAATCCTGGCTTGAAGCTGTACAACCTGTTCATTTTTTGTTGAAATATTTTAAGACTGGTTAATCTTTAATTACTACACAAAGAGCTTTTTGTGTTCATTTTATGTAACTTTGGAATGATGCTGTTCTGGATATAATTTTCAACCCATAGGCAGTATCAATTTGTAATCAATTTATCTATTACCACTAGCATAAGTTCTCTTGCACCACAAAGATGATTGTTTAAAATGTTTGAGGTATTTCTGCCACACCCTACACACACACACACACACACATATTATATATATATATATATATATATATATATATATTTCATCCTAAAATTTGTTCACACCACTTCAGAATTTCTCTTCTACTACTTAATCTAATCGTATAATTTCAAATGATAGAAAACACCCTTCTCCTCAGATTTAAAGAATATTCCCTTTACCACAAGGGAAACTTGTTTTTGAATTCTTATTGCATTGAATATTAACTCTAGATGCTTTTGGTTCCTCAAATATCCTCAATTTAAAAAACAAAAAGAAAATAGTAAAAATTTCAGTTGAATAAAATCCAATTTTTGACTAAAGAAAGAAAATTCTAATAAGCATTAGAAGAATTAAAATGAAATTATTCAATGTCCCATGGCAAAGGAATTCTATTTAAATCAAATCAAATCAAATGTTTAGGTGATAAAATCAGAATTTAATCTGCTCATCAGAAAGTAAATATTTCATAATTCTTAATTTGTCTTTGGATTATGAATATTTCTATTTGATTCCCATTCAAGAACCAAAAGAAATCCATATTTAATGATTATTACTGTTGTGTAGTATGGATTTTACAAGTATATCACTTACAAGATAAGTAGAATATACAATTTTGCTTGCTTGATAATTAGAATTGAATATACAGACAAAAAATAAATATTACTGCTGATGCTTTCTTCTGTTTTCTAAACATAATAAATAAACCTGTGGAAATTCTATGGTTTTATTAGAAACAATTAGTAAAGTTTAAAGATCAATATGGCATTTTTAATGGCATTTAATTCATGAGGCTCATTCAATAAATAAGGAGAATTTTGCCTAATGAGTTGGTAATAGGAAGCACTGTTTACCTTTGTACTTTTTTCAAGGAAATCAATAGTGATGGGTTCTTTCATGTCTCAGAAGACATGTCAGCATGACCTTCTTTACTGACTGCTGCATGTAGGATTTTTCTTTACTGGAGAGTTAGTGTGTTTCCATTTTATGGACTGTCTTTTCAACTCAGGCTTAGAGTGGCAAACCCATGTTTAGCCCTTTTGTAAACATTTTTTTTTACTAAAAAATTCTTCCCTGATCACATCAAACAATCTTTTTTGTAAATTTCACATGGTTTTCACTTCTCAGGTTGTTGAGGTTGGGATTTTTAAGAGTTTTGCTGAGAACAAATCCAGCAGATAAACGGTACTGCCATCTATCCTAAAGATTTGGAACTATAGTACGTAGAAAACATTGTTAGAATCACTGTGATTAATGGGATTAGCTATTTGGAATAGAAAACAGGTTAACATGTCATCCATGTTCATGCACTCATGTATGTTTAGATGTCATCCATCCTCAAAAGGTTAAAATCAATTTTGCTATAAACCAATTCCAAACAATACCAAGTTTACATTTATGTAAAAAATTCTAAAAAAAAAAAATTATTTTTCTATTTTCAAAAGAATTCCCTTCATTTCTTCAATTACCCTTATGTATCCAAATAACATATACAATTATTTATGCATATATTCTACAAAATAAATGGAATACATTAAACAAATAAATGAAACTATTGAAATTATTTTACTTATTTATAACTGGAAAAAAGATAGATGAGAAATATACATGTTGTTTTGAACAAATCCTGAAAGCTTCACCTTTCAAAACTACAGTTGTACTGCCACTTATCTCCTATCTTAGAAACCGTCCAAGTGAGACAAGCTAGACATGCTTGGCTCTGCTGGAGAAGTAAGGATGAACTCATAAGCAACATCCTCCAATGGACTCCTACACATGGACATACCAGTATTGGCTGACCAGCAAAATTCTTACATTCATCAGCTCTGTACAGATATTGGATGTCATCTAGAGGATGTACTAAGTGCAATAGTTGATAGGAACTGTGAGAGATAGTCAAGGGAATATGTGCTGTTATATTGTTATATATTTTGTGATTATCCAAATTTCTCAACATAATGAAGATAACTATGAATTGCTAATTAGATACTTTCACCCCTTTCAAAATAGGAGTATCAATATCATCATGGACAACCAGTACAATGGTAACCCAATGGTTTCACAGATTGTCTAGTAATGATAATAGTATATGGCAATTTTATCAAAATATAATTTAGTTAAACTCGCTTATATCAACTTTATAAAAATTCTAATTTTACAATATTTCAGATTAGATTTTAAAATATTTATCATGAATTACTTTTCATCTCTGCATAAAAATGATAAAATTTTATTTATCTTTATTAAAAATGTATGAATAAATAGAAATAGATAGAAAACAACTTTCAATATGGTCGCTGTCTCTAATGATTAACTTTTGGTGATTGATGTGAATTTGCTATGAATATAAAGAAAATAATTGATCTTGAGGTTTATAATTAGATTATTTTAAATAATTTATATAACAAATACTCATGAAAAGTAAATTTCTTATTTTAAAAAAGGCAATCATTCTTTTTTTTTTTTTTTTTTTTTTTTTCTTTTTCAACTAATTTCGTGTTGGAATTATTGAAGATGTTAGGTTTTAAGGTTGTACTTATGGCCATTTCAGTTAAATTGTTGTGTAAGTGCGTATTCACATATAAAAACAAAAATCTTGCGTTTTTCCCACAATGCCCATAAAAAGTAAGTTTCTTATTTTAAAAAGCAATTGTACTTATTTTTGTTATTTTCTACTTATTTCATGTTAGAATTAAAGAAGATGCTATATGGAGGCACTTGTTGTAAAATGGTTATTGTCATACAAAATAGACATGGTGATCCAAGTTAAAATTCTAGATGATGCTGTTTGGATTTCACATAGTGCTAATACCCCTGGTAAAGTTATACATCAAACTGTTTTCCTTCCAGATATGGGTAAATATTAAGGCATTCTTGAGTCTAAGAGAAGAAAAACTCTGAATTCAGACCAGATCTGAAGAGGGATGGGCTTTGCCAGGTTATTTTTCCCCAAGACTTGTTCTAGCTGAGTAGTACCCCTATGACTAAACCAGATTATGGGATAAGACTTTCTTTTTATATATACACTAACCTCACTGTGCTTATGTATGGGTACTTGTGTCTATGTATGAGTATGTGTGCATCTATCTGGGCACTTGTGTTTGGGGAATGTGTAGGTATGTTTATGCTATTATGTATACAATTGTATCAGATGTGAGTGTTTGTCTTTATGTATATGCATTTTTGTTTTGCTTTATACCCTTTTGGGTTGTGTTTATGTTTTCATATGTGCCATTGTTACTGAGAATACATGCTTTCCTATTAACTCTGCTTAAAAATTGACCTTGATTTACATTCCGCTCATTCAGAGGGGTTGGATAAATGCATACACTTGTTGCTAATTTAGATGGTGATTCTCTGCCAATCAAGATGTATAGATTTGAAGAGACATCTTTATTAAAGGAATGGAATAAATGTTTCTCATGTGAAGTTTACTTAATTAATGGCTTTCCTTCTACAAAAGAAAGAAGAAAAAAATTGATATTCTTTAATATTTCTGCTCTAACCATTGGGCTTTGTCTGTTATTTACATTTCTGTAAATTCTCATTATTCTTTCTTTGTGTCTCATTATTTATTTGCACAATGCCTGCTTTATTTGAGTAAAAAAACTTTCTTAATGGCAAAGTTTTTTTTGTCAGAAAATACATTTTTTTTTTTTCTGTTTTTAACAATGGAGATCATGTCTGCCATTTGCTTTTTGATGTTTTCTTGAACAGATTGATTGGATACATCACAAAAATATGACTGATGATATCAATTTAACAAGATTCTATTAGATTAGATACTTGAAAAAGAAAGCACAGGTATGCGTCACATTGTATAGTGATGTTTTGAGACTCTTTTTGAAGGGGGGTATAATCTTTGAGATAAGAACATATAGTCCATGAAAATTGTTTTTACCTCTATCTTGGGTTTTAAAAAACATATCTATGGTCTTTGTAAAGGCGCTGATGGCATAATGATTATCATCGAATCAAATGGAATTGGTTCAAATCCTAAATGAGGTTGTTTGTGTTTCACATCATGCCCTTGCGAAAGGCATACATTTATCTGTTCTGCCCTCAGCTCTGAGTAAATAGTAGATCAGACTGGAATCTTTAATGTTGGTATGGCAACCAGTCTATGAGAAGGAAAACTCTGCTTAAGAATTGATCTTGTTTTGCATTCTGCCTGCAGTGGAGGGGTTGGGTAAATATATACCTGTGGTTTCTTAGTTATATCATACTTTTGTTTTAAACTGTATCAAATTGTCTCTTTTTATGGAATAATGATGTTAAAGACATTTTAGATATTGAAATCATTTTTGGTAACCATTTTGATTAAAAATTGAACTTATTTATATAAACTTAGAATATTTTTTTAAGAAAATTTTAAAAGATCTATTACTCTCTCTCTCTCTCTCTCTCTCTCTCTCTCTCTCTCTCTCTCTCTCTCTCTCTCTCTCTCTCTCTCTCTCTCTTATACTTCAAACAGCAATGAATAACATCTTGTGTTATAATTACAATGTCATTTCTCACTCCTCTGCAATAAAAAGAATTGTGTAACTGATATATTTCCATCAGTACTTTACAATACCATCAAATTTTATTGTTTTTTTTATCACATTATGGAATGCCAGATGAAAATGCTGCCTAATCACACATATTTTTGCATTCACAACTTTCCAGTCAGTGTAGACGAGCCCAGAAATTTGATATTAATTCAGTGAGGTAAGATTTAAAATGACAAAATATTTGACATTTTCAAATAGATATTGTCTTTTTTTTCTAAATTCATCCTTTCATTGTTATTTTTATCTTTTTTTTAATAAAAGTTTCAACCAAAAAGAATGGATTTCTCAAGATCTAATAATGATTTACCAATTCTTGATACAAGATGCTATGGAAAATGGGTACCTAATTTCTTAGCATCTCTTGAACCAATTCTTCACAAATGTTTATTTTCTGGAACCCCAACATCTTCTTGAGAATTACTGCACCAGGTAAAAGTTGCCCAGACATCTAGAATTCATCTATATCAAACAGTGCCAATTCTCAATGATTTTTAATCAACATTCTTGATTCCTTTTGATCAGTAGTTTTTGGCAAAACACAGGATTGTGCAAGATTAATACACTCCATAATCAACAGACTTAGCAGTGACTTTTTCCTCTTTCCTAAACTGTAAATTCATCTTAAGAAAAAACAACTTTCAATATGGTTTCTGTCTCTCATGATTAACTTTTGGGGATTGATGTGAATTTGCTATGAATATAAAGAAAATAATTGATCTTGAGGTTTATAATTAAATCATTTTAAATAATTTGTATTACAAATACTCATAAAAAGTACATTTCTTATTTTAAAAAAGGTAATCATTCTTTTTTCTTTTTTTTTTTTTCAACTAATTTCCTGTTGCAATTATAGAAGATGCTGTACTTGTTGCTAATATGGAGGCACTTGTTGTGTAACGGTTATTGTAGAAGCCCAATTACCATCAAATTGAAAGATAAAGGTAGCAAGCAAGCTGTAGCTCAATACAGATCTTGCATTGCATAGTACAGAGTGTGGTTTATTTATCTAAGCACCATATCCCCACTAAAGTCAGCAGCCAATCAGGACTCATGGAATATTCCTGAGTGCCATATATACCAGCTGCTTTATGTCAAATTCATTCAGACTTAGCTGGTCACTCCAACAGCTGACTGATTGACTAACTTCAACAGCATGCTGACTCATCCAAAAGCATCCAACTATTCTCCCTCCAGTTATTGGTAAATATTAGGGCAGACTGGGCTCTTTAGTTTTGGTATGTTAACCAGTCTTGTATTCAAAGATGTGGAAGACATCAAATGAAAATAAAACAAGCTTTGCATCAAAAGAGAAGTTTCTGAAGTTCTTTAACCAATAGGAAATTCACTGGAAATGCATTGAATACCAAGGGAATTATTCTGAAGAAAATTAATGTTTCATTTATTATTCATTTCTCTCTTGGTAGATATAGGTCTAGACACTTTTTTAATACACTTCATCTATATTTCATATATCAACACTTAGTCATTTAAATACAGTAATCATTGTTGGACATTGCTCAGCAGTATTCATCTCTGTCCATTAGTTTGGTAAGTTTTCTGAATACATAAGTTGAAATCTTTTGAACAATATCATTGCATTAATTTGGTTATTGCTTTAGGATGCACATTGTAGAATCCACTATTTTCCCTAACTTGAAGGCTTTTATCTTCTATTCATCCTCTGAGATTAAATTACTCACTCTTTACTTTTGTACTTCTACCATTTTTATTTATATATTCTGGTCACAAATTTTACCCTAATTGAATATCGGCTGAAGTCCTTAAATGCTTATCTTATTCTCTTGACGCACATGAGAACTATTTCCTATATTCAACCACCTGATATAAACAGATTAAGTGTTTTCTCCAAAGGCCAACTAAAATCAGGCGTTCATGGTCAGAATTTGCTTTCCAATTTTGAAGGTTTTCTTTTTTTATTGTTAATAATCCAAGCCAATAAAATTGTCTTTTATCAAAGACATCAAAATTATTCCCAATAATAAAATTTTGACTTGAAATTTTGGTCATTGGGTTATGATACAGAATATGTCCAAACATTAAAAAAAAAGTGAAGAAAAGATTTTTTCACATTTAAATATTCACCAAAGAAGACAGTTAATGAATTAGTTAAATTTCAATTATTATTGTTTGTAGTCAATGGGAACATGACCAGATTTAAACCTTAAAATGACCCCTGACCTCATAGAATTTGGGGTCTCTTCATTAGTCTGTAAAAAAATATATATCCAAATTTAAAAGATCCACTCCAACTATAATTTTTTTCAAATTTTCTCTGTTCTTATATCTTGATTTTTTTTATCAGGGGTCAAAGATTAGAGAGTTCCTGGGTGGGGGGCTATCTAGTCTTGAATCTCCTGGAATGCTGCACATACTATCCCATGTATAAATTTGGCACTGGATAATAAATTACACAGAGGACACTGATCATTGTTGAGAACCTGTTTGGTGACCTTTTTTTTTTTACCAAGGGAGCAAATAAGTAAAAATAGATTGGACATAACAAAAACATAGGAGTCTCATCATGGTCATTTAGTAAGCTTAGTTTAATTTAGTCCAAAGCCAAATATATGATGAACTCAATGAGAAACTTATCTAGCTATACAACTAACATCATTGCTTATACTTTTAGAATTACTAATAAACATATAAAACTTTGTTTTTGGGACTTTGTCATTTCTCTGGTTTTCATCAAACTTCTTTGATCTTCTTTGACTCTTTTGAACTCCCTCCCCAACCTCCATCAGGGTTCTTTCGATTTCCAGGTCTGCAATTTCTCTTGTTTGCTGCTACTCTTTTGTAATTCCCTTTGTCTAAATTTTTCACACAACATAAATCATTTATAACTGATATGCCAACTCAAGTTAACATTGTAACAACATTGCCTCATAATATATTTATATTTAAAAATTCTTTTCAAATACAAACATCTTTGCTCACAGTTTCAGTTATCAATCATTTGATATTGGCTCACTTTTCATTGTTATGAACCCATTATTGTGTTAGTATAGCATTTAATTCTAAACAAATAAATGAATTAAAACTTAGTTTAATTCTAACAATTTATTAACAAGCACATGAAACAATGAGTAAGAATATAAAGTCCTTTCTGTGTATAAAGTTGAGTTTAAGGGACTTAACCGGCATGCTGGAGAAGATATTGCTATCTTAGGGTGGTTCTTGGAGGATTTAAAATCACTGTCTCATCAAATCTGGTCTGGGTCTCTGTGGGGATTTTGGTATTTTGCACCAAAACTTCTGGGCTCATCACGTGATTGGTATATCCAATCACAGAAAGCCTCTCCCTCACTTAACTCTATACACAGGAATTACCATTTTACTGACCCAACATCATGTTTACAAAACCAACTGATGGTTTTATTACATCATAACATTTTTCTTTAATCACATAATAATATTTCTTATTTTAAAACCAAATTGAAGATGTTTTAGGTAGAAGTTTTATTTTCATAACAATAAGAATGCTGCACCCTCCCCGGAACAAAAAGGCCTGAAAGATGATTGTGTTTTATTTCATGCGTCTTTATTTTTCTAAACATTTTAAAATGATCTTTTTTTTTATTTTAGGAATATTTACTTTAAGGATTGATTTATTTTTCCAACTCTTTAATTTCCATCCCAACAAACTTGTGAAAAGTAGATATTATCTGTGATAAGAATCATCCAAGAACTGAGTTAAGAAATATTTCCAACTCTTTCTTTAAATGAGAATAAAAAGACAAAACAATGAAGCAAAGAAGATCAAGCATAAAAAAAGTACAATCAAAATAATTGAAGAATTGTCAAAACCCTGTGGGGCTTAGAATACACTGATTGTATACCTCTGCTGAGGAGTAACCCCTGACAAAGGGATGTGTCTGTGGTATTACACTAAACTGCATCTGATGGTGAGGCTCTAGTTTTTGAGATTTTGGGAATGTAGATTACCCCTTTCATTGCCATTACTGACAGGTTCACTCTACTCCAAAGTGGTAATACCTGTTAGGGTCCCATCTATAGTTCAAATAGATCTGTTTAATAATTACTTGTATTCAATAGGACCATGGACAAAAAACTTCTTAAGAAACAACTACTCAAAATATGTAAATATGAATGTACAATGAATGCAATTCCTTTACTTCTAGGCATAACCATAGGCAGTTTAACATGCTGTTGATATAACTCAATCAATCAAGAATTGTCCAATGGAAAAGTTATTTCTTTAAGAGTGATTTGATCTTTCCAATGCTTTACCATTCATTTTCTTTTTGCCTTTCTCTATCTTATTTCATTTTTATCACCTTTTCTCTTTCTCTCTCATTCGCAATTTCTCCATCTTTACATTCTTTATTTTAGATATTTATATGGCAACAGATAAATAATTAATTAAAATCCTTGGTTCACTTATTTCATCCTCGGGTAACTCTTTCCCACCATTACGTTTATTGTGTAAGAATTTTAAAATTTCTCTTTATATAAAAATAGGATTTTTTTTTTCATTTATCATACAACAGAATATTCAGATTACCTTGACATTTTTTTCTTTTCAAAAAGCTTGGAACATCCACAAAGTTATTTATAAAAACTTTTATTGTTTCAAAGTTGACATTGGAAAATAGCAAAAGATAAGTGAATCTTTGACAAACAAGGTAAGTCAAATTCCTTAAGTCTTTGATGTCTTTTTAAAAAGGCTTAAAAGAAACACAATACTCTTTTATACAGTGTTCCATTTTAAATCAAAGCTCAAGGCAAAAATTGATGTATTTTTCTGACATTATTTTTTCTTTATTTTCCTTTTGTGGAAGAATCCAGTTTTGGGAATTTCTTGTGTTGCTTCTATTCATCAAAAGATTTGGAATGTCAACTGCATCTGCAAAGAGATAAATCGTTAGGTTCTTGTTTCTTTAACTGAAATGCAGTCATTCATTTGTTGAGTTGGCAAATAAGTTTTCAAAGTAGAATCATCACTGTCATTGGTTAATAATCAATAAAGTGAGATAAAATCTTCTCTTGTTGGGTTAAGTGATGGCAAAAAAGATTCAGTGATATTTGTTGTTACTTTTCACTCAAAACAAAAACAAAATGTGTGTGTGTGTGCACTACTTGTTTTATTGAATTGGAATAAGCAAAACAACTTTGGCAAAGAATTGGTTAAAATATGCAAAAATGTAAACATATACAAATATAACTATCAACTTGTTCTTTATCTATCTACATATCTATCTCGCTATGTTTATATCTATCTATCTTTAAAAAAAAAATTAGAAAAATAAATGTTGATGGCATTAGAAATGTTTATCTGTTGCATTTGATGAAATATCTTGAAAAATATCTCACTCCATGTGCATGCATATATATATATATATATATATATATATATATATATTATATAAAGAGAGAGAGAGAGAGAGAGAGAGAGAGAGAGAGAGAGAGAGAGAGAGAGAGAGATCTACGTTAAGATATCATAGACACAGAGTCACCTGCACTTGGTGACTGTCAGTCTTGCATAGGCAAGAAATTAAGTGCTGCTAACTCTGTGCCTAGGCTTTCCTTACCTATATCTACATATGCTCTACCACCAATATTAAGCACTATTTATCTATAAATATAAGAAACTACATAATTAATTATATATATATGTGTATAAAAAATAAGCTGAGTGTGTATCATCACTGACAATAGTTATTTAAATATAAGTAACTGCAATTTGTAGTTATTCAAATAGGTGAGACAATATAAAACATTCAATAATTTGTCTAATTTTCTGAGTTAATGAATTATTACTGATTTATTTTAACTGTTATCCTTATCTTGGTTGTTAATGTCACTGCATTTCAGCTATAGTATTCAGCAGCCTTTTTTCAGGTGTTTGTTCATCATTGACAGGGAATCTTTAATTCAATTCATGACAGATATCTTACATCTCTCAGGTGATATCTTATCTTCATTAATCATTCTATAATTTATTTAATTTCATCATTGTCAGTGGGGCATAGAATATGCCAACTGCATCTTCTGCAGACAAGCAAGAATCACCCCCCCCAACAAAAAAGTGGTTTATTGGGTATAGTACTAAACTACATCTGAGGGTGAGGCTCTAGTTCATGAAATCTGGGTAGTGTGGAGTACCCCTTCTTTGCCATTAATCCTATGTCCATTCTACCCCAGAGTAATAGTACCTGTTAGGGCCCCATCTATGGGTCAAATAGATCTGCTTAGAAATCATGTGTATTCAATAAAACCATCTTAAGAAACAACAACAGAATATACAATTAATGCAATTCTCCTATCGATAGGAACAAAATAACGCCAGATGGGTTGAAATGCCATTAAAATAAATAAATAGATAAAATTGTCTTTGCAATGTTGTTTTCACTGTTATATTCTACTGCTTACCCAAGATAAAGAATCCAGGATCACTAAGTGAACATACTTAACAACTTTCCATATCCACTGTCAACCATTATCTAAATTTTAACAGTTAAGACCAGAAGAACAGTAAACAGTCTATAATAATAAAACATTAAAATTTATTTTAACAACAAAAATTCTCTTTGGTGTTCAGAAATTAAAAAATATTGACATGAAGAAAAATCGTTTTTGCCAAAGGATAAAACAGTTTGAACTTTTTAGTCAGAAAGTTCAAATCAGTAAGACATGGTGAGCATTGCTTGAGAAGTAAGGATGAACTCTTATGGACTACTACACATGGATTCGCCAGTGTTAGTTGACCAGCAAAAACTTATATTCATCAGCTGTGTGGAGTGTGTGGATGTTATTCAGAGAACTTGCCAAAAGTAATAATTGATAGGAATGAATTCCAAGAGAGAGAGAGAGAGAGAGAGAGAGAGAGAGTTAAGTGTATCTGTGCTACTGGCATGTTTTAATAATGATGATGATGATGATGATGAGTTAGAAAATACAAAGCTCATGTGTATTGTATTCATGCAAGCATGATTTCAATATGAATTGTAACTATTGAAAAGCTTATCAAGCTTTTCAGAAATTTTTAAATTAATATTTTAATTAGTTTTCTGGTACAAAATTAATTTCTATTTTATTTGTAATTTTATTTCTATGATTTTTTCAATGAAATCTATCATTTTTCACCAGAAAAGTATTTGCCAATTAAAGAAATGTTGTAATCATTTTGAGGTTGGTTTGAAAAGATATTTTCTGTCTAAAAGACAGAAGTCCGAATCTGAATTTCCTAATGAATTCTTTTGTCACCAAAAAGATTGGGAAATGAAGTCTTTTGAAAACATTTGATTATAATGAAAAGAAATTTTCTTTTTTCTGAAGGAACATTATGCAATAAAAAAAGGATATTATTATGTATTTATCACTAATCTATATTGCAATGAAACTCTCTAACAAAAAATACAAATATATCATCATCATCATCATCATCATCAAGCCATGTTCATAGTATGGATTCTCTTGACTCTCTCTCGCCATCCATTCTTATTAACCATTGCTCTTGTCAGGTCCTCTACATGGCATCCAGTGTCTATACAGAGCTGATGAATGTAAGTTTTTGTTTGACAGTCAACACTGGTGTCTCCATGTGTAGAAGTCCATAAGATAACATTGCTAATGTCTTTTTTCTCCATTACTTTTTTGCCATTACTCCCAAGTCCAATTTGACTGTTGGGTCTACTATTCCTGTCTATCTCCAGTTACTATGATTATTACATTATCAAGTGACAGATAGAAGCAACAAACATTATTTATGTTTTCCCAGCCTCACCCTGAAGATAAGCATCAGGATTATATGTACTTATTACATGTCTTAGAATAATCCATAACTTAATGAGTTTCCTCATGAACACAAATTTATTTCATTACGGTCTCTTCTATGGCTCAATTAAATCTGAGATAATATTTAGAATAATTTTGAACTACTTTGGCTATTAAAACATTAATATTATAACTAAGTATAAATTGTTTACCTGTTTAAAATTATTGTGAACTTTATTAATATATTGGCTATTAAAAAATTGCTATTGCAACTAAGTATAAATTGTTTACCTGTTTAAAATGGTGGTGAATTTTATTAATACATTGTCTCTTTAAACACTAATATTACAACTAAGTATGTTTACTTGTTTAAAATGATTGTGAAGATACATTTTTGTACTTCACGTTCATGCTTTTGGGAAAGATATTATCCATCTGTTCTCCCCCCACTAGGTATTGTTGTAACCTGATAAATAAAGGAGTCATTTCCGGACATGCACACACACATACACACACTGACTGGCGCCAAATCTTTTGAAATAAAATTCAGTTCTTATCCTGTTATTAGAGTGTGTTGACTTGTTTTTATTCTTGCTTAAAGAACTCACAGTTACCCTTTTTATAAACTGGGATATAAAAAGGCAAACTATAATATTGGCGATGAGGATGAGATAGAGAAGAACACAACAAAACCCTAAGGAAAGTACTCCAAAGAGCCAAGGACTACAGAATCAAATTCAACCGAGAGAAGAGTAAATTTTGTAAAACACAAATCACGTTCTTCGGTCATTTATTTACACCAGAAGGGCTAAAACCAGACCCTAGGAAAATTGAAGCTGTACTAAACTGCAAGGAACCAAAATCTAAAGAAGAAGTTAAAGCTTTCTTGGAATGACAGGTTACCTTGACAACTTTATAAGGAACTATGCAACACTTAGTGCACCACTGACGAACTTAACAAGGAATAAAACAAAATTCAAATGGAACAATGAAGAAAAGGAAGTGTTTGAAAAACTGAAATCTGCAATAACCAGCCCTGAAACAATGGCATATTTTCGACCCAAACAAACAGACTACACTTAGAACAGAAGCGAGCTTCCATGAAGGACTGAGTGCTGCATTGTTCCAGAAAGGACCACTCGGACAGCAACCGATACACTTCATCATCAGAAGACTATCGGACACAGAAAAGAGATACAGCCAAACAGAAAAGGATGCATTAGCTGTAAAATGGGCAATAACGAGACTCAGAAATTATCTGATAGGAGCACCTAAATTCGTTATAATAACAGCCTACAAACCCCTAATCCCAATATTTAATAAATCCCAACACAGACTCCCACCACGCATAGAAAAATGGAAATCCTGGCTTGAAGTATTTGAAGAAGAACTTTATTTGCAACGAGTCACAGACGATAATGATAAAATTATTTGCCTAAAAAGATAATGTAGAGCAGACCGGGTTATTCAGTCTTGGTTAGGCAATCAGTCTAGGAGAAGGAAAATTCTGAATTCAAACCAGTTTTACATAAGAATTGATCTTTGTGATAAATTTCCTGTGTTGGAGACATTGGGGAAATACATATATTTTTGTACCATATATTATTGGAGACCTTAATTGTTAAAACGTCTTGGGCAGAAAATAACCCCAAAAGGGTTGATATTCTGTAAAACCAAATAAACCAAAAAATGAATACTAGGCAGTCCCCCATTTCATTGTCTTTTTTCAGTCTTCTAATGCTTAACAACTCAACTGTTGTATATTATCTACAAATAGATCTACTGCTTTGTATAAACTACCAATGCGATTTTAATGGATAAGGTTTGAAAGTGAACTTTTCTCAAATTTTAAATAAATTTTTTTTTTTTTACAATGACTGAAAAATATAAGAATTAAGCAAGAGAGTAAAGAATTCAAAAATGCAAAGACAGAAAGGCAAGAAGATTATTTGCAATGAATATTATCTTTTGTGAAGTTCTGAAAAATTCCAAATTTTTCATCAATTTTATCTAAATCCATCAGCAGAACAGAAAAGCCAATGATTAATTATATTCATTTTCTTCTGCATTATTCAGATATATTCAAATTGTGTTCCTTTTTTTCATTATAAAGATTTCCTATGGAATTTACATCAGCCTGATACTCAGGAAAAAAACTAAAAAATTGACTTTATTTATATATAATCATTATTTACAACACATTTCTTCCATTAAAAAACAAGATTTGATATTCGTTTAGCAGAGAAATCTTTGGATTGATTTTTTTAAGCCATTTGCTCATGGTGCTCTTCCCTTTGTCATCACTTGAAAAGTTTGTTCCTCACAGAAATTCTATGAGGGGTATAAACAAGTGGAAATCAGAGAGGGCCATATCTGGACAGTAAGGAATATGTAGCACCTGTTTCCAACAAAATTGACTGACAGTTTCCACTGTTTTTGCTGCAGTATAAGGTCTTGCATTGTCCTGGTGAAACCCAATGACAACTGACCTTAGAAAAGGCAATGGCATTATGTGTAATTTTGTGTTTTGCATCAACAGAAATTCCCAGTTGTTCAGAAAAGTCCTCTATTTTAACAGAATACACCATTTTCATTAATGGGCCTGAATCATTTTGAATACTGTTGTGACCTTCTTTAAGCAATTTAACGCTTTTGTAAACATTTTCTTGACTTAAACATACTTCTCTGTACACATCCCACATTCTTCTGCAAATATCACATGGTTTTCCCTTTTCAACCACCAAAAAATTGATGACAGACTTCTGTTCAGGTCTTGATCACTCTGCTTGATTTGCCACCATTTTGATTAGTCTCAAAACAAATATTCTTGTGAGATTGAAATAATTTTCCAAACAATACAGAGAACACATTTATGGAAAAAAATTCTGAAAAAAAAGTTATTTTTCTTTTAAAAAAAAAAGACATGTACTATATCTATTGAATTACTCTTGTATAAGATAAATTCTAACTTATACATATCAGTTACAACAACTCGTCTTACTACTTAGTAAAGAGAAAAGTTATAGTAAGACAAGGAATTACCCAATACTAGGGTAGATTAAACTGCTTAGTCTCTTTCTTTCTCTTTGACTTTTAATGTAACATTCAGTGTTCCCTTTTCTCTGCAACACTTCATATTCTTTCTTTTTTCTTTGTGTCCTCAAGTGATTTGATAAAATTTCATTCAACCTAAGCCTCTGAATTATCAGCCTGCCATCATCATGATCACCATTCGAAAGCCATAGACAATCCATATATAAATAATACCATTATTATAATATTCATATAATGTCTGTAAGCCTCAGGTTATTATATAACAATAACATAAAGATTGATGTGCACACGTACACACACACACACACACAAACATATATTGTCTATTATGTGCATATTATATACATACACAGAAAGTATGTTAAGTACTGAGCCTAGTATTGGGGTGTGAAACACTGCATGGGTGGTGAGTGACGGCTGAGAGATCAAAGGGTTCAAGACAGCATATGAACTGAATGAAATGGGAAAAAATAATTACGGATACATGCTGATTGATTGACTGAAAGAAGTCACATGATCAGAAAGAGGAAAAGGAAAAAAAGTTGGAGTTATTTTAGTTAGTTGTTTTGTTGTTGTTTTTCGTTTTGAAAATGACAAAAACAGTCAGACATCTTTTGAGGTTCTTTACATTTAGAAGTTCTCTTTAAGGGGTTAGGGGGCTTCAACGGAATTGAAGAAGATGCAAAAGTTTTCTCCTCCTTCTCCTTATGAATTTATGAAATGACCCACAAAAAAGAATAGCTTGATCAAATTAAAACTTCAAATCTTAATTAAATATGGGAACCAAACTTAGATGTATGTTTGTCAACTTCTTTCATCACCCAGACAGGAATAATGTCCAGCCATAAACAACAACAAGATACTCTATTATATTACAAATATATTTCTATTATATATGTGTTTATTTTAAAAAAAAAAACTACCTTTCCTAATGAACTTTGTAAAAGAGACCATAGGGGATATTTAAAAATTGTTACAGCACGTATTTACCCAAAACCTTCTGCACAAGCAGGATCTGACACAAGGTCAATTTTTAAACAGAATTTCTCCTTAACTGCCATACCTAGGTTAAAGATCCCACTGTGCCCTACTATTTATATATAGATGGAGGGAGAATAGTTGGATACATATGTTTCCCAGGAGTATTAGCGCAATATGAAATGCAAATAGCCATAGAAAGAATTTGAATTTTAGTCACTGTGTCCATTTCCTATGACAATAAGTTATACTATGGATATTCCCATAAATTGTTGTAGTGTGTGTTTAAATGCATATAGCCATGGTAATGTGATGAGGAACAAAATTTGTGCTATATGTATGTGTATGAGAGAGAGAGAGAGAGAGAGAGAGAGAGAGAGAGAGAGAGAGAGAGAGAGAGAGAGAGAGAGTTATGGCTGGCAGGTCCAATAAAGTCACTTTATGCACAGTTAAAATGACTTGCATATCTAAGACCAGGATTTTATACAATGAAAAATCTAACTGGTCATTAAATCATTGTATCTGTATGTGTGTTCCTAATATTCTAAAATTGAAGTTGTATTCCATTAGTGCACTTTTAGTAAAAGTTGTAAAATGCTTAGAAATAATGGAGATGTACATGCAAAAATCACAGTAATTTTCCCAAATTCTAAGGCGTCTACACTTGAAATTAGAAAGAAAAACAAAATTGCAAATAAGAAAAAAAAGTGAATAATTCCCCCACCAAGTTCCAAGTTTATGACAAAATTCAATTTCCATGTTCTCAGTTTTCTCTGTCAACATGGTTCCCCCCCCCAAAAAAAAAAACCCAAACATTTGATATTTTGAAGTAGTTAATTTTTTTTTAGTTTTCAATCAAAGAAGAAATGATTCAAATGATGTGTATGTATTTAATAGTTGGAACTTTAGTGAGTGACTTTATATTCAGAAATGAAATTGAATTTATTTTGAAATTTTTTTCTATCAAAGAAAATATTTTATTCATAAATTGAATTACATGTGAAAACCAACAGATTTGAAAAATAGAAAAATGCTAAGTAATATTTTTAAGCAAATGTCTTGGAATAGGGAATCATATCAACAACAAAATGGTAACAAAGATGTTTTTGCTCAGCATAATGGACACAAAATTTGGACAAGAGAACCGTTGTTTGGCTTGTTTAAATTTATGAAGCCAAAACAAAAGCAAAAATTTAAAAGTTTGATTTATGATGGTAAAAATATTTATAAATATTGTTTAAGAAAACATGAGTCCAAACGAGATGCTGACAGAATCAGAAAATGCTGTCAATTTCTTTCATGTGTTTGCGGACGGTTATATTAGTGCAGACAGGAATTATGAAGCAACGTCCACTTGGTTGTTTCATGTGATGTAATGATTAGCAAGTAGACCATTGTTAATGAATTTAATTCTTACTGGGTGCACTATATGTCTGGCATGGTAACAAGTTTAAGCTATGCTGAGTAAATAACTTATAGGGAAAATAAGGAAAGAAAAAGAATAATGATAATGAAATGATAAGAAAAAAGATGTTAATAGAAGAAAAAGTAGAAGAAAATATATTTATCCAACTCCTCCACAGAAATAAGATGTGACACAAGGTCAATTTTTAAGCAGAGTTAAAATTCAGTGTTTTCTTTCTCCTAGACTGGTTGTCCTACTAAGGTTAAAGAGACCAGTTTTCCCTACTGTTTGCCCTACAATTTACCCATAACCCAAGGGAGAATAGTTGGATTCATACCTTTCACAGAGGTATTAGCATGTGAAATGCAAACAGCTTCAGTGAGGATTTGAACAGTCCACTGTGTTCATTTCCCATGAGAAAAACCATTATACCTCAAGTGCCTGTAAAAAAAAGAAAATATAAATTGGAAATGTAAGAATCCCATCATAGAACTGACAACATTTCAGTCAACTTGTCTTTTATTCAAACTTTCTATTCAGATTTTTGGGGTGTGGCAATTATAAGTATTTTTCTACTTGCAGGATTCACAAAAGTAAACTGATCGCTAAAAGCAAAACTCTTTTTTAAAAAACTGACTTTAAAATTAATTTTAAAAAAATTCATGCAGTTTTTAATAACATAGTTGAAAAACTAGCATTTATCCTGATTCAAATATGAATATCGAATGTCTTTCAGTAAATGTTGTTCTATGGAAATATATATATATATATATATACTGGACATACATGAAAACATATATAGTTGCTTTGTCTGTTTGCTTGGGTCTTGTTACTACATAATATTGTGCCATTGTTGCGATCGACTTGTGACACAGTGCATTGATTTGGTGAAAGAGCACTTTTTTCTTCTTCATTTGTGGCCATTTTTTGGCGATTTCTTCCTTTAAACACACCAATAATGCTATATGATATTCGCTATTGATGGTTCTTCCTTTCTCAAGGTAATCAATGAACCTTGCACATCCCAAAATACAGAGGCCAAAACCTTGCCTGATGATGTTTGCATCTTTGGTCACATTGGATGGCTTTCACCTGCTGCTGTCCATTCAACTGACTACCGATTTGACTCCAGAGTGAAGTGGTGGGTCTATGTTTCATCCATTGTTACATATTTATGCAAAAACTCCTTTTTGTTGTGTTGAAACAGTTGCAAACAACACTCTGAATTGTCGATGCATTGTTGTTTTTGATCGACTGTGAGCACAGGCAGCACCCATTTTGCTTTCTCATTGACAAATGTTCATACAAAATGGTGAATACATTGCCTTCTGATATCTTCAACTCCTCTGTCATCTCACGCAACTTCAATTAATGATTGACCAAAATAAGTTATACACACGTATAATTTATAAGGTTATACTGAAAAGTTAATAGACTGATGTCATATCTGCTGTTGATGATTCTTTTGACCAATGGGATCCAATCACTGCAACACTAATGGAAATAGTGTATAGACCATAAGGGGTACTATGTTAAAGAATAAACCTCATTTGATCACATTCTATCAGATTCTCTTGGCCCATCTATGAATTTTACAGTCAGCTCTCCTATACTTGCTTTTTAGATACAGTTAAATTTTACAGAATTGAAAAAATAAAGCAATTGTTGGCACATTTGTATTTTCTACTTTTTAAACCAATTCTAAAACCAAAATGATGATGATGAGAGAAATTTTTAAAAGACTGAAAATAAAAAAAATGCTGAGCAGGTGACCAATGATTCTTGTTGGAATTGGCTTTTTGGCAGAAAATTTAGTTGAATTTATCATTTGAATCTTTTTTGTTTTGAGTGTTTTATCTGAAAATATGATTCCATAATGCAATCACTTGAGGCATCTGACAATTTCTTTTTATTTCTTAGTCTGAATGAGAAACAATAAATGTCTTACTCAATCGGTTAGGCTGCAAACACTTTTTAAGTAATCATTTGAACAAACTTGTTTGCAGCTTTTAGGCTTGAAAAGTCCATTAAAAATATTCAGAGACAAAATATTTATTCTCACTAACCATGTTCTTTGAATCCATTTTATTGAATATATATATATATATATATATATATATATATATTCAATAAAATGTATTCAAAGAACATGGTTAGTGAGAATAAATATTATATGTGTGTGTGTGTGTGTAATTGCAAAGCAATTGTTTTAATCACGTTGGCACTATCACCTCATTAAATGGGAAGTCTCTAAAATTAGTATACCTTGGTAGCAGTATCTCATCTAGTTAAAACAATGTCAACAAGTCAACTTTTTCTGACATTGAGCATGAAGGATGAGCCAACTTTCAAAAAGCTGGCTATTTCTAAGTCTCTTCAGTTGATAGTTCATGCCATGAGACCAACAAACCTTTTCATTTTCTCTGTTTAATTGGAAAGAAACATGTTAATGCTACCAATATGTTTAAAAGAGAAATAAGAATGTTAAAATTTTACTCATGCCATTAGGTTTGGTCATCTTTCATTTATGATCTGCTAAAGGTATCATCTGTATACCTTGTGTACATCCTCCCTACCTACTCTATTTCTATGTGTGTTTGTGTTTAAGAATTATATATATATATAACCTAAAGAGCCTTTAAGGGACATTCAGCTTTATTAATACAATTACATCTATGGAATTCATTGTCATTTTCTTTTAGTTTATTTGGTATTACTTTTAATAATTAAGCTGTCAACATAGGGCATGCAACTGTAACTTAATTTAACTGTATTTTTGTTAAATGTTTTGTATAGTATATTAGAAGGGGGGGGATTATTTTTTAATATCCTAAAGAATTCCCTACCTAATTTATTAGCACAGCCATATTATATGGTGGTGTAAACCAGGGAATTTTCTTTACTTATTTTACCCCCTTCTATGTACATTGGATAATTCATATATAGTTTTATAGTTTGGTTTTGTAACCACCATTCTTTTATGCCTGTTCATAATTATACTTGTTTTGATTAAAGATGTTAATATCAGAAGAATTAGTGAATAATCTAAACATAATAACATTCAATCTACACTTGGTTGGAAGCTATAACATCATTGCTGGTTATTTTTCCTAAAAAGTGACATTGTACCATTGTAACTGTTTAGTGTAATATCCAAAGTAATTTTAAGTTAGTTTCAATGTCTAATTTAAATCCAAATAACCAATACAGTTTTCTTCTTAATTATATCACCCTTTGTAGGGGTACAATGTTCAACAATAATCAGTATTAACAGTACCCCCCCCCTATAATAGAAGGACAAAATTCTTTGAAATCATATTTTATAAAGGAGCATTTATCATTCATTTTTTTTTGTATTCCTTGAACCATCTAATACAATAACTTGTACTGTACCATATATATATATATATATATATATATATATATATATATATATATATATATATATATATGTGTGTGTGTGTGTGTGTGTGTGTGTGTGTAACAATTGCATATTGTGTCAAAATATATTAAATCTGATGTTTTGATATATTATTTGTAATATTTTCTGTTTTTTGGGAAATATTCAAAAGATCTTTATCTTTGCGATAAAACTAATTAGCCACCAATGAATATATTAGCTGTTAGAAAAAACAAAAAACAAAAAAACAAAACCTGAAAAGGACATAAGACTCCAACAAATTGATGGCAGCATGAGAAAGCAGCTTCTTGTGTTTGACTGATCAAAAAAGGAGCTGGTATTTTTATTTGTAGCAACAAAATAGAAAGCTACCTTGTCTTAAATTATTGCTGCTTTTTTAATTCAGATTCAAAGAAGACAAAAGATAGAAAGAGTTAGTGATAAAGAAAGCATCTAAACAGAAAGTCTTTCTTTCTGTGTTTTGTTCACAGCATATAAATGTTTTCCATCTGGGGATTGGGAAAAAGTCCCTTGAATCTGTTCGGAAATATCAAATATAATCGAATGTAGTTATTACTGCCATAAAGGAAAAGAAAACAAAAAAACTCTTGAATATTTCAAAGTTTTAAGGAAAAAGAAATGTTACATTCAATGTAATCAATGATTTTTTTTTTACCATACTCAAGAAATATTTTGTATTTATTTAGAAAATGTTCAAAGTATTTACCAATTTGGGGGGAAAAAAAGGCTGCCATTTTTTATTCACAATCTTTGTCAAAAGAATTGAAAATATTTGGTCTCAAAGAATGCCATTTTTTCTATTAAGAATTAAAAAAATTTTTTTTTTAGTTTTAACAATTGCTTTCAAATTTCTTTTAAAGAGATTACACTCCATTCATTTTATGGTTTTCATGATTAAAAAAATATCAATCATTGTTTTTACTTTATATATTTTTTTCTTGATTCTGTTTTCAGAGAATTTCATTGTCATCTGATTTTTATTCAGTCCAAAATCTTTTTGGCCATTTAATGAGAAAGGAAACTGCAAAAATGAATCAAAGAATGTGTTACTAATGTTGTGCAAAAAGTTTCATAACAAAAAAAAAACATTGAAAATAATTCCTATCTTTGTGCAAAAATAAAAGGATCTGTTTTGTACAATCGGGTTTGTAGGTTGCATGATGTCTTGATCCCCAAATTCATTTTATCATCAGACTGGAAAATTTCTTGGAATCAATTAATGTTCAGTTATTCTTATTGATAAATTGAAAACTTCTTTCCAACTTCATCCGGGTTTGTTGGATTATTTGCTTCTCATTTGATTTATAGATTAAAGAGAGAGATAAACTCACTATACACTGGTGAATGACAGAAATTACCCCACTTTTTCACTTACTCTCTCTCTCTCTCTCTCTCTCTCTATATATATATACAGAGATTGATTTTTCTCGATTTGTTTAGCCTTACATTTAGATAGGTATGCCCGCCTAATTAATTAGTTATTAATTAATTAACTTTCAAAATTAGGTACGACTTCAATTAAGCAAATATTCTCCCCAAAAATTGTCAGCTAAAAAAAAAAAAATAATAAAGCCATATCATAAACACATCGCTTGTGTATTTACTTCTCATATATATATATATATATATATATATATATATATATATAGGGGTCATTCAATAAATAAGATGAATATTGCCCAAGGAGTTGGCAATAGGAAGTACTGTTTACAGTTGGCCCTTTTTCATGGAAATCAATAGTGATGGATCTGTTCATGTTACAGAAGACCTTCTTTACTTACCACTGTGCCCAGAACTTTTTCTTTACCACAGAGTTAGTTTAGTCTTGAACAGACATTTGTCATCAAATGTTTAGTGGCTGAGAAGTATAAACCATATGAAATTCACAGAAGAATGTCTGGTGAGTATGTAGAAGCATGTTTGAGTAAAATAAATCTCTACAGTCTGAGTCAAAAAAGTTTTGCAGAGTTTATATTTATGAAAAAACTTCTGAGAAAAAATTGTCCTTTTGACACACCCCTTATATATATATATATATATATATATATATATATATATATATATTATTCTTCATCCTTTATAGAATTTCAGGTGTAGAGACTATATCTCTTGAGATATCTTTGTTTAGGTTTAAACAACTGATAAATCTTTTTATCGTCCTGCCCAGTTCAGTTGGTAAGAATCTGGAATCCTTGTTCTCTTCCTCTCTCTTCCTTTTCTATCCTCTCTATCTTTTCTCTCTCTCTCTTTCTTTTTCTTTTTTTTTCTCTTTATTTGATTCCTTTTTCTCCTTTCCTGTCTCCCAAGACTTTCTTCTTATTTTCCCCTTTTTCTTTCAATGTTTCTTTAATCCTTTTCACCCTTTATTCCTTATCTTTCCTTTTCTCACCCTTTCAGTTTTCTTTTTCCCTACTCCTTTTATCTGTTTCTTCTCCTCTCTTGTTTCCTTTCTTTTCTTTCTATTTCATGCGTATTAATTTTGTTTGTTTAGCTCAGTTGGTAGAGCATCTGCCTCAGAACTACAAGGTTCTGGGTTTGATACCAGCACATGAGTAGCACAGCTTATATCTGTGTGATAAAGTGGGAGCTAATGGTAGATTTTGGCGCAAAAAATCATACAAAAAATCTCCTTGGTTTAGCACTAGTAAAAGGGACTTCCTTGCTGTTCAGCTGATACGGACAATAGGCCACTCTGCTTACTTTACTCTTTTTCTCTCTTTCTCTTTCCTCCATATTGTTTTTCTCTTGTTCTCCCTTCCATCACACCTTTTCATTTTTTTACTCTTTTTCTTTATTTCTTTTTTTTCCTCATTCTTTTCACTCCCCTCTCACTCCTTTTCATTTTTCTCTCACTCCTTTTCTCTCTTTCTTCCATATTCTTTTCCACTCTCCTCTTACTCCATTTCATTTTTTTCTCTCTCTTATTCTTTTTCTCTCCCTCTATCCATTTTGTTTTCTCTCATCCTCACTTAATCTTGTAATTATTATTCAATAATAAAGACATTTTCTGCCTGTGTACTGAATGTATTTTTGTGTGTTATATTGACCACTTGTTCTCTCTTTATTTCCATCACATCTTTTTATTAGTCACTTGTTTATGATTAGCTAAAAATCATGACATTCACTTTATGCAACTCTTTGCATTTATAATTAATTGCTTTTATGCTTATCCTCTTTTTCCATTTCTTTATTTTGGTCAGACATTTGGTACCTGGCAACGCTTGATATTAGGTCATTATTGATCAAGTTCTCTAAAAGCTGGATTCCTGTAATTTGAAGAGTATGTAAGGGGTTATTTAGTAGGGGGTTCTTTAGCACTGGAATCTGCTACTTCAGTTTGCCAATTAAGAGAAAAGATTCTAAAAAATCTTCCTTGCCACCCTCAGTCTTTGATAATCCAAAACACTAAAGTTCTTTTGGAATGAATAACACCTGCATAAAATGCAAATAGGTATTCACCGCTGACAAATCTTCTTAAATCTACAACATTCAATTCTGCCCTTGTCCTGAGATCTTTTTACTTCAGTATGAGATGGATTTGTTCCTATGGAAACCAGGGGAGAAGCTCCGAGATAAAAGAAAAGGCATGAGAAGAGCAATTCTCTTTATAAGCTGTCATCATTTCATCAGAAGGTATCGATCCAGTTCTCAGCCAAAGAAACTTGTGTAATGCCATGAATTTTGTACATCTTGTTCTGACCATGTTAAATATCTTCTTTAATTTAGCCAACAAGCTATGCCAAAACCTTAAATAAGCGGATACTATATTAACATTGTCATGACCAAGCTAAAATCTCTTAGTATAAAATGATATCATTGTATGCATACTCTTTTGTCTTTAAAAAATCTCTGATCAAGTTATGAAAAGCATTATCTAATCTGGCATATCTCTTTGCTCAACATTTTGGAAAAACCTCAGAAAGATACATTTTTTTTTCTCTGGAACTTATTAATGGGAATATTCTATAAGTTATGTCTTGGAGGAGACAGCACTAGCACATTGAAGATTTTATTTGAGTTCAACAAAATCTTTTCATCACCTTTTTCTCTCTTTAGTTTTATATGTTGAATGTAGGATCAACTAGTGTCTTTAATAACTTAACCATCTTGTTGGCAAGGCTTAGAATATACTTACTGTAGAGGGTAGGACCCCCGCCCCCACCTAAAAAAAGATTTGTCCTGCGTATATGGAATGAAAAGAGAAAATATCTGTCCTTATGGTATCAAGTTAAGATAATAGATAGGGAAGAACATTGAAGGAGACTAAAGGAACCTCTTAAGTAGACCAAATATAGATATGAATACAATATGGGAAGCAATAAATGAAAAGGCTAGATTAGATTTTTTTTAAATCGTAATATTAGTAAAGGTTAAAAAAAAAACATACATAAATATAAAGGAAAATATTCTAGGTTAAAAGAACATTAGATTTATAAGTTAAAAAATTTCAACTATTTGACTGTGAACATATCCATTCTATTTTTATATACACATGATTTGCTTTCCAAGGTTCAGAGAATTCAGAGGATTTGAATTTAGTATTTTCCTGTGAAATTATTAAAAGACACCCACAGCAGTAAAATGGGGGACACTGTTTTATGGTAAAATTTGCCATTTTTTTTTACATTTATAAAATTGATTATCTTTGACAGCTTATAAGATCCACCTGAATTTGAGCATTAGAAAATAAATAGGTTTAAACTACAAATATAAGGTGAAAGGTTTTCACCTGAAATTCCACACTATCAGGTATTTTTAAAAGTTTTATATGTATTCAGATTCTTATTAAATTCCAATAATAATGAAAAAGTAAAACTTTAGTAATTTTTTTTTTAATTCTTTACTAAAAAGAATATAACATTCTTTCTTTGATTCCGTAACCTGGTTTGGTTAGGGGTGAAACTATGTAGCATGTCTAGGGCAGGAATATCCTGGGAGAGATTAAGGAGAATGGTTAGATTCATACCTGTCCCAAGGGTATTACTAATACCTCATAAGTCTACATGTAAAATGTCATGATAACTTACCTTGTTTTGGAAGAGTAAAAAGATTATTTGAGACAGGAAGAAGATGAAAGTAAACATAGATTCTATTTATCTGATTCTTTCTTTTATGTTCACAACTTGATATAATTTTGTAATCGAGTTGAAGTAAACACAGAATGAGATAATTTTAATTCCTCCTCCTTCTTGTCACAGGTGTCTTTCAGAGTGCAATTAAATTATCAAAAAATTAAGTAAACATTTAAAATTCAATTAGTTTGTTTCCATTTCTTGATTTATCAGCAACAAATTCAACAACAACCTGTTGGCTGTCTTTGATGTTATCTCACAGAAAATATTTCATTTTAAGAAAACAAAAAAACAAAACCAACAAAGAATCATGTATTGTAGCATCTGTCATCAAAGATATAAATAAAATGATATATAGTAAATTTTTTTTTAATTGATTTTATAATTGTTTCTTAAGGTTTTTTTTCACAGTTCTATTGAATACAAATAATTTTTAAAGAGATCTGTTTGACCCATAGATGAGACCCCATAGGTAATACCACTCCAGCTCAGTGGACCTGGGAATAATGATAATGAAAGGGTAATGTAGAGGCAACATATGATGATAGTTCACCATCTTTTTATTCAAAGTAGAAAACTAGATAGATCCAAAAACAAGGGACATAACTGTGTATCAAATTAATACCAAGTTAGACAACTTAAACTTAACATTTCCGGTGTCTTCTGAAGATTATAGTTCTAATGAACAAAAAAAGTTATTGATGTAAGAAGACTAACAAGAATCGATTGTCTCATATGACGTACAAACTCCAGAATACAAATGGCGGCGCCTACCAGTCATTAAGTAGAGACTTACCGATGGCCTGCCACTAATATTTGCTTAACACCACGATCGGTCAATCTAAGTTACTACCAATAAAGGGAGGTTACTCTAACCTTCCCACACATGCCCCTCCCCGCTGTGACCATGGGATAGTTTAACGTGGTCATCTTTGCCCGTTTGTGCCTGAGTACCCGTTCGATTGTCCACACATTTTTAGGGTCAAGTTTCTTGGTGGTCCCACCCTGTGATGCGAGGGTTGTCTTGACGGTAGGGGTTCAACCAGGTGTAGATGCTCTGTGTTGTCCTCTGTTGCATCTGTGGCATCATCAACCTCCATTTCTTCTTCCTCGGGTTTGTTTTCAGCATTGGGTGGCGTGACATTGATGTTCTCATCGGTGTCCATGGTCTCATCAGGAGGGGGTTGCTCTAAGGGTTCGAGATTTACGGGTAAATTCGACATTTTCAGTGTGAACCACTGTGGACCGTCAACAACAGGGTATATTTTGTGGAGGAAGTGATGGTTCAACCGGAAATGCTCACTGGTCTCCAGTTTGACGAAAATCTTCACTGGTCTCCAGGTTGATGAAAATCTTCACTGGGCATGTTTGGTTTATGAATCCTTAGAAAGTACTCGACGTGAAGTTGATAATTCCTTGTAGTTAAAAAAAAATCCTTCGTTCACAGTGCCATGTAAGGAGAGTAACATGAATCGACCGTCTCATACGACGTACAAACTCCAGAATACAAATGGCGGCACCTACCAGTCATTAAGTAGTGACTTACCAATGGCCTGCCACTAATATTTGCATAACACAATGAGATCACTCTAAGTTACTATTAATAAAGGGAGGTTACTCTAACCTACCCACACAATTGAGAATCTCAAGTAGACTGTCTGAAATTTGTCCACAACCCATGATCCATTCAGTTTAGATTTTCTTTTTTGTCATCATTCATTTCTAACCACAATCAACTCTAAGATGTCAATCAATCACATGATTAGATGAATTTCAAGTTTCTACCAGAGATGCAGTGTTAGTTTTGCAAAGAACTTCAGGCAATCTTGGCAATTGGAATATCCCCTAAGCGGCTATTAAAATATTAGCATATATCAAGTAAATTGCAACTAATTAGCTCAGGAAAATTAAAAATAGATATGAAAGGGTAGGAATAGTGATTTAGTGGTAATTATACAAATGACTGGGACTCATTCAAACATTTGAATGATATAAACATCAGGTAGAAGTTGTTTTGAAAAAAAAAAGTAGGCTTCTTTGTGAGATTGAACTTTAAACAAATTCCTCCTTTCAAACTCAGAGAGCAGATCCAATTTTCATAAAGTTTTGAAAATTTCTCAAAAGGTACGTGAATGTTGTTCCAGTAGAAAAATGAAATAATTTAGAAATTTTAAGGTGACTACTTTATTCATCATTACACTGTTATGAAGAAACTTGCAAGAAAATGGGAAAAATAAAGAATTTAAGGAAGAATTAAAAATATTCTGGAGAAAAATGCTTCATGGAAACTACACAACGATGCTGTGTGTTGTTTTGAACAAATTTTGAAATCAGCATCCTACAAAACAGCAGCTGTACAGCCAGTTACCTCCCATCTCATAAACCATCCAAGTAAGACAAGCAAGACATGCTGAACACTGCTGGAGAAATAAAGATAAAATAATGTGACATGTTCATATAGGCACAGTGTTGGTTGGCCAGCAAAAACTTACATTCATCAGCTCTCTATGGACACTGGATACTGTCTAGAGGACCTGGAAAGAACTATGACCATTATGGATAGTGTGTATATGTGACTGAGAGAGAGAGAGAGTCAAGAAAATGAATTGATGATGATGATGATAGCAGTAGCTTTATTGAAATTGCAAGAATGCAGAATAGGGTTCCTTAACTTTGTGGTCTTGTTATCACTTGATTTTTAGTGAAATACTGCTAGTATGAAAATTGATATAATGATAAAAAATCTATCTGTATGTGTATACTGTAAATTTTCTTTTTAACATATTTTATTGAATGTTTGCATATCACCCCCACCCCCTTTACACACATACACACACATTGCCCTTCCTAAGAAAATGTTCACAAGTAATTATCAATCTTCCTATCCATTTCCTTGCCACTGCTTAAAAAAACCTGACACACAGCTAGTTTTGTCTGTCACTTTTATTAAAATTGATGAAATATTTTTGGCAGTTTCTTATTAAGAGATACTGAAAACCAATTTCTTGGAACTGATTAATTTTTTATATTCTAGATGAAAACTTCCAAGGCACCAGAATTGGAGTACAAAGTTTGTTTCAAATTGAATAAATAAAAAATATTCATAACACTTCAAATTTAATCAGTAGGAGAAGGGGTAGATGGGGAAGTAGAATATTTCATAACAAGATCAAATAAACAGAAAAGGAAAAAGTCATCCTTATTTTCTTTTTCCCCATATTTCATAGTTTATTTTACTTATCCATTAAATAACACAGTGGAAACATGGGAAAAATTATCTTTTGATATTATCAAAATCAAATAAGCACTGACTTTCAGATAATCTTAAATAAATAATAAAAAACAAATCTTTGTTCAATTCTCTAAATTCTTGCATTGCTTTTTTATTTTCATTTTTTTTTCTTTCATTATTTTCAAAGTTTATTTATCACCAAAAACACATTGAATATGTCTTCTTTTTTGCCATCCTAATTACCCACCCCCTTCATTTCTTTATTACTGTTAGATTTTGTTTTTATACAAAGCTAACATTTTCAATTTCTAACCACTTGTATTGCACCAGTGGGAATCTTTTTCAAGGAAGCCAAGTTGGCATCCTCCTTTGGCAAGTGCATGTGAATTGATAAGCTTTCTTTGGGCAATATCATGCTATCTTGTAAATCTTATACAAAAACTTTATAAGAATGACAAACAAAAATGTACTTTAATAACACCTTTACAACACAAATAAAAATCACATTATTCTCCAACATGCATATTCAAGGCATTCACATTTAGATATGCCAATTCTAATTGACTGTCCATCCTGGCAAATTATTGATAGCATTTCCATTATACAACTGACATGATCTACAACAAAATATTGACTTACCTCCAGGGCAGGAAAGCCACAAATAGCATTACCTTTGTACAGGGAATGGATGTGCCATATCTTGGGGCCACATCTTGGAATGCTGCCACGGCAATTCTCCAGGTCAAATCCAATAGGAAAGAAAAGACTTGACCATCACGTCCAGTCTGTTATCACTATCCTTAGAGACTGATGACTTCCCCTGACAATTCTGAGTTGTCCTTAGACTTGATTTCATGCCAATCAAACCACCTATGGATATTATGGTCATTTGCTTAGAACACAAACAATATTACGTTGCCTATTGTAATTACTGTCCTTTAAAAGTCAACTCATAGGCAAAGTGTAGAGCAGTCAGACTTTTTGACTCTTTCCTTATTGCATAGTCAATGATAATACTAACAGGAATTTCACTGAAGAAACAAACCATTAATTCTAAAAGGCATTGCTTACTTTAACAATTCAACAACATATCAGCCAAAAGTATTTAAATAAAAAAGCATCAATGAAGTGGAAAGAAAAATTGGTCACAAATTAGTTATAAAAATACTTAATCTTAGACTTCAGATAATGTTAAGGTCATGTGAAAATTTAAATATATTAATAAATTTAATTTGTAGGAATTAGTTGCAGAAAAAATAAAATAAACTGTACTGTTCAATCACAGGGATTGAACTCACAACCTCTGGGTTATGAGTGATGTTTTTTTATTCTATTCTTATTGCTAATAAGAATGGTTCATCCAGTGGAGAGATATAAAAGCCAAGGCAGTTTCTCTCCAGGGAGAACATTTGCCAATCAGCTTTAACCCCCACCCCCATTACACACACCTTTTGCCAGTTATTAAGAAAGTCAAATGGATTACAGTAAGAGAGGAAAATAGAAGACTAGGAAGTTAAAGTTATTTACTAAGTTTAAGTTAGCTTAGATGTGCTGCAAAGCCAGAAATTTAGGGCCCCAGTGAGAATCAAACTCATTAACAATGGTCTGCTCATCCAGTTTGCTAACCATTGCACCATGTGAGGTGCTCCCTAGGAAGTCAAAATGAGTAGAGACTGGAATACACAAAGACTGTTCCTTAATTTAAACTACAGAAATAATATCAATTTTTCATTGTTTGCTCATTGTGGAGGTTCATGGTGTAATGGTTATCATGGTAGGAAATGGACATAGAGAATTGAATTAAAATCCTGGACATAGCATTAATACCTTTGGGAAAGGTATGCATACAGCTATTCCCCCTGCAGCTATTGGTAAATAGTAGGCAAACTGGGCTCTTTAACCTTGGTTAGGTAACCAGTCTAGGAGAAGGAAAACTCTGAATTCAAACCTGCTAAACCTTGCTTAAGAAATTTACCATGTCACATCCTGTTCATATACAGAGGTTAGGTAAGTATATATAACATTGCTCACTCTAGGATGAATATCTATAAGAAAGCATTAAAAAGAATATGTAAGGTCTTAGTCTCCCTGATTGTTAAGGTAGTGTTTCTTTTTTTATTATAGGAATGAAGAATACTAACAAAAAAGAACATAAAGAATAACCTTTTTTTTTTTTTTAGCTACAAACGATAACAAGCACGTTACAAATGCCAAAGAGTCTAATTTCAAAATGTAGCAAATATTTTATGTCTCTGTATTATAAGAGCCCTATAACATATTAGATAGTGATTTGATTTTGATCCAATCAAATTATTATCAGACAACTTAAAAGATCTATTCGTTAAAACCGATCCAAACAATATGATAGCTAAAAAAACATAAAACTATACAAGAAAATTTAAACACCATTTACAAAGAAGAAAAAACAAAACAAAAAAAAGCAATTGTTTTCAAACCAAGAGATACAAAATAACCCAAACAATTTTTAAAAAACAACAACAACGGTTTTAATATTAAATGACACACAATTGTTGATATGCTGCTAAGCAAAAATAACTTAAACTAACCTACAAGAGAAGAAAATGTTATGTAAATTAACTGATGTGCATGTGATTAATGAATGAAACAGAATAAAGTCAGCAACAATAATAAATATCAGTTATAAGCAGTAAATTGTCACTCAACAACTTTTGATTATATAAATTATTTGCTGGTCAGTAGTGAATTGTACAATTTATAGTGTTGCTAATCATTTACAAAAGCTTTTATTAGATAACTTACAGGTTTTTGGAGATGTTGGTACTAGGGAGTATAATTAAGTGTATCTCTATTCACCAAGTTCCAATATTAGTGTATCCATTGATACACTAACACTGAATAAATGGAAAGATTAGATAAACTCATATAAACTAAGGATGCCCATTTTTTCGTCTGCTTATCATTTTAAAAATGAATTAAAATAAATTAAATCAATTATTTAAGGTCAAATTTTTGTCCAAATTGAAAAGTAGTAGCATAATGAGCATCACTAAAAAAAGGAAAATAATATTACGCATGTAATTTATTTTTAATACATTTAAAACTATTTTTTCAGTCAGTATTGATCAAATATATCTTAAGATGGCTACTGTAGTTGCGATAAAATGTGTGTTTACAAAATAAATTTAACACTCTCGATTGAAAAAAATTATCAAAAATCAGGGAATTATCCGATTATAATGAAATTTTCCGTATTGATTTAGGAATGAATGAATGAATTTTATAATGCATCAGTTATTTTATTTCAAAACTTTCTGATTTAATTAGGTAAGTATTTCTGCTATGTTGAATTAATATATAAAATTCATTTAAAATATGAGTGTCATTATGTTAAGTTTAAAATGTCATATTAGATTCTTAAAACATATTTGTTTAATAACTACTTTACTTTAGTATCAATCTCTAATAATTCTTTGTCAAAAATAGGGCCACCCGCTTTTAAACAGAAAAAAATATTGATGTATAATTTTTTCTTTTTTGTAAAAATACAGATTTTTTGACAAATTGGGTATACCTAATATAAACATATAAGACATCCAACTATTTTTCCTCCAGCTATGGGTAAATAGTAAGGAAGACTGGGCTCTTTAAGAAAAGTGTTCTATGAACAAAGCTGCGAATAGGAGGTCGGATCTGCTTGAAGACATGGAATCAAAATGAAACAATAAAGGGTTCTAAGTTATCATATGACCATAGACACTTGTTGTCTGAAGCCAAATCTACAATCAAGTGAAGACAACACTTTTTTTGTCTCCCTAAACTACCATAAAACATATTGGAAATCACTGATAGATTGAATTTACCATTTGATGCCCTTGATTAAAACACACACATAATGTCAAGTTTAATGTATTAACAACTTTTCTGTAAAAATGTTAATGATCTGTGAATTTATAACAATTGCCTTTATGAAACTATTACTGTTTAAAAAATATTCTTTTTCAATTAATAAAATAAAATGATTAATAATTTTACTTGCAAATAAGTAAAATAGGCAGAGTGGCCTATTGTCTGTCCCATTTTCTATAGCACTAGATCCTACAGATTGTTTTTTTGTCTGAGGTGGAGCACCAAACATACCATCTGCCCACTATTTTACTACACAGATCCAAGCTCTGCTACTCATGTGCTGAGTTGGTTCCTAATTGGGCACTCTACCAACTGAACTAAAACTGGTTTATGTCACAGCCTTAAAGCAAGATTGCATCATTATTTTAATTTTGTGTTGTTATGAATACAAGGTTAAGTCAAAGGTTTTGCAATGTTTGTATATATGCTGGTTTCTGGAATAATCACCAGGAACTTGAGGGAATTGAACTGATACCACACTCAACATATCGTATGGACCTACCATCCTCGGATTATTATTTGTTCTGATCCATGACTTACTTCCTGCACTGATGCTTCACCAACCTAAAGGAGATAGAAGCTTCAGTGAAGGAGTTCTTCAACTGACAAGAACTGGTATCAGAGTGGAATCAAAGAACAAGCAAAAAACTGACTTCAGACAGTGCAACAAGATGACCTTGATTTTGTTTGTTCAGCTGATTTTGCTGTAACTTAAAGAATAAAGCAATTAAGTTACAAAAATCTTGCAAAACTTTTGACTCATCCTTGTAATAAATTTTCTGTTGGGACGATGAATAAATTGTAAAACTAAGTTAGAGTTTTAACCAAACATTCTAAACTTTCTTCCTGCCATCTGCAACTTGCTTTGTCATGAGTACAAAGAAGTTACTGTTGAAAATATTTCTTTTTTTTCATTGTTTTTCTCTTGTATAGATCATAAAATGAAAGGTATTGGCTATCAGCCCATCAGATTGACCTGATTCAGTCAAGAGCAGATTTCACTACTAAGGTTAAAAACCTATAGAAAACTCAATGGATTTTGTCCACTTTTGATCTGATGAGGAGGAAAGGAACATGTCATGTCTGTGCCATGTGCTCCATTTAAATATTTGCTTACAACAAAAAGATTTTGCTGCCACTGTTGCCACTCCCAATAACACCAATTCTATCAACTTTGTATTTCTGATATTTATTTTCTTAATAGATTCAGAACTTCTTGTTCAGCTCAAATCATAAACTCAAAACCATTTCTTCCAGGCTTTTCAACCATTCTGTATTTCAGTTTTAAATCAGAGAAGACAAAACTAATTCAAAAATATAAATTTCTAATTGATAATATTTTATTAACTAATAGATGTAGATTTTCTTTTCAGAACAAACTGACTGGAAGTGACTTATCTTTGTTCTTTTAAAGAGGATTTAGAATTTTTTAAACATAAGGAATGAAAATTACTTTTTTTTTAAAATTATTATTATTTGATGATTTATGTTTTAGGATACAATTTCAGACTAAATGCTTTCAATTATGACCTGAGGTAAAAAAAAAAAAAAAGGGTGCATCACAGTTTGAGCTCACACTTCTATTTCCTGTCCATTAATGTTCATGATGACAGGAGATATACAAATTATTTTCAAGTTGAAATCTTGAAAAACTGTCAAAAATATTTGATATTATTAAGCTGGAAATATATTTTTATGGTGGAAGCCTGTAGAGATGATTATTGAACCATTTTTTGGTGATGTTGGAAAACGTTTTTAACAGATTTACTTGAAGACAGCTTTTTGAATATATCAGTTTTCTATTTATTGCTAATATCAGATTATTGCAAAATAACTAACAATTTTTCTATTTCTCTAAATTTTCAAAGTCGATTGATTTATTAACAAATATTTTTAATGTTATTTTTTTTATGATTAGAAATAAAAATGTAACCATTCTTCAAAGATTGTTAATGATGATAAAGGAGGTGTGGATGGTTTAATTGTTATTGGCAAGTTTAAATCCTGAAATAATTTCCATGTACTTCATGCTATTACAATTTGAAAAGACATGAATCCATCTCTTCTGTCAATGCAATCCTTTTGTGTTAACATAAGAACTATGTTCTGCTGCCATTGATGTTAAATACACAAGTTTGAATGAAAAATTGTAGAGGTCAACCTAGAAGTAGAAAGTGATGTGGTTTAGAGAAATTTCAGCCAGCATAAATAATGCTTAATAGTTAAATCCATCTTGGTAAGGGAGGAAACAAGATGACTGCTGTTATTACTTAGTATAGATCCATTAGATTTTAGGAGAGAGAATAACAAAGTTAACATCTTTTGCACCTCTACAAGCAGATTGGTCTCTTCAACTTTGGTTTGTAACTAGTAACAGTTATACTCACAGAGAGAGTGTCATGAATAATCTCTAAAGAAAAATCTAAAGTTGGGGTCACTAAGATAATCAGATGTTGGAAAGGTATGTATCCAACTGCACCCCACAAAAAGTCTATGGATTCAACCTTGCTTTGTAACTAGTAACACAGTTGCCATGAACCTCTTTCTGGTAACTACTGCCACAACACCAGTACTCACATCTGTTGAACAGCATTAATGGTATGGAGAGGAGAGACATGCTGTATGGGCAACTGCAATGTTTCTGATCCATAAACTCTAGAAAAGAAGCCAAACTTTCCAAGTGCAGATCCATGATCTTGCCAGATTAACAGCTACTTTAGAATCATGATCCTCATTATGATGAGGAGAGAAAAAAGATTTTCATTTGTGTTGATGAAAATGCTTGAAGAACAAAGGAAAAGACTTCCTTCGTCTTTAATAGGAGGTTGACCTTGCATTAATAGACAACAGTTTTTTTTTAATTAAAAAAGAAGCAGGATTTAAACAAATCAGGAAAAAATGTTTGACACACACAAAAAAAAAGCAGTTTTTAGAAAAGAAAAAGAAAGTGAAGAAAGAAAATTAAAAAAGATCAAAGTAATTTGAAAACTGATGAAAAGGGAAGAATTGATTAAAAAAAAATCATGAGAAATGTATATTTTGTGGGAAGGGAAAGCAAAGAAATTGTTGCCAAAATGAATCAGAAGAAAAAGAGAAAAATGAATGAATGAAAATTCAGGGAAGAGAATGAAATTTTCGGAAGGAAAGAAAAAAAAATCAAAGTCAGCAAATAAAAAAAGATGAAAGAAAAATTCTGAATTCTGAACTAAAGAGAAATTTTCAAAATTATGAAAAGAAAGAAAAGCAAGAATAAAATTAGAGGAAGAAAGAAAAATTGAAAAGGGAAGGAAAAGAAGAGATAGAATAAAAATAAGAATTGGAAAGTTAAAAACAAAAAAGAAAATAGAAAGAAAATCTATGGAAGAAGTGGTTATTGCAAAACTTGATATTTTTTACCTTTTTATTTTGGGAAAAGTTTCTTAATCAATGAAGATGTACAAGACAATATCAATCTTCTTCTTTTTATTGTTAAGAAGTTCATATGATAATATCCGCCACAGGTTGCTGTTGAAAAATGAGCTGACTAAAATTTTCATGACAGTCACAATCAAAAAAAAAAAAAAAAAAAACATGACCTAATTTGACAAAATGTCTTTAGGTTATATCGAAATCCAGTGTCATAGGGAAAATGTAAGAAAATAGTTTTTTAAAAATTAATTGAATTCTTTTTTTTTTTTTTTTTGTTACTTGCCTTTCTTTTCCTTTGTAGAAAGATGCCAAAAAGTCTCCATTTTTTAAAAGCCATTTAGATGTTATATGCTATACAAATGATATTTTTCAATAATTAATTAAACATTTTTCAACAACCAATCAGAAAGAAGTAGATGTGTTTTTTGTTTTTTACAGTTCAATTGGTTAACAAATCACAAAAAAGCAGTTTTAGTGATTGATTTATTATTATCATTATTATTGTTTCTTAGTTATGCCTCCTTGAGAATCTCCCCTCTTTTTCTATCTTCTCAGATCAACCTTAGAAAGAAAAAAAGATTCTTTGCACAGAACATATATACTATTAATACAATATCTATATACAGATTTAAGTTCTGTTCAGTAATTCATTTGATAGTACACAAAAATGTCCTCTTACCATTATTTCTGAAATCATCCAAATTAATCTTAAAACTTTTACACTGATTAGACAATTTGTACCAAAAATATATTGCGCAATTAGCAAAAAAAACTAATTGGTTAATAGACTTCATTTTTGAAATCTGCCTTGACAGTAAATTTCCAGTGTGAGGGGAAATTTTTAAAAATATCCACCATAATAAGAAATTCCATCAATTATTTTGAAAGTTTCAATTAGATCACCTCTTATTTTTCTTTCTAGTAAAGTAGTTAATCATAATTTCTCTAATCTCATCTTTTACTTTCTCTCTCTCTCTTTCTTCTCTCTCTCTCTCTCTCTCTCTCTTCTAAAATTTTTGTCACTCTTCATTATAATAATAAGTCATCTAACTCAGTAGTTGAGCTTGATCCAGAACTATGAAAACCTATAGTTTCTGCTTTTGGTTTCATTAGTTTGTGGTAACAAGTCTTATCTAACTCAGTAGTTGAGCTTGATCCAGAACTATGAAAACCTATAGTTTCTGCTTTTGGTTTCATTCGTTTGTGGTAACAAGTCTTATCTAACTCAGTAGTTGAGCTTGATCCAGAACTATGAAAACCTATAGTTTCTGCTCTACTGTAGAGCTCTGTTTGAAATTACTTCAAATGAAATAGTAATTCAGAAATGAGAAAGAAAATAAAGAAATATCTGACACTTACTGAGTCTAATAATGTCTGCTAATGAATCAAGCTTGTCTGTTTTATCTTTTATTTTCTACCAGCTGAATTATATGGGAAAAAACTGGCAAGACTGAAAAAGAAAACATGTTGCATTTGAAACTTAATTTGGGATTGTTTCTAATATAAGTAATTCATTAATCTCTAATGCAGGATTGAGTGTTTGGCAAGAACTTAATTTTCTAAATGAGGATAATTAAGTAATTCATCATAATTAGATGAATTGGTATTTAGAGAGAAAGTAGCCTATCAGTAAATGAGTTACAGCTGAACTTTTACCCAAACAGGAATCATTATGATTCTTAGAAATACATCATAGGATCATGTGAGAATAGAATGGACAAGTAAAGACAAATTGTAAATTCAAATTTTTCAAAGAAGAAGAATCAAGTTTTTTTTCTCTCTGGAATGAAAAGTTTTTATTTAGGAATATTGTCCTCTACAGTGGTGGATTAAAAAAACTGGAAAAAAAACTGACCATTTTTTTCATTATTGCCACATTTTTTTAATGAAACTTCAATGGTTTAGACACATGTAGGAAGTGATTATTTTCCATGATTATTGTTGTCAAAGTTCTCTTAGGGAAAAGTCATTATTTTCTATGAAATTCTCAGAAATACAAAAAAAAAAAAAAAAGATAGGAAATTTCTGAGAATTTTCTTTTCCTTGAATTTATATTTTGTGATTATTATTAATGGATACCCTACCAAATACTAAGTAGTCATAAATTGTCTAGTTTAATGTAAACATACAATAAAAGTAATCAAAATCTATAAAATTGGTTGTGACCCACAGAGACCAGAAATTGAAAATTGTTTAAATTCAGTTTTTACATAATAATTCCAAATGAAAATCAAGAGATTTTTCTCTACAAAAGTTTCATGTTAATCATCCTGACATTCTATCTTAGTTGACAAAGTTGAGAAAAGGATTAATACATTGGGAAAGTCTTCCTTTTTATAAACTGTTCACCTAAATTCAACTCTATTTTTTTTAAATTTAAATTTATACCTAAGCAGCTTAACTGGTTGCCATACCAAAATTAAAGATCCCAGTCTACCTTGCTATTTACCCATAGCTGGGGGGGGGGAGAATATTAGGTTTCATTTGTTTCCCAATGGTATTGGCTCTATGTGAAATCCAAACAGCCATACCCAGGATTTGAACTTGGGCCGTCATATCCACCTTCATCAATAACAGTTGTGTAAATATTATCTGAAGGTTCACATGAAATATTTTCATTATTACACAAATTATTTAAACTTATTTATGATGGACTCAAATGGCTGGGGCTGTAGAATATGCTATTTTACCCATCTACCTCTGTAGATGGGTAAAATCCTTTCAATGCCAAACAGTACCTGTTAGAGTACCTGTTGAATGTGGGTGGCAACCCATGATGCTTAAGGAGGGAATCCTGGTGACTAAGTAGTCCATAGCATGCAACACTCCTCTTTTGGCTAAATGAGTGGTCGGAGATCCATCAGTTTGTCATGTCAAGATTGTCCTGCCACTTATTGTGTTTATGGCAAACTCAACTTTTTTTATCATGAATGTGCTAGAAGGCAGTGGCTGAAGGTTTTAGCATCCTGGATATTACATTAAACTGTATCTAGTGGTGAGGTTTCAATTCTGGACATTGTGGAGTACTCCTTCGTTGCCATTACTAACAGGTCCACTCTGCCCCAGAATAATAGTACCTTTACTATAGATAAAAAATGTGTTTAAAAAAAAATTAAATACCCAACAATAAGGAATTAAACAAAATGTCTTCAGCCTGAAATAAACCAATGGTTTAAAATCCAACTGTTAATTGCTGTAAAATCCAACTGTTAATTGAAAAAGAAAATGATATATTCAAGATGTAATTGATATCTAGGTAAAGCTGAAAAAACATATAAACCAAAATATGATAAAAAAACAACCATGATGAGGATACTAGTCTAAAGAAATTGAAAAATAATCCTCTAAATAATCATTTTCTCTTTGTTGAGACAAAGAAATATTCTGAAATGAATACAGTTTGTTTTTTGTTGTTTTTTTTTTGGGGGGGGGGTTCTACTTTTTTTAGACTGATATTAAGATATGTTTCCAAAAAATAAACAGGGCTTTTTCTTCATATTTTTCAAACCAAATAAAATTGTTTTACCTGCTTTTAACTTGATTCAAAAAAAAAAAAAATCTTAGATTTATTTTTAAATGGAAAAAGAAAACAGGTAAATACATGTTGATTTTTAACAGTTAAGAACATAAAAAAGCACTTTACCCTTTGTCTTGTCTTTTTTTTTTGTTTGTCAAGCTTAATTTACTTTGATTTGAAATGTTGATCAAATATAAACAGATTTAGTGATAGAGAAAGTTGGAAATCTAAACAATAGAAACAATCCTGTTTATTGAACATGTCAAAATTGATATACGAGCTAAATGACTTTATTTCTTCTTTATCATCAAAGATTGATGATGTGCAGGCATGTTTTGGGGTGTTACTTTCATTCTTTCAGTGAAATATATTTATTATCTTGGGAAGTATTCTAACCTATCAATAAAAACACACAAAGAGACACAAGTAGCACATTGAAACACTGATATTCATGAACCCCTCCCCCCCACACACACACACATTTATAGACTACTGAATTACTTCTAATCATTAATAATGTCAATTTGACTTAAAAACATAAATGAATAGAAGGAAGTTACTTGACACGTAACGGAAACTCACCATAAAGTGAGTGGACTATAAAATGCTCCTCAAGCCATTCTCAAATCAACTGAGCAGTTCAAATCTATAATTGTTTTCTTTTAGGGCTCATCAGGAAAGAATTGTAGATTTGTATTTTAATGATTTAGACAAATTGTGCATTAATCACATTCTGATGGATATTTTTCTATTTCCTGAGCAAATAAACTCACGCTTCATCCATCTTACCATCCATTTTTCTCTCAGTGAAGATTCTTATTGATATAACTGTAAATATACATATATGTGTGTGTGTATGTATGTATGTATGTATATATATATATATATATATATACTAGCAAAAATACCCAGTCCATGACTGGACTAAAAAAAATAAATAAATAAGAACACAAGGGAATGAGTGAGAAGGACAGGAGTAAGAGAGAGAATAAGAGGAAAATGATTTATCAAATTAAAAATATCACCAAGAAATTATATATTACAATGTTTATTTTAGGAAATGTATTTTTTTTTGTTTGTATTTAAAATACTACTTTAAAGAATATATTCCTAAACTTGTAAGTGTTTTGAAACAATCTTATTTTTCTAAAAGCTTTTTTATACATATGACAAAAACTTAAATTCAGTTCTTAATTGCTTTGTGCATTAAAGTGATAGAAATAAATTTTAGTTTATTTTCTTTTTTACTCCTAAAAAGTAACAAGTAAAAGGAGCTAAGTATTAAATATGTGTCCTTATTTATTTATCTTTGTCAGCTGGGACTGTATAATATGACAACTGCATCTCTGTTGATGAATAAGACTCCTTCCAAATGGACTGCCTGTTAGCTATGGGTGGTGACCCATGATACTTATGGACAGAATTCTGGTGGCTGAGCAATCCATGACAATCCCCACTTTGATCCTTACTTGGGCTAGACAAGCAGTCTGAATTAGTCGACTATTCCCATCAAGCCCTAGCCCCTATATGATTGTCTTGACAATATTTCTCTTATGGCAAACTACCATCCCTTTTTATTATATATGTGCTAAAAGACAGTGGCTGAAGGTCTTAGTATGATGTTAAATTACATCTTGTGGTGAGGTGCCCCTTTCTGGAGCTTTTGAGAATGTGAATTATCCCTGCATTGCTATTACTCCTAGGCTCACTTTTATCCAGAATGCTAGTACCTGTTAGTCCCATCTATAGATAAAAAATGTGAATACCCAATAATAATGAATAAAACAAACATGACTTTGGCATAAAATAACTCAAGGGTTGACATGCTGTAAAATCTAACCAACCAATATGATATTTGTTTATTTAAAGGATAGTCTCTTTTTGTTGTTTACATTTTTAGTATTAGGCATCTCTTTGTGGTGTTATGGTTTTCATATTAGTCTCACATATCTATTAATATGGAATAGCAAGTTTGATCTCACTAGATGACCTTTACTTGTGACCTTGTGTCATATTCTACCTGTGACGAATGGATTTGGTAAAGAAAAGGATTACCATCATTGTGTAATGGTTAACAAGGTAATGTCAGAGATTTGTTACTAGTGAATAGTGAGTTCAATCCTTGCTGGATGCTACACACTTGTGTCACATCCTACGTATGATAAATGATTTGGGGTAAATAAGGAAGGAATTACATCAGGGCCTAATGGTTGGCAAGCTATTTTCATAGTTCTATTACAATTGAATAGTGAGCTTGATTCTAGTTGAGTGCCCCATACTTACAACTTGTGTCATATCCTACATGTGATAAACAATTTTGGGTAGATAAGGAAGGAATTACATCATAGTGTAATGGTGAGCATACTACTCTCATAGTTTATTACTATTGAATAGCGAGTTCAATCCTCGTTAGGTGCCTCATACTTGCAAACTAGTATCATGTCTTACTAATGATAGGTTGAGTATATACCTCCATTTAAAATGTCATTTTAAAAATTGTAACCCTAAACTCGTGAGTGGTTTGGAACAATTTTTTTTTTTAAGCTAGTACTACTT
Organism: Doryteuthis pealeii; assembly: GCA_023376005.1. Classification (NCBI taxonomy): domain Eukaryota; kingdom Metazoa; phylum Mollusca; class Cephalopoda; order Myopsida; family Loliginidae; genus Doryteuthis; species Doryteuthis pealeii. Next base: position 36,621,857 of record CM042170.1, on the reverse strand, counting down.
TGCCTGTTGAGTTACAATGATAGAAAATCTATTTATTTAATTCATTCTTTTTTTTTCCCCTATTGAAAAGCTAAGAATAAAATATTTACAATTGTTCATGTTCAAATTTCTTTTTTTGGTTTATATCTATAATAGTGCTTTTTTTTTTCCCTAAAACTCTTTTGTGCGTATGGAAAATTTAAATTCAGTTCTTAATTCCTTGTTGGAACTAAAGTGATAAATGTCTCACTCTAATTTATTTTCTTTTTTTTTACCCATAAAAGAAGCTAATAATTAAACATTACCTTATTTGTAGGTGGAATATTTCACATATTAATTTAATAATTTAATAATAAAAAAAAAAAGAAATATGTTATCATTAAATGTTTTTGTTTAATTTGTTATTTTGTTTGTATATGTAAGTTTTTCATATTAGAATTTCTTTTTTTGTTTACATTTAAAAAAATATTTTAAAAATTTATGATTTTAGTTCTTTACAAAAACTTATATGAACAAATAACAAATTAATTGAAAACATATTCAACTTTCTTTTTTTTTTTTTTTTTTTACTAAAAAGAGAAAACATTATAAAGAGTTATATGAATATGTAATATTCATTAAAGATTCAAAATACTTTTAGTAAAAGAAATAGAGTAATGTTTATTATTTTAGGAAGTTCTAGGCCAAAGTAATAGTAGTAGCAGCCATTTTGAATTACTGCTATAAGCAAAGATTAATATTAGCAGGAGCAGCTGCTATTCAGCAAGTTACACAAATCGATTGATTTTTGTTTAATTAATTATATCACTGAATCAGTAAAAATTAATAACTAAATTTTGTGTTTCTTAATTATAAACATATTAGGTGTATGCACGATTTAGAATCTGAATGACATCACTTTTCGGAGTTACAAGACTACATGCATGTACCATGACATTCCTTTATATATATACATATATATGTGTTTTTTTTCTGTCTAATTCTTTCTTTTTATATATATATTTTTTTATATATTAGTTATTTAGTTATTTAGCTTAGCTTAGTTGTAGTAGAAAATCTGAAATGATGGGTTACCCAGTAAAAATCATACTCACTAGAAATGGTCTGTTAGCCTAGTGTCATTAACTATCACACAGCAGGACTAATTGATTGAAATTGCATATGAACTTGTCTGGGATTAATTTATGCCAAGAGGTTTTGGAATTGCATACTTTGTATGTTTATATTCATATTTTTTTGTCTAGTTTCTTAAGAGGTTTTTCACATTGTAATACAATATCAAGTATTCCTATCTAACATATATAATTTATTAGTATATCCATTTGAACCATACATGAGACCAACAGGTACTCCCATATCCAGATCAGAGTGGACATGGGAGTAATGGCAATAAATGGGTACTTCACATACACATGGATATTTCAGCGGTGATTCTGGAGTTCATGACTGTCTCTTAGGCAATCATTAGGCAGAATAGAGGGTTTTTTGACAAATCGAAAAAATCTGATCAAAAAAGAATTTTTACATTGGGGTGTTTAATTGTATATCGGTATGGATAGGTTTGTGTTGTTTTTTTCATATGTGTATGTAGATATAGCACTTACATGCCTATGTATGTGGACCTACATGCACATGTGGGTACACATCTTCTCATATATATGCACATGTATCCATGCATTGTCACACATATATATACACATGAACATGCTTTTTTTGTGTTGGTTATATTTACATTTTTGGTGATTGTAGGCTCATATATGATTATTAGTCGATATATGTATGTTATTATGCATGTTTCTAGATGGTGGAAGGGAGATTGTCTATTGAGTGAAAGTGAGGATTTCTATGTATCAGTGTGTAGCTAAATTTTAGCTTAGATAGAAAATATCATCATTATTGTATTAGTAAGAAAATTAATTTTTGATGGAAATCGGAACTGATAGATGTAACAGAAATATCATGATATTATGTTTATAGTGCCTCATTATGACATATACTATACAATGCTATTATTCCTATGTCATATTGCATAGCCCAATATCTATTGTATTGCATACTGCGATGATTATATTATATCATGTTCAGTTGATACTTGCATGTGTCATGCAACTGAGGTTTCTGGGGGCTTAAAGCCACCCTGTTCAATGGTGGAGAGGGAGAGACACATTGCGTGCAACTTGCTTGTCAAAACAGAAAGTGCTAAAAGATCTAAGAGGCTTTGACTTTTGGTATGTCCTTTTTTATATGCTGTTGATCATGCCACCTAGTGGCTATTGGTAGGTATGGGAGGTAATTAGCTTTCATGTCCCAAATGAAAGAAATGAGTGGCAGGTAAGGGATGTAATCCCTACAGATACTAAAATGAGAACAAGAGCAATGGCAGCCAATTTATCTGTCAAGAAAGAGGCAAATTCCTAATAGAAATGGTTTGAAGGTGAACTGTTCTTGTTCATTTAAATTTTGTGAAGGACTTTGTGAAAAAGCCTCAATATTTTTGTTGCTTTATTTTGTGGTTTGATCAGATAGAAATTGAGTTATTCGGTCAAAATAGCATGATGATTAGCATATGAAGAAAAAAATGGCAGTTGTACAATTTGAAGAATGTCATCCCTTCAATGAAATAGGATAGATGTAACATAAAGCTGTGGTGATTGTTTTTTTTGAATGAACATAAAGTTTGAATTGAAAGTAGGATGAAACAGAAATATTATCTTAATATTTTGAATGAAAACCTGAAATTGGGACTAGAATGTCATTGAACATTTATTAAGAATAATAATCTAAAATACAATGTATGATCTCATGGTTGATTAAATGTCCTGACTTAAATCCTATAGAAAAATTATGGTGGAAACTAAAGAATAGAATAATTCAAGAGACCATCTAATTTTATGCATCTAAGAATATATTGGATTGAAGAATGAACTAAAGAACCTTTTGATTTGTGCTAGAAGCTCATTAAAAACTCCTCATAGATTAAAAGAAGTTATTAGGCAAAAGAAATATATTATTAATTGTTAATCATAAAATATTGTAGAGGTGACAATAATTTTAAACCATTCAATTATTTTTTTTTCTATTTTGCTTGTGATGAATAAATTGTTTTATAAATTTAAGTTTAGTGTTTCTTCAACACTTTTGCATATATTGAATAAAAAATATTCATACAGACATGAAATTTTGTGAGAAATTTAGGAAAATATCATTTTTGAAGTGTGGTGTCAATAATTGTGTGCATGACTATATTTGTATGTATGTATGTATGTATGTGTCTGTGTGTGCACATATATGCACACAAACACTTTCTTTTTTTCATTGACTTGGATTATCACTTTGGTAATAATGATTTTTTCTCGAATCTTTTTCAAAATTAGAATTTAAGCAATGTGGAAATCAGTCTGTAAATGTGATAGTGAAATATTCAGACAATTTTTATTTATTTTATAAACAGTTAACTTATGTATATAATAAAATATCAAGTTAAACTTTAGATATTTTTGGCTGTTTTTTATTGAAGTCACTTAAAATGAATTATCACTGAAATAGAAAATAAAGATAGAGAAAAAAATGAAATAAGATGTTGCTGAATTTTTTCTGTTTCATTTTTTACCGGAGAAAAAGTTGACTAAATTAAACTCTTCCAGCTTTTCCTTTGTTCAAAGCTGACAATCATATTTTGTCTACTGTATTGAGAATAAATGGAATAATTGGCTGGATTGTTCAAAAGAATTATTTCAAAGGAAGCAAATGTTTTAAAAATATATAAAACCCTAATAAAACCCCATATAGAATATTGTACTTAGGTCTGAGCTCCAGTGTCTAGACATAGAAATTGGAGTGTAATATTGATATTGTAGGCCATATAAAGATAATAAAAAGATTACAGTTACAGGGAGAGATTATTGATATAAGGATTAACTACTTTACTAGAAATAAAAGTGAGAGGTGATCTAATTGAAACTTCCAAAATAATTAATTGAATTACTAATTATGGTAGTCATTTTGTAATACTTCTCCTTGAACTAGAAACTTACTGTCATGGCAAATTTCAAAAACTAAGCCCAGTCGGATATATTTGCTTATAGAATAATATATTGTTGGAACAAATTGTCTAATCAAATCAAAACAGCAATAGTGTAAAAAAAATGAACATTAATTTGGAAGATTTCAGAAATTATGTTAAGAAGTTAAGAGGGCATTTTTGGGAACTATAGGATAAATTACTTAACAGAATTGAAATCTCTATATAGATATTGTATCAATAGTATCTATGTTTTGTGCAGAGATTTTTTTTTTCTGTGGTTGATGTGAATAGTAAAAGTGGGAAATGCCCAAGGAGGCACAAAGAAGAAGAAGAAGAAGAATACATTTTCATAAGAGAAAAATTAGCTACTAATAACCTGACGGTTTTTTTTAAATTCAGAGAGAAGAAATTTATTTTTCTATTTATTTAGTATGGATTAATGTAGAATATTTTTATTAAAATCTTTTTGACAAGATTTAAATTTAAAAATGATTTTTTTCCAGAAAATCAAATTTTCTATGGATCACGTTATATTAAACATTAATTCATTTTTCATGAATATTTTTCTTTTGTATAGAAAAAAAATATCTGTGTAGTAAATGATATGATTGTTTCCTTATCTTTGTCATGTTTTCTTTTTTTTTATTGAAAATGAGATCTAATTCTCAATAAGCTAAAGAAAAATAATGGTAACAAAGAAAGAAGTTACAGATCATTTAAACTCATCCTCATCTCTAGGAAGCAAAAGAAAATATTTCTGCAAATTAATAGTAAATGAAAAAATATTCAGTGAACATGAATTTCCTTTAGTTATATCTTACAAGACTATTAAGAATTCAGAACTATTTCTTTTATTTATATTTTGTTTGTGACATTCAAAATAGACTGAAGAAAATTTAATAAATAAGGCAAAACATTTTTAACAAATCCCAACAATTCTTAACAAATGTAAATTGCAAGTTTAGGTTTTTTTAAATAAAAATTCCTGATCTTTAAGATTTAATAACAGAAGAGAATTTATTTAGAAAAAATGAATCAAAGAATCATGCTTAAAAAAAACCCAAAATATTTCAATATCAAATCTATTTGAAATAATAATTTGAAATCTTATTATAATGGAGATTGTGTGTTTTTCTGTCTGTAACCGAAACTATATTATTAATCGAGTCACAATTAACATAGTTATTTACATCACATTCTCCATGATTTTAATATTTAAACCTGAATTATTAATAAAATTGCTTCACCTTTTTATTAGTGTTGTCCATATCTACATACAAATAACATGCAATTGTATTTATATATACAAAAAATAACGGTTTGCAGTGTGAATGGGAAGGCTAATTTGCATATTGATATTAAAAATGTGATTTTATTAAATGTGTGCTTAGTATTATTGATTTCTAATTGTTTGGTTTTATTTTAATGAATATAAGCAAAAATCTCTTCAATGAATCTTAAATGAAATCCATTAACAAGAAAAAATAACTGTCATTTTATTCTTTATTTCCTAATTTAACTAAATAGTTAAATAAATAAAATTCAGCAATGTAAGACGGGAGAGATGGAAGAGTAAGTTTCATTTCTATTTTTCTATTATACCCCCACTCTGTTACATATCTTTTTATCTGCCTTCTTATTAGACTTTCTAATTTAATACGATATTTCATTACATTAAAACTTAAATACTTGCACCCGGAGGGTGCATATATTTGCTAGTATAAATAAAATTGCATTTTCTATCATCCCTTGTGTATATATGTAAGTAGTATTTCAGTAGTAGATCATTTATTTCAACACTTAGTGCTTGGTTAATAAGTTTACATCGGAAGAGTATAAACATCTCTTCCTCATTATGTTAATACTAGTAAAATCCTCAATATCAAGAAAGTATCTATATTAATAATTGTGAAGAGTTGTCTTTTCTCTTTATACAGCCAAAGAGTTTAATGTAGAGCTACCACATTTGGTATGCATACATATTGAATGCTTTTAAGATTGAATTTTTTTATCCTTATCTAGAGGAGATCTGTAATAATAAAAAAATTATCAGTGCAAAGTCATAATGATTATTTGTATTCAATTAGACATTAATAATTAGGTGTTTTTTGAACTGGAGATTTAAAATAATTACAAAGTATTACTGTCTAGTTGGGATTTATGATCTGGGCAATAAGCAAAAATGTTTAACTTGATAAATCTCTTAAGAGTCAGTCTGAAGGTTTTTGTCTTATTGCAAAAATTTGATTAAGGAATTATTTTAGTATCATTACAACAAGGGGTAATCCAAATCTTGGCTTCATACCCAATGTAGGATGGTACCAACAAATATTTATTAATACCAATTTTGGAAAAAATATATTTTTTAAAAATCAACCATTAAGTAATATGTAAACATTATATGAATATCTGAATTTTATGGTGAATTTTTTTCAGATAAAACGGTCTCATTTTTTAAGCAAAAGAAACTCCAAAATTCAGGATAGAATATGTAGAACTCATTAACTATAGAACAAGATAGTTAATTTTTTAAAAGAGTTTTCAGTGCATATCTTACAAGCCATTGAAAAGCAATTTCAGTTATCAATGACTGTAAAATAAATGTTGCTTTCTTCCATTTTGAGATAATGATAATCTCTTCTGACCCAGATTCTGATAATGTATTGCTGTTATATTCAAGATAAAAATAGGAATCAGTTTGAAAAAATATCAACTGAAATTTCTCCTGATATGCTATTGAAATCTGTCATTAGATATCTGCAGGTATCTCCAGGAATTAACTGACTCTGAATTTAACTTTCTCATTGCTAATCTTGAGGTTTTATATAAAAACACTTATGAAAAGTTCATACTTAACAGCTTCTGTTCACGTGTGCACACACACACTATTGGGTGGAGGTATGAAAAGCATGGGCTACATGCTAAAAAAATTGAGAACCAACCTAAAAACACCAAACATAAAAGTTGACATTAGATTTCAGCTCAGTTGAATGAAAAGGAGATTAAATATTGACCATCTGACTGATTCTTAACACTTAAAATGTAAAATGATTCTTGATTGGTTGGAAGGTTCATGGCATAAACTTTTTTCTTAATTGATTTAAGTTTCATCTAATTACATAGAATCTGTGAAACAATAAACTTCTTAATTTTGGTTTGCAGGGGAAAATATAAGGAAGTGAATCCAAATGAAAGGTAACTAGAAAATGTTATATGCATCTTTTGGCTCACTACTTTGTTTCATTTAGATATTGTGGAGTACAATGGATACTGTGATATCATTTGCTGGACACTATTTAACCATTAAGTCAATTTCTTGGTGAGTAGAAAACTGTTTAATGAACAAACTGTTGGGATTATCTTCCCTTTGCCTGGAAGAGTTATCTTCCCGCTGGGTTTCCGTGCCGGCGGTCTGGTATTTAAGCGCGAGGTCTAAACTCTTCTGCCTCTTTTGTTACATCTCCTCATATGAGCACATGGGTTAGAGACCATTGTCACACCCTTCTCGGTGGTGGCTTCTGTCCCCAACTCTATGTAACTCTCCTGGGGTCTTCGGCCCCCATCACTAGTAAGTGATTTTGTATGTACGGACTCTCCAGTCCTTTTATCTTTACTGTTGTATGTTTATGTACATGTATTTTATTGTTATTGTATCTTGTCTTATTTCTGTGCTGTAATATACAAAAATGTTCAAAACAATTCACTTTAAGTAAAAGTGCAACAAATATTATGGGACAAAGGTTGTACTTCACATGTATATTTATACATTAGTTTCTATGATTAAATAAGTTTATATATGTGCATAGGATAGGATAATTACAAACATCATATGTATGTATCTTCATGTTTTTTAATCAAATTCTCTCTATGTATTAATAACAACATATTCAAATTAGAGTCAGAGCAAAAAGTCAATGTTCTCATTTATATATGCATGTCAATATTTTTATATTGGGTATGAAGAATTTGTCAAGAGAAAAAGTCAGTCATCAATTCCTTTTTCATCACTACTCTTATAGCTGATCAACTCTTTTAAAAATTGTTTCAAAACATTCTAAAAAATATTTCTTAGTAAAGCTATTCGCTTGATTCTAAGATCAAAACTAGTTGAGAACAATCAAAAAATGAATGACATAAAATAAATATTCTTATCTGTCTTATCTCTTTTGTTCATCTTTATATATCTATAAGTCGACGGGGCGGCCTAAAGTCGGTATCAGCCAGTCAGCGAGGGAGTCTATCCCTTTTCACTAGCGCTAGACCAAGGAGATTGTGTTTTAGCATCTGAGGTGGAGCGCCACACCTACCATCTTTACCGCACACATCCCTGTCCTACTCATACGCTGAGTTGGCGAGGGCTGGTATCGAACTAGGAACCTTGTGGCTTCTAGCTCTACCGGCTGAGCTAACCCGGCCCCTATATATATATATATATATATATATATATATGTGTGTGTGTGTGTGTGTGTGTATATACGCACACACACACGGACTCATTTAAGACTCTACCTATAGATTATTTATATATATATATATATATATATATATATATGCACACACATGGACTAACTTAAGCCTCTACCTATTTTTTATATATATATATATATACACACACACTATATATATATATATACACACACATACACACACACACACATATATATATATATATATATATATATATACATGAACTCATTTAAGACTCTACTTATAGTTTTATATATATATATATATATATATATATATATATATATATATTAAATATAACTGTTTATACAAAGGTTTTACTGAGCATCTACCTAAGGTTTCAGGCTTTGCCTTCTTCAGGATACTATTTAATCCCTCTGATGTGTCTGCAAGTTCACATTTTATGGTTATATATTTGTAAACAAAAACAATTTTATGGTTGAATTTATAGATGCTGATAAATTCAAAATTAAGGCTCACAAAGTTCTCTCCCTTTCATTGTTTACAAAAAAATGATTTTTTTCCGGAAAATAATATAAACAAAAAAACACATGTAAAAAATATGTGTGTTTTTGTTTATATTATTTTCCGGAAAAAAATGTTAGTGGTTCCTAATTGTAATAAAAAAAAGACAAATTCTAAGATAAATTTAAAAAAACCTACCACCCATTCATCGACACAGGCGTTGAAACTGCTTTAAAACAGATAATGAGCATCAGTAAAAAGCAAAATGATATAACATATGTAATTAATTTATGATACATTTTAAACATTATATTCTGCCAAAAAATTTAAGAAAACGGATGCTTTGTCTGAATATGTTATTGAGATTTTAAAACAATTCATGCTGAAGTCATGTTTGTTTTATTTATTATTACTGGGTATTCAAATTATTTCTAATTCATTTTTTAAACATTTTTTTTTAAACTCATTTTTTATCTATTTAGACCAATAGATGGGACCTGTAGTGGTCATACTTCAAGAGCTCCATAATTGAAAACTCAGCCCTAAATTCAGTTTTACCATCAGAGCCATATGGTAGGGACAATCATATAGGTGCTAGGGCTTGACGTAACCAGCCGATTGATTGGAGGGACCTCTCCAACTGCACATCTAGCTCAAGTAAAGGTGCATACGATGGACTGCTTGGCAAACACCACGGGTCGTCATCTATGACCAACAGGTGGCCCAATTGGAAAGTGGTTTTACTCAGCAAAGGTGCTGTCAGCATAGTGTACAGTCTCAGCTGATAGAGCAAAATAAATAAGGACACATATTTAATACTTAGCTCCTTTTAATTGTTACTTTTTAGGGGTAAAAAAGAAAATAAATTAATATTTTTTATCACTTTAATGCAACAAGTAATTTAGAAAAACAAGCAATTAGGAACTGAATTTAAGTTTTTGTTATGTACGAAACAAGATTTAAAAAAATAGAATTATATTTCAAAACACTCAAAGAATTACATTTTTTTTAAAATTTATGAATTATTTTCCTCTTATTATCTCCCTAACCACTCACTACCTGGTGTTAAATTTTTTTTAGTCAGGTCATAGTATATATATATATATATATATATATATATATATATATATATATATATATATATATATATATATATCCACCCCCTGGTTTTATAAGGGCTGGTTTAGCATAGTGGTAGAGTGTTCGACTAGGAACCACAAGGTTCTGGGTTCGATACCGGCCCTTGCCAACTCAGTGTATGAGTAGCACAGTGATCTGTGGGGTAAAGTGAGGAGCTGATATTAGGTATGGCACTCCACCTCAGATGCAAAAACAATCTCCTTTGTCTAGTGCTAGTGAAAAGGGGATAGACTCCCTCGCTGTTTGGCTGATACCGACTTTAGGCCACCAAACGACATTTTTACATCTAATATATAAAACAGAGATTTTGGTATGTACGTGTCGACGTATAACAAAAAAACGGGAGGTCACTCAGATTCAAAATCTTGCATACACATAGATATCGTTCTAACTAAGAAAAATTCCAAATTTGGTTATTGATTTTTACTGATTAAGGGATTTAATCGATTAATTAATTCAAAATCACCCAATTTGCAGAACTGTCCGTATATCAGCCCCTCCTGATAATAAAATATTGTCTCTGCCTGCTTATTGTTAAAGCAATAACAGCAGCGAAGTTTTGATTTTAATGAATTAATTTTGCAGTCTAAGCCGTTCAGCTCCGAATTTATGGCCTATTTATGGTTCAGTCTTTAATAATTTTTATATCGTTAGAAAGATAAGAAAATACTCTTTCAAAATATGTAATTTGTGTGAGTTTTTATTAATTGAATCATTTTTTACAGCGAGTTAAAAAATTAAAAAATGGCTTCGGATAGCCGCGCTGCCTATGATTATTGCGATACAAGCAGTGCAGTCTATAACAGTCAGATCGGAATCTCTTACCTATTTAGGATTTTAATCTTTAAAATATTTATATCTTTAGTAATAAGATGAAATAGTCTTTCTGAATATGTAATTTGTATGTGTTTTTATAGATTAATTTTTTTTTTTACAGCGAGTTAAAAAAAAAAAAATACTACGTATAGGCGATAATACGAATAAGGCAGTTCGGATTCTCTTAGTCTTTCTGAATATGTAATTTGTATGTGTTTTTATAGATTAAATTATTTTTTTACAGCGAGTTTGTCCATATTCTTAAATTGTACAGTACACTCATTTTAATTTTAATTTTTGTAATGCATAAAAATTGTAGAAAATCAAAATGTTTGCTTTACGGTTACATTATTTAAAAAATAGTTTTATCGTAAATAACAGTATCATGAAAATCAGTTTACGTCGTAAGTACGGTTACATATTTGTATAAATTAAACTAAGATTTTCATTCGAATAAAATGACTTTTAATTCTTTAATTTATTTATTAATTTTTATTGTTAGAGTTTTAAAGGGTTAAAAATAACAATAAGATTGACGAATTTCCTTAGAAACTGTTTTTCTTTTGGTTCGTTAACTAATTATTTTCTCAAACCACGATAAAAAAAAACAAAAACAAAGGTTACTAATACGGACACAATCCGGTGTTTTATCTTTAGTCGAAGGCCCGACTGGAGATAAGTAGTCAATTATTTGTAAGACGAAATTTATTTCAAGTTTATCCGACAATATCCAGTTATTGGAACATTTCAAAAAAATTTTATATGTAAGTACGAAAAATTGAAAGCGCTTTGTTTATCAAAATGACATGATTCGTTAGTAAATTACCCGAAAAGTTGATAAAACAAAACAACTAACAACCAACATTTAAATTATTATTCAAAATACAATTTAAAATATTCCTCATAATTTGCCTTACAAATTAAATTTTAAGTTTTATGATTTTACTCTTTATTGTGAAGTCAATAAACATCGCTGAGTTTATAGTGCAACTTTTCAGTTCTGAAAAATTGGCATGTTTAAATAGAGATTTCATAGGTGACATTTGAACTTTTATGAAAATTGATGTTTTGTAATTAATACAAATTTTGTAATAAAACTTAATTTTAACTTAGTTTAATGGGAAAATAAATAAATTTTGGGTTCCGTTCAAGCGGTTCCGATATGGGGGATCAATTTACTATAAACTTATACGAGGAAATACCCGTGAATACTCAAATAATAAAGAACTTTTAAGAATTTTTTTTTCAATCTGATAGATTGGTGTGTAATCGATAATAATCAACTGAAGGAAAAAAATAGATGGGGGGGGGGTCCAGATAATCAGGTCCACCAAAACGTTTTTAAACAATGTTTTTTAAATACTAGGTACCACCAATTTACCCTGTGAAATTTACCCCCCCCCTATATTTAACACTATGAAACTTGCAGAAAAATTAATATTTTCTTGAAAAAATTTTTTCCATTTGAAAGAAAAAACATTAAATAAACTCCTGATGATTTTTTAACTTTTTTTCAGCTTACGGAAATAATGAAAATTATGATTGAAAAACAACGTTTTCATTTTTGCACTGTTAAATCAACTGAAAATTAACCTAGCTAAAAACAAGTTACGATAAGAGTTTTTTAAATTCTATGAAAAATCAATTAATTATAAATAATAACAAAATATTTCCGTTTTATTCAAGATGGCCTAAACTGATCAATTGGTGGTCCCTATAATACTTTCTTAGGTTTTAGCAAAAATAGATATTGCAATACGAAGAATTTAAATTTTCGATTCTCAGCTTCTTTTTAAACTCAACATGCAATTAAGAACTAAATGTGAATTGTTGTCATGTACAAAAAATTTAAACAATAACAAACAAATATACAAACGAATACTTTCAATTTGTTGTATAATAATATGAAATAATTTTAAACTATAAAACAGAAAATACAAATCCTAAAATATACAAATTCTCAATGATTTTAGTTTCAAGAATTATTTTCCTCTTACCCCCTCTCTAACTACTGTCTTCCACTTTCTCTCTCACTCCCTGATGATCCAAATTTCATTTTAGTCCGGTCATGGACCGGGTACTTTAGCTAGTTTATATATATATATATATATATATATACTCAGTATAAAGTAGAGGGGCTTTATAGGGTAATGATTATCATAGTAGGAAATAGATGTGGTGACCCAAGTTCAAATTCTGGATAAAGTTGTTTGCATATCATGTTGCACTAATACCCTTTAAAAAGCTATAAATCCAACCATTCTCTCTACAGGGTAAATAGTAGGGCTCTTTAACCTTGGTATTGTATCCTGTCTAGGAAGAAAATTTTGAATTCAAACCTATCAAACTATACTTTGAAAAAATTAGCCTTTTGTTGCATCCTCCTCATGTGGAGGGGATGGGTAAATGCCCTTCTCAGAATGCTCCAGAAACTAGATTATCATGCCTGAAAATATGTAAAAGAAGCACCTGATGAAATTTTATGCAAAATATATGCAATTTTATATATTTTTATGCATTTGGGTTATTCATATGTAAATTTATATATACAAATTAATGCATTTTGGTCAATAAAGAATATTCTTTGCTTTTGTTGTGTATCTTGTTCATAGTGCAATGTAGATAAGAATTCAGAAATGAAATTAAAAAAATCTTTCATTTGTTGACTTACTGAGTTTTACCTGGAAGCAACTGCACAATTTTATTGCCTCTTGAGTTCACCAAGAAACTGCCTTAACCACTCAACACTGAATCCAGAGAAGTGTTTGAAGATCTCTTAAAACTTAGAGTTCTTATTGCCGTCAATACTAAGTTTGAATTCTTTGTCTGCCTTTCTCTGTAATGTTACTAAGAAGCCATTGACTGTGCACTCTAAGTAAGTGGTGTCACGGCCAACAGCAGAAATTACATATCAGCTCATGAGTAGCAGTTAAATCTCTCTAGAGATTTGTTCATTTTGCTAAACATGATCATTGAAAATCTGTTTCTAGTTGGCTAATATCAAAGGACAGGGATGATAGGAAATTCTTTTATCAAGAATTTCAATGTTGGGTTTGGAGAGGAAAGAAAAGAAGGGAAATAAAATAAAGGAAGTGGAGAAAGAGGGGTAAAAACAGAGAGAATTAATGCAGGAAGAAAAATATATAGATGAGAATAAAAGTATGAGAAATAGAAAAGAAAAGGAGACAAATAAGATAGAAAGAAAAAAGAGAAAGAAAAAGAACATTGAAAGTGCAAGAAAAAGAAAGAACAGGAAAATGGAAAGAGGAAGAGAAAGAAAAAAGTGATAAAAAAGAAGGTAAGAAGAAATAATGAAAGAAGATAAAGATAGAAAAGAAAAAGTGGAACAAGAAAAATCAAAATCAAAAGTGCAAAGGAAGAAAGAAGAAAGAAAAAGAAGAGAAAAAGGGTGAGGGTGGGGGAGGAAATAGAAGAAGGTAATAAAAAGGTGAGGATAAAAAAAAGGAGGTGGTAAAAAGAGAAGGAACCCAGAAAGGAACCCAGAAAAGGAAGAGATGATGCAAATAGATTTCATTAATTTTATTTCTTTTTTGAATGACATAAAAACATCAAAAAGAAATCTATCTATGAAATAAAAGAAATAAAAAATTATTTCTAGAAATGAGAATTTAATTTAATTCAATTTTTGATATAATAAAATTGATGTTTTTCTTTATATTTATTTCTATTTTTTTCAAAACTTCATTTGCATTTGTGTCTTTGACAACCAAAACTAATAAACTGTGTTGACATGCGAAATAAGTTTATTTTCATGCCTTACACTTTCAGTTTTATAACTATTAAAGTGTGTAAAAGTGACTCTGGGTGCTTTGTTTATAAATATTTATGAAATGGAATAGAAGTTTTATAGCCTTAGATTTTTACGAGTGTAGTATCATATGTAAATGAGTAAAGGCAAGTCAGCTACCACATTTAACGAGACGTTTGTTCCAGAGATTGCTTTATTTCATAACAATATGGCATTGCAGATAGGATTCCTAAGCTTGTTGGATGACCCAGAATACATTGAAACTTGGATTATATGTTTCTCACCATTGGCGAGGGGGAAAACGCTGAAAGACCAGAAAACATTCTGGGGGAGGGGGGAATGAAATTACAGATTTATTTTTGGTTTTAGCAGGATGTGAAGCCATAAAGAAAATATCAATTATGGTGTACCCCAAAATACTGGAAGACTTAACATATGAGGAAATTTCAACTCTTATAAAAAGGAAGATTCATTCAAAACAAAAGCTAGTTATTGCAGAAAGAACACATTTTCATGAAAATATACAGAACCCAAATGAAACTGTAATGCAGTATTTACTCAGATTGAAAGAATAATAAGATATTGTGAGTTTGAAAAATTGGGTTTGAGAAAAATGTCTATAGAAGATTAATTGATCCTACTAAGGTTAATTGAATGCATGTATGACATTGCATAGAAACATGAAAATCTTAGAATGTTTCAACTGAATGAAATGAATTTAGAAGAAGCAAGTGTCGAATTCTTGTAGCAATTAGAATTAATTGACAAATTCAATAATTCTAAAAATAATGTGGAAGCCTACAGCAAAACTAAAAGTCTAATTAAGTGCAAATATTGCAACAAAGAATACTAGAGGGGCATAAACAATTATCCAGCATGAGGAAAATTATGTTTGAATTGTAAAAGAACCACTTCTAGTCTGTATATAGATACAAAAGAGTAGAAAATAGGAACCCTCATACTGAAAATATGAAAGTCTATTCACTAAAGACACATGCAAAATTAAGAGAAATGATAAAATTTAATGGCATAAAATTTCCCATGCACGTTTGACATGGAGAGTGATGTTACCCAAATTAAGAAAAAGTAATCTTTGGTTGAAAGAATTTTTGAGACAAAAAACCC
The DNA here is from genome assembly GCA_023376005.1 of Doryteuthis pealeii. Lineage (NCBI taxonomy): Eukaryota > Metazoa > Mollusca > Cephalopoda > Myopsida > Loliginidae > Doryteuthis > Doryteuthis pealeii. The sequence goes on along the minus strand of CM042170.1, from coordinate 36,606,072 downwards.
TTAATGAAATTATTCCCATCACTGTGTTACAATGCACAAAAAATCATAAACTCCTGGCAATAGACATTTTAAAAGTGGATACTACAAAATGAATAAACTGTATAAAGTCTAAAGAACCTGACTAGTACTACTAAAAGTATATAAATTGAGTATTCATCTAAAAGAAAATAACCATCCCATCTATTTTGAATGTCAAAAAATGCCTATTTACATTTTACTCTTGGTAGTTTCAAAACTAAATAAAATGATTGCACAAGGCAACTTTGTAAAAAGTTTGCCAAGATGTTAGCAATTGGTCTTCACCAATTGTTGCAATAAAAAAGCCCAATGATGATTTGAGGATATGTAAGAATTACAAAGTAGAAGTGAATCATCAGATATGCATTAATTATTTCCCCTTGCAAAATATAAATTAGCAGGTATGAAATATTTTACTAAGATTGATCTAAAACCTAAAACCTAAAAGATTGATCTAAAACCTAAAACCAAATAGAAATTGAGAAAAGAATTAAAGAAATTACTACAATTAATACCCCTTGTCGGCTTACTAAGATGGAACCATCTTCCATTTGGAGTTAAGACTTCAAGACACACTTTTCAAAATGTTCTATCAGAGGGGCTAAAAATATAATCATATACCAAGACAATATATGCATAGGTGCTTACAGTTAAGAGAAATTAAAGCAAAAAACTGAACAAGTTTTAAAGAAATTTAAAAAAGCTGGTAGGATGATAAATAGCAATAAATATAAATTAGGTTGTGACAAAATATTGTATTTAAGATAGCAAATATCTAAAGAAGGAATTTCACCAGATGACACACTGATAAATAAGATATTGGAAGTATCTACAGCAAAAAATAAAAAGGAATTGGAATCCTTTTTGGAATTGATTAATTTGTATAGCAAATGTCTACCTACATACAGCAATATAATATAACCATTTTCAGAATTACAAAAAGTATGCAGAATTTAAATGACTCATAGACAAAATATAGCTTTTGAAAGTTTAAAAAAGGCATTAATATGAAATCCAATTACAAAAATCTTTGATGACAGATACAAGCAAACATGTGGTAACTGCAAATCTATCTCAAGAAGGTCATCCAATTATGAACCTATCAAGAAAATCAATGTCAGCCAAGGCTAACTACTCAAATATTGAGAAAGAGGCACTAGCAATAATTTGGAGTAAAGAATGAGCTTGAGATTTCTTGTTGGGAAAACGATTTTTGTAGAAGTCTCACCACAGACCTTAGGAATTCATGTTTAACCCCAGTAGAGAATTACCAAAAGTCACATCGAGAATTTTAATATGGGCAATAAAACTCATGGCTTTTGACTTTGACATAATATATATAAAAGGAAATACTATTTTAGACGTAGATGCATTATTCAAACTAAATTTTGACAGTAAAAATTTAGAAACATCTGAAAATTCAGGAGATAAAATACTGCACTAGATTGAAACAGATGTGTTACCCCTAAATCATCTGAGAATGGAAACCAAACAAGATCCAGTGTTAAACCAAATTTCAAATAGGACTAAGCACATTTTCCTTATTTAATGATATTACTTACTGTTAATCTATAGAACAACTTCACATTCTGGCAGAGTACAAAGTACCTCCACATTAATGGGTAGACAGATTAGAGCTCTCATAACAATGTCATTTTCAACAAATAAAAGTGTATGGTATAAAAAATAAAGTAAGTATCTAATTCAGAGAAGGCAAATTTTATATTACAAAAAAGACACAATACAGCAATACTAATGAGAAATGGATGAAATATACTTGCCCATGCAGATCAATTTAGAAGCAGAATGGAACCAGAAAATGGAATCCAGAGATGAAGAAAGAATCAGAGAGGGGGAAGAGACTAGGGAATCCAGTTTTGAAAATGAACAATCAATGGATGGGAATGACAAAATATCTGATGATGAATCAGAAGAGAAAAAATTTCCCTTATCAGAAGAAGTCAGGATACTCTTCTAGAAAGACCATTTAGATTTCCAAGAGTCTTCAGAAGAAGTCATAGATTTACAAAGAGCGTAAAGCCATTTTGGTCCAGGTAGATATAGTATCATATGTAAATAAAGTATTGCTATAAAAGCAGTACTGCCTCAATAAAGGCAGTTTAGCTACAACTCTTGATAAAACAATTTTTGTTCCTAAGACAGCTTTACTTCATAACAATAGGAAGAAAAAGCATGTCGCTTTTTTGTTGGGATTTATTTGCTGACCTTCTAAAACAAGCAAATAGAAACAAATTGTGAACATATATACTAAATATGTAGGTAGGTAGGTTGTTTTCTTTCTTTCTCTCTTGTTCTTGCTTTCTTTATTCTTTCTCTCTCTCCTTTATTCTTTCTCTTTGTCTTTCTTTCTTTTTTCTCCCTCTCTTTATTCATTTCCCCATTTCTTTCTTTTGTTCTCCAAAAATCTCATCCATCAAATAATTTGAAGATATAAAAGAAGAAAGCAATTCCTTAAAAAAAACAAGATTTGATTAACAAAACATGAATCATGGATGATTTCATTAATGTTTCAATGTTTATTGTGAAGATTAGAAAGTTAACAAAATTATTTCTAATTTTTGTTTGTTAATCAAATATTTATTACCTTTGTTGTTTGTAAATGGATGAAGATGTTGAAGTTTTCAAGGAAATTGAATCCATAAAGAATTGTCTGTGGCACAGTGTAAAAGAAAATCAGATATTTTTTTTTATTATGAGAATTAAAATTCATCAGAATTATCATTAAAAAATCACTCGTTTTTTTATAACTTATAATTTGATATTAATGCATACAAAATTGAGGATTGTGTACTATCTTATTCAATTTGTGGTCATCATAGTTACATTAGTAATAGTTTATAACTCGTTACTATTCTCATATAAAGATATCTAATTCATGACCTTTCCCCCCATATATCTATACATATATAAAGGGCAGATGTGTGTATGTTCAGAGGAAACTACGAACATAAAACAATTAGCTACAAAATGAATATAAGTAAACATTCACTATCACCAGGGCTTGGTCTTTGAACAAAAATAATGAAGATTTTATTTATATTTGGGAAGATATTTAAAAATTCAAATTTGTATAGTAACAGAAGGTAATTGAAATATGATGTTGATTGATTGAATTAATCGCCTCATTTATATTGTTGTTGTTTTTTTAAATTGTAAATTATTGAATTAAAATTTGTTACTATATTGCTATATATTTACATGGGGATTTTATGGGGCATCCAGTGAGGATCTAACTTGTGATAAGTAATAATGGATCTGCAAGACTAACTTTTAAAAAATCCCCCCTCTACCCAGGTGATGCCAAGTAGTCACTTTTAGTACATATATAAAGGGCAGTTGTGTGTGTGTGTGTGTGTGTGTGTCCGGAGGAAACTACTAACATAAAAAAATTAGTGACAAAATGAATATATGTAAACATTCACTATCACCAGATTTTGGTTTTTGAGCAAATAATGAAGGTTTGATTTATATTCATGAAGATAATTAAAAAATAAAATCTAATTGAGAACAGCATGGAATTTTTTTTTTTTTGCATTTAATATTTTAAATAGTAGACATTAATGATTCTTTTCAAGGTGGCTAAATCAATACAAGGTCTTTTTTACTTAGGGATTTGAATGGGGCATCCTGCGAGGATCAAACTTATGATTCAGTAATAATGGCTCTGCAAGCCTAACTTTAAAATAAAATCCCTCCTCTACCCTGGTGATGCTGGTTAGCTGCTTCTAGTATATATATATATATATATATATATATATATATATATATATAAGGGTAGCCTATACATAAAATCCATAGCGCTTGGTAACTGTCAGTTTCTTGCCTGTGGGATCCTCAAACCGAGAGCTATATATATCTGTGTTTATAACAGCCATATGCATGCGTATGAGGGTCATTCAATAAAAAACATCAATTTTGCCTAAGGAGTTGGTAAAATTCTGTTTTCCAATTTTAGGGATGGGTAAATAGTAGGGCAGACTGTGCTCTTTAGCCTAGGTAAGCAACCAGTGTAAGGAGAAGGAAAACTCTGAATTCAAAACTCTGAATTCACTTGAAATTGACCTTGTGTCACATCCTGCCCATGGTTGAAGGATTGGGTAAATACATATGAGGGTCGTTCAATAAATAAGATGAATATTGCCTAGGTAGTTGGTACTGTTTACAGTTGAATCTTATTCAAGTAAATCAATTGTGATAAATCCTTTCATGTCAGCAAGACCTTCTTTACTGTCCGCTGCACCCAGAAATTTTTCTTTACTTGAATGACAGAGGCTTGTTGTGGCAAACCCATGTTTAGCCCATTTGTAAACATATTTTTACTAAAACATGCTTCTTTGTACACACCACACATTTTTCTGTAAATTTTACATAGTTTAGCCACAAAAAATTTCATGATGAACCTTTGCTGAAGCCTGTTTGATTTGCCACCATTTTGAATAGCCTTAAAACAAATATGCTTTTAAATTAAAATAATTTTTGCTATACACCAATTCCAAACAATGCAGCTATGGAAAAAATTCTGAAAAAAGATTATTTTGCTTTTTCTTTTTTTAAATCCTTTATTTATTTCATTAAAAACCACAGACAATATTTTTTATTGATTTTTTTCTTGTCTTCACACAAAGTGTTCAAATATAATCTTGTACAAAAATTGTCCAAACTTTTCTCCCTAGGTGCTTCCCACTATCACTGGTCATTATCAGGGGTAATGCTGAGATCTTTTTCAATTCAAAGAAGCTTTCATTTATTTGGTGTTTAAAGTTAAAATTGTAAATTCATAGAAATTTTTATGTATTTAGTGTTTTTCTATTTGCTCCATTTATAGATTGTACTTGAAAGAAAAAACTCAACTTAAAACATTCAGTAACAATAGGTAAAACCAAACTTACAATAGATTTGAAATATACCATGTATATTGCAGCTTTTCAGAAAAATCAAAAGAGTCTTTTGATTTTTGCATTGAGTCAAGTTTTCTTTGCTGTTTTGGAAGTTGGTGAATCCTTTTTGAACTTGTAAATCATCATCATCATCATCAATGTATGCTGACAGCATGGTTTCCTTTGACTCTCACTCGCTTATCTCTATTAGTCATCAGTCATGGCAAGTCCTCTAGATGGCATCCAGTTTATGCACAGAGATGAAGAATGTTTTTGCTGGTTGGCCAACACTGGTGTGTCCATAAGTAGGAGTCCATAGGAAAATGTTGCTTATTAGTTTATCCTTACTTCTCCAGCAGTGCCCAGCTTGTCTTACTCATCTTACTTGGATGATCTGTAAGATGGGAGGTAAGTGGCAGTACAGTTGGTATTTTGTATTGTGTTGCTTCCAGTATCCTTGTGTAGTTCCTAACTTTTTCTCCTGGCATTTCATTAAAATCCAATTGGGGCAACCATACAGCAGTACTGACACGATTACAAATTGGTCTTATTTACACTCATTTTTATTGATCACATCAATTAGAAATGTATTCAATTTAGAATTGAATAATACTGAAATTAAAGAAAAGATAAGCACAAATTATATACATAAATTGTTTATAGTGTATATATTCAAATCACATCAATTTTAAAGTTATCATAGCAAGACAAGGGTTTTCATTTCAATCTAATTCATTTAAAATGATAAAATCGGGTTAGAAAGAAGTCTTAGTATTCTAAAGTGTCTGGGGAAATATCAGACTACAGGATCATTCAATTTTGTATATATGTCCCAGGAGACATTTTCAAAACATTTTTTAAAAGTGTGTGGGTGAGTGGTATATGCCAACAAGTCGGATTATAAACTAGAGAAAAACAAATTTTCGGAATATATATATATAAAAAAAGAATAGATTGTCATTTAAATTACAGTTTAATTATGATTTTTTTTAGAAGTGATTTCATGATTTCTGACAAAAATTAATTAAATTTAAAATGAAATCTATATTATAATGACTAGCAACAGAAAACACCCTCCAGGCGTTGTAAAAATTATTTTTTGAAAGACATTGCCTGAGAGGATGAGAGTTAAAAATTCAATGTCAGAGAGTTTGTATCATAAGTAAGACAAATCCTCATATTTAATAAAGGATTAAAAAAAAATAAAACAATTTGAAATGAAAACTGAGCCCTGTCCCTCTCAAATAATTATTTTGAATATTTTCCACATCAATTTTCCACAAAATCGTAGGTATTTATTTATTTGTAAACTTTTTAGTTAACTTCTTGTTACTGTAAAAAAAAAAAAAAGACGAGAGTAAAAAACAATTTTTAAAATTACTTACTCAAATTTTGGGTGTATATAGCATAAGAATATTGTGACGTAAAATGTGACATAGAGCTATGATGTAGTTTTTGTTACAGATAGAAATACAGACAATCTCCATTATTAATAGATATAATGTTATCATAAGTAACAAGAACATTTAGAGAAATTCATTAGTGCAATAGCAATAAAATGCTCTAACTTTGAGGATAAAGAAATTTACAATCCAACTTAATAATAATAATAATAATAATAATAATAATAATAATAATAATAGTAGTAGTAGTAGTAGTAGTAGTAGTATGGGGCTTGTATTTGTGCTCACTATAATTATTATAATTTCTTGTCAGATAATTATCAAGTGCTAATTAATACTACTACTTCTTTATTAGTAACTAAATATAATATGAATTCTATAAATAGGGTATTATTTTATTTCAAGCATAATGGACAACCAAGGCGGCCTTTAAGTGAGTAGAAATAAATAAGAATTGAATAATAGGATATTAAGAAAACCTTTAAAGATTGTCAGTCAATAAATTGTTTCCATCTTTGCTCCAACTTCTACATTTCTGTAGCAAGGCTGGCATTAGAGGAAGGTTTGACTGTATTTAAAAAAAATAATAATAAGTAGTAGTAGTAGTAGTAGTAGTAGTAGTAGTAATGATAATAATAATGAGAGCCTTAAAGCAATCAGAGAATCCAACAATTCTGGGTACTTTCATTTTTTTTCTCCCTTTTTCTCGATCAGAAAGCACTTTTTCCCCCCAGTAAACATCTGTATTTTTATTTAATTTTTCTCCTTATAGCAGGCAATTATATTGTGCATCCAGGAGACACGTTTTCTGCTCTTCCCTGAGGAATTATACAAAAGAAGACAGTGTGTAAATAATTTGATTGTCAAATACTGTCTCCTACGTGTCTTTCTGTAAGACTTTAGCAGAGATACAATTTCGATATCATCATTTCCTTGAGGTGTTTATCTTAATGACAGAAAATTTTATCTTCGACTAAAGTCATTGTCAACAAGTAAGCAAAGTTTCTCATTTCATTTGATACAACAAGAAGATTTTCAAGCACTTCTATTTTATACATATTTCTGATTTTCATTGGCGGAGGTTGCTTTGATGTTAAGGAAATAAGAATCAAGTGTGTTTGATAATTCAGTGTTGCATATTTAGCTTTGAAGTTTTCAGGCTCCACTAGAAAAGGAAAGAATATCTTTTTATTTTATATTTTAAATAGTTAAAAGCTCAGATTACAGGCCATAAAGACATTCAAATCAAATCAGTTGTGATTAGATATTACACAATGGATTGAGTTGGAAATCATTTGAATATTCTATCAACATATAATTAATCATTTTTAGAATATTATTCATTTTTTAAATCGAAGCCAAATTAAGTCAAATTCTAATCTTAATTCTAAAACTGTATGAGACTATACTGCATCTGATGGTGAGGAGATCTGGAGAGTGTGGAGTGCCCCTTCATTTCATTACTCCCAGGTCCATTCTGATCTGGGAGTGGTAATACCTTTTAGGGTCCCATCCATAAATCAAATAGGTCTGTTTAAAATTATTTGTATTAGATAGGAATATTTGATAACATATAGCCATATACAACAAAAAACTTAAACTACACAAGTGTAAATATCAATGTACAATGAACACAATTCCCTAACCTCTAGACATAAAGTAACCCTGGATGTCATTAAAATCAATAAATCACTTTTCAAACATAATGAAGATTAATGGAAAAATCAAGTTGGTGAGGGTTTTTAAAAAATATAAATTAGTATTCTTTAATTTATGTTGCTGCCAATAGGATAACTTTTTTGAACCCATGATAGGCATCAGTAACAAAGTTTTATAAATCTCATGCTCATAACAGTCAGTCTACTTACATGCTTATAAAATCTATGATACTCAGTCATTATCATCATCATGATCAAAACAGCTTGGATTACTTTGAATTTCTCGACACCTATCTCTATCATTCGTCTCTGCTGGAAAGTTCTCAGGATGGCATTAAGTGTTCGAACATAGCTGATCAATGTAAGTTTTTGGTGGTCAGTCAACACAGGTGTCTCCATGTGTAGTTGTCCACAAGAGAACTTTACTTAAGAGTTTTTCCTTACTTCTCCAGTAGTATCCAGCATATCTTGTTCATCTTAGTTCATTGGTTTGTGAGATAGGAAGTAAGTGGCTGTACAACTTTTTTTTTTTGTGGGGTTCTGCTTCTAGAATTTGTTCAAGACAGCACATAGAATCCTTATGTAGTTCCCATCTAGCTTTTTCTCTAGGTGTTTCAAGTCCAAGTAGTGCAGCCATACAGTAGTACTGGTAGAGCTACTGCATGGAAGTGCTCCTGTTTTATCTTATCAGAAAGATCAGATTTCCATATGATTGATAATCTGTCAATAGTAGTCCATGCATTTCCTATGCATATATTAACATTGCTTTCTGTAAATGAGATATTGCTACCTAGGTATATGAACTGGTCTACTAATTTCAAAAGCCTGCCATTTAATGTTCAGCTGGCTCCTTCTTGTATAAAACATGATCTCTGTTTTATGAATTTATATAAATCCTCTAGCTGTATGCTCCAGAGATTCGGCATGGGTAGGTGTATTTGTGAGAAGTGCTAGATCATCTGTGTAGTCTGCATCTGTAATAGTTTCTGTGAGATATTATCTGATCCTTGCCTTTTTTAGTGTGAAACCTTTTTCCTTCATTAGATCTAATGGCATTTGTAGTATGTAATCTAGGCAGATTATTGATATAAATGGTGCTAATGTATCACCTCCAGCGACAGTGTCAAAGAGATCTGTGTCACCTTCGTATGAGTGAACTATTGCTTTCATGCCTTCAGAGAGCATCATTATAGCAGTAACCATTTCTTTGGGGAGACCATATGCTTGTAGTATTTGCTCCATCTTTCCTCTGTGTATTGAGAATTCTACAAATAAACCAAAAGTGTTGTCTTGAGAAATTTTGCTTATACTCCCTCCATGAGGCAACGAATAGTCAGAATCTGAGAAGTTGTGCATTGATTTTTCCTAAGAATTTTCTCGATTTCAAGTTGGATCGGATTCAGAAGATGGACATTATAAATATTAGCAACTATGGCAGTAAAAGTTATGCATGAGCATTTTTTATCGATAGAAATAAACTTAATTTTATAAAATGAAAAAAAATTAATTGCTGATAATACAAGATTTCAATGGTTAGATTATTAATTGAATGAATTATAGCTCTAATATTCTGATATATTATCAAAATCAAATATATTGACCTAATATGGATTTAAAAAACATCAATATTCTGACAATAATCACCTAAAATATTCATAAGTTTAAAATAAGGTGATGAATAAAATGTGATCAATGTTTGTGATTCTGTAATTGAAATTCTTCCTGAATCATTTTATCATTCATAACACAAATGGAAGATATTCACTAAAACTAATTAACATTTTCTCAGTTTTCTATTAAAGTGATTCTCAGTTGGAATTCCAAACATTATTAAACAGAGAAAAAGCATTTTAAAACTTGGCATTACCTTCTTTTCCTAGCCGTCAGTCTAGTAGGAAAGTGATAATTTTATACACCTTGTTACTAATTGCTTTAAAATGTTCTGTGAGTAAAAATTGAACCTATACTATTTTTGATTATTTTATTTCCTTCTGAATGAATGATGTAGGAAATAAAATATATTTGAGGTAAAAATGATAATTCAGGACAAACACTCCCATTTTTTTAACAAGAAATAATATTGTATCTCTAATTATTATTCAGCAATATTGATTAACATGTTAGGTATCTGATAGGAAATACTAAAAATCATTTATAATGATAAGAATATAATCCTGGATTATTATGTAAAACTAAATTTTCTCTCTCCTCTTATAAAATATTCTAGAAATTAATAAAAAATTCTCTGATAGCACTACACACCCCACAGGAGCCGGAGCCTCACCATCAGATGCAGTTTGGTATCATGGTGTGGCAGTGGACAAATGACAGAATAATGAGAATATGAAACAAATAATGACTGAAGTATATGCAGCATTTCCCTCATTTTCCATTTCATAATGTGAAGTTGTGTATAGATATTTATTGAAGTGAAACTAATTTTTTTTATATTAATTGTTATGATAATTATTATATGTATTATAAAGATATATTGTTTTTTGTAATTTATTTTCAAATCAAAGATTAGGTCATGGGTCATTGACATGAAATGATAAGCTGTTGTCTTAAGAAGTTGACAAGAACAGTTTAATTTGGAAAGTTGTGTTAATATGCTTCCGTAATTTGTGTTGTTTTCTTGCATTCATTAATCTCTATTCATTTTATGTAATTTACTTGCCTAAGAATAACTCAGAAGAAGAATTTTGTACATTTAAAGTTGAAATTAATTTTTCTGAACAAAAACAGAGATTTATAGCCACAAACAATAGAAATAAATAAATATAGAAAAAAGATTTCAAATCCAGAAATGTCCTTAAATTTTCATGTTTGTATTCATTAATCTTGATTTTAACATTAACCCTTTCACTTAGTCAAATCCTGTAAGTTGAAATTTAATCAAATCAAATATAAATCTTATTAATTGCTATAAGCAGATAAGATTATTTTTCTTCTTTCCTTGGCTACTAAAAGGTCAATCACAGCTGTTACCAATACCTTTTTAAAGTAATGAAAACTTTTAGAAAGATCAGTTTTCTTATGATTATTTTCATAAAATACATGTGAATTTCACCCCATTTAAAATATAATATTTGTATCTTATCTCTATATTAACTTGTTCTAAATATTATCAATAAATATATCTACAATAGAATAAAAATGAAAAATTAATTATAAGATAATGAATCATTAAATAATTTTGATATCACAAAAATGAATAAATCTGATGAGAATAATTTAGAGAAAACAAAAAGGTCAAATAAAAATAAAAGGAAAAGATTTTATTGGAACTTGTCCATATTTCATGGCTTTTTCTCATCTCTAATGTTTATAAGTTTATTACAAGAAATTTGTTTTCTGTCTCAAATTACTGAGATCATTTTGTGTTTACTTAATGCAAATTAATGGCTTCTTCTTCTTCTTCTTCTTCTTCTTCTTCTTCTTCTTCTTCTTCTTCTTCTTCTTCTTCTTCTTCTTCTTTATGACCTGTGATCTTGCATTTCCTCCCCAAATTAGTAAAAAATACTTGCTCTTCATCCTCTCTTTTTTCTATCATGGTTGTCAATTATCTTTTATTCACTGCAAACTTTCCTTAACTCTACATTCTCATTCACTTGCACATGATCATATTGTAAGTTGTAAGAAAGAAATATGACAATTTTTGTCCAAGGATTGCTTTTATCTTTTTTTTTATCTGCTTATTTTGAAAGGGGCTATTTATTCATGACAAATAAATAATCCTTACGAAATGATGAAAATTACAAGGACATTTCTTGATTTCCTTGCTTGTGGCTATAAATCTCTCTTTAATACTTTTGTTCAGAGTAGTGAATTTCACCTTTAAATGTACAAGATTCTTCTTTTTGCTGAGTTATTCCTAGGAAAGTAAATTACATCACATGAATAGTGCATAGTTATTAATCTGAAAGGACTATTGAAGCCAATGTGTTAACTAAAGTATAAAATCCTTTAATACTATTTTGCCCAGAGACAATAAATCATCTTAATGTTGGATTGAATGAAGTGGAGAACAGCCAAATGGTGGCTCATGAAAAATGGAAGAAATAAATAAGTTGAAGATGAAGATAACTTACTTTGCTACATATCCTTTTTTCTTTTTTTTTTTTTTTTTTTTTTTTGAAGCAAGTTAGAGAATTTTCCCTATTAAGCTGAAAGAATAAATGGTAACTTAAAATATTTTTCAGTTATTTAAAATCTGGGAATTAATGAAAAAAGACAACTTTTTGAGTTTCAGAGAAAATAAGATTTTATTTGAAATCTGAGAATTAATTTTAAAATCTTTTTGAATTTCTTTTAAAAACAACAACAGAAAATTGCAGATTTTATTTGGAGATCCCTAAACTCTAGATGAAATAAAAATGTACAATAGACTCACTAGCCTTGGTGGGAAACTAGTTTAGGAGAAGGATCACTCTTTTTATTCATTTACCACCTTTATATCAGGCACTGAAAGTGTAATATACCTTGTATAAGACATGTTACACACTGATACACATACTCACACAATGTTTGTGCATTCACACACACATACACAAATACATACACTTGTATATATATATATATATATTCAGTACCTGTTAAGGTACTATGTATTTGTCAAATAAATCTGTTTGCAAGTTAATGAAAGTTATTTTATCCAGTTTATTGAAACACATGAAGTTAATCATAAATATAACATGAAAATTACTTCTACCAATTTAGTAAAAATACATGAAGTTAATGAAAATTATTTCAACCAGTTTATCTATACACTTGAAGTTAATGAAAAATCTGTTATAGTCACCAGTTCATCAATACACATGAACTTATTTCTTCTAATTTATTGATATACATTAATTTAATGAAAATGAATGCATGGAAAATGATTTTCCTATTCTGCAAAGACTAAAAATATGATCTGTCTGTAAAAGGGCCAAATTTGTAGCATTTCTGAAACTTTGAAATTTTTGCTTCTATTTTTATTTTCATAATTTTTTAAAGAAATTAATCTTGAATAACTTAATTTATGGGCAATTCAATAATCTTTAGAATAGAGCAACACTTTCTGTTGGTTGAAATCAATGTCAGATAAAGATACCATCTTTACAGCTAGGAATGATCTACTAAATTGGATCTAAAGAGATTAAACTTAGCAAATATAAGTTTCAAAAACCAGCAGAAGTTTGGGAATGGTGTTCATTTCGACCTAATACTAAAGTTATTTTAACAGGAAAGAAAACACTAAAATATACAACTAAGTAAGTAAATTTGTTAAAGAATGAAGAATTAAAGCTGATAGTCTATGAAAATAAGGAAGAGAATAATGCAGAGTTTTAACTGGCTGTTCTATGACATGTGATCGCATGCTTGTATTTTCATTGGTTACTACAGACTAACTCCTTCTATTGTTAGATCATTGTTATATGTTTCAGTTTATTTTTCTCATCTCATGTCTTAGCCAAAAATGTTCCCTGCAGGGCACCTTTTGGCAAATCTATTTGGAAATATCCCAGAGATTAATTTGAAATGTTTCATATCCAGTTTAAAAAAATTATTGCTGAGTAGAATATAGAAAATCTTCAAGAAAAGTACAAAGTTTAAAGTAAAACTAAACAAACAATGTCAAAATGATCAAAGCCCAAAGCAATAATGTGTCTTTGCATCTGTAGATATGAGTGTTAGCTTATATATATATATATATATAATATATATATATATATATAAGTGCTTTATCATATATATATGATAAAGTAGTTAGAATTTTTCTATATAAAGAGTGCCTAACTGATTACCAGAAGGTTATGCATATTAAAATTAAATGATATAACCACACAAACACACACACACACACACACACACACACACACACACACACACACACATATATATATATATATATATATATATATATATTATATATATATAAATGATAAAACAATAAGGCATTTTCTTCTGTATGTAGATTGCTCAATTGGATTAAGATCATCTTGGGAGATAAGTAATCTGGATTCTTATTAATATTATATTTACCTTACACACTTTGCGTATTGGACACTGTTTTCATTATTACTATTTTTACTATATATATATATATATATATATAATGATGACTGCCACATCTTAACAGATAATAGCCATCATTACAAAAGTGGGGGGGAGTCCTATGTCATAATAGGTAATGTGCTGGATTGCAACATCATTGTAAGCGATTTTAAAATCCAATTGCACTATTACTATTATGTTCACTTTCAAACTAATATCCTTATACCCCACCTATGGGTTAAATAGTACCATTACTGTGTTTCTGCAAAGATGGCTTTGGCTTTAAATAACCCTTGCAGATTGATATTCCATTTCTTTTAAAAACAAAAAAAAAACATCTTTACTTGTAAAATTACAACTCAATCATCCTGATTATTAACTAATTCAACTTGTGAAAAGTATACAAAATGCATAAAATGATAAGGTAGTTATACATCTGTAGGTTGTTGAATTATATTGACATACGCTAAGTCAAAACTTATGCCACTCTCTTTGGACATAAATATACAAGGAACCATCCCACTTAAAACACTGTTTCTAACTACCAGTGTACTGTAAACAACTCAACAGACTCAGTTGGAACTCACATGTTAGCAACATGTGATGTATAGGATTCTACACTTATTTTTGCAATACCAATCTCTACAATTGAAAGAACCAGACTTTGTCATTGAAAATAAAAGAGAGTTCTGTGTGCTTGGTTGGTTAGAGGGCACAAGAAATAAGTCTCTTGTCATTGTTCATTACACTTTATAGCTTGAAAATTCTCCAGACTATGTAGGCCTCTTCACACTGGTTATGCGGTCTCATAATTCTTTTTATTTAGAAGAAAATCTGTAAAACTTTGTGAGTATTTTATAGTAAATTTCTGACAAAAGCAAACCCTGATTCACTTTGTTGTTTAGTTTTACCAAATATTATTTATATAAATCATTTCATTTCCATGGTGTGGCATAAATATATCCCACATTTTAAACTGTCACCTGTGTGGTGCAAATGAACTTAGTCAGATGGTCATGGTAGGTTCATCTAGCTAATGTCTTACTATTTATTTTATTATGATATTATTAATTATGATCATGGTTTGGACTGGTGCATGCTGTGCATTTGCTGTTGAAACATTTTTTTAAGAGTGGTAAATCTTTAATTACTACTCAGTGATTTTAATGCTCATTTCATGCTGCATTGTAAATGATGCTATTCTAGATAGAAAATTGATACTGCTACAGATTAAAAATTCAGCCACTCACATAATTTTGCTTGCTCCACATTGGGAGGTATTTCTGTATAAAAAAGGCTATGTTGCAATGAATTTGGTGTTTGGTGAAATGTATCATTTTAGAAGAAATATATAATTTGCATAAAAAGAATATATAGGAATTCTAGTAAGCTTATATGAAAAACTACTGAAGAGAAAGCAAATGTGTAGTGTGGATGATTCAATCAGAATCTCTTATCAATGGTTAATGAAATTTCAGAGCATTGGATTTGACAGAGATTTATTCTTATTAGAGAAAACAAAACAATTTTTTTAATGATATTTTTGTGTTTGAATACAAACCTGACTTTGCTATGTCAATAAAAGATGAAGCTGAGTGTTTGAAGTTGATTTTTTGGAAGTTAAAAAAATGTATTCCTCTTACTTCCTTTTTTTCACTCTCTCTCTCTCTCTCTCGCTCTCTCTCTCTCTCTCTCTCTCTCTCCACATACACACACACACACACACACACAAACATACAATGTGTATATATATATATATATATATATATATATATATATAACTGAATAGGATAAAAAAAAGTTTCAAGACTAATTTTTCACTTAAGGTGAAACAGATTTTACAAAAATTGATGATCAATAAATGTATACACATATTCCCACACAATTTTCAAAATGTTTATATACTAAGCTGAGCCAGAAGTTTTTCAATATTTTCCTAATATGAAACAAAATTCAGCAGTTTCTGATACTTTTGCCCAGGCCATGAGGGTGATGAACTACATCAAACTTTGAGATGTCAAGCCCGCCTGATACTCTCCAAATGATAGGTCTACTTCATATTGCCTGAACATAGAGGTTCTTGCAACCCAAGCAAAATACTTAAAAACCATCTGGTTACTGTGCTGAGATTAACTATGCCTTCATCCCTTTGCACAACAAATGTTTTTACTTGTTTCCATGGCCCAGTTCAAATCTATAAAGCATAAATTTCCAAATTAAACTATGTTGTAACATTCACCTGGGCAGCTTTCAAATCATACATGATGTGAAGCACTGCACAACTACTACACTACTACTAATCACAACTGCTTCAACTATGTTAGATTTGAATTGCAAACTAGCAATAACAAAATATTGCAAAACATTTGAATCTCCCTAGTATTTTTTTAACCTTCATATACATAAAGTGTTGTTGAAATTGTATTCCATTATAGATTTCTTTTCAAGTGTTGTCTTAATATTCTTCCCATTAAATGTGATAGAAGTAAAGGAAATGCCAAAATTCTCACCTCTCTTCATTTGAATTGTGATAATTTCATCCAATCATCTGACTAATTGTTTAGTTTGATGAACTTGACAAACATTGATTTTTATTTACATTGATTTAATGACTCTTATTAATTCAGACATTCATTATTATCCTTCTATGTGTTGCAATAGTCAGTGTATGCATTTGTGAATGGATGTAGGATGTATGTATGTGTGTGTTTGCAAATGTATGTGCATATGTTTTTATGCACAATGTATTTTGTATATACAATGAATGTATTTATGTTTATATACAAGATGTATATGTGTATTTATGCAAGATGTGTAGAATAATCACACTAAGTTCTAATTACCGTCGAATTGGTAAGACAAGGCAACAAGTAGTCATAACTGAATATGAATATAATCTTGTCACAATACTACTGCAAAATGACAGGGTATTTATAAAGCCTCATAACATCATAGAGACCAAGCAGTCAATCAGGACTCAAGGAATGGAATCACCCAAATACATGAATAGACTATTCTTGACTTTCATAAATACCAGCTATCTTGGGCACTGGTTCAGTTGTGCTTAGCCAGTTGTTGGTGTTGTTCAAACCAACAGTATACTGACTGACTGACTTCAATATGGCACTGCGAACAAGATTAGATTCGTATTCAGTTACAATTACTTGTTGCCTTGTCTTATCATTTCGACGGTAAATGGAACTTGGTGTATGCAAAAATATGCAAGATAGTATGTTTTATTTTTTTCTTGTTATGACATAATCCACTCACTAAAAATTTATTTTTGATTTTACAAAATATTAAAAGTAAAACTCAAAATTGAAACATCATTTGAAATCCTCAAAAAACAAACAAAAAATGTTAAAAATTTAAAGTAAAAAAAAAAAGCAGTGAGAAATATTTCTAGCATCAATAAATGGATGGCATTCTTATACAAGTATGCATATACACACACACATTCTATTGTCTCTCTTTCACATGCACATATTCTGTTTTTTTTTTCTTCCTTCTCTCTCCTTCTCTCTCCTTCTCTCTCTCATACACACACAAACACACATTTTATTCTTCTCCCCCTCTCTCTCTCTCTCTCACATGCACACAAGTAATTGTATATATAACATTTAGGTTGATAGGATAAGAGGACCATAACTTTATCAATATAACATTTTATTTCCATCATACACTTTTATCTCATATAAGATTTTTAATATTCAGGTAAACATTATTCTGGACTAATATGAAATATTTCAAATTAATTTCTTGGGCACAATTCTGCGCAGGGGCTTCCTGCAGGGAAAACATTTTTGGCATGCATAACAATGAAGGAAAATTTGATAAAAACAGCAAAACTAAATAATTATACATAAGTTTTTCCCCCTGAAAACCAATCAGAATTCAGCTGTGTGATCACATGTTAAGAATAACCAATGAAATTTTATATATTTTTTCTTATTATTAATGATTATTTTTCTCCCTGTTCCCTTGTATGTAAAGCTTTTTAAGAAACATGTTTATATGCGTTTGTCTGCAAGAACAATATATTATTGATTTGCAAGATCGGTTCATTATTAAAAACGGATTTACTACTGTTCTGAGAAGCTGTGTTGCACCTATGAGAAACTGTGATTAGATAGTTTCCAAGGATTGTTTTTTAAAATTAATTTTTCCCTAATATCAGATACTCCAGTAATTTTAATATGAAAGCATCAAATTACTTAGTATGAAGTCAGTATTCACCTCTTTTATCTGTTCTAGATATGTGTGTATATATCCATGTGTTTGTGCACACACACACACACACACATATATATATATATATATATA
Organism: Doryteuthis pealeii; assembly: GCA_023376005.1. NCBI lineage: Eukaryota > Metazoa > Mollusca > Cephalopoda > Myopsida > Loliginidae > Doryteuthis > Doryteuthis pealeii. The sequence goes on along the minus strand of CM042170.1, from coordinate 36,587,733 downwards.
ATACATACACTAGCATGCACATATAGATGTATTGTTTGTAAAATAGTTTTCAATTTCTTAAATCTTTTATTTTAAAATATAAAGAAATATTCTATTTATCTTTTGGAGTGGAATGGATTTAACTCTTCTAATTATGCAAAACTTTCCCAAATACAGGTCAAAGGTCACAGTTTTAATGTATTTCTAAATATTTAATTCCAATTAAAGAAAAATGTTTAATTAAAGAAAAAAACAAAAACAAATCTAACTTTTTCTGATTTTGTAGTCATTCAAACTTTGCTGGATATTATCTTGTGCCAGACTAAGCTAATCTTAGTTAATAACTTTAATCATTTCAACAAATGTTTCAACTCGCTATAGTCCACAGTGTTGATTCCACTCGATTTTATGCTTGCATTAGGTTTCATTATGTGCAATAAGAACTATACATACTGTGGATAATGTTTTAGTTACAGTTTTATTTCCACACAGTGCAGCCGTGAAAAACTACAATTTAGACAAAAAATTTGTATAAGTAACAAATAGACAAAAGGGACAATAAATTTACAATACAATACATAACTCAAAACAAGTTTCAAATAAAAAAGAGCTATTATAAAGTCAACAGGAAAGGTTTATGTGTCATAATTCCAAATTTTGAAATATATAAAACATTTAAACTTATCTTTAACTTACAAAGTAAAAGATCATATGTTAAAAGAGGTTTCTAAGATTACTTAACTTATTTGCCTTAAAAGTACAAACTATGTGTTAGACTAGGTAAGGAATAATTTACAATTTATAAGTATTTATAATTTACAAGAAAAATAACTTGTTTAAACTACTCAGAATAAATAGAGTTTTAAGAAGAATGGAATATAGTTTACCTTGTTAGTACTTTATCAGGTTGGATTCAGAATGACTTTTACTAAGACAAAGTGGTGACAAATTAGCCACCCAAAATTCCAGTGTTCCTTTACTGGGTACCAAGAGATTATGACCGACCCCAGGGCCGTCTTGCTAGGAAAACACCCTTTTTTACTTAGTTCCGAATCACCCTGACTAAGGCCAAATTCCTATGCTGAATTTGAACCTTGCAAAACTTCTAAGTATTAAACTTTTTTGTCTCCACTGTCTACTACAGTGTTCTACTACAAATAGCCACACAAGGCAAAAAATCTTCCACTTATCTTCAAAAAGGCATTTACACCTGTTTTTAGTAGATTTTAAAACTAACAAACTATTTTTTCTAAGGGAAACTTAAAATGGTGGCAAGGTTAGTGAGTGCTTGCGTGATAGGGAAAGGAAGGGGTATAAAACGAGCCACCAGCCCAAAAAATGCTGAGCCATGGTGGCAGCCACACACACACACACAGCTTTAAATTCACCCTCCTACAGGGTAAAATATTAGGTTATACAAACAAATATAACCAGCTTATTTATATATTTAAGTATTATCATATTTTTTTTGTATTAATGATTATTTTTCTTGCTGTTCCCTAGTATTCATAGCATTTTTAGAAATATTGATGTGTATGCATTTGTCTACAATAACAATATAGTTCTTATTTGCTAGATCAGTTTAAAAACAATCCTTTGAATATGTGCTATAATTTAGAGAATCAAATTTGAAATGAGTCAAAGTAAATTTGGAACTAGGAATGAGTAAACAATTTCAAATAATCCTCATATATTCAAGAATGTTTTTATTCTACTAAAATCTACTATTGATGTTATAAGTGCTATATTGAATTGTGCATTGCAGAAATGTGTTTTTTATGGTTAAGAAATTAGTCTTTTTAAAAACACAAATATAATTTGTTCATATAAAATTATAACAAGAACAATACAAATAAGGATTCTATAAATTTTTAGAGGCAAAATAGAAACAGTACCAACTAGACATTACTATACTGCTGCCAAGAACATTGACAAGAGTGTCAGATTATTTGAAAACCTTTTGTATCCTTTGGCCTTCTCTGAGGCTAACCACTTGACAGTAATGAAAGCTTATATAGATAATAGATGATAAAAGTCACAAAAATTCCACAGGATATCTTTTTATTTTCCTTATAGGACAAGGAGTAGTTCACATCTACTGATGAATAAAATTGTGTTGTATTTTATATATTATATGACCTACAGTAAATATATGTAAATATACTATTTAGTTTCTTGTCTTCCACTGCGTTATGGGCCAGTGTTGAATCCATAAAGCATAAGTTCTCGAATTACACTTTGTTGCATTTTCATCTGTTTGGCTTTCAAATCACACACAGGATGCACAGTAATGCAGAAGGTGTTAGTGCACCAACTACCACAATACTACCAACCATACTTTGGTACCTTCCATGACTTGAATTGCTTTGGTCATGTGATATATGCATCACAAACTAGCACATTCTAAAATATTGCCAAACTTTTGTCTCACCCTAGTAACAACTTTCTTGTAAGTGTGAAGCTTCCAAGAATAATTAGTCAGGCAGATGTTTATAATATATAAGGGGTGACTGAAAAGTTCATAGGCTAACAAAGATACTCTCGTGGAATGTGACCTAATGATATTTACTTTTCAACATAGTCCCTCTTGCGGTCCATTCACTTCTTTCATCAGTGTTGCAGTGTTTGGATCTCATGGGTCAAAAAAGTTAGCAGCAGCAGATATAATATCATTATATGAACTTTTCAGCCCACCCTCATATATGAAGGTAATTTGATTGAAATAAGGGTCTTAATACATGATGATGATGATGGTGATGAAGAAAAAGAAACTGGAACATAATGCAAGAAAAAGATTCTCTGATTTTTTTAATCCTAATTGAAAAACTTCAAAATTCCTTTGACACATGTTTATTAGCAAAATCTAAGGAAGGACATCTTTTCCACACATGCAGCAAATTTGTGAGTAATCCAATCTGGGATTAAACAACAGCTGCAATTGAAAACATTAAAAGAAATGAAGTTGTTTTTATGTTTATTTATTTTTTTAGTTTCTTTGATTTTTGGTTTTGCTTTCATTTTACCATTTATTATTTTAGTTGTGTTATGGCTTTAAAGGAATTTGTTCTTTGGGTCACAAAATCCCAACCAATTGCACTCCACTCTGGGGAACTGGTTTCTCCACTGAGCCAAACATATTTCAGTTTCTTAATTAGTACTTAATGACCCCCTTCTTAAGAACTGGTTCCCCAAACTTTTGATTGAATTCCACTTATTATTTCTGCTGGGAGAAAAAGTTCTTTATAAGTAACCAGGGTTACAGGTAAAAGCATGGATACATTTCCCTACCAAGTATACTTATCATCTCTCTTATTTTGGTAAGGCAATAAATATAGAAAGACATTTAAATCTACCAATCATAAACAAGTATGGCAGCATAAGGCCAATTTCTCCCCATGTCTTAGAGACTTTGAACAAGAATTCTATCATGTAGGAATGTAAAGATTATATGTATATATATATATATATATATATATATATATATATATATATATATGTGTGTGTGTGTGTGTGTGTGTGTGTGTGTGTAATATACTGCTAATGGTACTAAAATAGACGCATTTGTTGAAAAATGTCTATCTGTGAATATTTACCCAAGCAAATGGTATAATTCCAATATTAGGTGCAAATTTCTTGGCTAATTTCAACTGATTGGTCACCATGGCTATTCAATCTCTCATTGACAATTTGATAGAGGAATTTGTTCATGATACCAATCAACTGAAATTAGCACAACTTGACCACAGAAGTATCAAAACAAAATTTCTAAAATATGTAACCATCATTCAGTCTTTTAAACATGCAGATCAAATTAGAAACATGTTAAACATTATATAAAAACAACAGGACAACCTGTTGAATCTATGCAGAGATGATTGGACTGTGTCAAATACAAAATTGCCAAGACAGAATTTCAACAAGTTTTAAAAATAGGAGTTACATACCATCCAAAAGTTCATTGTCATAACCATTACACATGGTACCTCAGCCAAACACAATTGTATGGTGTCCATGTGGCAATTTCCACAGACTAAATGCTATTAAAAGCCAGGATCAATATCCAGTCACACACATCCATGATTTGGCAATTGGTTTACAAGATACTCTCATCTATATAAAAGTAGACCTCATAAAAGTTTATTATAATGTACAAGTGCCTGAAGAGGACATTCATAAAACTATGACCATGCCTTTTGGATTATATGAATTGACAAGAATGCTTTTTTGAGCTACAAAATATTGAAGAAACATTTCCAAGGTTAATATATAAAGTATTAAAGGGTCTATCTTTTGTTTATACTTAATTAGAAATTAGAAGAGAGACTAATAACTAATTAGAGTGATGAACAGAGAAGAAAATATTGACAACTAATTATAAGACAGAAATAGACAGAGACAAATTGATTATTAGAGAGGATTTGACAAGTGTGTCAGTAATTAAAGATTAGAAATCTAAAACAGCAATTTGAATATATACAAAATATGTTTCTGAAATTGTTCTTATTCACATTTATATATCTATCTGTGTGTGTTCATATATATATATATATATATATATATATATATATAAAATAATAAAATTCGAAGGCAATACAATGCGTAAAAAATAAAGACAAAAAGATGTTTATATGTCTAATCGATTTCAAAGCGAAGCTTTATCGTCAGAGACGGATTTCAGAAATGACGTGCTTATGTTTTTGTTTTTTTTATATTTGTGTGGTTATAATTTCTCTTCTTATTTCCTTTTCCTCTCCTTTTTTTCCTCTCTTTCTTCTTCTCCTCCTTATGAATGGGCGAATAACTGTAATTTCTTATTACTGTAATTTCAAATTACAGTTATTCGCCCATTCATAAAGGAGGAGAAGAAGAGAGGGAAAAAAGGAGAGGAAAAGGAATAAGAAGAGAAATTATAACACACAAATATAAAAAAACAAAAACATAAGCACGTCATTTCTGAAATCCGTCTCTGACGATAAAGCTTCGCTTTGAAATCGATTAGACATATAAACATCTTTTTGTCTTTATTTTTTACGCATTGTATTGCCTTCGAATTTTATTATTTTATAACATACTTAACAATGCTTCAAGCAAATTACCAATACTTTTATATATATATATATATGGGCCGGGTTAGCTCAGTCGGTAGAGCGTTCAGCTAGAAACCACAAGGTTTCTAGTTCGATACGAGCCCTCGCCAACTCAACGTATGAGTAGCACAGGGATCTGTGCGGTAAAGTAAGGAGCTGATAGTAGGTGTGGCGCTCCACCTCAGATGCTAAAATAATCTCCTTGGTCTAGCGCTAGTGAAAAGGGGATAGACTCCCTCGCTGTCTGGTTGCTACTGACATTAGGCCGCCCCGATGACTTTACTTTTTTTCTACTTATATATATGTATATTAAAACACATCGTCTGTTTGTTTACTTCTCATTATATGTATATATATATATATATATATATATATATTTAAATAGATGCAGTAGATCTATATTTTATATATGCTGACATTTCATTATTTTATTAAGCCATCTTCAGAGAGAGTCATAGTACATATTAAAATACTCTATCTGAAAAATATTTTCATACGAAAAAATTATTAGCATTCTATTGTAATCAACAGAGTTCCATTTGAAGATATAGGTGACTTCATGTTTTTGAAAATTTTGTTTAGAAAAGATTAAAAATTTATAAGAATTATGATTTTTTTTTCATTTATATATATATATATATATATTTATATATATATATATATATATATATTATACTAGACAAAATGTGACCCATTGGGTCACCCATTAAGCTCTCGCAAGATGATTGGGATTAGGGAAAAGAGTAGGATCTGCCAAAATATCATCAGCTTTTCATTTTAAAAACGAATTAAAATTTATTACACCGATTCGAAAAAGAGTAACATAATGAGCATCAGTAATAAAAGCAAAATAAAATTACACATGTAATTTATTTTTGATATATTTAAAACAATTTTTTTGGTCAAGATGCCTACCAAGACGCTACTTAAAATCCATTTTTACAAAATAAATTGTAACTTTTGCGATTGAAAAAAATTCACACTAGATTGTCCAATTGAACACATATCCTGGTAGATAAAGGAGTTAGGTTAAGACAGTTCTAAATGCCAGTTATCTCTAGACTGCAGGTTCAATCCTGGTCAGGGGCAGCAGTAACATAAAATAATAATTAACACAGCTTAACACCTGTACTCCAGCTATGGTTAGTGGAATGAGAACAGGATACCCCGGTGGATTGAATAAAGGGTTAGGTTCAAAGTTCCATGATGACTCCCAATTACAAGAAGGTTCCCGAGTTCGACAAGAAATATCTGAAGAAGGCCAGAGGACACATCGGCCGAAACGTTGTACAGATAACAATGACGATGAGGACAATAGTCTGAATAATACAAATAATGGTAATCTTTGCAGTGTTCCATCCTGGCTTCCTGCCTCAAAAACTGCTAGCCACTGACTGCTGGAAAAACAACTCCAGCTATGATTGCAGTCTGTAGCCGAAGCGGTATCATTTGAAAAAAAATAAGAAAATAAAAAGAACCAGCTTAGGGCATTTTCCACTGAAAACCCAACCCTAACCCTAAACCCACCTAGTTAAAATTAAGTTTTATTACAAAGTTTGTGGGTTCTGTTTTTTCTGGGTCACCCTGTATATTTATTTTCCATTAATTAAACCCTAAACCCTAACCCCAACCCTAACCCCAAATCTTAAACCCTATTTTTTTTATACCGCTTCAGCTACGAACTTCAATTGTAGCTGGTGTTTTTTTTCAGCAGTCACTGGCTAGCAGTTTTTGAGGCAAAGATTATCCAAATAATACTCCAAAAATTATTTTTGAGTGTTTATTTTCATTTTATACCCGAGCATATTCTTTAAAAAAAACTTTTTTCTTCTATACCTTCTGTCTTTAGTCTTTTTATTTATGCAGAAAATAGTATCAATTACATATACCACACTGATATTTTGCACCCCAAAAATAGGGAGGTCAAAGTTAAGTGACCTGAAAAAAATGAGAAAGTTTTGAAATAAAATAACTGAGGCATTATAAAATTAATTCATTGCTAAATCAACACTAAAATTTCATTAAAATCAGATAATTCCCTGATTTTTGGTAATTTTTTTTCAAACGTGTCAGTCAGAATTGTATTAAAAAAAAAAAAACATGGATTTTTCAACAAATTGAGTATATCTAGTTTGATCTAATTTAGATGGAAATCGACATTGGAATTTTATTACGTATGGTGACTTGTTAAAAGTCTCTCTGTTAATCACTATCCCATCTCCCCTTCACTGGCATATGGAGAGGAAAAGAGAATTATGCAGAATGTAAAGACAGGGATGGGTCAGTTTTTGACTTAATTGCAAATTACAACTAATTAGAACCAATTAAAGTATTTTTTTTTTCAAACATTTCGTAATCCTAAAACTAAGGAATAATTTAGTATAAATTTCATATCATTAAGCTCACCAGGAAAAAAACCTCTAGAGATTGAAAGGTGAAAATCTCAGCTTTAATATAATAATAGAATAGATAGATAGGTAATAGATAATAGATTGTTTTAAAAAAAAACAAATTACTATACATTAAATGTTGAAAAATATTTTTTAAGAACATGTTTAATTGAAATTATACATTGCAATACTAAACCAACAACTGAGACTAATGTGCCTACCATGGGATTCAATAATTAATTTTAATGGTCAATTAAATGTAAAGTAATTTGGGTTTTTTTAAGCAATATGTAATTAAAAACAACCTTAATCCCCAAACCCCTAAACCATAACCTAATTCACAAAAAAGTTCATTCATACACTGTAGTTGAACTGTCATGAAACACCAGCAAATAAGTTTCCAATTTAATTTTGATGACGATTTGCAAGTTTAACCCACAAATCTTGATTTCATAACAAAATAAGCTGACTTGAATTATTTTGCAGCTTAAATTATTTTAATTTTTCGGAAAAGAGAAACAAAAACAATTTATCTACTTATCAAATAAGTTGATTGATTCTTATTTAGTAATGAAAAACTTGTACCATTTTAGATTTAAGATAGATATGTTACCAAAATTCAAGAAATTATCCAATTTGAATGAGATTTTTAGCACATTATTCAGCAGTGAATTCTTTTATATTGAATAGTTTGTTTTAGTTAAAAGCCTGAAGAAAACTTTCACTTAAACGGTGTGGGGGGTCAATGTTTGCTCATTTGAATAAAATTCCATAATATTTAAATATGTAACTACTTTTTTTACCCAACATGAAATATTTTTAAAGTAAGTTTAATAATCATGTTAAATCAGACGTATTCCGAATTTGACTCTATAAATTAATAATTAAAGTAATTTAAAAAATCTATTTTAAAGCATGATTTCAAATTTAGTTGAGTGTAAAAAGAACTTTTGTTTTGTTTTATTAAAACAAAACAAAAGTTATTCTCTGTAGCCTGTAAAAAGAAAGGAAAGGGGCGACTCTACTGAGAGTTAGAGGGTGTTGGAAGGGTCTGGCTGCTGATTTTTTACAGACAGGGATGGTTCAGTTTTTGACTTAATTGACTTAATTGCAAATTACAACTAATTAGAACCAATTAAAGTGGAATTTTTTTCAAACATTTAGTAATACTAAAACTAAAGTATAATATAGTATAAATTTCATTTCAGTAAAGTCGCAAGCAAAAAGGCCTTTAGGGATCAAAAATTGAAAATCTTGGCTTTAGTATAATATATATATATATATATATATATAAATAATATATATATATATATATATATATATATATATATATATATATATATGAGACCTAGAGAGATAGAAAAAGAAATATAACCAGTCTTAAAAATCAAGGTCATTTGTTGTATTGAAATAATATTTATGTTTGAACTTATTTGCAGACATTGTAATAGGATACTACATTAAAATAAAAAAGAATGAAAATATGGAAGCTTTTGACTAAGAGCTTCTCATCTTTGTTGCAATTCATTGAATGAATGAAAGTCCACTTGAATAGATAAGTGGCAAATACTAATTTACTTCTCTAATGATTAATTTGCATTTTATGATTTGATATTAAAACAAATTAAAAGTAGATAATAATCTACTGAAGTAGATTGGCAGCTATATACTAAGATGAGTCAAATATTTTGTGATATTCTAGTAAGGAAGAATTCAGCTATATACTAAGATGAGTCAAATATTTTGTGATATTCTAGTAAGGAAGAATTCAGCTATATACTAAGATGAGTCAAATATTTTGTGATATTCATCAGTTCCAGTTGACAAGGTTGTGAAGGTGACAAACCACACTGGATTGTGAGATATTAAGCATGCCTGATACTCTCTGAGTTTGGCTAGGATAAGTTTAGGCCCCACCTCACCTTGTTTGATCATTAAGGTTCTTACAACAAGCTGAGCAAAATTTCTTGAACCGTCTGGTTACTGTACTGTAATCAACTGTGCCTTCATCTTTTGCCCAAATGTTTTTGTTTGCTTCAGTGATAGTTCAAACTCATCTGAATATATAAAAGTAAATTTTTGGTATGTACATGTCGACATATAAGTTTAAAACGGGAGGTCACTCTGATTCGAAATCTTGCATACATATTAATATCCTTCTGACTAAGAAACACACCAAATTTGGTTATTGATTTTTACTGATTACTGTTTATAATTAATTAATTAAGCCAAAATCACCCAATTTGCGAAACTGTCTGTATACAAACTCCTGCTGATGATAAAATATTGTCCCCCTGCCTGACTTTTTGTTACAGCGATACCAGCAGTGAAAATTCAATTTTAGTGAATAAATTTCGCAATCTTAAGCCGTTCAGATCAGAATTTATTGCCTATTCATAGTCCAATCTTTAAAAAATCTTATGGTTGGAAAGAAGAGAAAATAATCTTTCTCAATATATAATTTGTATGAGTCTTTATCCATTGAATTATTTTTATAGCGAGTTAGAAAAAAATTATTTTGCTTCGGACAGCAAAATTATGTTTTAACGAAAAATCAAATCTTATTCATATCGCAATCTTTTTATTCCTGTCTTTAAGATGTTAATTTAGTTAGAAATGAAATGAAATAATCTATCTTACAAATATTTATTTGGTAAGAAAGGTGTGGTTTTATCAATTGAATTATTTTTTACAGCGAAGTAAATAACAATAATAAGTGAAAACATTTAAAAAATTAATTTAATTTTTTCATATATACAAAAGAGTTTTAGAAAAAAAAGCCTTTTAAAAAAAATAGGTTGTTAAATTATATAACTACTTATTTCGTAAATAAGTAAACATATAGTTGTAATAACAATAACAAAATTTTAAAAATAACAAAACAATGTAGTTGAATAAATTATAAGAAATTTAAGTGATATTTCGTAAACAGTGTTTGAAATGTTAAGTTAAGCTTTGTTTCTTTCGTGTTTATTAAACACACTAAACAAACATAAAACAAACATATACGTAACTTGAATAAGAAAATTTGTTATCTAATTTATTATAATTCTAATGATAAATAAATTGGCAGATTTAAAAAAAATTAAGTCACCACTTCCTCTTTTTTTTTTTCTCTTTCTTTTTTTACTAAAAACCGTCAAACTTATCTTGGCTGAACTTGAAAAACGGTCAGAAAATTAGGGTGACCCAGAAAAAACAGAACCCACACATTTTGTAATAAAACTGTTAATTTTAACTAGGTTAGGGTTTGGGTTGGGGTTTAGGGTTAGTTTAATGGGAAAATAAATAAAAAATTGTTGTTCTGTTTTTTTGGGGGGGGTTCACCCTAATTTTCCGACCGTTTTTCAAGTTCAGCCCTTATCTCGAGATTTCTTCTAATCATTTATTAACATTTTTAAAAAACTTTAGAAGTTACTTTAATTCATTCATATTAGTGTCGTCTTGAATATAACATTTATTTCGACCATATATTCATTAGACAATTCTTGGCGATTTTTAAAAAAATTTGATAAACGATTATCTCTTATTAGTTACCACCAATTTCCCCTGTGAAATTTACCCCACCCCTATATTTAACACAATAAAACTTGCATGAAAATTAATATTATCTTCAAAAAAAAATTTCCATTCGAAAGAAGATACATTAAACAAACTCCTGATGATTTTTAAAAAATTTTCAGCTGACAGAAATAATGAAAATTATGATTGAAAAACAATGTTTTCATTTTTGCACCATTAAATCAACTGAAATTTAACGTAGCCAAAAACAGCTTACGACAAAAGGATTTTAAAAATATAATTCAATTAATGGTCCGACTTTCACGAAAATATATTAGGCAAAATATTTTTTACGAGGTCTACCCACCATCCCCTATTTTATTTTATGAGATATTAAAAAAATGAACCGAAATTGGGTATACTTATCTATTGGAATTTATTGTGGGACTATCTTTGGCCTACACTGGTACCTGAGCCCTTACAGAACAAGCGTCGGGTTTCACAGTTACACATCAGCAGCAGCCTGCCCTAACCTTTTAATCACATGGTGTCCTATATAAAAGGCCATGACAGTGGCTACTCTTATTTTTTTTTAGTTGTAACCCTTAAGTGGTTAACACCTCTGCTAACAGTATCCCTTTGGGGTGACTACTAGCTTTCAGCGACACACCTCGTGGTCATCACAAGGTAAGTGCTTTTATGCACTCTCTCTTTCTATGAAATAGTATTACAGATAGAATATATAACCCTTGAAGGATTCTTGCCACCTTGCTTCTGGACTTTGAGACTACTATCTTTTAACCCTTGAAAGACTGATAGTAGTTACCTTTTAACCACCAGGTTAAAGCAACTAAGGGAGCCAACGACTAAATGCAACTTCGGACAAGCTTCCCCCTTGATACCTACAGCCGAAAGGCTTAGAAGGATTAACTGATGTGTATCAGTGAAACCAGACGCTTGTTCCTTAAGGGCTCAGGTACCAGTGTAGGCCGAAGATAGTCCCACAATAAATTCCAATATATCTTATTTTCTCCTTACTCACTCTTTGGTGTTTCTATTTTTTTTAGTCCGGTCATGGACCGGGTACTTTGGCTAGAAAAGCATAAGTTCATGAATTAGACTATGTTCTTCTGTGCTGCTTTCAAATCACACAGAGAATGAAGCCTTGCATAATGTATCAGTGCACCAGCTACCACAATACTACCAACCACAGTGAGTACTTACCTTGAACTGCTTTGATCACATAATATAAGTGCCATAAACTAGCATGTACCAAAATATTGCAAAACTTTTGACTCACCCTAGTAGAAAAATATAAACAAAGAGTGGTTGTTATATATATGAACAGATTATAAGTCTAAAAATGCTGAGATGACTATTTTGATAAATGAATGAAGTGATGAATAGATATGAACAGATTGACTCAGACTTAATGTAATTTTACATTTGATTGTTTCTTTTTGAATTCAACAACAATTTCACACATTTGAACAACTCATGCTGTCAAATGTTCTAAAAGGCAATTTTTCAATTCTTATTTCACAGCTTAGAACTTTTAATTTTCAAGAGCAGTGTATTTTCACAGCCAGAAATGTCAGAATGAATCAGCAACATTTTGCATTATAACTGTGACCATCCATTAAGAAAACTGGAGTCTGCCTGAAATTCACAATAAAGACCCTCACAATTCACATGTGCTGAGATGTTAACAATTTTTTTGCTTTCACTTCTATTTTCTCAATATCTTTTTGATTTTTCTATTCACTTCACTTTTCACATTTCTAGTCAATAAACCTTTCTTTTTCAATCTTCTTTTAGAAAGAGATGAAATTGATGCCTATTTCTTAAATGCATTAAGCATGAAGTGAGGTGGAGTGTTTAAGAAACAAAGGTAGCAGATGTCATATTTTGTGAATCAATGGGGGAACATTTAAAATTTGTCAAAATAATTGATTTTTCCCATTTGATGCCATCCAATTAAGGACAAAAATTATTGGAGGACACAACCTACTGACCTTTGTTGTCAGGTTTTTCTCTCATTTAATTGTCATGGATTTTACTTGAAATAATTAATTTCAGTATAAATTTATTTTTCATTCTGTAAATTTGTTATATCAACTAATACAGACACGTTGATGGTTTAAATGTCATATTATATCATATTATATTCATATAATCTATGTATAAAATAGAATACAATTATATATATATATATATATATATATATATATATGTGTGTGTGTGTGTATATGATATATAATGGTATATCTTTAAAGCGTATGGTATGCAAAGAAGAAATAATGGACGAGAAGGTTTTGGTTAAATCGTTTATTAAAAATAAACAAGGGTTGAAAATGTTGGTGTTGTCGTCAGAAGAATTAGTAGTAATCTCTGAAATGGCCGAGTGGAGTAAGTCAGGAATGGCCCGGGGGTTGTGAGGTGCAGTGGATGTCGTATGATGATACGTCAGGAGGCTTTCTGTGGCCAGTGAGTAGCGTGGGGTTGGTGATGCAGGCAGGAGGACCTGGTGTGGTAGTTATAGTTAGTATCGGTAGGGTGCGATGTAAGTTGATATGGTCACTCAAGTTGACAGGCGTATGGTAAGATTGATGATAGTCATAGTCACTTGGTGTGGATAATAAGTCGGGAAGGGCCCAGTGGCCTAGTTAGTTGTAGTGGGTAGTGCCGTGGTGGTCAGGAAGGTAAGGGTATCGTGCCGGCTGTGGTGAAGAGTTGAAGCAAGGTTAAGTTGGTTGGGTAGACGCGATGTGCGCGGTAGTAGGTAGATGTAGCGGCTCTTTGATCCTGCCTGCCTGCTGGTCAGTCGGCGATACAAATGGCTTGGAAGCCCTCGGTCAACTCTCTATGGTACTCCAATGCCAGACTTATATATATCCAGATATGCTTTTGGAGCGTTTAGCGGGGAGGTTTTTCATTGGTTGAAAAACATTAATTAGAGTATATTTTTCTTGTTTATCAATATTGTTCTTTTGACCGGAAGTTATTTCTGAGCCTATGCACAGATCCATGTTAAATTGGTCACTTTGTTTTAGGGTACCGTTGGGTTAACTTCTGCTGGTAGGCATCCGTGACTCGTGTTTTGTTTTGTTTTGTTAGAGAGTAGATATAATGTGAAATAAGGATTGTGAATCATAAGAGATATCTATTTCTGTTATAACATATATATATATATAATGTTTTGCATGTCAGTTTTCATATAATAGTATTCATATAAAATACAAATTTTATTGTAACCTAATTATGTACAATAATAGATCCTACAAAAAAGTCTGCAAAATGATGTCAAAATCTGCAAAAATTATTCATTCTCTAACACTTAGATATACTTTAATATTTTGACAATCTATCCTCGCAAAGGATTGTCCTCAAGTCTAACAAGTGGACTTGGTGACCCCTATCAATCTTATATTATCCCTGGTACAATGGTACACCATTAATTTTGAGCCCTACACAAATCTTTGCCAAAATCTGACTTCCGGGGAGAAGAAAAATGTACAGCAACTTTATATGAAATCATTAGGTTATAACACCAGTCTATAATGAACATTGAGGCTATAATGAAGGATTCTAATTAATATTTGTTAGTCATTTCTTTATATTAAGAATTTGAATGATTAAAAAATGATATTTAGTGAAAATACAGACACTACAAATTTGTCATTCAGTTTCAAACTCAACTGGAAATTTTCTTCTGCTCTAAGAACATTCTAAATGTATTGTTCTTATAAGAACTGTGCTTTATCATGCTGTTTTTGCTGGATTATATAATATATATATATATATATATATATGTGTGTGTGTATAATGAGAACTTTATATATTTATGTTTTCTTTGTTTGGGTTTAGTTTTATATATATATATATAATATATATATATATATATATATATATGTATAAGTATTAACTTACCGGTGGGTATAAGAACGATCGTTGGAAGCGCACAATATCCAGAGGTTAAGGTTGAGAAAAAACAAATACAAAGTGCTCAATACAATGTAGAGCATAAATTTATTTAAGAATGGAAATGAGTAACCTACATATATATATATATATATGATGGATGCATACAAAAAATTGTGTGAAATTTTAAAAAAAGATTCTGATCATGAAGTTGCTTTGGTTTCTTATCCAACAATGAAAGTATTTCTAATCAACTTTTACCTTCTATACACATAGATACATTAAAAAAAAAAACAATTGTTAATTTGAAGTAATAAAATGTTGATCTTTTAAAACTAAGGATTACAAGAACTCTTCTGCTTCTCAAAATGAGGAACTTTTTGTTTGTTGATAAAAATCTTTTTTTCCTTATCAGTTGAAGAAAATGAGTGGCATAAATGGGAATTTTATGAAGAATTTCATTTTGTCTGTTAAAAGAAAATATAGTTAATACATTTCTCAAAGATTGACTTACCTTTTTATTTCTATAATTTTTTTTCAGCTTTATATTGAACCAGTATTCATGAGTATCATTAGATATGAAATAAAACTAAGTGCTAATTATATATTTATCAAAAACAGATCCAATAATTCTGTAGGATTGCTTTACCAAAACATAAACAACTTTTTTTGCAAAAAATATTTATAACCAGGTTGAAGATAAAAGAAAGAAGGGCTCTGTGAAAATGTTAAGTTGCAGAAATAGCAAGAAAGCTATGGGATTTGTTACAAATAGTTTAAATTGAATGTTGTGTTCATAAAATGATTCATTTCTTGAATCTGGTAGGGAAGTCACTCAGCAGTTATGGCAACTATGGCTAAAAATACACAATATAGAGATTTTAATATTGACCAATCATATTTTCTTAAGTAAATATTATGAAGAGATGCAAAAAAGTTATTGGCCCAACCAGGAAAAGAATGATCTTGTTTTTTTAATTTTTGTTAATTTTTTAGAAAAAAACTTGAGAAATCATGTAACTGCTATGTTGAACTTTAGGATGAATATATGGAATAGCCTGTACATTTCATGAATAACTTTTTAGTCAGGCTAAGAACTTTTCATCAACCCTCTTGCAAACAATTCAAGTAAGACAAGCAAGACATGCTGTGTAATGCTGGAGAAATAGGAATAAACTAAGTGACATTCTCCTACACATGAACACACCAATGTTGACCAACCAACAAAAACTTACGAGAGTCAAGGGAATCCTTGCTTTTGGCTCACCTTGATAATGATAGATGCAAGCACCTGAGTCTTTACATGCTTTTAGTTAATAGGGTTTCATTTATTTTCAGGATATTAAATCAATTTCCAAAAATTCTCAAAACCCAAACATCAAAACAAATTTTTTTTAGAGTTTTGATTTATATTTTAGTAAATTCAGAAAAAAACCTTTAACTATCATTTTCAGTAATTATAACAAAGCAAATCTAATACCAAATAAACAGTGGATGCCCTATACTTATGACATTGTGCCAAATTAAGTTTAGATAGTAAATGACAATTTCTATATAGAATCTTAAAAAGTTTTGTTACATGATGGATTTTAAATGAACAAGGCTCTCATTAACTCTTAGTTAAAGAGGTGTCAATTTTTAAATGTAAATAAGTTTACATACACACACACACACACACACATATTTACCATGCAAAGATTTGTCTGGCACAAGGTCAAATGGGTAAGAGACAAATTCAATGATTGGGCTGTACCAATCTTCCAAGCAAAAATCAGCATTCAAAATTTTGGATTTTACCAAGACTTGAAGACTGACCTTTAGAATCCTTGGAGAATACACAACTATCTCAGCCATCAGACAAACTTTACGCACTCTCAGACATGTATAAATCCTCTGTGCCAAATTAAGAAACTTGTATCTTTTATTGTGCATCAGTCAGCAAAATTAGTGAACCATTTAAATGGAAGGATAATCATAGAATTGGAAAACTTTGAATGGTATAAAATTGCAAAAAGAGATGCCAAATTAGAAAAAGGAAAACCTTTTGAGCTTTGGGTATATGAACAAAGTCTCTGCAGTAAATTTATGAAATGCGATTGCCAACAATGTTTTCATTTTCATAACAAAACAAGTCAGTTGCATCAAGAAATAACAATATTGACAATAAGCCAGCATTCAGTTGTTGGTATTGAATTTATTGTAAAATACAATTGTAAACCAAGATACATAGATATAAGCATTTAAACAGAAAGACAAGCCCATATATTCAGTAACAGCATCAGTACAACAAACAAGTAACAAGTACAAATCCATATACTTAAAGATAAACGCACTCATCCAACACAATTGCAAATACAAACACACAATCGCATACACCCTGGCATACACATTAGGGTAGGTCGATTTTCAATTTTTTTTTAAATATCAAAATGTAACAAATAGAGAAAGTTGAGTATTGGTATGATAAGTACTGACACCAAAAAGTAGGTTTCTAGCTTGCACCAATTTTTGAGCATCTAGTTTTAAAGATCGTCTAATATGAAGCCCTCTAAAATCCTTGTTTTTGATACATTTACATTGCTTTAAAATCTTATAATTTCAATCCAGAAAAATTTGTCAATTTATTTTATTCAGATAAAATCAATAGAATATATTGAAAGTAACATTTAAAGTGAAATTATAACCACCCCACCCTAATATCTCAGATAAGCAGCATTTTACCTCATTAATTTAGATACGTCATTAATAACATTGCAAGACATTGTTGTAGTGATATTTTTTTCTGTTATCAATTGAACAAAAGCAAATAAGTATGAACTTTGCTAGAAAAAAATGAAGGGATTATGATTTTAACATAAGTTACCATTGTAATTTGAACATTCCTTCAAATATCTACTGGTTACTAATTGTGAGTCTTTTAAGTATCTATTTTATATAATCATTGAAGTTATAAAAGACATGATAAAGATACATGAATGTTCTGAGGATAATAGTAACTTTTATCATGCCATCATATTAAACTGCTCTACATAAGAGCCCTTTGAAGCAAAGGAAGGCCTCATTTCATGGTATAAAACTTTTGTAATGATATGTCTATGCCTTGCTTCAATTCCATAAACCAATTGTGAAGCTGAAGTTGTTAATTTTACTGCCCTTTCAACACTTTGTGAGTATGAAGGCAAATCAGGCAACTCTAATTTTATCCCACTCTTTGATGACTCCAGTTCATTATCTAAAAATTCTTCTGTGAATCCAGGCTCACAAATTCCATTTTGAGACAGCTTGATCAACTGTGACCAATGTGTAGCATCAAAATTTATTTTTGGTATTTTTTTAGCCTCTTTTTCGTTGGCTTCATTTCCTGAAAAAAAATAAAAAATCAATATATTAAATTGAATTGAAAGTTCAACCTTGTCTTAATTTTTAATTTTCATTCATGAAATTAGGATATTACTTTAAACTGAATCTATAAATCGATGAAATCATTTTAATCAATCTTATCTAAATTACTTACCGAATGGCTAAAATTCTTTTTATAGCTTCGTCCCTCACTTCCAGTTCATCTGATTTAAACATTGAATACAATATATTTTCTGGTAGGAGGCCAAAAGCATTATGCTGAATATTTTTTTTGAATGCAACCTCCTGAATTTCAGGTGGTAGCTCTTTGATTCTTTGCAGCATATTGAAAATATACAGTTGGTGGTCATGAAATTTATTGTCTCTTTTAATTTGAAACCAGCTAACTGCATAAATTACAACAATAAAGTGGATTAGGCTGTGTAGTTTTGATATGTTTTCAGGATAAATTCCACAAGTTCACAAACACATTAGTCTGGTAGCTAACGTCAACTATCTTGCCTGATATAAAGTCCAATTTTCCATGCAGCATATCTAGGGTTGATTTTCCCTTGTGAAATCCCTACTGCATATTCTAGAAGAAGTATCTGATCACTACTCAGATCATCTGTCTATTTGATGCTAGAATATTGGCTCTCCAGAGGACTAAACTTGGTAAAAATTTGACCTGGTGTAAATTATGATATTCATTTGTACACAATTTCCCAATTGGATCAATAAAGGATGTTGGGCTCCTTGTGCTGTCATCAATGTGCTTAAAAACCGTTCTGAATGGAAGCTCATTTTGATGTAGAGAGCAACCAATGATATTCAATTTCCTTTTTAGTTGTTTCTCTAGAACTGAAACTAGCCCAGATTCACAGCCAGTATTTGTATGGGTGTGGTCCAGTAAAACAGCTTTTAGGGTATCAACATTGTCATACTCCTCCAAAACTAAAAAAAAAACTCCTCTGCTAGAACAGCACCAGTTGCTACAGTAGTTGGGATAACTATGTGTTTTTTCCTTCTACTACATTACTTTCAGGTTTCTGAATGGCAGCTTTATCCACAGTTCCAAGTTGGAAACTACCCTTGGGTCCTATTTTGGCCCTCTGGTCTTTTAGATACTCTCTGTCTTCCATTGGTACCTGAAATATTAGATGTAATTTATGTTGAATAAATACATCTAACCAATGAAATCTCCAGATCTCAAAATATTATATCACATAGAAAGAAAATGGTACGAGTTATTTTTCTAACTTATTTACATAAAATATCATTATAAAAATTCATTTGAATTAAAATGTTTATGATATTGTGATGATATTTGAATTCATTAAAAAAAAAGAAGAAAAATAGAAAAATAACTTTACCTTATCTTTGAGAGGACAAATACAGACTATGTGCCTAGTCTGACAATTTTCTTTTTTGTATTTCACATTTTTGTCTTCACAACTTAAAATTGGCAATTGACAGGAATAAGAAGAAATGTCAAACAATGTATTCAGTTATTTTACCATAATTTTCTTTTGTGCTGAAGAAACAGATTTTCTATTTATCTGATACGCTTTTTCAAAACATGTCCTTTTCAGTTTAATTACAATATACTTTTTGCTTAACAGAGGCAAACGGGGATTAACCGCATTCCAAATATCAATTATATTTTTTGCCATTAATTTTGAAATAGCGAAGTTTGTTAAATTTGAACAAGTATTTTTTAGAAAATAACTATACTAAATTACTTGTCAAAAAGTAGGTGGCTCTGTCTTATTTAATGAAGAAGGTGGACCTCCAAAATTTGTAGCAGAAGCACTACAATTTCGTTTCCCAACCATTTTTTTAGAAAACTATCTGAACAAAAATGTATTTGTTGTTATAAGAAATTGAACAAATTGAATTATAAATTCAAGAGTGAAATTTAAAGAAATGGAAAAATATAGAAAAAGATAAAATATGTATTTACTTACCATATAAATAGAGGCAAATCGCTTGGTAGAATGCAAAAAACTTGCGAATGAAAAATAATGTCTTCAAAAATAAAAAAAAAAAAAAAATTATCTATTACAGAGAATATAAAGCTACTTATTTCTTTTTTCTAATAATTAAGTTTGTTCAAACAAAAAAGGGGAAAGATTTAATCATTTTGTGTTTTTAAATCAGCTCAAATGAAATTCATATGTAAACAAAAAAAAATGTGTTGATATGGTAGTTTCCGGTGAAGAGTGAAAAATAACCGCTTAAAATGAGGTCGAATTTGGTTAATATTTATACTTTCTTAAATTAAATATTTTTGCAGCGTTTTCTTTTTTATTTACTTTTATTTAATTTACCAAGAATTGCATGATTTTGAATGAAATAAAATCTTTTATTAAGCCTATTTTTTTACATGTTTTTTTCTTCAAAACTACGGTTTAATCTGACTTACTTATTTTTCGGTTAACACTGAGTGAAATTCAAAACATTTTGCTTGTATTTAAATGCATTTGCTCAAGAATTGGTAAAGTTTTAGAGAAAAATATTTTGTACAATTATTCTTTATGTTAATTTGCAACTTTCTTCGTTTGAAACTTGTGTTGTTATAAAAATCGACCAACCCTAATACACATGCTCACACATCCCCAAACACAAGTGCCCATGCCTAGATACATGCCCACATACACAAACATAAGTACCTATAAATAAGTACAGACACACTGGGGTCAGTGTATAGTTTTAAAAAAGACTTGTAACTTGGTTTCGTCATAGAGAGGGGGGGGGCTACTTAGATAGTATGTCTTTGGCAAGAGTCGCCTGGCAGAACCCTTCCCTTTCCAGGTCTACAACTGGTTTGAATCAATAGTTTTCCTTCTCCTAGACAAATTGCCTTAACCAAAGCTAATGAACACAGTCTATCCTATGATTAGGGAGAGAAGAGAGGGAATCATCATACTTTTCCCAAAGGGATTAGCATAAAATGAAATGCAAATAGCCTTGTCCAGAATTTGAACTCAGATCACCAATTCCATTTCTTACAACGATAACTGTTACTTTACAAACACCTCTTACTAGCTATAAGTAAATAGTAGGGCAGAGAAGTATATATAATATATATATATATGATAATTATATTACTTTAGAACAGAAATCTATTTCAAAATTTGATTAAAATACATTTCAACCTTCCAAACCTGCCTATGCAAAGTCATAAAAATATTTTAACAAACAAATTCATAGAATTTTTAAATTTTTTGGGGGGGAATGAAATCCTAGAAACAAATTAAGATATTTCTTTATAAATTTTACTTTTTAAATCGTATTTTGCTTTTAGACAATTTATTAGAATTATGAGTTGCAGTTTTTCATTTAATGTATTTAAGACCCTAAAATCCACAGAAAATTTTCTTTTGCAGATGAAATAAAACTGTTAAACATTCAAAGAGTATTTTGATTTCACAGCTTCACTGTCAGTTTTGTATTTAAAAAAGGTTTTTAAAAAACACGTTTCATGCCATTCATAAAAATTACAGATTCCCAAAAATACATTTGTTTTGTTTTGGTTAGCTGGTTGCAAAATTATCAAGTGAAAAACTGATTTTAAATTGTTTATTTAGCCTTTAGTTTAAATAAAAAGCACTCGGGACTTTTGCACACACCTAATAGTTTTACCTCAATGAATACACTTTTATACACAGACAGTTAATATATATATAATATATATATATATATATATATATATATATATGTATATGTATGTGTGTGGGGGGGTGCTTATTGTTTCAAAAACATCAGCAGTGCTTCCAACAAAACCTTTATCTGATAATGATCCTAGAGTTAGGCATGGTTTCCTGCCAAAGCAATACTAGGATGAGTAAAAATGTTTGCAATATTTTGGTAACATGAGACATAATTTGGCATTTCTGGATGTTTTTGCCGAGGGTGTGAAGGTGCCAAACCACATAAGTGTGAGATAGCAAGCTTTTCTGATAGTCTCCAATACTCACTGGATTTGCCTTTATAGCTTAGAGCATGGAATGATTTTAGGCTACCTGACCTAGCCTGATCATCAAGGTTCTTGCAATTTGAGCAAAAGTTCTTGAACCATTTGGTTACTGTATTGTGATCAACTGTGCCTTCACCTTTAGCAAAACAAATATTTTGGTTACTTCTGTGGTGTTATCGGCTAGTTTAAACTCATAAAGCATGTTCCCAAATTAGACTATATTAGATGTTCATCTGTGTGGCTTTCAAATCATACATGGAGTGAAGCCATCAACAATGTGTTAGTACACCAACTGTCACAATACTATTAACTACAGTAGGTTACCTTCCATGGCTTGAATTGTTTCAATTCACCTGGTATACTTCCCATAAACTAGCACATATCAAAATATTGCAAAGCCTTTGACTCACTCTAACATTATCACTAACCGAGTATACTTGTACATCTCAATACCACTAGGCTTTGTTGGTTTTCCATCATAGAAAGTGGCAGTTCTATATTTATAACATAGTCATATAGCTTCTATCTCGTCTTGGAGCATCTTAGATATAAATTTCCTCTTTTTTTTTTTTTTTTTTGTTGGTAAAAATCTGAATTTAGTCAGGTGTGTAGATGTGAAGTTTGCAATAAAATCTTGGTATCAACCTTTGATAAGAAAAATATTGGTTGTTCAAGCATTTCTTATCCATTGCTCTCTCAGATCTTCATACCTTTTCCAGATTATGTTCATATGCCCATCAATATTTCCCTACAAAGGAGGAAAACCATTCATTCAAGGATGTGAACATTTTTTAATTAACTGATCAGATAACAATGCTGGGTAGTTAATATAATCTAATTCAAATATACATGAGCATTCATGATTCCCTATATACATTTTTAAAAATCACCTAAATAAGTTAAAAATGAATAAAGGATTATAATTTGCTTACAACACAATTCTATTTCAGTTTAAGAGAATTTGGAATAACAAAGGTTAACTTACAGAAACATTTCTTTTTATTTAGTTTTCTAATTCAAATTTCTTCAGTGAACAACAAAAACAATAATAATAATAATAATAATAATAATAATAATAATAATAATAATAATTGCAAAGTGAACAGATCAATAGAAATGGCTTCACTTTAGGTAAGTTAAATTGTTTTGTGTATAAACCCTTAAAGTAATTAGAGTAAAATGGTGCAAGAGAGCCTGATAAGTAAATCCAATTTAAACATTTTCATCTCAAGTGAATAAAGTTCAACTGAGAATTTACATGAACAACAGAAAAATATAAATGCAATTACAAGTGAAAGACATGATTACTCAAAAGCAAATCTAATTTGAAGTTTGTCCACCTCAAATAAATAAAATACTCCTGAATTTCAGACATAAAAATAAAAAAAATGAATACACTAATTGAGAAAAAGGATTTTGGCAAAAATATACTATTTAAATGTGTCCACCTTTAAGTCAGGGACAACCAATTGTCAAATCCAGTTATTTTCATTATGACAAAAACTTGATAATTATTCTCTCTTGATTGGAAATTAAGAAATGATGTTTCAGAAATATTATCTTAGTATGGTTGATGTAATAGTAAATAGTAATGATAAATTATATAGACTTTAAATTTAGTATTGTCTGGCATAATGCTACTTTGTTTGGGTAAATATTGAAGATTAAATTATCTGCTAGAGTTAAAAGTTTTGCAATATGTTAGTTGGTAATTTATTTGCATCCCAACTTTCAAAGTAGAGGCCATCCTATGTCATTGTCTGAAACGACTTTTCTGCCAGTCTATTGATCCCACATTGATATCAGTTCTTGTCATTCACACCTCATCTTGGTTGTTGAAGCATCATGAATACAAAAGAGTAGACATGGATCAAAACAAATAATAATTGGAGGGAGCTAGGTCCAGACTGTGTGTTGGGTGGGATATCAGTTTTATTCCCAGAAAAAGTGCACATTTTATGTTTTGGTTTCATCCAGTCATTGCATATACAATGTCCTATGTTTGGATTTAATGATTGATTGATTTTAATGTCTTATCAAATCATCTAGGGTTATTTTATGCCTAGAGATTAGGGAATTGCATTCACTATACATTCATATTTACATTTTTTGGATAGTGTAACCATTTTTTTTCACATGGTCTTATCAAATATGAATAATTTTAAAGAGATCTATTTAACCCATAGGTACTACTAATCCAGATTGAAGTGGACCTGGGAGTAATAACAATGAAGGAGTAATCTACACTCCCTAGGACCCCTGAACTGGAGTCTTACCATCAGATCTAGCTCTGTAGCTAGGAAGGGTCTTCTCCTTCTGTATGGAATGTTGTCAGCATCATATATTTTGAGGATGTGTTATTTCTTTGTGATCCATTCACACAGCATTTAGCATCCTTTTATTTCTTGCATAGAGAGTTTTTAGGCCATCCAACAATTTCATTTTGGCAAGTTGTTTGATTACTGCTGCTGCTGCTTCTGTTGTTGTTAAACTGCAGGAAACTTCATTATATTCTCATTTTGTCCAAGTAGAAAATAAAAATAATGTTTTTTTTCTCTCTTCAAGATAAACAATAATTGAATTTCTTTACTCCTATTAGCAAGATCAGAGCTCTCTAAAATCAGTTTTTTGTATTTGACCCTTAAGAGCTTCATAGATTTCAAATCTCAAAGCTAATTATACATTTTATAACTAATAGAAAACCTTCTCTAAAAGAAAAAAAGCAGATGTAAAGTAATATGACTAAATAAAAATATATTTTCATCTTTAAAAATAATTCAAAGAACAAAAATTCAGAAGCAAACAGGAATAACAAATTTATTATTTTGTTAATAAAATTAACCTGTTAAAAATGATGGGATTATGCATAAATCAGCATTCCCACCTGCAATTGGAGCTTAATATATTTCATTCTGCCTCAAATCAAAGTGATGTTACATTGTACTTTATATTCATTCTTCTATCTTCATATTGAGTTTATATTCTTTTTTTTATCAGCTAGCACAAAACTTATCACTCACTCTTGTGCTTGTCATTCATATGTGAATCTCTCTTCTGCATGTTCTCATTGTCCATTTTGTTGTTCTTGTTTGTTCCATTCATTGTCATTTCTCATTGTCTCATCTTCTTCTCAGGTGTAATAACAATGAGACCATATTCTTACTTTACACATATGACTTTTATTCATTTGGTGACACCTTCCATTTTACCAATCTTACAGGCTGGGAATCAGAGAAAGAGCATGTTGGAACAGTTTACTCTATTGAGCAGATTTTCACTGATTGATACTATCTTGTTTCTAAACCTCTAGGATAATCTGATCACATGACTTTCGTCCAAGGAAAGCTACAGTTTCAAATGACCTCTGAGGTCATCACCCAGCAATCAAACCTAGATGATGCAACAGGTTTTGTTCCATTACCATTTTAAGCAACACACACTACTTATCAATAATAGATTTCACCAATTATGTAACAGTTACACTCTCCAACATTTCGACTCAGAATGCAGGTAAAAATTGTGATAAGGGTAACTTGAGACCAAACTTTTTTAGACTGTATTTTTAAGATAGAGGTATCATTGAGAAAAGTTTTGGTAAATGGACCAGGCTTTGGTCTGTTTACTAAAAAGTATCATTGTCAAGAAAAATGTTTTCTAAATAAGTTTTATTTTAAGGAAATGAGAAAAAAACCCTGGCCTATGAAGATTTGTATTATGTTCAAGAAAATTGAAGTTGAAGATGCAAACTTTATTGCATCTTGACGTTTGATATGATTTCTTTTTTAAGAATTTTGTTCAAATAATTAGACCATTTCTTTACAAGGAATAATTTCTTCAGACAAAGCTTCAGTGAATTTTTTAAAAATTCTTTGAATGAAGGGAAAAATTAATGATTTGCTAAGGAGGAATAAATATATACAGAGAGAATATTTTAGTTGAATAAGTTTAATAGATTTTATTTTTTCATTTTTAAGTTGATTTAGTTTAAAAGGTAGTTTAATATTGAGCAACTACTTATTTACAAAACTTTTGCTTAGTTTGGTACAGAGGTTTTAGATTATTTACAGTACCTCCTATGATGAACAAGAATTCCCCCATTAAAGTACTGAAAAGACATTTCACTGCTTAACTTGACAATTATAGTGCTTCCATTATGAGTTGAATGTAAGGTATTCATATTGATTGACTTCATCAAATGAATAGTTGCTGTAACATTATATTTTGTACATTACTATTATCAACAAAATATTGGGGGGGGGGCGGATTGGGAGAATGAGAAAATAAAGGGATAAAAATTTCAAAATGATTAGAAAAAAAAACCCCAAAAAACAAAAGAAATATTTTTCGTATTATTAGGCTCAATATATGATTACAATTCTTTTGTGTGAGAAAAGGAAAAGCTTTTCAGTTCTAAACAGAATTATTTTTATATCTTATCAAATTCTATTATAAACAAATTTAATTTTAAATCAATTATGGGATTTTGAGAATTTGAAAAGCTTTGTTTGTCATTTCATTTTAAGAAATACTTGTAATAGTGGAAATCAAAAAATTAACTGATTTGTTTCAATTATAGATCTTGCAAATAATCTCAATTCAATAGGATTTGATTTCCTTTGGCAAAAGGTTTAATTTATGTTGTGTCCAATCTTGAACAAACTTTCATGTGCAGGCTTTTAAAATAATCTTCCTGAACTCTGCCCAACTAGAGCCACTTGTAGTTGAATCCTCTTTAGACTTGTGCAGCATCTCCCTCACTCATTTCCTGCATACTACTGTATGTGATATGGTGGCAGTAAGACCAAAGTGACCAATGATCTGCAGGCTGGTGAAAATGAGAGCCAGTGAACTATTCAAAGAAATCGCATGAATTAGCCATAAGGTAAATTGGAAAATAAATCAAAAGAAAAAAGTTGTGTGAAATATTTTAACCCGGTGCTAAGAAAGGGGTATTTGCAGATGATGACAGGTGGAGTGGGTTGGTCAAACTGACATATAAAATTCCATTCAAATTTGGTCAAATGAGTAAATGACAGGGAGTTCAGTATATTTTCAGTATCACTGTGCCTAAGTGGTTACATGACCTGCAACATTTCACTTTGGTCTTTACCTGGACTCTATGCATTGGTCAGAAAGACCCAATCCAATCAATCAGCTGGTCATTTAAAGCTTTTGCTCCTATAGGATTAAGTCTCAACTGTATTCTTCAAATTCCTTCATAGCAAATAAACAACCAAACCTTTTTATCTTAAAGATGCTAAAAGGCAGTGGTAGAGGGTCAATCACCAGTTTATTAATACACATGAACTTATTTCTTCTAATTTATTAATACACATGAAGTTAATGAAAATATATGAAAAGACATAAAAATTATTTGTATCAATTTATTAATACACATGAAATCATATATACAAAAGAAAAATTGACATTAAATACTCCACAAGAGTTGATATGCTATTAAACAAAATATTCATATATCATATCGCACATTAACAATCTGTTTAAAAACAAATGTTGACCTACAAACTATTTGTTTACAAATCATGTATATTAAAAAACAAAAAACAAACAAGATTTCGCATTAAATAAAACAATTGTTTATATATCATTAAACACCAAACAAATTAACCAACCAATCTGGATATAAGTGGTAATGGTTATTTTGAAATTTGCTTACCAATGTCATGTTCTACTGTTACAGTTGTATTGGCACCAAATAAAAACTCTTTTACACATACACACAGATGTGTATGCATATATATATTAGCATGAATTTATTTCATCTTTTATGGTTGAGAAATATTAAAAGAAAATATACATTGATTTAAAAAAAAATGTTATTCAACATCTGATAAAAGCAATCAAAAAATAATAAAAATATATCTACAGGTTTGACTTGCTAAAAAAAAACCAAAAGAACTTTGATAAATTTTGTCCATCTGATACAAGCAAATGAAGTCATTATTTCAGTTTGACAGGCATTCATGAATTTTTCCAAGTGAGAAAGCAGAAAGAACAATTCTTTCACCTAAAATTCTCTTTCTTCATGATTTCTGCTTTATTTTGAACAATGGAATCATGACTAAAAAAGTAAAAAATGATCCCCAAACTTCATTGGGAAATTCTTCTAATAGCCTTGAGCATCTTGAAAAGATTCAGAATAATAAAGAAAATAGCAGATATGAAGATGCAGAGTTTTCAAATGCAAAATACATTTACGACATTGACTGCCTTTTTTTCTTTTTTTTTTAACTTAAGGCTCAAAATGTCAGACAGAACTAAAGTGCACAAAGTGTCTTTATCAAACATTCAACGCAATTTCTAAAAACATGATTTAAAAAAATATTTATTTAGTTCTCATTAAGTTAGAATATTCTTCTTATATTTTGATATAAATACCGTATATTAATTCTTTTGAATTTTGTAATTTCTATAAGGAATCTTTTAAAAATTGAAAAGTTACTAAAATTGTGCAACTTCCTAATTTTTAACTGCATATTCATAAAATGTGGTGATATCATAAATTTTAGCAATTTTTAACAGATGAATGTGTCGCCAAAGACAATATGATAGAATATAGCAATGATCATGAATACCTTTTGTCACTATCCCAGCATGACTGTATTCAAGAATACCGTTAACCAAATTATTTGAAAGGCATTTTACCTGAGGTCACAAAAAGAAAATAATAAGATTTAGAAACATTTAATTTTGTTTAAAGACACTGGAAAAAAAAAGATAGAATTATAAAGAACAATTTTAACCTGGAGTAATTTACCCAACTACTTGAAATTACATTTTGTCTATATTATAAGTACAATTATTATTGTTGTTGTTGCTATTGCATGGAAATATATCTGCTTGTTCTAGGATTGTAAGGTAACAATGTAAAAACTCCGTATTTGTTGACATGACAAATATAATCTGTATTTGAGCCATTCAAAATTTCATAAAATCAAGAACAAGAGGGAATTATCTCCCTTGGTATAAATATAGAACCAGCTGCATTTTTGTATGAAACAACAAGATGGCGTTTTTGACTACCCTGATTGTTCCAACATGTTTCAGATTAATCATATGCAATTACCTATATTCTAAAATTAATAAAAACGTTTTTGCCAATCAGCAAATACCTATATCCATGAGGTGTGTGGACATTGGATACAATCTGCTAAGAGATATAGAGATATCAACTTGATGATATTCTTTGTCATTCTAGACAGACCAAAGTTAGGAAGTGTCAGTGACAAACTTCTGATTCTCAAAAGTATAATAAAGACATGCTGCAACCAGAAGACTCGCTACACGTCTGATCCCTTGTCGCAGTCCATACTGCACTTTGATGTCCTGCCACTCAGTAACACACCAAGTTAATAAGTTATCGAATTAGCTGTAGATCACCAGTCAACTAACAAAGAAATCACCTCACTCTTCTGACATTAAGAATATTAATCATTGTATATAAAAAACAATAAATGTATATATCTTGTGTATAATTATCAGAAGGCATTCCTGTTTGTTTTGTTTGACCCCGTTGACAGCTTTTGGTTATCATATTTCAGCCGAGTTGGAAAAGGAACAAAACCAGCTTTCCATCAGGAACAGCCAGCATTAGAAGAAATCCCTCATTATAGTATTATATTCAGTATCATTTAACACAACAACTGTAATACTGAGCCGGAGCATCGTTCCCATACATACATTGAGACCGTGCCCCAGCACATTTTATTATAAAAGATTGAAATATTATCTTCTTAATATTCATTTGGTAGATCATATTCAAATAGGGGCAATCAAAATGTTGCTATTGAGTAGGTAAGAACAAAAAAGCATTTACCTTTTTGGGGCTGGAATATTGACAGCCTATATTTAAAGCAAATTAATAATGTTCTTAAAAATTTTTTTCTTTTTTGCTAGAAAGTAACAATCCTAAATTCCTGTCTAAAATATATAAAAATTAAAGTAAATAATTTGTGCCCCTAATATGATTGAGGGGGATAATTTATAAGGAACAATGGATCAGAGAGAAAGATCGGTAGTTTGGTTCAAAGGAAGGAGTACAATGGCAAAATATATGCTACTTAATAGATTTAATGTACGTTAAATGTACACAATACATATATACAAATACATTAGTTACAACAAATGGTTAGTGAGAGTTCAAAGTTCAGTGTTCATTTAGTTTAGAGTAGAAATAGGCTACAGGTAAATTTGTAATTAGAAAGGTAGTTTTAGGGTTTGTTTAGAGTTAGTGGGAGTTTATGAAGCTAGTGAAGTTAGCATTGCAAGTGTTAATCCTGCTGAAGAATTGTCATTGGAAATAATTCCTCTTGTAACAAACATTCTGTGGTAGCTTTTATCCAAAGTTTATTTTGTAGCAAGTTGTATGCCTAAGGCTCAATCTCATAGGGTAAATGCAAACTTTATCAACAGTCTTTGGGTGAGAGGTAATGGATGCCTACTATCTGGGTGTGGGGAAGCAGCAGATTTGCCTAGTTGGCTCAGTAATTCTAGTAGGCTAGAGAGAAGCAACTTGTTGCCTTAACAAGAGTGGAAGGAGAAAGAAGGGCAAGGGAGGAGGCAGTTTCCTTGCATTTATAAGTGTCCTCATTTGATCATAAGGGGCTGCCTGCAGGAAGTGAAACAGGAAGTATGTTCCCTAAAGGCTGCTAGACAGTGAAGCAGGGAGTTTGTCCCTTAATAAATTTCAACAAATAAGAATAGAAAAAAAATCTACTATCATAAATCATAATCAAAAAGGGTTTGTCGAATTGGTTAATATCTGTGTTTTGTTTACAAATTGATCCAATCCAAAAACTTTTCAATTCTGTAGAGATTTGTCTGAGGATTATTTACAAAGTCCCATTGAAATAAATGTCAACAATTAGTGGCTTTTTCCTCCTTATAATTCTCAAACCTTTTGAACTTTTTTGAAGTGTAACATTCTTCTTCTTCTTCTTCTTCTTCTTCTTCTTCTTCTTCTTCTTATTATTATTATTATTATTATTATTATTATTATTATTATTATTATTATTATTATCGATATCATCATCATCGTCATCATCGTTGTTGTTAGTAGTAGTAGTAGTTGTAGTCATCATCATCTTCATCATCATGAGTTACTGTTAACACTGCTTCTTACACCAAAATTATCATTATTACTCCATAATCACCAATATTCTCATTCCTCAAATGCCGACATTTTTATCAGTACTGCAATTGTATTACCATTATATTTTTGAAATAATTACCTCTATCATATAGTTATCAATTCTAGGTGCAGATTATTATTGTGGTAGTGATGATGATGATGATGATATCATTATTATTATTATTATTATTATTATTATTGTTATCATCATCATCATTAATTCTTCTCTTCCATCATGAATAATCAGATAAGTTTCCAATCAGTCTTGAGGTATTTGAATTATCAGTGAACTGAAGTTAGCTCAATCCCATCACATTTACAAGTGGAGAAATGAGTCTGGAGGAAGATAGATAATGGGATCCAACAGGGAGCAAGATCCATTGAGTGATCCAATGAAAACTTTGAATGCATGATGATCAGCTTAATGGATTTTACCCAGATTCATTCAATGAGTTCAAGAAGGTTTTGTTGTTGTCTTCACCCCCCCCCCCCCCGCCATTCAAGTGGAGTGACCCAAGGGATTTTCTAATCTATTCATGGGCACAGTAATTTTCATTGGAAATCATTTCATTCAACTCTTTTCACTATAATCATCATCAGCATCATCATGGTTATCATAGAACTATAATAATTATTCTAATTAAAACTAATGTGAATATGAATGGTTATAATTTTTCACATATGTAGTCTTTTTGGAACCAAAGTTTTTATCATTATCATTATTATTAATAATAATAATAATAATAATAATAATACAAAAATCTTTGCTAATATTTTGGTATAAGGTCAATTGAGGCAAGGATTGCTAATCTTCCAAGTGGAATAGTCATGCATTACCCAGCTTGTCCAGTATATATATATATATATATATATATATATAGTTAGGATAGTTTAGTCAGTGGCACTTTGTGATTGTTGACATTCACTGTATGTCTATACTAACCTAATATATATATATATATATATATATATATATATATATATATATATTCATAATGGCAAAAACTCAATTATGAAAGAGTGAGATATGGATTACTGTAAATTCAAGCATGTCTTTTGAAAGCAGAATTATGAAGCATTAACCATTGATCTCCAATACAACCGGATGTGGAGGTGTTCATAGCATAATTGTTACTGGCATTGGAAATGGAATTGGGGACTCAAGTTTGTATTTTACTTTGTGCTTGGTAAAGTCATGAATACATCTGTTCTCCCCCTAGCTATGGGTAAATAGAAGGACATACTTGGTTCTCTAGCCTGGATTAAGCTACCAGAGAAGGAAAAATCTAAAGTCAAACCAACTGTACTTCACTTAGAAGTTTAACCCTGTATCACATTCTGCCCATGGCAGAAGGGTTGCATAAATACGTACAATATAACCTGACTTGTGACACCTCTAATTGTGTGTTTCTATTAAAAATATTGTTTTGTTAATTACCCTTGAGCCCACGAATATAGATAGAATCAAGCTGCATACACCAATATACCTTTTCATAGACCTGAAAGAAATTCTACCCAATATGTGACAAGGTGTGTAAGTTATCTAGTGGTTTGACTAGACACATGAAAGAGCATCATAATGTACCACATAATGCTGTTCACATAATGATTGTGAATGAACCTCCTACAGAGAAATTGGCCTGTTGAGTCATCTGCATGCATATTGCCATGGTCCTCTACTGACAATAAACAGCAATCATCATCAGCAGCAGCATCATCCTCATATATGGAAATAGATTGCATGAGTAATAAAAATGTCTTCTTTAGTATATAGATTTTGTAAACCTGAGAAAATTGCATATCATCCATTTTGTTGCCTGACCCACCACTGTGCATGTATTTCAGTGGTTACCAAATGATGCACAAGAGACTCATTGGTTCCAGGAACCATAACGAAGCCCAAGAGTAGAGAGCAATAAAAACCATCTAACACATGAATGTCAAATTAGTCTTGATTGATTCCAACTATTGTCAATGAGTGGCAGGATAAAAAAAAGGAATCAATTCTCTCTGAATTATTCATTGACCAAAAAAAGAAAAAAAAAAAGAAGTTCCCTCCTTCTCAAGCCTCCAGGTAAAATTATTTCCTGCTTAACTTTCTCCATTTTTATTGCGAATTACAACCGAGTGATGCATTCGGCTCATAAAATCTTTTTTACTGGTCACTTTTCTTGTCAGCTTAATAACTTTATCATTATAAAATGTCTTCATTTTTCATGTGAGAAATCATTCATATTCACCAAATTTCTTGAGAATATTTTATGCATCTTGTTTAAAAACACAGATTTTTGGCACATTAAAATTCTATGAATGGAGCAACAGTTATTGCATCTTTTTTCAGCCAATATTCAGAGGCCATTACTTGTTTTTTTTTTTTTTTTGGGGGGGGGATATTTTATTGATAGAAATGAATAATTTTATGTTTTTAGTTTTCTTCTACAGGACACAATTTCTAGCAGAATTCTTTTCCCAAATGAGAGTCAGTGTGTTTCCATTCGATGGACTTCCTTTTCAATCCAGACTCATAGTGGCAAATCCATATTTAGCTCATTTATAAACATTTTTTTTTATTAAAACACACTTCTCCGTACACATCACTCATTCTTCTGTAAATTTCACATGGTTTGCACTTCTCAACCACCAAAGTTTGATCACAAACCTCTATTCGATCTTTCACCATTTTGAATAGCCTCAAATTAAATGTTTTAAAAATAATTCTCTTTTGATTTTGCCTCTTTTTCCCAGTTCTGTGGCAAAGTTTTCTCAATACTTGTTTTTTGATTTGAATTGTTCCTCTTTAAAAAGATTTTTCATCACTTAGTTACTTTTCCCAGCCTTAATATTTCCTGTTTATTTAGAACTCAACATAGATAGATAGATAGATAGATAGAGAGATAGAGAGAGAAGAGAGAGAGAGAGAGAGAGAGAGAGAGATTATTTTACTGAGAATATTTGGTACTAATTTTTTATCATCATTCCCCCCCCCCAAAAAAAAAAAAAGAATTTCTCTCCTTCTGGATAATATATTTGAAGAAGTTGGTGCAATCAATCAGTCCAGATTTTGTGCAATCAATAAAATCAACAATGAATTTCTTTAGTAGTCCAGATATCTCTTGCAATGATAATGAATCTTATCAAAATTACAGAAGGTATTTTAAATAATTGGTTATATATTTTCATGCTCCTGGAAATAGCACTCTACAAAAAAACAGCTGTAAGGCCACTTACTTCCCATCACACAGACTATCCGAATAAGACAGGGCACTGCTGGAGAAGCCAGGTCGAACTCATAAGTGACATTTTCCAATGGACCCTTACACATGGACAAACACAGTGTTGGACAAACAGCCCAAACTTTCATTCATCAGCTCTGTGCAGACACTGGATGCCGTCTAGAGGACCTAACTATAGTGATGGTCAATAGGAACAAATAGCAAAGGGAGAATCAAGATAATCTGTGCTGTCAACAAACATTGATGAAAATGATGATCTTAAATAAAATGAATGAGCTCAAGAATCCTAACAAATTTTCAATTGATAATGTTAGATAATGGATTAGCATAGTCTGTTATTTTGGCAGGAAATGTAAACAATTGAAAATAATGAGTGAATGTTGGAAATATAGAAAGTCATTAGTTTGAGTGACAAAGATTAATCACAGAGGTTATTAGAATCACATGACCAGATGATGTCAGGAAAATAGTCATTTGCTGCTGAGCACACATAAATCCATCTGTTGTTCACCAACTTCCCATAAGTGCATGTGGGTAATGTTATCTGAAGAATAAAGAAATGTACACACAAAGATATTTCTATGTTTGTTCCTGCTAATGAAAGCAAAGAGAACCTGTAATGAAAGGAGATGAGCCAAGTCAGAAAAGTCAATCCTCATCCAAGATGATAGTAGAGACATAAATACTACATCATAATAATGATTCATCTTAAAATTATAGGAAATGACAATAAATGTTGTGTGCAATAGTGAAAGGAAAAGTTATCATTAGGCAATTGATAATTTAGATTAGGTTCTGTTGATTTATTATCTTGATTTTTACTTTTCAATCAGTCAATTCTTCTTCTTCTTCTTCTTCTTCTTCTTCTTCTTCTTCTTCTTCTTCTTCTTCTATTGTGCAACAGATATGATTAATTCTTTTTTGGTAAATTGTGTCTTATAAAAAAACAAAATATTTTTACTTATGAAGAAGTTTGTTGAAATCTGGAAACATTTTCTTTGAGGATTTGATTTTTGCTGACTTTATGAAAATTGATTTTATTCCAACTCATTAACCAAAACGAATGAGAAACATGTGAGGTGGGTGCAATTTTTAGTTCAGTCAGAATTAAATTATAACATCTATTTGTATTCATCCGAGTTAACTGATGTTTTAATTGTTCAAAATAAGTTTAAAAATTATTCAGCAGGCTCCTCCCCAAATAAAGGGTATCCTGAGTATAAAACTAAACTGCATCTAATGTTCTGGAGATTTGGAGAGTGTGGAGTACCCCTTCATTGTCATTACTTCCAGGTCCACTCTGACCCGGAATGATAGTACCAGTTGTAGTCCCATCTATAAGTCAAACAGATGTTTAAAAATTATTCCTATTCATAAGACCATATACAAAAGACAAAAAATTATTTAAAAAATCAACTACACAAAACATTTAGATATGAATGCCATTAAAATCAATCAATCAAACCAAATCTTTTTTGGTCGGGTGGAATGACAAATTGACAAATTGACAAATGCTCACATGTATTTGCTAATAGTTTTGCCAAATCTAATAAATTTCTTATTCAATCTAAAAATCTTTTTGTATTGTATATACATAAATAAGTTAAATACATATACATTATATATATTATATACAGATAGAAATCCAACTCATGGGTCAGTCATTAAAAATGTGAAATTGATCTTCATGATTGTTCCTAATTCAACCATGGAAGTTCCATTGGTTCAGCTAGTGTTACTACAACTATTTCCATTTTACTCTTTGCAAGAATTTTACAACATTAGTGACTAGTTTATTATTATTATTATTATTATTATTATTATTATTTGCACAGTTTTCCATTCTTTTATCATGAAATCAGGCCCAACTCACATTGCAACTGTTGGCCTGAGGAATTTTCAATGTTAAAATCACAGATCAAACAAAATAATAATAAAAACAGTTCAAACTCCAGTTATGTGCCAGGAAGCATCATTTTTGCTGCATCTCTGGCACATTGCACTTTCTATTCAATATCAGTGATTCATTTATAAAACTCCTATCAATGTAGTCAATACTTGCAATGATCAGTGCAAGGCTTCATCTGACTTTCTTATATCACATTGTCTTGATTTCCATTGATAAATCAAACCATATTTTCTTTCTTTCAATCTCTTTCTTTGTAAGACTTATCACTATTAAGTTATTCCATCACGGATTATTATTTTTATTAGTAGTAGTAGTTGTAGTAGTAACATTATTTTATTTGTAGTGTGATTGGTAGTCACACTACATTATTATTAGTTGCAGTTATAGTTACATTATCATTTTCATTATTAGTAAAAGTAGAGATAATAGTTATATTATTATTATTTCACTCTATACATGTTGTTCATGCCAATTTTGACTGGTGGTTTTTCACTGGAGTCTAAGTGACAACAAGTCTCACCAGGACTTTTCTAAGTATGCCAGTCGATTTTAATAATGCTGTGATCTGAATGGTTTAAATTCTTCCTCTAATCTTCATTTCATCGGGCATTTTTTTCAGATTCTTGGAGACTGTTCCAAGGTCTACAAATAAATTGGTATTACTGTCAACTTCATGTTCCACAGTTTTTTCAACTCTCTGGGGTTTTGTCTAGCTTTTCCTCTTCTTTCAATTTCACTCTGTGGTCCACTGGCACAGCAAAATCCGCAAGATGATGTTTTTTCCTCCTAGCTCTGGTCGTCTGGCCTAGATTGAGTGATTTGTTAGTATCTTAAAATCCTGGAGAATTTTATTTGTTTTATTTTCATGAACAGTTTCTGGTTGGTACATATACCATTTGTTAGTATGTTGAAATTTCATTTTTTTGCAAAATTCCCAGTGGATCACCTTTCCCACCCATTTGAATCTGTTCTTGTATTCCTTTTGTGCAAGTTTGCTGTATTCACTTATTATTTGATTAACTGTTTTATCTCTATCAACACATAGTCTACACTTTGTATTTTCCTGTGTATTATCAATTTTTGCTTTGATATAATTAGTTCTTCTGGTATTATTCTGTGGTGTTATTATCATTAGCAAAAATATGTAGGTGCAGGTATTTAAGTTCTAATGTAATAGAATATTATATTAAATTAATGTAACAGTTACAATTACTTCTTTATTTTTAATGAATTATCCTTTTTTGTGTATGAGTGTGTGGATATTATAAAAATATTGATATTGAGCAAAGCAAAAAAACATTATTAAAATAAAAAATAGCATTTGATATTATTATTCCAACTTTGTACTGAAGAGTGAAAATAATTAGAACCTTCATTTTGTTTTTTTTATTATTTTTTAAAATTTGATTTATTACAAATTCTATAATCATTTTTTGTTTTAATATATTGTATATTAATTTGTCTGAAAAATTTTTTTTAAATTATTTATTGAAACAACAACAACAACAAATGAAGGTGACAGTGATACCAATTATAGTTGGAGCCCTTGGAATTATCCTGAAGAACCTGAAAAATAGACTGGGGGATTTGGAAATCTGAGAAAGAATTGAAATTTGCCTAATCACAATACTACTGAAATCAGTTAGAATACTGAGAAGAATCCTGGAGAGCTGAGTAGACTTGTTATCACTTAGACTTCAGTGAAAACCATCATTTAACTCTTAATATCTGATTGTCTAATTTAGTGTAATCTCTAAGTGAAACCTTTGGAGAAATTTGATTTAGAGATAACACCTCTCACCATGTTTATTTACTGGCACAACTTTGACTTTTTGAAAATTTGATTGAATTAAAAAAATAAACTAATATTGTAAATTACCTTTGTTTTCTCTATTTAAAAAAACAAACTATTCATAATTTGAAGTGTTATGTTGTTTTTAATCATGTGGCATACAAAAAATGCAGAATATGGTTTTCAGCTGCTCATCATGGTTGTGTGGGTGCATTTAGCACACATACATCTGGTAGATATGAATGTTAGAATGATAAAACTTCAATTAATATATCCAAAAATGTTACCCCATTAACATTTCCCAAATTATGATTTGAAATTAAATTTAGGATCATCCTAATGAATCTTTATTTGGTATTTCTCTCATGTCAATATAACTTTGAATTTTACATGTATAGAATTGATCAATGAGCAAGAGAAAGAAAGAAGAAAGGACAACTTATTGGTTTACATCAAGAGACCAAATGAAGCAGTCAATTATTAATTTATGTATTATAAAGATTTTCTTTTATATGATATTAAATATAAAATTGATTTTGAAGCTTGAAACTTAATTCTTCTGCATTGACATCAGATTTATACAGTTTAATTTTACAAAGTATATTATTAAAGAATTGCTAGCTAAATCCTCCAGCAAAAAGTTAAATCATCTTTGGAATTTAAATGAAACCTGGAAAAATTTAAATCTTTAAAAGCTTTCACATATTTTTAAAGCTTTTCAATAAATTATCTAGCATAATATTTGAGTTTTGAGTAATATATTTTAACAATATACAAAAAAAAAAAAAAAAGCAGACAGCAAAAAAACTGAACTATTTTTTATTATTGCCATAAATTTTAATGAAACTTCAATGGCTTAGACACACATAGGAAGTTATTATTTTTCCTGATTATTGTTGTCAAATTTCACTTACTTTTCAGTAAGAAAATTCTCAGAAATAACAAAAAAATAGGAAATTTCTTAGAATTTTCTTTTCCTTGATTTTTTTGTCCAATACTGTATATCCCAATTCCAAATGAAAATTTTTCATTGTTGAAAAAATAAAAAGATCAGATTTGAATTTTAAGTTGAACCAATTTCTGTGGCCATTTGTAATTGGTAAGAAGTTGACCCCGCAAAATAGTCTTGAGTAGCAGCCAAGATTTATAAGTCTCAAAATTGTGTAAATATAACTTTCATATAAGATCCATATAAAGCTTTTTTATTTTTTGTTAGATGAAATCTTGCAAAATCAAAATTTCTTTTAAAGGAAATTTCAGTTACCCCAAAAGAGATTTTCTTTTTCTTTTAGTGACAGTCATATTAAATCTGTTGAGTAACCTAATTAGCATTTTCTTGGGGTAGTTCCTCACTGAGTAGATCATAAATTTCAAAGTATTTATATTTAATTAAGATTTTTTCTTCAGAGCTTAATGAACACAAGTGACCAAAAGTATGTTCAACCACATACAAATTGCACCTAAAATTGAATGCCACAACTCATTTTTTATGTGTGAATCAAAACTTCTGATTTAATTTTTTTTTAAACCATCAAAGTTTTAGCTGTTCAAATATTAAGATGGAAAAGTTATTTTGAAAGACAAGAAACATTTCTCACAAAAATTTAAAAAATAGTTTTCAGATGTTTGTTTTTTTAAGAGAACCCATTGGCAAAAAAAAAATCAGATTTTAAGAAAAGAATTGAGTAAAAAAGAAGTCTGATGAGTTTTTTTTTTCGTTTTTGAAAAGAAAAGACAAAACATGATCTTTGAAGATCAAGAAATAAGATTGTGACATTTTACTGTATTTGATGGTGCAACATATTAAATGGTAAAGAGACAGGGAATAAACCTTTGAAAAGAGTTTAGTTTCAGTTAACTCACAAATGAATTGTCCTGAGTCAATAAAGATTACACAATCTAGTTCAGCATTAAATCTAGAAAGGGAAAAGTTTCAAATAGGCAAATCAAAATAGCAAATAGAATGGGAAATGTTGGTGATCAACTAAAAGGAATCAATCTATATTTGATTTTCTTTTATAAAAACAATACTTATTTGAGCATCTTTAGTGAAAGTCATTTATTTATGATGAAGAATTTCAAGACCTGTTTTAAGCAATTTGATTTTTTTTTCCTTTTTGATAAAGAATAAATTCAATTAGTAGAAAAGGTTGTTCAGGTTAGCATTTTTATTTGTTTCAAGAAATGATTTTAATACTGCTAACATTAATTTAATTCACCACATCTGATTATATAACAACTGAAACAATGAGTGAAGGGATATTTTCAGGGATTAATCATTTTGAAGGAAATATTTTAGTTACACATTGTGATATAGACAAAAGCCTTTCAATGCTTGTAAAAGAAGAAAATAAAAGCAATGAAAGAAAATATTGAAGTCAGTTAGTCTACTGTTGGTTTGAATAAAAGCAACTAGCCAAGTACAACTGAAGCAGTGTCCAAGACAGTTGGTATTTATTGAAATCAAGAATAGTCCATTCATGCATTTGGGTGATTCCATTCCCTGAGTTCTGATTGGCTGCTTGGTTTCTATGATATTGTGGAGTTTTATAAATACCATGTCAGTCTACTAATAGCAACAGGATGGGATTGTATTGAGTTACAACCACTTGTTGCTGTGTCTTACCAATTTGATGGTAATTGGAACTTAGCTTGATTATTCTTCAGAAAAACCAACTGAATAATAAAGATTAAAAAAGACAAATTAAAAGATGAAAAAGGTAGACAACTAAATGGCAATTTACTAAACCTAGATTATTTTATCACAAGGCCAGAATTATGGAGCACTCAGGGAGAATTGAACTCATGAACAATGATTTACTAAACTAGCTTGCTAGATTTCCTAGGGGTATTCGTGCTATATGAAATGCAAACATTCTCATCCAGAATTTGAACTCTAGTTGACCAGTCTGTTTCTTACAATAATCACCATTACATCATGAGCAACACCATTTGATTACAAGATCACAGTAATTACAATTCCATGAGATTTATATTGAAAAGAATTATTTACATTTTTCTACATGAAAATAATTGAAATAAATCATTCTATTGGTTTTGATTTTGACCAATCCACTTGGAGTTAAAAGATATGAGAGATCCAAAATGAGTATCCATAAGTATTTTAAATACAATGAAAGTTAAGATTAAGTTCAGTCTAAGTCATATAGTAGTGGTCATTAATTTTGCTTTTGATGAGTAGTGCTTAGTGAAATGGTTATCATCTTAGGAAATGGAATTGGTAACCCAAGTTCAAATCCTAGATGAGGCCATTTGCATTTCACTTCAGGTTAATGCTTTTGGGAAAGGCATTAATCTATTCAAACTCCCCTCAGCTATGGGTAAATAGTAGGGCACACTGGGTTCTCTAGCCTTGGTTAGGCAACCAGTCTAGAAGAAAAAGTCTGAATTCAAACTAGCTTTACTTTGCTTAAGAAATGACTTTGTGTCACATCCTGCCTGTGGTGGAGGGGTTGGGTAAACACACAATTTTGTTTTTGAAACTTGCCTAAATGACCTTTGTCCTTCTATTTCTGTCATTTTGGGTGTAGTTTTGTCAATGTATCCTGGTTATTGACACAACTTCTGCATATCTACATTTCCTTGCCGTTCATCAGATGCAAAAAAATTCAGTCCCACCCCACGTAATAATGATTCACATCCTATTTGAAGCCAAGTGTGACTATTTGATTCCAATCTGACTGGATTTATTGGTTTCACACATTATCAACAAATCTGAAAGCTCAGCACTTAAGATGCACTTTACACTTTAAGAGAGAAAAAAACAACATTTGGTTGAATTCAATTTTATTAAGTTGCTAAACATCAGACATCAAGGAAGTATTTTTACTGAAGCAGGAAAACCATTTGTACATTAACAAAAATAGTTGTTATTATTATTATTATTATTATTATTTGTCTGCATGAATCTATTTATTAGAAAGAGACAAGATTTTCTTGTTTGAAAAATTTCAGTTTCAGATTCTCATTATCAAATAATATGGATAAAGTTTTCTCTAATGATCTGAAATTATTATTATTATTTTAGGGAAATGTTGCTCAACAGATAATTATTTGATTTCATGCACATTTAAGAATATTCCTGAATGTCTGAAATTCTGTTTCCTTACCTCTCAGTCTGCACTCAGTCTCTTGTAACAATAAACAAAATGTGTTTATTTTGTTCTATGCTATGATATGAATTATGTGAAGTAACAAGTTTCTGAGTTAATCATTGATTAAATTACTTTATATTTACAAAATAAAGGGATGTAATAAACAGGGTTAGCATGCAAGCGTATGGTGATGAGGAAAAGAACAGACACGGATTTTGAGTTTCAAAATTGTATTGAAAAATAACATGAGAACGGTGAAAAGCAGAAATTGAATTTAAGAGAGAAAGTCTGATTTTGTTGATAGTAGTACAATGACTAATAAAGTCAGTAAAAAATGTCAGGATGGCCGAGTCCGTCATTGTGTAGATGGAGAAATGGGCAGATGAACCTGTGGTAGTGGTTAGGTGTTGATTAGGTGGGCAAGTCTTGTGTTTTTAGTAGTCGTTAGTGGTTGTATCGTGTATCAGTCGGCATACGATATGGTATCGCTGAACGATGTGTAATTGTTTGTTTGTTGACTGCCTGTGAGGTCAGATTTGGATAGAGGTAGGTGAGGTAGGTGACCGCCTGTGATGTAGGTTTCCTTTCTGGTGTCGGCCCCATTGATGTGTGTGCGACTTGACGCCTGGATCTCTCTGACTTGTCGGCTTTTCAAAGCCGATTTTATATAGGCCTGTGTGATCCAAAGTTGGCTCACAGAAGCCTTTTTTGTTTTTTGGGGGGAGAGCTTTCGATTGGATGAAAATGTGTTTATTTACAAAATTATTTTATTTTTATTTTTTTTCTTGTTTTCCAACCGGAACTTCAATTGGAGCCTATGCGCAAAGAAGTGTTAAATTGGTAATTTCATTTTAGGCTTCCGGTTGGTGTCACAACTTATGTTTTTTTTGTTGTTGAGTGTGTGTATGTTTTTTATTGCGGTGTATGCACGAATTGAATTGGTAATTAGTGAATCGGGAGATATCTATTATTGTTTATGTAACAGGGACAAATATCTTAACTATATGACCTTATTGTATTTACAAATTATACACCAGTAGCTTCTTCAGGTGAACTTTTTATTCTTCAATTACATTTTCTCTATTTTAATAATTTTTTCAAATCCACAAAAAAAAAAGGCCCAGAAATAATATTGTTTAAAAGAAGAGCTTTATATTAAGCAGCTGCAATATATTTTTTGACTGAACTTTTGTTGTTCTATTCATGAAAACTTACAAGTAATTAAATAATTAGCAATTTTATTAATAATCAAAAACAAGAAGATATTTTGTTCTACCATTATTAATTTTAGATGTGTTTATTTCATTTGAATTTTAGTTGCTTTTCTTCTCATCTACTGAGAAATTATATTTTATTCTATTTCAAAATACTTTTACTTTCTCTGGTTGTTAAACATAATCAGAAAATAGTTCTATTTTTATGTTTTTCTATTTTAATTTATAAAATTAGGTAAATCATTTAGGAATATTAAAAACAGCAATGGTACTGATCACCAATGAACACCGGACAGTATATACTGTGTTTCAGAATAATTTTTACCAATTTTTACTTTCATAGTTGACTATCAAAATATATCTTACAATATTTACTATTTTTTAGAAATACCTATTTTTTTCATTTTCAGTTGTAAGCAATAATGGGATACCATATCAAATACCTTGCTAAAATCCAAATATAAAATATTCCTAAATGATTCCTTTCCATCAAAAAGACTTGATTTGGCATTAAATGACCCAAAAAGGGTTGATATGAAGTAAAACAAAAAACAACCAATACTTTCCAAAATATTAGATAGTGTTGATTTAACATTTATAAAACCATGTTGATTACACTTTATATCTTCCTCTGTAAAATTTAATATGTAATTTCTAATCAATTTTTCAAAAACATTATACAAGATACATGTTATATAAACTAGTGAATAATTATTTTTTAAATGTATTGAACCTTTTTTATGTAGTGGTATTACAATTGCAGTTATCCAAATATAATGAATCATTGCCTTGAAAGTAAATTGTTAACCAATTTTTTTATAAACAAATATAGTAGCCTATTACCACTGTCTAGTGGGTTTGATCCCAACGGGGTGCATTACATTTGTGCCAAATAAACTAAGCTTAATAAATAACTCTTGCAATATGTCATGGTTAGGCAATATGTTATATAAAAAGTGTCTATCCTCATTGGTAGAATAAAACTCTTGATCAATAAACACAAGTCTAATTCTTCTTAGAATGAATCATTTTGTAGAAATACTTCACATAACCACAGACAATAGAAGAAATGATTCTGAGATGACATATAAAATTACATGAAAAATGACCCTACTTGTAAAAAATTGAAGTCAAATAGCAATTG
Source organism: Doryteuthis pealeii (assembly GCA_023376005.1). Classification (NCBI taxonomy): domain Eukaryota; kingdom Metazoa; phylum Mollusca; class Cephalopoda; order Myopsida; family Loliginidae; genus Doryteuthis; species Doryteuthis pealeii. The sequence continues at coordinate 36,542,979 of CM042170.1, read as the reverse complement.
TCATTTGCAGTAGAGAAAGTTATCTTGGCTATAAGATAAAGAACTGGGAATCTTTTATTAAACATTTGGATAGAGCAATATCAGCAGCAGCAGCAGAATCTCAAAGGGTAACATTAAATGCTATTATGGCGTTGCAGTGTGTGAATAAAGATTTCTTTTATTCCCAATATTAGAAAGTGGAAAATTCTCATTTTGAATATCCTTCACTATTTGCAATGTATAGAGGCAGCAGGTAAATCTTTGCAGTTATAATAAGGATAAATAAGAAGAATTAACAAGTGTCACTACTACATTTACAACTCCTTTACATTAAACAAAGGATACATTTAAAAATTCAGAATGATTTTTGAAAATAAAACTCATCATCATTGTCAAGTAGTGCCAACAACATAGATTCCTTTGACTTTCTCTTGCCATCAGTCCCTAAAGGTCATTGCTCATGGTAGATCCTCTAGACGGCATTCAGCATCCACACAGGGCTGGTGAATTTTAAGTTTTTCCTGGCCAGACAATATTAGTGTATCCACAAGTAGGAGTCCATAGGAAAATGTTGTTGATAAGTTCATTCTTACTTCTCCAGCAGTGCCCAGCATGTCTTGTTTATCTTAGTTTGATGGTATGTGAGATGGGAGGTAAATGGTCATACAGCTGCTGTTTTGTAGGGTGTTGCTTACAAGATTTGTTCAAACCAATACATAGCATCCTTGTCTAGTTATTATCTAGCTTTTTTCTCCAAGCATTTCATTTGTCTAAGTGGTGTAACCATACAATAGTACTGAACAGAAATAGAACTAAATGACATAAATTTAATTGAATTGATGGACCCATAGCCAATGTTCAGAATGAGTTACTTGGGACTTAATGACATGAAATAACTTGATAGACAAAATTGATGATAATGCACAGAACCTTGAGATAATATTGACAGGTTCTCCATTAATAGAAAGTTGGCTGTGTGATGTTAACTCTAAAAAAGAAACCAGGAAGACAAAGTAGAGAAAGACAATGTCAACCAATGTGTGACAAAATGACAGTAGAGAATAAGTAATATTGTTTTAAAATCATTTCTATTGGATAGGACCATGTACAAAAACCTCTTAAGCAGCAACAACAACACAAAGATAATGTGATCCCCTAACCTCTAGGCATAAATTAACTCTAGATGGGTTAATATGCCATTAAATCAATCAGCCAACCAACTAATCAACAAAACATAAGAAGCAAAGCAAATATATGGGAAATTCAAAAGATAAGAGAAAAAAATACAAATGAAATAGTTGGGATATATCTCTGTAAAAATCATGTGAAACCCAAAACAGTCTTAGCAATAACAACTATAAAACAATATTTGAATAAACTAGGTAAAAACTTATAGAACCCAAGAAAGATTAATGTTTACATGAAGAGAGACAAAAGTGATGCATATTATTGGGAAAGCTATATACTGTCCAAAACAGAATACAAATGTAGACATGATTGGGCGGAAACAGTAATACTCTGCAAAGTATACTATTTATATCTAACCTTAAAAATAGATAGTATGAACAGAGATTTAAAGCTTTTTTCAAAATAAGGAATATGATATTCAGAAGACTGAACCTGGTCAATATTAATTTGTTAAACAGTGAAAGTAAACATTGAAAAACTTGAAAGAAAGTGAGAGAATAAACAAACAAGACATAACTCGAGAGTGATAGAAATTGTGTTGGGGTAGGTGGGGGTAAAAATTAATCGAGGCCTTCCACTCAGTTTGCACCTAAAAGGTAAAAATGCAATTTGTTCTTTCCTGTTTCTGTTAATCAGTTATTTTGGCTCACATCACCTTCAACAATACAGCAGCTTATTTGTTTAAAATTTTGAGAAGAGAAACTGCATCTGATCTGGAGTGGTAGTACCTGTTAGGGTCCTAGCTATGGGTCAAATAGATCTGTTTAAGAATTAAATAATCATATTCATAGGTTTCTGTACTTCTAACAAATAACTGCACAAAAATATTAATATAAATGTAAAATGAATGCAATTCCCTAACCTCTTGGCATAAAATAACCCAAAAGAGGTTGACATGCCATTAATATGAAGCAATCAATCTCTTCATAATGACCATTCATTTTGACTTACTGCATTTCATTCTCATTTCTGGAGTTTCCCTATTTTCCTGTCAGAAAGTTGTGCAAATAATAAAAGAATTTGCCATTGGAACCCCCCCCCCCAAAAAAAAAGCACTTGAAAATACCAGAAAATGTTTTAAAAATAGTATTTTATTATGGATTGCATTTTATTTCTAAGCAAAAGAATTACTTTTTGGTGGATCTAGAGTTCAATTTCTCATTCAATTATTGATTGTATAAAAAATATAAACTTTTATATTCAACTGAATTTCATCAAATTATCAAAGTCATCATTTTGTTTTATTCTTTTCTATTCTTCTTCCATGTCAAGTTAAATGTTCAATCCTTTTGATATATTTAAAATGAACATAAATGAGGTTTATTGTTTGCAGACAAAATTTATTAGCATTGGATAAAATTATCTATAATTCAATGAGGATTGTTGAAAGGAAACTTTTTGACAGAAGAAAGTGAAATTGTTTTGGTTGTAAAAAGTAAAACAAACAGGAAATAACTAATAATAAAAATCGCAAATATGAAGAAATGAAAGGAGAGTAGAAGAGTTTTACATTCCGTTTATGTAATGATATCCAATTGAATTCTGGAGAGTCATCAGAAATCATATTTTTGCTTTCCTCTTTTGAAAATATTTTTAGATGATATTTATTTTGAGAATAGAAAGGTTTCATTCTATCTTATTTTATGGTAGTTTTTTATACAACTAATTTGATTTTTTTTTTTTTTCAATTTCTAGAAATTCTTGTTTTTTAGGAATTATGCTTTGATGAAAAATATTCATCAAGAAATTGTTTTGCTCTTGTAAAAAAGATTAAGAAACATGATAAAAATTGCCTGGTAGAAATATTTTTGCAATTCATTGATATTCACAATTATATTTTACAATTGATATTTACTTTGATTTTCCTTTTAAATATATTTTGATAAGTTTTGGTGTAGTGAGCATTTTTCTACAGAAACACTACACCAATAAAAAAAGTTCAAGATCCCAAATCCATTCTACTACAACTTCGGGTGCAGAAGAAGATCAAACAGATCTACCTCACCTGCCACCAAAAAATGTTTGTTTTCCATATTTATCTTTATTTAATGGAGAATAGAATTCATAATTCAAATATAAAACAAAAGTCTCCTTTTTGGACTAATTTCAGATGAATCAATGTTTTATATTCATAATATTTAATTTATAAATTTCCATTTTTTATTGATATCCTCTGCTAGATATATCTCTCATACTGTATTTAGCATTCCATCATGGTGTAATGGTTAGCAAACTAATCTCATAGATCCATTACTACTGAATAGTGAGTTTGATTCTTGCTGTATGCTTCATATTTGTGACTTTGTGCCCTATATTAGTAGACAAGATTAACCAGTCTTTCTTTCTTTAACCAGACAATCCAAGTAACTTGGTAAGCCAGTAATAAAAGCTTTACATCTGAATTGTTCACTTGTTTTCTATGCCAGCCTTTGTGCCCTCTGATATATGCCTAAGTGGTAACATGGCATAACCAGTCTTGCTAGCCACTCACGCTACACACACATTAGCAAAAAAACACTTGTTAGAGTATTACAAAGATGTAGCCCATAGATATTTCTTTTTAAATTTATTCAAAATTTTCTTTTTTTTATATTTGTAAATGAATATATTTTTATTATTAGTAAATCAATTAGAAATATCTGTTGATATCATGTTGATAATTTGAAGAGATTCTCTGCATTTCCATGACTATTTTGTAGTCCAATTTTGGTCAAATTTCATATATTGTGTGACCCAGGGTTGGCCTTCACAAGCCCTGAACTCTCCAAGATTGTTTGGAGGTGGATTTTATACATATTCTATGAATACTTCTTTATGGAAATTGACTTGTAGTAAAGTGGAGGTTCATATATCTTAAATGAATTCTTCTTTATGAAAATTGACTTGTAATATCATAGATTGGTGGGGTGAGCATGAAATCCTCAAACTAGCCTTGGGGTGACCTCTCCTATGATGTGCAGCAGAAAAAATAATTTGAATAAAAGTTATAACTGTGATTTCTCAATTGGAAGAAAAGCCATAATATATCTTTATATTTTTATTGTTATCATTTAGCTTATCTGGAAGGTCTTGCTGTACAGAGAGATTTATCTGTGGTTTGATGTCAAAATTCTGTTTAAAAAAAAACAAATTTCCAGTAACTTATACTCAGTAAGAACTGACCCTGTGAGGTTCAGTACTCCAAATAAAAGACATAACAAGAAACTAGCAAAACAAGAGAAATTCTTCCTTAAATACATTAATATACAGAAATCAAATATTTTGGAAAAAAAAAAAAAACTGAGGTAAAAGGTGATATCAAGAAAAGTGAGTATGGTACTAAGTTTGCAAAATAGGATGATATCATGCTGGAATTACACTGACCCTGCCAAATGGCCTTACTTTTTCAAGGGATAATTTATACCAGCTTATAAATACAATATGAACTGCAGCAGATTTTATCTTTATCCCAAAGAATCAAGTGTTGAAGAAGTATGCTAACAATTGTTGATATATTCAACTTCAAAAGATATGAGGTCTGTTTTTTTTTACTGTAAGTAAAAACAAAAATAGAATTGTGTATCCTCACTACAAAAAAAAAAAAAGAAGAAAACAAAAAACAAATAAAAAATCAGGTTCAAATGACTGAAAGAACATTGGAGCAATTATTTCTTCATATGAAAGAAACATTTACTGTTTAGAAAATGATCAAGCCTGGCTGTCATGAATTTGAATTGCATTTTTTTAAAGGAAAAATAACTGAATGTTATTAACCAGCCACATTTTAGACAGGAGTAATAATATTGAAAAATCTTAGGATGTATTATTTTGATTTTTCAGACTGTTGTCCTCATCTTAGACCAATAATTGAAAAGGACAGATTAAATTGTTTTAAAAGTAAATTACTTTAAAAATTAAAATATTGAAGAATAACTGATACCATTGGATTTTAGACTTACAATTATACAAGAAACGCCAATAAACAATATATATTTTTTCCTTTTAAATGATTGTGATGCTATTCAGATTGATGGGCATGCAAAAACAATGATCCATTATTTAAATGAGATCTTTATAAGTACTTCAACACTTTGTTTGCTCAACAGTCAAACTATTCAAAATGATTTCCCAAGCTGAATCATTGCTATGCTCAGATAGACAAGGAACACCTGAAGAAGGCCCAAGGGTATAATAGCTGAAACACTAGGGATTTATATTTCACAATAAAGATGAGGTTAACAGTCTGAAAAATCAAAATAATACATATCAAGCCTCATCTCAAACATTCAGACAAATAAAATCTTAGAATGTGAGTGGCTAACAGTTATTGGTAATGGTTGGTGCTAGCAGGGCCAGTGATAGGGTCCTTTACCCCCACTTGAATCTACGCTATAGCTCTACAATATTAGTATCCAATGATACATTAAGACTGAACAAATATAAGGAAAGACCAGAAAAGCTCATACACACAAACATAAAAATCCAAGGGAGACATTTTATTGTCTCTCTACATTGCCAAAGAGACACCAAAATATCAAAAGAAGAAAGTAGATTTCCATTATACTGTTTTTAACCTGACTATACAATCTGTTGAAAAGAGATTCCAACATCTACTACAATATCATTATGTATTTGACTTTGTGTATAAAGGAAAAGTCTAAAGATCTACTTGAGGATTGCAAGAATGAGGAGAGATTATTGATGCACAATGAAAACAAAGGTATTGATGCTGAACATGAGTGTTACAAAATTGTGGCAATAGCTTGAAGACTCCCAACAACTATGCCAGCACAACAAGTACTTCTTTTCCTACTATTAACAATAAAAACCCTTAGATGATGTTTCCATTGATCTAAGGATCTTTCTCACACTTCCAATATCAGTGGCAGGTGGTGAATGTAGTTTCTCAAAGAAACTATGTTCACCACCTGCTACACAGAGTATATGTGCATTTTATAAAAACACACACATATATACTCTGGAAAAGAGGCTAGTTGCCAAGGCAACTTGATCAATTGAACATGCTGACCTATCAGCACTTGATCTGGCTAAATTAGCAAAAAGGAAAAAACAAAAAATATTAAGGGAACCCATGTAAAGTGAAATGCTGATATCCTTGAAATTGAAACTTATATGAAATATATTTCCCTTGTGGTTTGCTTGTTTCTCTAACTGTAAGCAAAATATTGGTAATATTGTACTTATTCTTGAAATTTAAAATAAATTTAACATATTTATATTGAGATGTTTAGACAACCACCTTTTTTCTTCCTCCTTCTTGTCCTCTCTCTCACACACACACACACAAATACACACACACACACACACACACACATATATATATATATATATATATATATATATATATTAATACTTTTACACTTTTTAAAAAGTTGTATTTAATAATAATCTAATTTCATTTTCAAAAAGGTTTTTATCATAATGAATATTTTATAATGAATTTCAAATTTCCTTGTAATAGATATTTCTTCAGAAAGAACCACTTGATTATATAAATATTTATATATTTTTTTACTTTTCTCATAGAATTTTTTTTTTTGCTTGGCATTTTCACACTCCACTCAGCACTTTTGTCTTTCTTTCTTTCATCTTTTTTTTGTTTTTTGTTTTCTTCCTTTTTACTTTCCTCTTTCTTTCTCTTTCATACATTATTCTTTCTTTTTTTTCCATTCCAATTTTCTTTTCAAATGTCTTTCTTTCTTAATTTCTTTTTTCTTCTTCCCCTCTTTCTTTCTTTCTTTATTTCCAATTTCTTTCTTTCTTATTCTATGGTCCACATTTTCTTTCCTTCATTGATTTCTTCTTCCTTTCCTTCATTAATCATTTTCTTTATTTCTTGTTGTTTCCTTTCAAACTAAATGGAAAAAAAACCCACTTAAGAAACTACACAAAGCATGTAAATATGAACACAATCAACATGATTTGCAAATCTCTTGGCATAAAATAGCCCTAGACAGGTTGATATACCATTAAAATCAATCAATCAATCAATCCGGTAAGGAAGGCTGAAGGTTACATGACTAAAACATTAAGAAAAAATAAACAACAAAGGCATGTAAAATAATCCTGCTAAACAACAAACAATTTCTAACAAAATTCAGAGAAATTTATTTAGATTATATGAAAAATAAAATTAAGTTTTATTCTTTATTGGCCCAATTGCAGTAAGATAATTCCAACACTAAGAAATATTTGTTGGTTAACCATTTTTAACTTTGTTGGGGCTACACAGTGTAACTGGGCTGCATGAAATTGACATATATTTTCTTTCATATTTTTTTCCTTTCTTACTGACTGTTTCAAAACCTGAAAACATCATTTATCTCCCCTTAACTCACGCTTTTAGACATACAAAAGATTTACAGAATTAACAATTTAAAGACAGTTCTAAGTACTTATTTACGTGAATTCTGTCAACTGTTATGGTTTGTTTCCATTTGTGAAACACTTAAGCGATGATTTATAAGTAGTTTACTTTTTGCATTAAAATCAATAATCATTTTTAATTAATATCCACATTTTTTATTTAATAAAAATGTTTAATATTTATTTATTCAAATATTACTGATTTTAAAACCTCTTACCATGGGTTGGTATGGACAAAATTTTGCTATGACAGCACTTCCTCTTTTCTTTAAACTTTTAGAAAAAGTTATAAACTGTAAATTGTCAATTTTTTAATTTTTTCCTTTAAGAACAGAGCTTAAACTTACATGTAATTTTTTTTCTATGAATTTCTTAATTATAACAATAAAAATAAATCACATTGAAAAGAGCACATTATCAAGCCAACAAAAATGCATCATTTTGATAGATACAGATTTTTAATTATAAAATCATCCCATTTTAAAGACTGTAAAACAAATAATTTTTACATTTCTTTTTAATCCTTCCTCTTTATAATACAACAGAAAGTTTCATTCATTTTTCCGAGTTCTGTTGAATTTTAAATCTTGGGGATTAAAAACACAAGGCCATACCTTGTACAAAAACATGTACCATTAAAAAAAAATCCTCTAAATCTGCTAATTATTTGATTTTAATACAATTTTCAGTATTTAAAGCAATTAATGATGAGTTGGTTTTTTTTAAAGATATTTCTTCAAAATTCTATAGACAAGGTTTATCTTTTATTGTTTTGAATCTTTTAATGAAAGTAGATGTGAATGATTTTTACATGTTATAAAGATAATCCCATACGATTTACTTATGGGGTGGCATTTCATAGACAGCATTGTTTTTTGGTTTGAACTTTTTTTTTACAAATATTTTTCTATGAAATATTATTTCTTTCTTTTCTTCCTCACTTTTACCTTAATTACAAAAACACTTACAGTACTTTATATACTATGTTTAAAATATGTTTTTTTTTTCCGCTATTTATGAAATATACAAACTTTATCTTTATTATTTTTTTATCTTTATTATTTTTTGATAAACTGTTGCAAAAATGAATGAAATAAAATTTAAAATGCAATTGTTTTAAATTGTAATAAATGTTGTCCATCCATCACTTATTTTATCATTTAAAAAAATAAGATTTGTATATTACTGGTGTTAATTTGTTATCATAAATGGTATCCCCACTCATCATATATAAAACACAAATAAAACATGATAATTTGATCGGCAATTGTGTGTATACTAGTATAGACACAATAAAACATTCACTTTTAAAATGATATTTTGCCAAACAATCTTCACACAATCGTACAAAACTGACAAAAATGTCACTCAGCCTTTGTGACATTGGCAACAAAATGTAAAAGAATCAAATCAATGGATTTTAATGGTTGTAACCTTGTCACTACACTTTTTTTTCCATTTCTATACGTTTTAAGGTTTCAAATTTCTTCAAATACTTCATCTAAATTTTTGAAAATTGACAGAATTAAAAAAAATACTTAAAAAAGATTTCCATTTATAATCTTACCTATAATTAAGGTTTATCGCTAAATTGATTAATGGATCCACCAAAACATTCCCATGATAAACACGGCTTTCCACTGGCCAAGGGTTAATTTTATTGATAGGTTGGTTTCATATCATTTGACAACATTTCAGAATGACAATCGATTAAATCAAATTTACTCATCTATTCTCCAACTCTCATCTTTGATTTTCATATAAAACATCTGTTGTTTTGTTTTCATTTAAATTCAAGTTGTCAAATTTATATTCATTTTATTTGTGTGTGTGTGTGTGTGTGTGTGTGTGTGTGAGTATCTAGCTTTACCTTGAGTGAAAAATAGTCTGGCACCAGCCCTGCATCTACCCATATTTCAATTGCCAGACCAACACACACACACACACACACACACACACACTGCAATTTAGGGTCAACTAATATGGCCACACTCAATAAATTTCTAGGATGTTTACAACAAAATTTAAAGAATAAACTTTTATTTAATAACTTTAATTCAAATTTAATCAATGTATACTTCTTTAAAGAAAGGGAAAAAAACAGTAAAAGTATTTTAATTACTTTCTTGAGATTGCAAGAAAGCATTGTTATATCAAGTTTTGGAGATATGCAGATTTAATTGATCTTTTTATAAGGATATTGAAGACCAAACTTGATGGTTTAAAATGCTGCAGCTTCTACACTCCTCTCTTAATCTCGTTCTACATAGAACATAAATCATAGAAGCTAAAAATGGTTTAGCTTCTATGATTTATGAAGTAGGCATTCATGGCACACAAAAAAAGACTGGTTATCATTGTAGGAAGTATCCAAATTCAAATTCTGAATGAAGCTGTTTGCATTTCACATAGTGCTAATACCCTTGGGGAAAGTATGAATTCAATTATTCTCACTTCAGCTATAGGTAAATAGTAAGACAGACTGGGCTCTCACTAAGGTATGGCAACCAATCTAGGAGAAGAAAACTCTGAATTCAAAACAGTTATAATCCTGAAGAGAGATAGGCCCCAAAACACAGAACAAACCAAGTTATTGGACAAGTGAGAGAATAAATGTAACCACAACCAACTCTTGTTTTACAGTGGAAAATAATACATTCCTTTCAGCCTAAAGATGTCTTCTTAAAACTGATTGCAGAAAAATACATTCAGAGTAATATCTGAGTTTATTTAAACTTAAAAAAAAAGATATTGATTAGAAGAACTTTAGGATGAAACTAATCAAAATCAAAATCTCTTAAATATTCCAAGAAAAATTCATTTTGGGTTTAAACTGAATCTTATAAGAGAGTTGATAATAAATTTGAATTTCATGGAAATTAACTTTAATTTTCTATCTTAATCATGTTAAGCAATGTTCAGTTTGGTAATTATCAAATGAATGACTATTTAAAATGAGACATTTCATTCTCTTCAAGCTGCAGGAAATTTCCCCTCAAAGAAACTTTACATCTTAGATGACATTGTAAATAATATTAGTGTCTCTACATGAACAGAATTTGAAAAAAATGACACAATTCTGACAATTTTTTAGTGGAATTTAACAGGTTTGAATTCAGAGATTCCCTTTTTCTAGACTGGTTGCCTAACCCAGGTTAAAGTGCCCAGTCTGTCCTATGATTTTACCCATAGCTGGAAGGAGAATAGTTGGATTCATACCTTTTCAAGGGTATTAGCACTATGTGAAATGCAAACAACATCACCAAGGATTTGAACTTGCCATGTCCAATTCCTATGCCATTACAGCACAGACGGCTTCATGCCAATATCTTGTAACTTAAAAAGTTCTAGAAAACTCTGATCAATTCATTCAACTGAACGATAAGGTACTGTGTGAATAATTAAATGGAAAATTATCTGGTCCTAAAGGAAATATTGACATCACACACTTGAAAATTCTCCTTGATATAACTTTTGGTTTCTCTGTAAGAAATCTATTGAGCGTGGCCAAGTAAGCCTTTATATTACCAAGGTTAATCTGGTCTGATCTTATCCAAAACCAATACAGCCAGTTGAATGAATTTGAGTAGTCAGTGCCAAACCAACGTCCATTGCTTTTGGCCATTATCACTTTAGATTTAGTTAGCTTTATGTTATTGCAATTCTCACATTCTGGAGCAGGATTAATTCAAAGATAAGGATTATAATCTGGCTGGTAGGGGAATCAATTCGGCCAAGATCCTAATCCTGATCTAAGATTACGTGCCATTGGCACATTTTTGTTGAAATGTCTCATGGTTTAATCTACTGATAACTTGCCTATTTTCTGCTACGCATTGTTCGACTGGTCTTGCAATGATAAGATTTCAACACAAGTCTATAAATTTATTGCTACAATGAATAAATAAATAAAATTATTACTGGCTTGCCTACCACTGGCCAATCTTGAAGATTTTTGTTGTCATTTCAAAGTTAAATTTATTAAACTCAGGGAAACTTGTTCCAAATTATAGGAATTAATGGCACAATGCTTGTAAAAAGTTGAAGATGTAACTGTTTCTTCTTTTTGCCCATGTTTTTGTATTCTTATACTTAATTATTATTTTTATTATTTTCTATCACTACACACTGGATTAGTATCATTAAGTACCATGGAGTACCATAATTATTTGTGCATAACTTGCACTCATAACTTTGGACACAAAAATCTGGAAAAATAATGCATCTTCTACACAAATAATTATGGTACACAGTATCTATAAAATCAATGTTCTAATTTCTAACTTAATAAAATCTTTCATGAGATCATTGTTTTTAGATCCTATAAAGGATTAAAACAAAAACCTTAAGGATTACAATCCTTATAAAATGTCAGCAAATTAAAATAAAATTCAACTAGATAATTTTTCCTTCGGGTTAAACCTACAGTGTCTGCAGATAACAAAAACTATTCAATACAAACAGAGACTTGTGATTATTTATTTATTTTTTAGTTTGGTAGCATTTTGTATTTTATTCATCTAAGTTAATATTTGAAAGTATTTTTAGTAGACAATAGTTTTTACAATTTATTTTATATTAGTGGGTATATTGTTCTAGATTTTTACACTTATTCTTGAAAAAGATTCTATTTGTTTCTTTATTCTTGAATATTTTACTTTACACTTTGATGTATGACGGTCATTCAATAAATAAGAATATTGCACTAAGAAGCACTGTTTATAATTGTATCTTTTTCAAGGAAATCACTCAAAAGTCTTTCAACATGACCTTCTTTATTGACGGTTGTGTCTGAAACTTTTTTATTTACCAGAGAGTCAGTGTGTTTCCACTCTATGATCTGTCTTTTTGACTTAGGCTCATTGGGGCAAAGTGTTTAGCCCATTTGTAAACATTTTTTTAGACAAATATGCTTTACCATATACATTACACATTCTTCTATAAATTTCATATGGTTTACACTTCTTAGCCACCAAATATTTTATGACAGACTTCTGTTCATGCCTGGAGGACTCTGTTTGATTTGCTACCATTTTGAATTGCCTCAAAACAGATATTTTTGATAGATTAAAATCCTTTTATGCTATAAGCCAATTTCAAACAATGCAGAGTTTATATTTATTGACAAAAAATTGTGAAAAATATTTTTATTTTGCTTTCTTTAAAAAAAATTCCCCTTATTAATTGAATGTTTCTCATATAATAGGTCCCTCTTCAAAAAATCTTCCTTATTTACTGAATGCCCCTCATATATATAACACTGGTCAACAATAAAAAATATTGGTGACACCATTTTAGCCAATTTGAAGGCACTGATACTAAAAAAATGACCTTACTTTTACTTGGTTAGCTACCATTTTTGCTATACAGAAATGTCTCATTTTTGGAAAAAAAAAAAGTATATATATATATATTATGACAATATTTCTCAAAATAAAATCATAGAAATTTTTCAATTCCTATCTAAACCAACAAATATTGGTCTGCTTATTGCAATAACAATCAGATCCTAAGTCTTTAAAAATAACACTATTGAATATACCAAAACCAACAAAATTTTCATCAAATCATTTAATAAACTAACAGCAGAAATAAAACCTTTGTGAACATATGGTAAACATTTTCTTTCTTGATTGTCTGTCATTTCAATGTTATTTAAGTCTCTTTTGATACTCCAGCAATAGTCAGCCATTATTCATTTGTCCCATTTTCCCTTTCTCTTCCATTCTTTTAATATCCTGATGGAATCATTCTTCTTGCTCATCACTCACATTGCCAAAATTATCTTTAAATTTATCTTGATGTCAAAAATGAACCTTAATATTTATATTAATGCCTGTAGATTTTCAACAGCTTTTCCACTAACTCCTTGTAGTTTTCAACTCAGTGTTTGCCTAAGAAGTTTTTCACCACATCAACAAACAATATCTAAGCACTTAATTCAGAGTCATTCATTGAATTCATCATCCTTAATGAGTTTCCTGATGTCAAGACCTTTGGATTTTTTCAGTGATAAGTCTTGGAAACAATTTATATATATATGCTCAAAACATTTATTTTCTTTGTTGAGTGATTTTACATACTGTTTCATTAATCCCAACTTGATATGCAAGGAAAGGGAAGATGATTTTTTTTCTTTCAGAATTAGTGTTGCACTTATAACTTTCTTTTCACCAACCTTCAACTCTCACGGTGGCCAATCCTTTTCCAGTATTCCTCTTTTGCTTATTGTTCTACATGGGAATTTCATGTAGCCACTTTGTTGACCAAGCAGGAAATTTACTATTTTCAAATTGACACATAACATCCATTTATGTTTGGTGTAGTCAATCTGTTCCTTAACCTGTTCGATGGCATCATGTTTTTCTTTTGATGTTGTTGAATTACCAATAGGTATTAGCATATTTACATATTGTTATTATGGAACAAACAACATTTCAAACTGTTTTGAACTATCAATGAACATTTTCCATTGATCAGGATCAAATTAATAACACAAACATCACTTTGGCAATTGATTTGATGTTCCTAATCCAACATGAAGGGCAGATGTTAGGGTGAAACAATTTTCATGATGTTTATTATGTACAATGAAATAGGTGCATTTAATTGGGATGTCTTTAGTTGGAATTCTTTCCAACTGTGAAAACAAAATCTCTCAATGTGATTGGTTTCCTTCTGTAATGAAGGGATAAAAGTGATGGGATAAATTTATGAACATCAAACAGAACATTTTAGGGTTTAATCTTTTTTATGTCACCTTAATTATCAGGTTTACTAAAGTTTATTACTGATAAAGTTTATCAGGTATCTTGAATTTTGACAAAAGCTTGGAAAAATTTGGTACTTCTATTTTAAAATTTTTGACTCAAAAACATTTTTTTCTTATAAAAATAGTTTATTTCAAGTGGCTGACATAAAATGCTTGGCCTATTAAAATTTGATGGGTTACTATGACCTTTATTAACTAAATTTTGCCATTAGTCAAGATTGTAAATTGAAGTTTGTTCCAAAAATGAGCAATTTAGATACAGCAAAAACGGCAGCAAACCATGAAAAACTAAGGTCATTTTCGGAATCAGCACTATCAGATTTTCTAAAAAATGTGTTTTGTTTCTTGGCATTTAAAATCATGTTGACCAATGTAATAGGTCCCTCCTCAGTCAAAAAATCTCCCTCATTTATTGAATGACCCTTGTATATATAATAGGCCCCTCCTCAGTCAAAAAGAAATTCCCTTATTTATTGAATGACCCTTGTATATATAATAGGTCCCTCCTCAATCAAAAAAGTTCCCCTTATTTATTGAATGACCCTTGTATATATAATAGGTCCCTCCTCATTCAAAAAGAAATTCCCTTATTTATTTATTGAATGACTCTTGTACATAGAAAAGTTTGTGATAGTAACTAATGAATAATAAAGGAAGCAAACAAGAATTTTTTTTTTTTCATGATAAAATTGCATACTATCTCCACAAAAGTGCATTCTTAGCAAAAATTCATTGTTCATTTGAATCAATTCAATGTCTTTATTCATTTCATGTCTAGAACCAAAAAAAAAAAAAAGGAAAAAAGAAAAGAAAAAATCTTTCCCCCATAAAAAATGTGTAAAGCAAAACATGAAAAGCAAATTTGTTTTGAATATAAATATATCTTTATTGCTTTGCTTGAGAAAAAAGAAAAATAATAGCAGAAAATCCTTATTTGGTGTTGATGCAAAGAATATTAAACGGACAAAATATAATTGGATAAAAAGTTTATTGAGAATAAAGAAAAGAACTGTTGATTCATAACCAAAACATTTTCAAAAAATCAAGAATTATTATCCGAGTTTCTTCAATATTAGTCGGGGGTCAAGTCAGAATTATCCATAATATTTGATTTGGAAAGTTTAGATTTTTTTCCTCTTTTTTAGATTCTGAATATAAATATATATATGAAAACCTTTCCATAATTGACAAAGACTTTTCACAACCTACCTATACATATATGCACTCTTGTGAACATATGTATAGATATATTCATGTATACAAAACTACATACATGTATATGTAATGTTGTATGTAGAGCAAAAAGATTCAAAAAGCACTTAAGATATTATTTATTTGAGAAAAATAAGTATTCAGAATGGAAAATTCACAATAGCAACAAATTTAATAAAACATTCAATAAAGGTTATAATTTCATTTTCAGTGGTATGCAAATGGAATCATGTTGATTCTTGATAGAATTCAAATAGAAATTTACTTTTCCTGACATGTAAATATGAGAAGGAGATTTCTTTTTTGAATTTATTATTTTGGAAAATTGATTCCAAAATACAACAAAAATGGGTTAATTATAGTGTTTCGTAACAATTCAGTATTTATAAAGTTGTGGTATACAAATATATTTCTAAGATTTTTTGTTTTGATATTATTTAATTAATTTGTTTAATTATTTCTTTGCTGATTAATTGTTTCAGAAAAATTATTTGAAACCTCATTGAGTTTTAAGTTTTGAAATATTCATTTTATCCAACAGTTTGTTCTCAACCTTTTTCCATTGATGGCTCCCTTTTGATTGATGAGTTTTTCAATGTGCACCTCCTACTTTGACAAAAGCTCATTACCAGTTAAATAAAATAAACTTTTTTGGACAAAAAAAAATTCTGCCCATAGAATGCACACACAAATTTGAAATACTATTCAAAATTTAAGAAAATAAAGTTATGCAAAATAAAAAATTTCTGCACATGAATTTTACTTAAATGCACACTGGTAACATAAAAAATATTTGAAAATTATTTGATAATACATAATTTAATACATAATACATAATACATAATTAATACATAATTTAAGTTTATTAGAACTAAAATATAGAGAGCAACAGGGTTGAAGCATTGTGTCCCTTTTCACTTAGGGTTCCCCAACTTTAAAAATTCTCACAATTTCTCAGATTTATAGTTCTTAATGTTATTGAAAGTAAAAATGCACTAGATATGAGTTACAAGAAAAAAATTCTGGAAATATTTAATTTTAATGGAAGAAAATTGCCTGTTCCTTTCATTTCTTTTTTTAAAAGGAAATTCTGCATTTGGGGAAAGGTATAAACTAATAATCAATTATTTTCTTAAAATAACCTAAAAAAATTAAAAAGAAAAAAAACCAAAACTTTTATTTCTTTATATAATCTTTATTGAGCACACATTACAAGATAATTAAAAAATGAAACAATATAATAGGGTTCTATTTAAGAGCTCTTAGATGTATTTAAATACATTGAAAATACTTTTAAATCTCACTACTGTCCAATTTCTTTTATACACAAAGCTCAAAGAAAAGCATATGAAATAGATTCTAACAAACACAAAAAAACTCGAAAAACAAAACAAGTGAATACTAAAAGAAATAATCATATCAAAATAGAATTCAATAGATATGTAATTGTGCCCCTGAAAATAATACATAATATAATTGACAGACTCTTTTTTAAATGAGGCCTTCAAGTTGTTAAAAGTTCATCTAAAACAATTAGGGACATAATTAATATAGTAGATAACAAAACTACATTAGAACCAGGTATTTATTTATATTATTCCCTTAAGAATTATTAAAAAAGTTAATGTTAGAGAAACTTCAAGATACCTTCAAAACTGCTTATATGAACATATTTATACTTTAAAATGCATATGTATATATGCATATATATATATATGGAAATACGATGAGGAAATTAATCCGACAATATGTGAAGAAAATATTTTCAAAAAATATAGCAAACACAGGATGTTATGATCAGAGGAAACAATTTCATGTGTCTATACTTAAGTATTTCGGTATTAAACCATCATCAAGACACTGTTACAGAAATTTTTGTGAGGAAAAAAATATAAATAACGTAATATGTCTATGCATGCGTATATATATATATATATGTATATATATATATAAACAAATTTTTGGTACAGCTGAATTTATATAGGATTTAAAAAAATAATAACATACTTTTATTTTTAATGAAAACACACAATGCTGTTAAAATGAAAATATTTTATATCATATTCATAGCTAATATTGAACAATATTTCGATTTATAAAAATCATCATCAGAGCTTGTTATTAATCCGGACTCATTGAGAGAGAAGCAGAAAATAATCTAAATTCAAAACGAAAGCATTGATGTTCCCAAAAACGTTCAAGTCATGCGATCGTTTCGTCATTAGCACATCCTCTATGTGTTTCTCCACCAACAACATAATTGTATATCTTTAGTGTAACAGTTTTCGAAAGAAGACATATTTCAAATTCAAACATAGAAAAAATCTATTTTTCAAAAAGAAAGAGTCTTAACCCGTTCATGGTCAGCCTGCAACAAATTTTTTCAGAAAAGAAATATTTTTCAACCATTATTTTTTTTGTTTTTAATGTAAAGCTGATAAGCTCTCGATGAGTCTGGAATAATAACAAGCTCTGATGATGATTTTTATATATATACACACTTTTAAAAGGAGGATAACTGCATTTGTTATGCATCAATAGGAAAAATCACAATTTTAATTTAAAAGAGGCTTGAATGTTAAATTATAATCAGATCAAGAAATATCAAAAATTTATAGAAGTTGCCGTAATCTATTTGTATCAAACAATCTAACAAAAAGCTGGATTTTATATGTCCACTTTTATAGCAAGATTAATATTAAAATAAAACAATATTCCACGTAACTTAAATGATTAGAATAACAAAACTTCTTTCCAACATTTTCTAATTTTAATTTGACATGATATTTCTTTTCATACAAAACAGGAATATTTTCAAATTCTTTATTTCATAGCTGAAATAATGGCACAATTGGTTTTCTTATTTGATTTTTCTTTTATTCTGTTGGATATTTTCTCTCTCTTTCTCTCTCTCTCCCATATCTATTATTATACAAAAGTTGAGTGAATCAATGATTGTTTGCCTAAGGCTTTTTTCCTGTTTAGTTTAATGACACAAAATACATACTAAGATATTCCTTATGTGGAATTGAGTTATGTTTGAAGAAAACATTTTTCATCCTTTTAATTAGCAGTAATTTGCAATTAAGTCATAAAGTAATGCATGTCTTTACATCTATCTGTCAATTTCCCCCTCTCTATATATATATATCTTCATTAACCACTCTCTGTATAGTTTAGTACCACTGTAAGATAAAACAAAAGATTAATGTCAAAAGTGAGACTGACCCACTGTCTTTGATTGTTACTATTCCAAAGTCAGGGCTATCACCACTTCTTATGTACACTACAAATAAATTGTCTTAAATTGAAAAAGATACAAGTTTTTCATAACTAAAACTCAGACTTAATTCAAATTAGCTTATTTTTGTAATAAAATCCTGGTTTATGATGTTTTGAGATTAAAAATTGTACAAATTAAAGAAACCCCTACCCCGCAATACCGAGATAAACATTATGGTTATTCACTGACACTTATTACGATAACTTATTACATTTTTAATATAATACTTTTAATATGTTAACATATTCTTCATTTTTTAGATTTGATTTCATGTTTTGCACAGATTTTAATACAAAACAATAAAAAATCATAAGTTTGTTACAAAATAATTTGATATGAATTTATTAAATTCTCAGCTTCAGTTATTTGAATTTCTTGGAAAATAACTTCTGACAATAATGTTATAATAATTTCAGACCAAGTCACCAACCAGCATCCCAGCCCAGATCAGTTTTGAAAGGAACTAAATTTTGCTTTTCACCGGTTGTCAGTAAAAAAAATCAGCAGCAAATAAAAACGAAAAAGATTTCGCTATCAAATTTTAATTCTAAGATATTCTAACATTCTGAAATAGGGTTAGTGGTTAGGGTTGGGGTTAGCAATTTCTATTATAACCTTATGATATACTTTTTTATAAATCTTTTTTATTAACTATCCATAGAGACACATGGAAAATAAATAAATGTGTCTTTTGTTCTAAGTTTTATTTTTTTAAATAACAATATTAATTTATCTTTAGTGCAAAATTAATTTTTTCACATATGCTAACAACAAAAACATGAAATAACTAATTTTTTATTAAAATCAAAAATTATTTTAGTACAAAAACGTGCCTTTCATTTTTTATTGGCTGCTGATTTTGTTTACTGACAACCGGTGTAAAGCAAAATTCAGTTTCTTTCAAAACTGATCTGGGCTGGGGTGCCTGTTGGTGACATGATTTCATTTATTCTTTAAGTAAATAAACTGTATTTTCTGTTAGAAAATCATTCTGACGCTTATGTTTTATGTTTTTTAAGAAAAATCATAGCTGGCCCTATTCCTAACCCTAAAACCCTGGAAAATTGTTTTTTAAAGAAAAATCATAGCTGAAACTGACTTTTTTTTTTTTTTTTCTTCTAGTAATTTTTATAGTCTTCTTTAAATAAATGAGAACAAACATTAGTAAAAATTTTCTAATTTATAAAAATCTTGGAAAATATGTCTGATTTTTGGTAATTGTTTGAAAATTAAAACAAGAGTAGCAAAGTTTTTGGAGTTTCCTTAAAGTATTAATGGTTGTATAATGAAACAGTGTATCCAGCTCCAGTATAATAAGCCATCACTCTGAACTTCTACCATTAAGGAATATATAGTGTTCAAATGTATGTTATAATGTGAACTGAGGAGGATGAAAAAGTGTTGATAGAAAATTTCTTCTAAATTCAGAGAGCTTTTAACAAGAAGGACCTAAAATTGTTCTACAGCCTGCTGTATGAAGTTTTTGGTCCACTAACTTCTCCCATTGCTCCAAGGTCAAGGGACAACACCACCATTATCAAATAACCAGAAAAAATCCTCCAGCAATGGCAACTGCACTTCCCCAATTTATTTGATAATCCTTCAGTAATCAGTGCTGATGTTCTGGAGAGTCTTCCTCAATGTGAGACCAAATTTGAGATGGACCAATTGCCATATTATGCAGAAATTGAAATGGCAATGAATTAACACTGGTAGGGCACCTGGATTAGATGGCATTCAAGTTGAACTGTTGAAAGTGAAAAATGAAGATGTTAAACATGCTATGTTTGATCTCATCACTGAATGCTGGGATGGATCTCTTTTACCAAATGATTGCTTTGATGGTGCTTTATTGTGTTTGTATAAGGGCAAAAGAGAAAAAGGAATTTATGATAACTACTGTGGAATCACTCTTTTGGATACAGTTAGCAAGATTCTTTCAAGAGTTTTGCTGAATTGATTGCTTTGAAACATCTGTCCAGTAGTCATTCCAGAATCACAAAGTGTTTTTTAGGTCTGGCATGAGAGCACTCAATGATATTTTTGGCCAGGCAAGTGCAGAAGTGTATTGAGCAATGGGTCCTCTCTGTATCAAGATTTTGTCAATTTGACAAAATCTTTTGCCTCATACAGGTTACAAAAACTAACATACAGTTAACAGAGATGAACTTTGGAGGATACAGTGAAAAGTAGGCTGCCCACCAATATTTGTGAGTATACTCAAGCATTGCACAAAGGTATGAAAGCTAGAGTTATAATGAGTGGTAGGTTGTCGGATGAAATTCCAATAGATAATGGGGTTAAACAAGGAGATGTCTTGGCCATGTGCGTTTATGGAAGCTTGACAATATACACATATACACATGTCAAATTGACCATTGAAAATGTAAACAAATGTTTCTAATGGAGTCAAATTCAGCAAGCAACATTTTTATTTTCTGCAGAAACATAATTATATTCTCCATTATCATAGAATTAAATGCATTGGTGAGAAGAGAGATAATAATAATAATCAAGAGATGGTAGAAACAACATTGTGTCAAGAAAAAAAAAAGAAGATAACTTGCTAAGAAATATCAATTTAAGAACTCACTAAAATGAGCAAAAAAGACTTATTACAGCTGTTAGTAACAGCAATACCAACATATGGATAAACAAAAAATTAAAAAAAAACAGAAATTGGAAGAAAAACTAATGTGTGGATAGAGCTAAGGGAAATCTCAAGAGAGAAACTGAATATCTTTTAATAGCAGCCCAAAATAATCACATAAGGAGCAATTATGTTAAAGTGAAAATTGATAAGAGGCAACAGAATAGAAAGTGTAGGTTATGTGAAGACAGATATGAAATGGTTAATCACAAGATAAGTGAATACAGAAAGTTAACACAAAAGGAGTATAAGATTAGGCACAACTGTATGGAAAAGGTGATCCACTGGTAATAGTTCAAGAAATTAAAATTTGACCATATTAACAAATGGTATATGCAAAAACCAGAACCAACCCAAGAAAATGAGATGCATAAAATTATTTGGAATTTTGATATACAAATGGATCACTTAATACTAGCCAGAAGACCACAGATAGTGTTAATTAACAAGAAGATGAAAACTTGTCATCTAGTGAATTTTGCTGTTCCATCAGACCAAAGAGTGAACAAATACCTCTCCAGAGAAATAAGAATGCTGTGGAACGTTAGGGTTATGGTGATACCAATTGTTGTTTGTGCACTTGGAACAAAAGGATTGGAAATCAGGAAGAATTGAGACCATCCGAATGACAGCATTGTGAAGAGTTTGAATATTCAGAAGAGTCCTAGAGACCTGAGGAGACATGTTGTCCCTGACATTTCAGTGAAAGACCTACAGCATTTGCTGGTGTAAAGAATATGTAATGATTGAAATAATAATAACAAAAACCGGACATTTCAAAATAATGAAAGAAAAAATTACTGGAGAATGCATTTTAAAAAATTGAGCAACTTCATGTGGCAAACTAGCACAAAAGGAATACAGGAATAGACATAATTGGGTGGGAATGTGATTCACTTGGAATTATGCTGGAAACTAAAATTTGGTTATGCTGACCATGGCAACTCTAAGAATGAGATAACACACCATTAATAACAACGGTTATATTAGGATATATAATGGAGATGAATATGTTTTGCTTAATAGGTCTGAGAGAAAAGACACGGTGAGGAGCTTTGTCTGGTGTTTTGTTCTATGCTAATTAGCATTGAGGGATTCAGCAAATGTGGATAGTTCTGTATCAGAGTTTTTCTTAGCGGCAAGGTCTATTTCTTCTAGTGCCAATTTTCTTATTTCAACAATTCTGAAGAAGTCTCATGGCCCTGTGACAAACTTCTTTCTGGCAATCTGATCTCTGACTGAATTTTTACAATTCACAGCATCTCTTATATAAAAAAATTGTAGCTACTTGTAAATCAACAAGTTCTATCTACCAGCCACAAAAATAAGGCTACCTCATTGATTTGACAACCCCAACAAACATATCAACTTAGGTCACTGCAGACAATACAGTATCTGTAAACACAATAAGTAAAATAAAAGTTTATACAACATTTTGATTTTCCATTTTAACAAAACCATATCATTTAACTAACAAAATAACTTTAGTATTATTTGGATTATTCAACGTTTTGGCTGATGTGCCCTACGGCCCTCTTCAGGTATTTCTCATTGGACTCAGGAGCTTTCTTCAACTTGGGACCCTTCTTTTCGAACCCAGGAACTTTCTTGTCATAATCAGGAACCTTTTTGTCATAATCGGGAGCCATCATGAAACTTTGAACCCAACCCTTTATTCAATCCATGGGGGTATCCTGTTCTCATAGCTGGGGTACAGGTGTTAAGTTGTGTTAATTATTATTCTATGTTACTGTTGCCCTTGACCAGGATTGAACCTACAGCCTAGAGATAACTGTCACTTAGAACTGTCTTTACCCAACGCTTTAATCCAGCATCTTCAGAAACACCTGAAGAAGGTCGGAGGGCACATCATCTGAAACTTAGTAAAGATAACAATAAAGATGAGGACAATAGTCCGAATAATCCAAATAATACTAATTATCAAGCCCCATCTAAAAAATTCAGAGTAATAAAATAACTTTTATATTTTTCCTATTTCATTAAAAATTAGTTGATACCTACAAAAGAACTTGCCATGTTATACAGACCACCAAATCCTGGGTAGATGACCAATTGTAGTTGGAGCCCTTGAAATACTCCCTAAAGGACTGGGGAAACTGGAGATTAGAGGAAGAATCAAAACCATCCAGACCACAGCACTGTTAAAATAAACTAGAATACTTACTGGAAACTAGAGGAGACTTGCTTTCATTCACACTTTAGTTAAAACTTGTGCAAAAAACTTAAAAAGAGCAAAATAATAATGAATATTTGTGATGTAAAATAAATGTATTTTTATCATTAAATTGTGTTTTATTCGTTTATAGACTTATACTGTATTTTGCTTTTTAGAATATTAGATGAAACCTATTAAAGTATTTGTTAATTGAAATCTCCAATTTGATTTTACACTTGTTGAACAAAAAGATGATTAAATGATGTGTCAATTTTGTTGAATTGTGGAATTAATATAGGAAATATCATGTATGTTTTGTGGCTCAAGTTTATAGCCTTTTCTGTTCAGACTGAGAACTCTTCAACATTCCTTCATATGATTCAAAATAGTGCAAAAGTTTTCGATCAATATGATGGAATGCACATGAACTTTATAAAAAGAAATATTTTTCTTTTCTTCATATGTAATTAATTTCACCGAGTTTTGAATGAAGATATTGTTGTCCCTATTTGTGAGATCAAACATTTCTGCTAGATGAATGGTTGTTTTCAAGATTAGAAACTTATGATGTCAGGTAATTAATGCTGTTAAATTTAGATTTCAGAGTTTAACATTTTTGTATCACAACGATGTTGATATGTGTGATAATGTACAAGTTACTGTTCAGTCGTTTTTGGTTGTTTTTACATTTTTAATTATCAGAGCTTCTTGAATTTAACATCTTTTTTCCCAACCAACTGAGTACACAATGCAAGTGTTTATTGTCAACAAATCTTTGGCAAATAGATATATGAAGAGTGCCAATGCCATGAAGTTATTGTTCATTAATGTGTGAGTGGATCAAATTTCAGAATAAGTGGCAGCCATTAAGTTTGTAGTAGTAGTAGTAGTAGTAGTAGTAATAGTAGCAGCAGCAGCATACTTGATAAATGAATTGTGTGCATGTTCAGCAGAGGAGAAGACATCTTCTCCCATAGGGCAAGAAAATTTATCAATGTTAGTTGGAAATAATGAAGGCTTTTGATGGCAGGAATTAATGGATGTAATAATGTTACAGATTTTCTTCTTTTTTTTTTCCTTTAAGTTTTATGCATTAATCCAGTTTTGGTGGAGTAATGTGTCTGTGGATGAAGTTTAGAAGATATGTTTAATCTTTTTCTTTTTTCTAGTTTTGGTTCATTTGGTTACAGATTGTTTTTCTTTGTTGTTTGTATATGTTGTTGTTGTTTTTTGTTGTTTTTTTTTTAAATTTTCATTAGTTTGATTTGTTGATCAACAAACTTGGAAAAAACATGGTTTATAAAAGTTTGTTTAATGTTAAGATCTTTGTGTAGGTGAAGGGAAAATTAGATGAGTACTGTAAATCATGAGAGATTTTATTATTAATCTTGACAAATATAAATGGTTACAATTTAGATAGAAACTTTGGTTAACATTTTGCATACAGTTGATTGAAATACTGAATAATAATAACAATAATACTGAAACCTGAAAAATGGTTTAAACACCAGTCATAACCAATAACAGAATCCAAAGAGGCTACTTTTCTCAGGGACTTTACTATCCAAACTGATAGAAAATTAAAAAGCAATAGATTAGATATACTGGTTAAGGACTATAAAAGAAAACATGCCATCTATACATGTATAAAGGGTAGTTGGTATGGGTGTATGTATGTCCAGAAGAAACGACAAGGTAAATATATACATGTCCATTCCCTAGCAGCAGATTTTGTCTTTTGTGCAAAAATGATGAAGATTTGAATTATATAACTGAATTATTCATGATTAAAAAATGAAATTTAAACAGTGTGGATTTTTATTTTGCATTTTATATTTCAGTTAGGAGACATTAATTTTTGTTTTCAGAGTGTTTGTGCACTTTTTTTTCTGATGCCCTACCAAGCCAGATTAACGTAAGGTCTTTTTTACATAGGGATTTTAATGGGGCATCCTGCAAGGATCAAACTTGTGATTCAGTAAGAATGGCTTGGCGAGACTAACTTTTTTGTCCTCCCTCTATGAGGCACCTTAAAACAACCATCTTGAGTGGGAGCTCTGGGAATTATCAAGAAAGGGACAGTAAGATGAAGTTAGGATTAAAAAAATAAAAAAAACTCCATGTTTTTTTTTTGGGGGGGGTGTAGATTTAATTAGTTATATTTACAATAGTTAGACATGGACATATGAAAATAACTAGAAATGCAATATATGATTTTGATTTGAAATCCAGATTTCCTTTATTTTTGTTGGAGGAGGGACTACATACATATCCATATACAAATCTTTCTCACAACTAAGCCAAGAAAAAAAATTGTCAAAGAAATTCAAGGGAATGGGAATTAGGCAAGATATTCCCAAAACTCCAAAATGATATTTGGCAAGGATGTATTCTATCACCAAGGCTTTTTAACTATGGCCATTGACTGGATCACCTTATGTGCTCTTGTCAACTTTCCTGATGTAAACACTGTTGGATTTTGTGTAAAGTATTCAACTCTGTTACAAGATGAATGCAAGACTAAAACTAGAGTTTGGTAGGTGGCTTATATGGAGCTTTGGATTGTTCCATTATGACCTCAGGCAAGTTCATTTCCTGAGTTCTGATTGGCTGTTTTGCTGAAATATATCACCTGTATTTTTTTGCAAATGTAAAGTGCCTGTTTTTCTCGTCTGCTAACTCGATGGTAGTTAGAACCCCACTGCGATGGTGAGTATCATTGTTTCTATATCTGGAGGATAACTTCTACAAACACAAGCCAAAACTTCACAGTGCAGGACTGCTGATGATATAGCGTTGCTTGGTGAAAGTTTTGCTAAAGTCCAATCAGCTGTTAATGAACTTCAGTGTCCTGCAACACAGATTGGAATAAAGATCAATGCCTCAAAAAGGAAGCTTCTCACCACAAAAAAATTACCCATAATCCTCAACAGTGAAATCCTTGAAGAAGCCAACCATTTCAAGTATCTGGTTGCCATCATCACAGCAAAACTCTCATTGATCTTGTCAGAAGACATGCATTCTGTGAGCTCCATTCCCAGATCTGGTCATGGTCAGAAATTAAATGCAGCAATAAAATATACGTATATACCAGGTCCTAGTACAGCTCATTTATGGCTGCAAATCCTGGCCAATGAGGGTGGAAAACCTCTGCAGACTTGAAATGTTTGATCATTATTGTCTATGTAGCATCCTTTATGTCTGGTGGCATAATTTCCTATCAAACATATCTGTGCATGTTCAGTGCAGTATCAACTTGATTCAGCAAGCCATGGTCACAAGATGTCTGTGCTGGCTTGGTCATGCTCTTCATTGTCAACCTGGGGAATACATCCGTGAAGTGATTGCCCCAAACCACCCTCTGAACTGGAAGAAGCATCATGGTGGTCAACAAAAAACGTGACTAATGATGGTGATGACAGATCTTGAATGGCCCTCGTGCCTACAGATTACAATGCTGGAACTGTGACTGTCTGGAGATCACCTATTCGTTTACATTGGATCACCAGGTATAATAAGATAAGAGATAAGAGACTCAGCAAATTCTATAGATATAGCTGGCACAACCCACCCTGGGTGAATGCTGCCACAAAAACAACAACCAAACCAAACAAAGAAATGTGTGAGTAGGAATTCTGCTTTGAATATTGAGTTTTTATTACTGGAATATAAAAAGTGTTTTTGGAGGCTTTTCGTAATAAATGTGAAAGTGTCTTTAATTTTTAAATAGTAGATTCTTATCTTAATTTTATAGATGATTTTTATTGCAAATTATTCAGCCTATCAATACATGACAGTGAGTAAATAGCACAGATCAGATGTAAAAGATAAACTGAAATGTTTTTCCTCTTTGAAAAGCATAGTAAAATTAGCTTGGAAATACTAAGCACAGTGCACAGATAATAAACTAAACAGCTCACAGATCCTCTGATCCTAGGCAGAGAGTCAAGAGGTGATACTTTAATCTTATGTATAGGATACAGATCAGAGACAAGTGCTTGATGTAAGGAAAATTGTGAATTAATTATAGAGATAATTGAGCAGAAGGGTAAAAAGTAATCTTTGAAATTGTGAAGAGAAGTAGAGAAAAATTGACAGCTATTAATTTGAAAATAATTTTGGTAGAAATTTTAGATAATAGATTTACTGAATCTTTTATTTGACGTGTAGTGTAGTATTTAAAAGATAATTAAACCGTTGTGCCTTGGTCAACTCAGTGGAAATGACTTTTAAGAACAGTTTGAAAGCTTGGCTTTCATTGGAGGGGTTAAAGTCAGGTAACTAAAATCCCCAAAAATTAGAAGATAGATTTAACTTTAGATCAGAGAGTCTATAAATAAGCATGTCATTTTTATGACAATACAATGCAGATATTATTATTATCATGTCTTTTTGGGCACCTACTCTTTTTACTATCTTCTCACATCAAACCAAGTAAAAAAGAACTTTGTTTAGAACATATACACTATTAATATAATATCTATATACAGATTTAATTTCTCTTAAATAATTCATCTGATAGTTCCAAAAATACACTCTTAAATTCTTTCTTATCATTATTTCTAAAATCATCAAAATTAATCTTTTGTTTAACACTATTGCTGTTTTTGATCTGGTTAGGCAATTTGTTAAAAAATATATTACTCTTGTTCTATATTACTCCCTGCCCTTTAAACTTTGAACTTATCTCCCTTTGACCCCTAACCCCCTTATTACCATTCTCCTTTGTAGAAGTTTATCAACAGGTGACTCTTGACTTTACTCTCATACTTCAATTCTATTAACCAAAAAATGCATTTGATTAATAGATTTTATTTTTGAAATCTGCCTTCTCAGTAAGTTTCTAGTTCAAGGAGAAATTCAAAAAATGTTTACCATAATTAGAAAGTCCATTAATTATTTGGAATTTTCAATTAGATCATCTCTCATTCTTTTTTCTAGTAAAGTACTTAGTCCTAATTTCTTTTCCTACAACTGTAATCTTTTACTCTTAGGCTACATTTGAGAAAGAGAAACATTTGAGGTTTATGTTCATTTTATCATTAAAAGAGTGAGTTGTAAATGTCAATTTATCTACCTCTTGTAATTTTTGGACACTTTATTTACAATTAGTAATCTGTATATGAGAATTATCAAAATATTTTGCCAAATTGATTGATGCAGTGAGAATCCAACATTACCATTTCATCTTTGAAATGTTTGTTAGTGTAACACCTGATACTACAATTAAAATGAGAGGTTCTATCTGGTTGAAAATCTCAATTCTTCATCCAATACCCAATGAATTACTTGATATATATATAAAAAATATAAAGGAAAGTGAATAACCTACCATATCCCTACCCAATAAACCTCCTTTATATGATAAATAAATTAGGAATATCAGCCATTTAAACCACATCACAAATCATCAA
Organism: Doryteuthis pealeii; assembly: GCA_023376005.1. Lineage (NCBI taxonomy): Eukaryota > Metazoa > Mollusca > Cephalopoda > Myopsida > Loliginidae > Doryteuthis > Doryteuthis pealeii. The sequence continues at coordinate 36,513,939 of CM042170.1, read as the reverse complement.
AGATTTCACCAGCATTTCTAAATGCACAAAACCACCTTCAATATAGGCATCTACTCTATCCCTTGTAATGACTGTAAAAAAAATTACATAGGATAGACCCAACCTAATTTGAATAAAAGAATCTACAAACATCAATGATCATTTAAAATAAATGACCCCCAAAAATGCCCTTTTTCCCACATGCTAGAATATAACAGACTTTGATTTTTCCCTAAGCCTAATTTACATCCACTGCAAAATCTTTGCCTATTTTTTGAATCAGCTATTATGGCACAATTTATAACACCATCAAAGGTGCACTCATCCTGGCAATAATAATAAATAACAAAATAATATTATGATGGACAATGGATAAAAAATTAGAATCACAGAAATAAAACTGTATATTCCCATACTCACATACAGACTTTATAAAATTTTCTTGACCACACAGTTACATTCTCTTCCATATTACTTTATACCCCCCCCCCACACTTTGTCTGCTGCTAAACTGTACTAATATATAAATCTTGTTGAAATATTGCTAGCCCAAACAATGCCTTTCCTCAGACATCCTGTCCTTACCACTTTGATATTTTCCCTTCCTTATTCTACTATCTTTTTCTCATTTCTCCCCCCTCATTGTCTACTGCCTTCATCTAGTTCTGCCTTTTTCCCTACTTCACTTTGTTCTATCTTTCTTTCCTCTCCCCTTTTATCTTTTCTCACTTATATATCAATCCTTGTAAATTAATAAATCATTCTGAAGAAATCTGAATTAAAAGAGACAAAATATTAATTGAATTGATTTGTGTCATTCTTCACCTTTCCTTTAAATTTGTTCCATTATGTTGTTTTGTTTGGGAGTGTGGAGTACCTCTTCATTACTAACAGGTTCACTCTGACCCAAAATGGTAATACCTGTTAGGGTCCTATCTATGGGTCAAATAGGTCTGTTTGCAAATTAGTGTATTCAAAAGGAATAGTAGATATCATATAGCCATGTGCTAAAAAATCAAACTAGACAAAAAATGGAAAATAAAAACATATAATGTACGCAATTCCCAAACATGTAAGCATAAAATACCCTAGATGGGTTGATATGCCAATCAATCAAACTTACATCAATTAAAAACTGCTGCCTAAGTACACAATACTTAGATAATTATACATTTTTTTAATTATACATTGAATTTAATTCTGATAATTTAGTTAACTTTCTTTTAGAAATGTATGTCCAACATGTCTCCCAAAAAATGTGTATGTTTGAGAAAAAATCTTCTAAAACTCTTGTAGAATAAATTTTAACAAAATATACTTCCAAATATCAATTGTATCCTGAGGAACATCAGGTACTCCTGCAAGTATTTCATAATGATAATAGGTTGTTCATTTCTTATCAAGAATTGTTCTTGAGTCCTTACTTCCATCTAATGCACTTCAGAAGGATGTTGATTTTGCACCAATCCAGAGTAGAACACCTTCTGCAATTTCCAACTCATCACTTAACTACTTTGTCCAGCTGCATCATTGTGTAATTTACTCCAAGTAATTTGCATACTGACATATTCAATTATGAATATTGCTGTCTATATAAAGTGAATGTGACACTTATTGCCAGCAGCCATGTCTTCTCCGTTATGCCTTGTATGGGTCACATTCAGATGCAGATTTAAGTACAGTGCATCATGTCATTTGCAATATTTCATTACATACATCCAAGATGGAGATTAAATTTAATCAGATTTTCATAATAACTTTCCTTCACCTCCAAGTTGTAGCTATTTGAATGACATCACTTTCTTCTATGAGTTCATTGAAAGGAAATTGCATTGTTTAAAATTTTGCTGATGGAAATTGAATACGACTGTAGTTATATGATGTTTTCTGAATTGAATACATGCACATATATGTGCATTTGTGTGCCTAGTATGTATTTACCCAACCCCTCCACTACTGGCAATTTTTTTGTGGAGCAAAGCTGATTTGAATTCAGTTTTCCTTCCTCTTTGTGGTTGCTAAACAAGGTTAAAAATAAGGCTTATCTATTATTTACCCATAGATGAGGAGAGAAGAAATGGATTCATACCTTTCTCATGAGTATTAGCATGAAATGAATGCAAATAGACTCATCTAGGATTTGAACTCAGGTTGCTGATTCCAATTCCTGCAATGATAGCCATTATGCTAAGGGTGCCTAGTATATCTGTATTTTCTCACAACTTCAAATATTAAATACAAATTATAAAAAGTTAAAGAAAAAAACTATATTTATAATATCCAGATTTTTGTATGTGTATATGTTAAATAAAGCAAAAATAGCACATATCAATATTCTTTTAGTGAAAGAATGTTAATATCCTATTAGAGAATAAACAATTTCCATTTAATAATAAATGCATTCATGCTTGTCCTAATCATTATAATTAGTATATTATTCCATATGAGATCTTAATTTAGATTTAGAAAGGGATGTCAATGTATTCACAGAAAAAAACATGGATTGCTATAAACAGATTAATATCGATAATTATCGATCATATGAAAATCTGATCCTACTGATGGCATAAAGTGAAAATTTTTCCAAGCTTTAACTGTGTCAATGCTACTGTACAGCTAACCACTTGGTCTCTATTGAAGTGATTAGAGAAAAGCTATGTAGGACTTACACAAGGATGCTGCATGCTGTCTTGAACAAATCTTATAAGCAGCATCCCATAAGAAAGTAAAATGAACAAGACATGTTGGAAACTGCTGGGGAAGCAAGGATGAACTCATGTGATGTTCTCCTGTGGACACCAAGACATGGACACACCAGTGTAGGCCGGCCAGCAAAAACTTAGATCAATCATCTCTGTGCAGATTTGGATGCTGTGCGGAAGACCTTCCAGTTGCAGGAATAACTGGAGTGAGAGGGTCATGGATATTCCTGCTGCCAGTGTGACTTGATGATGATGATTAGGGTTTTATATATTAACAACATTTGCCACTTTTGAAATAATATTTTCTAACCATTGAGTTAATCATTTAATTTGTCCTTAGGCAAATGAAAAGTTTCAATTCATTTGTCTGTTCTTTGGTAAGGCTAGAAAGTGCAGTCAGGTACAAAATGCCAACAGGATCAACACATTTTTTGCACCTGCCGCACATAAGCTTCGGTTTGTGGGTGGTCCCACATTAATAGGGCCTTGTGCCTAACCCGTACATGTGGGGTAGGTGGTAAAACACTAAATTGATCCTGTTGTTTGATAAGATCATTTAGAGTAATACATTCTGTAGATCTTATATATAGATTAATCATTTTGAGATAAATAACTAAAAATATGCATAGGAAATGGAACAGCGATTCAAATGTAAATCCTGGAAGAGGTTGTTTGTATTTCACTTCATTCAAATGCCCTTGAGAAAGGCATGAATCCATCTGTTCCCCCACCCAGATATGGATAAATGGTAGGGTAGACTGGGTTCTTTAGCCTTGTTTGAGTGTCCAAGTTTTACTTTTTTTGTTTCAATTCTATGAATTGATATTTTCTTTTGTCCCACATTTTTAGGATTCACCTGTTCTTGTTTCATTTTACATGAAAAAAAAAAAAACAACCACCTTCAACTTAGTATCACCACATTTTTTGTACACCAAGCTTTTAATTAAATGTCACCTTTATCAAGATTGCAGAGTTTTCACAAAGAATCAGGGAGTCAAGTAAAAAGTCTCTGTGAGATAACATTCACAATGTTTCAATAAGTAAAACTAACAAAAAAATTTTTGCTTTTGTTTCAATGTCATTGAAGTACTAATAATTTAACTCTGACATTTCTTCATGTGTGTGTGGTTAAATTCTTATAAGATTTTTTTCAGTTTTGATGTAATAACATTACTGTATTTCCTGATAGGGCAGTCATGTACTACCTTTACCCCCCCCCGACTTGGTTGGAGGCAGTATGCTTGGGAGCCCTGTAAGGACGTTTCACATATTTTCTATGAATACTACTTTATTAAAATTGACATGTAATAGAGTTAGTGTTCATATATATCATATGAATACTATTTTAGGAAAATTGAGAATATAGCCACATGTAATAAAGTAGGGTCTCTATATCATAGATTAGAGGTGAGCACCTGCACTGTTTCTTGGCATATAAGATGTGTGCTTTACTGGGTGAATACCACTCACTGCAATCCTTTCAAGCTCCATAGTTGTTAATTGCAAACTTCAGTAGAAAACACTTTTACCATAATACCAGTAAATGGGATACTTTGTAATTATTTTATGCTAAATGTATGTCTTATTTGCTGGGAAATGTGATAGATTAAAAAGCATGTTCTCTCTTCTATGTTTACTTACAAAGAAACATTAGCACATTAAGTGGAGGAATTGTATTTCTTGATTGGCAATAGATTTAAAAGCGATCAAGAAGCAAACATTTTCTAACTTTCTTTGATGCTTAAAGAAAAATTATCTCATTCCTTTCCATCCCCAATGAGTATTAAGTTATTCATATTCAGATGAAAAAGGTTTAACAGATGACTTGTGCATCTATAGATAGCCTTGTATTTTCTATTTGTTTTGTTTTTTGCACCTTTCAAATAAAACATTAATTTATTTGAATGACTGTTAGGAAATATTCCCTGAAAAATGTCTTCTTGATCCAACATGATTATTGTTTTCCAATAACAACAACTTAAATTCAAACTGTCATTATATGCATTCTTTCATTTCCTGTCCCCCAAATGAACCTCTTTCACCCCATATTTGTTTCTTAAGATTTAAAAAAATCATCTGGTTTCTCCCAGGTTGATTCAAAGGGAATATTGTGATCTCTACAAGTTAAAAAAATCTTTTCCTTGTAAATACATAATTTTTAGGGGTATTTTTGTCTCTCACCAATTTTATAGTTAATCCCATAAGGTGAAATAGCTAATATTTCAACATTAGCCTTTCACCTTATGGAATTAACCTTCTTTTCTTTACTTTTGTTAACAGATCCTCAAGAAACCAAAATAAAATAACTCTTTGTTTTTGAAGATTTTTTTTTATAGCATGGAGGTGCCTGTGGCATAATAGTTATGGATTTGTGAACTAATTCTGAGACTGCCTTTGGGAAAGGCATAAATCCCTTTTCTCTCTTCTAGTTATGGGTAAAAAAGTTGGGTAGATTAGTTCTCTAGCCTTGGTTGGTAACTATTCTAGGAGAAGAACACCCCTGAATTCAAATCCTGTAGCTGGTGTCCCTAAGGTAGTCTTACATTATTTTTAATATCATTCTAGCAACTCATGTTTCAAACACTGGTTTCAATCTGAATTGGACTTTGCCCTTCACTAAGACAACATTGATTTTATAAAGAAAGGAGACTTATTGAATTGACAACTGCTGGTTGCTCCTAAAATGTCTGTGGCTAGATCTCATGTGTAGAGCCATTTGTTAGTTTCAAACTAACAAATGTCATTAGTAATTTTAATTTCATTAAATGCAGAATCAGATTTAGTAGAAAATCAATGAAATTACTAAATTAAAGACTAATTGAGGAGTAAGATTTGAAATTCAAATTCATTGAAACAAATTTGAGAATAATGATTAAAATATCATAATTATTCCTGTATAACATGCACCCCTAAATTTGAGCTATGAAATTCTGAAACAAAATGATGTTAATATAGGATCATACATAGATACAGATTTTTGTTGTTGTTTAATAAAAGTCAAAGTGTTATAGCCTCTCCAGGCAGTTACAAGGTCAGTTTATTTGTCTCATACCCCACCTGTATGGACTGGGCACAAGGCTCCGTTTTAACGTGGGCCCACCCACAAGCCGAAGCCAATGGGTGGGAGAGAACAAAAATTGCGTCGATCCCTTCGGCATTCCAACTCAAGGGGGCGCCTCAGGGACTGGGCAATAAATCCAGCCCTGCCCCTTTAAGTCAAGGGGTCAGGTGTTGCCTGGGGGGATGGCCCCTGGATTATTTTAACAGCACCTTATCCAGAGGCCGAAGCTCACTGGACCTCCCAGTTGGGAGTTTAAAGGTCAGTAGTAATGAACAAATTGTAACAGATTAAATAGTTATTGCCACTACTGCCAGGAACAGTCCATTAAGTTGAGGAGGTGTTTGCCTGTTCCCCTGCCCAATAGTTAACAATCTGTGACAGTCATTTCTAGGCTGCAGGTTCAATCCTGATCAAGGGTGAGAGTAACATAGAATAATAATTAATTAACATTGTTGATCTGAAATTCCACCTGTATATATACAGAGCAGAAAAGTAAGTGACAATGACAAATTTCAAACTTTTTGACAAAGTTGATACAGAATCAAGATTAGCAAAGATCAGCCACAAGCAAAAAGATAAAACAAAAACCTTCATTAGATTTTTTACTTTTTGAAATTCCTAAGTGTGTTCATGATCTGAATACAGAAAAAAAATGTGCTGGAGAATTTTCTAGCAAAACTTCTTTCTTTTTTATTTCTTTCTTTTTCTTTATTTTATTTTACTTAGTGATTCTTTTTCCTTTGTTTCTTTTGATCACTTTAAATTTTTAACAAACAAAAACTTACTGAAGTAATTGCTCAATAAAAAGCTCTTTAAATGCTTTTTTTCCTCTTTTGTTTTTCGGTTTTCTTTTCCCTTCAAGTAATTTCTGATTCTTCACATGCATATGGCTGCATTTTCTCCACTTTTGTTGAACACAACTAAAGCCGATCAAGACTTCTTACCTCTCAACTGATTTTTAGTGTTCTAAAAAAACAGTAACAGGAAAAAAACAAAAAAAATATTGACTTTGCTTTTTACCTAGTAATTTTATTTATTTAAAAAGAAATTTTCTCTAACTGCTTCTACGGAGAAGGAAGATGAAGTTAGTAAACTGTTGTTCTCTTCTTCTTATGATATTGGGCTATTGCTATCTACTGACTTCATGCAAAACATGTCACAGTTTGAATTTAGCATTGTCCTTCTCCAAGACAGATTTCCCATGTCTCACTATTTTATCAAGCCACTCTACCATGTCTTATCATTTTCTGAAACACTCTACTGTGTCCTATTATTTTCTCAAGCCACACAAACATGTCTCACTATTTTCTCAAACCACTCTACATCTTCTTTTATTTTCTGAAGCCACTCTAGCATTTGATGAGGGTTGAACTCACTTTATTGGTTCTATTCTATTACATAGAATGCTGATTTTAAACTGGTCAAAAACCAAAGCTCTTGAAATATTGCTAAATCTTTTTTAATACCATTTTTATAGATTTATTTCCAAAATGTAATGTTAAAAAGAAGACTCAACCTTTTTAAATAACTGTAGCCCAAAAGTTTTGAAAGTCATTCTTAATTAGTTTTCTTTTTTAGCTAATCAACTCAAATTCTTAAAAATATAAATATTTGCCAGTGAATCTTATTAAGGAAAAAAGAACAAAAATTCTGCAATGATTTTTCTTTTCACTGCAACAATGTAACTATTATCTTTTAAATATAGAAGAATGGTCATTTGTCAAATAATAGAGAAAGTACCAAACACTTAGTTTAGGAGTGTTGATAGTCAAGTAAATGTTGAACAAAAATATTTTCATCTTTTATAAGGGAATCAATCTTAAATTGAGTTTAGTACTTTTATCAATTTGATTAATATTTTTTAGATAAGTCAGTGTAATTTTCAATAGATTTTATTTATCTAAAAGATAATATGAATATTTCCTTAGGAGTTGGTAATAAGAAACACGATTTACAGTTGCACTTTTTTTCCAAGGAAATCAATAGTGATTGGTCCTTTCATGATCTTGAAGACTCTCAGCATGACCGTCTTTACTGATCAGTGCACCTGGAACTTTTTCTTTACCGGATGGTCAGTATGTTTCCACTCCATGTATTATCTTTTTGACTCATACTTGAAGTATTAAATCTATTTGTAACATTTTCTTACTAAAACATGCTTCTCTGTATACATCACATATTCTTCTGTAAATGTGTTTTGCACTTATCACCAAAGATTTTTATGACAAGCCTGGAGCACTCTGATTTGCTGCCATTTTGAATAGCTTCAAAACAAAGATTTTTGCAAGATTAAAGTAATTTTTGCTATAAATCAATTCCAAAATTTTCAAAAGATTCAATGAAGTGAATGCATTTCATATATCAATATATAAGCCAGTGTATATATGCAAGTATACATCTATCCGCAGAGGGAGAGACAAAGTTTGCATAACAATTAACATTGTAGGAAATGAAATTAGCAGTCTAATTTTAAAATCCTGGATGAGGCTGTTTGTTTCTCTTTGTGCTAATGCCCTTGGGAAAAACATTCACCCATTTGTTTCTCCCTATCTAGCTATGGGTAAATAGTAAGACAGACTAGGTAGTTAGCCTTGGTTAGGCAACCAATCTAGGAGAAGAAAAATTCAGAATCCTAACCAGCTGTACTCTACTTAAAAAAAGGAATGTAAGCAAGATGTGACTTTGTGTCTACATATCCACATAAATCTGCATATGGGGTGGAAGTGACTGTTGTGAATAATTATTGGAATTTAGGGTAAAAAAACAGTGTTGACTCTTTTTTTATTGCATAAATATACCATTCCATGTGCTGTCAAGCTTGTTATTGAAAGGAATAATTTCATAATTTTACTGACTTCCACAAACTCTGGCTTTATTCCAAGTAAATCATAGACATATGCAAAACCTTCATCTTAACAAAAGAAGATAGATTTATTAGAATAAATGAATATAAATAACAATTTTTTGTTCATCAATATCCACTAATGTTACTGATTATGGATCTTGAAAGTTATCTTGGCAGTTGATCAGAGGAAAGACTATTTTTATTACTTAGACAATAATTGTTATGTTGAAAAGAAGCCCAAAGGGATGGACCTCTCTCTCTCTCCTTCTCTCTCTCTCTCCTCTCTCTCTCTCTCTCTCTCTCTCTCTCTCTCCTATGTGTCTAGAAGATGGTAGACACATTTTAATGATTTGAAGCAAGACCAGAAAGCTAGACGATAGAAAAAAAAATGTAAAATATTTACCTGCAAAACATATAAGTATTTTCTTTTTATTTAGTTTTAGTCATTTAACTTTAATTACTGTACATACTTGATTTTCTGAGAACCAAATTTTAACCTAATATCAGGGTGTCAAACCCTATGCAAGAAACAAACTTTGTGTGTCTGTATAAAAATTGGCCAAGGCTAGGTCTAGGCCAACTTGTACATTTACAGTTTACAGCTTTTAAAAGTCAGCAAATAGTTCTGGATAGTGTTGGATGTCCTTTGTGTGGAATGCAGCCCATATTTTCTTTGTTAAATTTTTGACTTCATCCTGTTTATATTTTATAAGATTTAAACTTTTGAACAAAAGCAAAGATTTATTTTTCAGCAATTAAGATTATATTTCATAACTGACCCTTTTACAGGCAGATAATTTTATTAGTCCTTGTAGAGTGGGTGAATTAATTTCTATGCAAGGTCAATAAGCAGCTAATAAAATATGCCTTACATTGAATTACTGCTAATGATAATAATGTAGCTTGTGTACTGTTGACGACAAAAATATCACTCTGCCTACAAAAATATTCAATAATTTCATTGAATATTTAAGAGAACATTGTCAACCAATGTATGTAATTTTAAAAATTGTCAGTCCACTGCACGACTCAGCCATCCCCAAGATCTGTAAGATATGGGTTTTTACCATGCTAACCTAGCCTGCAATATGTTGGTAAGAGGTTTTTATTCAGTTTTCCTTCTCCTAGACTGGTTGTTCTACCATGGCAAGAGAGTCTACTCTATTATTTAACCTAGTGGTGAGAAAGGAATTGCTTTCCTATAACCATTAACATGAAGTAAAATACAAACTTGACTTCCATTTTCATTGATGAGAACCATTGATATTTTTATTCTATGTGAGTTTATAATATGAATCTCATTCAATAAATTAAGTGAATCTTGCCTAAGGCATTGGCAATAAAAAGCACTGTTTACTGTTGCAACTTTTTCATAGAAATCAATAATTCTTTCATGTTCCAGTATTACCTTCTTTACTGACTGCTACATTCAGAACTTTTTCATTTCCAAAGAGTCATTGTCGTTTTGTGAGATTAAAGTCATTTTTGCTATAAAACCAATTCCAAACAATGCAGAATTTACATTTATGGAAAAAGTTCTGAAAAACAAATTTAATTCCCATATTTGTAATTATTTGAATTTCTTTATTTCAGATTTTGTTCTTTTGTTTAACTTATTGGTTTTCTGAATGTTTATAAAAACTCTTTATCACTTTCAGACTTGAAACCACCACCAGAAAACCTCATTGGTGCCTCCATCGAACGGAGATGAGGGCTAGCTTGGTCTTCCTCTGTATGTTATCTGCTGCTCTGGCTGTAGCCCTCATGATTGTTTTGACCATCAAGATCGATGGAGGTAAGGAAAATTTAAAATTAATAATTTCTTTCTTTAACCTAAATGTTTCTATCAATTCAATTTTTTTTTCTTCATTCACATTTTTTACAAAGAAAAAAAATTAGTCAAAAAATTTTCTGAATGATTCTTGGATAATCAGTGAAAATTTTGCTTTTAACTGGGATTCTTCTTTTTTTTTTCTTTTTTTTTGTGTGTTTTCAGGACAAATGAGATTTTATTCTTATTTGAATTAAAGTTTTGTTAAACTAGATCCAAACAGAAGACAAAACTAATCAATTCTGATGATGCTAATCCACTATAAAAGCACTAGAAATGTGTGTAAATACATTTATGAATAATAATAAGAAGAAAGAGTCAGAAAAAAGAGAATGAAAGAAATTAATTTTGTGGATCCCATGATTAATGTAATACTATCTAAATAGCTTTTTTGATCCATCACCAGGTGTCATTCATATTAGTTTTTACATTGTTGTTGTTGGGATAGTTTTTTTAGAGATTAATCAATAAAAGAAATGGGATACATGCAGAAATTTTAGAGTATTAAAACAAATGAAGAAAAAAAAAGGTCTTTGATCTGTGAATTCATTTGGTGATGAATAAAACAAAATCAGACTCAAATAAATCAGTATTATCTGTGCATATATATATATATATATATATATATATGAGAAGTAAATACACAAGTGATGTGTTTATGATATGGCTTTTTTTAGCTGACAATTTTTGGGAGTATATGTGCTTAATTGAAGCCATACCTAATTTTGAAAGTTAATTAATTAATAAGTAATTAATTAGGCGGGCATACCTATTTAAATGTAAGGCTAAACAAATCGAGAAAAATCAATCTCTGGATGTACATTTCGGCCTATTAGGCCTCATCAGCAAAACTATAGATAGGGAAGACCGCCTTGTGCGTGATTCGAAACCTGACTGTCAAGCTGACAGGCGAGGACCGTAACCCCTACACCAATTCCTATCTATAACTCTGCTGATGAGGCCTAAAAGGCCGAAATGTACATACAGAGATTGATTTTTCTCGATTTGTTTAGCCTTACATTTAAATAGGTATGCCCGCCTAATTAATTACTTATTAATTAATTAACTTTCAAAATTAGGTACGACTTCAATTAAGCACATATACTCCAAAAAATATATATATATAATTAATTTTGAACTTTTGCTAATTTCTTCTTTAAGTAATTAATAACCCAAAGCTATCATCATCAAGTCTTGCCTGTGACTCCCATGTTCCATTTCTCCTGCTGATAAGCTATCACTCTTGGCAGGTTCTGTAGACTACATCCAGTGTTCACACAGAGCAGATGAATGTAAGCTTTGCTGGTCAACTAACACTAAATGCTTATGAAATAAAAATGAAATCATTTTTGATGGATTTCTTTCTTTGATAGATACAATGTTTCATTGCATTCAAAATTAATTTCTCTTTTTCAATAAAATAAAAGTTTAAAAATCATTTATTTAAAGTTTTTTCTTTTTGCTTAATTTCAGGTCAGAGAATATGATTTTTTCTAGTGCAAAAAGAAAATATTTTAAAGAATATCTGGAATATTTTTGCAAATAATCTTCTATTCAATATAATTTTTTCTTGTTTTTTCAATTGAATATTTTCTTGTTATTGGCCCATGCTTTCTATAATTTATTTCATCATACAATATATTTTTTAAATTTTTAATTTCAAATGCCAAAGAAGACATTCAAAAGTACAAATAACAATTTTTTGCAAAGACCTTTCCCTTTTTAAACATTCAAATCAAAGATGTTTAAAGAAAGTGTCAGAAGATGAAATAAATTCCAAGAAGGAATTTATAAAATGAAATAAAAAAAATCATTTTTATTTAATTCATCCAAACACATGAATTCAAATGTCAGCAGCTTATATACAAATTTATTTTTAAAAATAAATCATGGTTTAGAGATTATAATTTTAGTGAATGATGATTCCAGCTACAACACACCTGAGAAAAAAAAGAAGGTACAATGTCTAAGACATGAACATAATAACAACCAAGATGAGGACAATAGTCTAACTACCTCAGTGAATTATAACAGCTAAGAAGAATATAATAAAGAAAACTGCAATTTAAGGAAAACATGTATATGACAAGATTGAATGTTTTTTTTTAAATGATAGCTGTATTAATAATTGGGAAGAGTTTATCAGCACTCCACATATTGTTAAATAGTTTAATGTATAGTTGCAAATTTATCTGGCATAATTACTAGACCTACAAGAAAGTTTAAAAAAAACATTTTTTCCTTCTGTAAAAAGAGGAGGAAGAGGGTCTCTAAGAATAAACAAGAATTAATGGGAAACTACTTGTACAGAATTTAATTTTTTTCAAAAGAAAAAATTAAAAAAAATTCTAACTAGAATAATTATTCACATTTAATTATTAATTCAACATATTGATCGTCTTCAAGATAGCGATGTAAAATAATTGCATAATATTATTGTTTAGTTAGGAATCCAGATAAAAGATAAAAATGTTGAAATTGATAAATATCTTTATCATCATTAAGTCATGCTGATAGCATAAATTCTCTTGACTCTTTCATAACATCCATCCCTATTAGCCTTTTCTCTAGGCTGGTCCTCTATACAGCACCAAGTGTCTGTCCATATGTAGGAGTCCATGGGTGAATGTCAGTTATGAGTTTCTCCCTGTTAGAATTTTCGTTGCTATGGTAGGGTTTCAGTTGGTTTTCACTGTGATATATATCAATCCTAATCTGTAGGTTTCCTTCCTACTGCTGTTGGGAAAGTTCATAAATAGAAGTGGTGATTTGGTTTACATCTTATACCCAGATAACCCAACAGTTCCTCCTTTTTCAATAGTGCCCAGGATGTCTTACTCATCTTACTTGGATGGTTTGTGAGATGGGAGGTAAGTGGCAGTAGAGCTGCTGTTTTGGTAGGTGTTTTTTCCAGGATTTATTCAGAACAGCATTCAGCATCCTTGTGTAATTCCCATCTAGCTTTTTTTCTCCAATTATTTCATTAAAGTTCAAGTGGTGCAATCATACTGTAGTACTGACACATCTACAGCTTGAAATAATTCCCATTTTATCAGAGAGATCAGTTTTTTGTATGATTGATAATCTGTCAATAGCAATTCACACCTCTCTTATACATATATTGACAGTGTTCCTAACTTAAATATTTTTCTATAAAACTCCATTAAATTTTTACAGAATATTATTAAGTTAATAAGATAATATAAAATAATTATTTGGTAAATCTCTTTTCTGTTATCTGGATTTCATAATTACCATTGGAAGCCATTCTGTCTAAATTGTTGATAACCAAAATTGTAAAATAATCAACAGTGATAAAAATCTTGATGTTTTCTTCAGTTTCTCAACTAATTAATCAAAGAGCATCTTGTTCAGTTTTCAAATTTTAATTTATTGAGAGCATGTAAGAAGTTGTTCTTGTAACAATCTCTTCTTGCATTTATAACATATAGAGATAATTCTGTTGAAAGTGGTGTTGTACATTCAAGATCATCTACCTAGTTTTTCTTGCAAAAAATCTGTTGATTGTCTTGAACTTTTGTTTGAAACGAACACCATGAAGGTTGACATTTAAAACTCTGAATCAGAAAATGTGCATGTCTTCTGATTGTCTTATCTTATTCATAACTAATTCCCTGCATTTCCATTGGTTCCTTTCTTTTCTATTCTGTGTTGTATAAATGTCTGTGAAAACTACCAGTCATTGGGATCAGCTCATATTTCTTTTCTAGTCGCTCAAGTTCATTGAATATTTTTGTGTCCAATATCTTTGGTGTCTATGTTTGCGATGCTTAAAGAAAATTCACACAAAATTTCATATCAACGAACATTCCTCTGAAATGCATTATCTGTTATGTCTAAAAAAACAAAACAAATAAAAACAAACCTGTAGTCTATTTCAAAAGTATTCCTCAGTAAAAGTATTACATTTAGTCACAAAGAGAAAAAAATTGGGTAATCGGGTAAAACAAAGGTTGACTTTAAGAAAAAAGAAAGAAAGAAATATGTTTATTTTCACACATTACATTTAATACAGAAGAAAACACAAAAAATGATTAATGTGTGGACGATGATCACTAATTAGGACTGAGCCTATTCTAATAGTGATCACCTCTACTATTTCATAGGTTTTCAGGTTAAAATAGGTTTAAAATATTTTTAAAAATTGGATTTTGTCAGAAAGCTGAAAAAGATGTGAAACATGAAGTTGATGGTGATACTAATTGTAGTTTGTGCACTTGAAACGGTCTCCAAGGGCTTTTAAGCCCTTGGAGACCGTTTCAAGTGCACAAAGGGAGATTAGAGGAATTGGAGATCAAAGGAAGAATCAAGGCCGTACAGACTACAGTATTTTTAAGATCAGTTAAAATACTAAAAAAAGTTCTGGAGACCTAAAGAGACTTTCTGTCACTCAGAATCCAGTGAAAAAACCACAGTTAAAACTTGTGTAAAAAAGACTAATAATAATAATAGTAATTGGAAAAAAATAGGTAATGATACAAAAAAATATCAGTACTGCAAGTCCTCAAATCCCTAATTTCCAACAATGTTTGCAAGTCACAAGTGCTTTTTCTATATACTTAGGAAATCTCAATGTTCTATAGCTGTCTCACCTCAAACTCACACTGACCTTGACTAAATTGGCCAATATCCAACTTGTATCACACTTATGCAAATTAGTCCGAGGACTGCCACACAGATTTTGTTAGCTCCCCCTACAATAATTGAAGATGACTCTTTCTAGAAACAGCACTAATTTTGAGAGTGCACATTGGACCAGATGAACCTCTGTTCCTTTTTTTTGTGTTGATTTGTTTCTTCACTACATAAATGCAATCATAGATAATCTTTAGATGTGTATATGAAATAAACTTTGGAGTAATGACTTGTAAATACTGAAATACAGTTTAATAAATGGCTTCTTGTATATTTTATTTGCTTTCTAAATCAACAGAATGTTTGATGTTTCTAAGTAAAAGAATCTTTGTGAAAAATCAACTAACACTGGTGGAGATAAAAATGTTCAGTGATCAAATATAAAGAATATATTTCTTCACTTTATTATGTTTATATGTAAGAATAACTGCCTGTTTGATATTATGCCCTGTGTGATTGTCTACTGTTGTCAGAATGAAAAAGGGAGATTTACCTCTTGTGTATTTTTATTGCAATGGCTGAATTAAGTTTATTTTTGGAAAGGAATGTGTCTCTGTCAGTATTACATATGAGGTAGTGAACTGTTGTTGACTTATCAGCTACATTCATACGTCGGTCGATTGTAGTTAGGCTGTTTGCCGACTGATACTTTTTGTTGTCTTATGTGGTCTGCCATGCCTTCTTAGGGGCACTGTTCTGTCATGTCTTATTGGTGTTTGCTTGGAACTGTGGTAAAAGGCTTTTTTAGCTGCTTTTATGGTAAATCAGTTGGCTTATCCTGGCCAAAATGATGATTTTTGGCATTTTATTGTCATTGGTTGAAACATTTTGCTTTTGGAATTATGTGGTTTGTTTACAAGTAAATCAGTGTGATTTTCTTTATAACTATGTCCGCATGGGTCTGTTTTCCCCTCCAAATTTGGCACCTGTAATTTCTTTGCTATTTTTAGAATACTGCAATAATACAAATTATTTCATGTTTTAGTATTTCAGTAATTAATAATGATGCTACTTAATTATTTTTTATTTAATTGAGAGAGATTTTTTGGCCTAAACAATTTTCTTACCTTTTACATTGAAAAGAAGAAAAAACAGAATAAAAAGGAAATAGTATAACTGCAACAAAATTGTGAAATATGTAAAATGGAGAGTTTATGGTGAGAAATGAGAAAGAAATATTCAAGTTGAATATGAATTAAGAAACAGGGAAATCAAAAAAGTAAAAAATAGACAAGTATATTTTTGGAACAAATTGCCTACTCTTTTGATCTATATATAGATATTGTATTAATATTGTATATGTTCTGTGCAAAGATTATATATATATATTTTTAAGGTTGATGTGAGAGGATAGTAAAAAG
The DNA here is from genome assembly GCA_023376005.1 of Doryteuthis pealeii. NCBI lineage: Eukaryota > Metazoa > Mollusca > Cephalopoda > Myopsida > Loliginidae > Doryteuthis > Doryteuthis pealeii. The sequence goes on along the minus strand of CM042170.1, from coordinate 36,497,504 downwards.
GGGTGATGTCAAAAGTAGGCCAACCAAATAAATAATAATATAAAGACAAACAGCTAATGCATCTTATAAATAAGTACTATTTAAACAACAATAGCAGCAAATTAATTATTCTTAGTAATACTAGTGTGAGTCAAAAGTTTTGCAATATTTTGGTAACATAAGGCACAATTCAACAGCTCTGGATTCTTTTGCGAAGATCCTGAAGGTGACAAACTACATTAGATTGTGATGCCAAGCCCACCTGATACTCTCCAAGTGCTACTCACTAGATTTGCTTCTCTGGATTGAAGCACAACATTGGAATCCATGGTTTTTGGCATATCTGACCTTACTTGTCAATGTTTTTGCAACCTAAGAAATATTTCTTGAATCTTCTGGTTACTGTGTTCATCTGTGTGTTCACCTTTAACATAATAAATGGTTTTGATTGTTTCCATGGCATTAGGGTCTAGTTTCAACTTGTAATTCTTAAGTTCCCCGATTAGACTTCACTGCATGTTCATCTCTGCATCTTTCAAATCATACACAGTGTGAAACAATGCACAATGTGTCAGCACACAAACCACCATGATACTACCAACAACAGTGGCTACTTTCCATGGCTTGAACTACTTTGGAAATACTCATTATGTAATGACTATCATTATAGGAAATAGACATAATCACTTGATTTCAAATCCTGGATGAGGCTGTTTGCATTTCACCTTGGGAAAGGTATGCCTCCAACTATCATCCCTCCAGATATGGGTAAATAGTAGGACAGACTGGGCTCTTCAATCTTGGTATGGCAACTAGTCTAAAAGAAGGAAAACTGAATTCAAATCAAAGGTGCTCTCTTCTTGTAATTTAAGAGCTCCTCTTCCATTATATACAGATATATGATCATGTGATACACATGCCTCAAACTAGCCTATATAGCAAAACTTTTAACTCACTCTTGTAAATAATCTTTTTTCAATTGGCTAAAGTCAGTCTGAGGCAGTTAGAAGTAGACAACAAATGTAATTCTATCTTCCTTCAATATTTGTACAAGAAAGAGTGAAAAAGTGGTTTTTGCTCACATTATATCGTTGGCCTAATTTATTGGCACACTCATACACACACACACACAAATATATATATATATATAATATATATATATATGTGTGTGTGTGTGTGTGTGTGTGTTTTAAAATGAAAATAAAACTTTCAAGGAGATGGCTGTCATTTCAAAATGACTTTTCCCAAACAAAATCAAGAAGTATTAATGTAATTCTTCAGTAAACATGCATTTCATCATTTCAGAATGTTTAATCTTGAAACCTTGCATGTAACTGAGACTCAAATAATCATTTATGGTGTCCATTTCCATCTTTTACCAAAGATTTTGAATCAATTGCACAGATATTCAGCTTATTGCTAAACTCATTATTCAATTCAGCCAATCTTTTTGCGTGGAATTTGCTAATGAGAATATCACTTAAAGTGTTATTAACTAATAAATAGATATGAGAACTACAAAGTGTTGTAATCTAAAATTGGCCAAGATGGATGGAATCTTTATCAGATCATAAAAATGACATAATTAATGAAAAGACAATGGCAGAAAAAGGGGAAATATATTTACTTCAGAAAGTTTGGGAAATTGGTCTCTGTTTCCAAAGTAATCTTTACTAATCTTAAGATTGGCTAATACATCAAACATATTAGATGGACTATGGACTATGCTGTGTTTAAAGCTAAAAGTTGATTAATCTTTTTCTTTTTTTTGTGCGGCTTTTTTACCGTCTCTCTCTATGTGTTTTTAAAAAGTGGCTTTTTAACTTTTTCAACAAAAGTAATTTTCTTTGCAATTATATAAAAGCAGTTCTTATTGCTTGAAATGTTTATCTTCTCTTCTTTTTCATGGTATTCAATCAGTTAATAGAAAAGTACTAAGTATTTTTTAAATAATTTATTAAAAGTGAAAAAAAACAAAAACAAAAAGAAATGTATAAGAAATATATAGAAAACATTGTATAATTCATGAAATTAAAGTAATTTATCCTAAGTTGCCAAATGAAACACATATGTTGTTCAGTGGAGAAAGGTAATAGATCTACCACATTACATATGTTTTTTTATCCGTATTAATATGAAATATTGGATGCTGCATTAATTCAACTCTGCCTAGCTGACCTTGTCTTTAAAAAAAATCTTTGATTTACAAGTCCTTGAATAAACAACTAAATGCTAAAACGCATTAATAAACAAGAACAACAAACCTGAAAGGCAAGAGTATTCTTTTGCATAGAAAACAAAACCAAAAACAATCTTTTACTTGGATAAATAAAAACATGTTTTTATTGTTAATCCCTTAGGAAAGCATAAGATATAAAATTTGTTTCTAGCTCAAAGGAAACCCAAAATATGCATTAGTGACTCTTATTTCTTTTAAAATTTCTTCAGACTTTCATTAAATGAAACTTGTGTTTAACTCTTCAAACAGAAAATGAATTTGAAAAACATAACATCATGAAATCAGAAAAAAACGAATCAATAAAAATTTAAATTGTTTTTCTTTCTTTACAAAAAAGTAAATAATTCCAATATCAGTTATTGTTTTTGTTGTAGAATAAAAGTCTCTTTCCTTATCAAGGAGCAGCCAGTTTATATATTTAGAATAATATAAGGACATTTTGAATAAACAAGAAGATATCCATTATGTTTTAGATAGATCATTAACCTTTTCACTGTTTTGAGAGCAACATGTGGCTCTCTGTGTTTCCTGTGATATATTTGAGGGCCATCTGTGGCTCTCAAACTATATTTAAATGAATAAAATCTTGTGAAATTTTTTCTTGAACAGTTATCATCAATAGAAATATTCCGACAAAGTAGGCTTTCCTTTTGTTGTTCACACTATATTTCAACTGGTAGTTATCTTCTTCAACCTTCTTCAGGTGTAATATGCACTTCTATATACAGTACAAAGAAAAAAATTAAAAAATATTTGTTTGCTAGCATTTTTGTTTTGCACTAACAAAGAAAGAAACAAGAACATGAGCCTCTTCCTTTATGAGGGTGCATATAACACTTGAAGAAGGTTGGAGAATGTACCAGTTGAAACACTGTGTGAACAACAAAAAACAATTTTAAATGCTTGTATGATCCTTTGAATGAAAGAAGTCCAATATGAGTTTCAGTTATGCAGAAATTAATTTGATTCTTGGATTGTGAGATATTCTGAAATATGATTTTTGAAACTACACAAGGGGATTGATATGTTTGTGAATGGTCTGCCAGCAATCAAGATTCAAATGTATCTTTTTCTTCTTCATTAAAGGAAATGTCTTTATTTGTTCCAAAGAATACATTAATGTCAAAGTCATAGGTGACCATCAGTTGGAATGAAGACAAGACTACCAATGGGTTTTATATCTCAATGTTTAGATACGTCTTTAATTTTTAATACCACAAACAATTCTTTTTGGAGTTACTTTCATTCTATTGATTTATTCATTCATTCATTTAATGGCACGTCAACCCATCTCGAATAATTTTATGCCTACAGGTTAGGGAACTGACAGTCATTGATTAGTTTAAAAAAAACATTTATGCTAATAAGGAGAATATGTATGAACACTAAAATCAAATTGTTTCTTTTATCGACTGTTAAGAATAATTAACTGTTTAATGTAAAGAATAATAAAGTATTTCTTTTAAATTCAGTTTCTATTTTTTTTTAATAATGGTTTTATGCACAGTTAAGAAGTAAAAAGAGGTGTTTTTTTTTTTGGTATAGTAAGTGGAATCATCTACTCAAGTTCAAATCCTGAATAAGGCTGTTTGCATTTCACATAGTACTATTACCCTTGGGAAAAGTATGAATCCAACTATTCCACTTCCAGCTATGGGTAAATAGTTGGCTAGACTTTGTTCTTTAACCTTGGTATGGTAACTGGTATAGGAGAAGGAAAAGTCTGAATTCAAACCAGTTGTCAACTTTGAAAGGGATGGACTGGTCTATTCACCATTAAGACATGCTACTTGAATAATCTTCAACCAAAATCTGGTTACAAGGATAAGTAATGTAATTAAATAATTTTGTTCTTAAAATCAGGTAAGAAAATCATATCAACATTGAAAGAGGAAAAGAAAAAATAACTAATTGCTTTATAAAATGATGATAGCATTATTTTACCAGTAGGATTATTTGCTTTTCCTTTTCCATCCTGATTTTAAAAAATATTTATTGACATTAATATCTGCACATTAAAATTGGACGTATCTCATGGAGTTTACTTACATGAGTGTATACATGTAAATGATGAATAAAATATGCTATACTAAATAACTTCTTATATTTTAAATTGATAAAGCTGCATATACTTGTAGAAAAATGTTTCAGATATAATTGTATTTCCGAGTCAGGATAAGAATGAGTGGCTCATGATCTAATTGATTGATTGATTTTAATGGCTCTATTTTTCCCAAAAGCCATAAAAATACAACATCTAATAAATTTGTGCTTATTTTATGGAATGTTTTAAAAATCTACATATAATGGAAAATAATAAAACATTACACTGGGCAACACAATTTTTGTTGAGTTAGATCTAATACTTGTTTCTGACTAACATTTGGACTGTGAATCCAAAAATTACCCAAGTTTTTTTCTCTATTACATCAACATTTCTGAGTAACAGGATACCCTCACTTGGTCTCAAAAACCATTAAAATACTGCATGTAACAAATTTCATCATACTTTATAAAATGTTTTAAAAATGTACAATGGAAAGTCATAAAAATTGCTTGTCTGTAATGTTTGTACAAATTCATCTTGTTCATACAAAGGATATTGTTACTGGGAGTTAAATTGTATGCAAGTAGTTAAGGTAAAAAATTACATGTATAGTTTTTTTCTAAAGTGTTCAATCTGTGAACATTTTCACTTTTATCTCCAACAATAGTCAATCATCATATTTATGTCCAATATACCTTGATACCATTCCTCCATGAATTTCAATCCTTGATAGAATCATTTATCTTGCTCATTGCTGTTCACATTAAAGTTTTCCAAGAAAATGGAACTTGATGCTCATTGGATGTTTTGTGGCTATACAATAATTTCTGGACAATTTCAGTGTAATTCTTTACTTGTGCATTTCCAAGAAAGTTCTTGACAATGTTTTTGAATAATAACTAAACATTCTTTTTGAGTTCAAACAAATGGCTCATGTTGGGATCAACAGGTTTGAGGTCACATCTTGGAGATCAATTCCTCTCCACCTAATGTTTCTCCCAAGCTCTACTGTCCCACATGCAAGTGTATCTGCGTTGCTGACCAAGAGGTAAACATACCATTTTATGGTCAACATAGATGATTCTACTGTGTTTGTGATATTGCAACAACTCAATAACTCTCTTTATGTCTCCATATTTTTCATGAAGATAAACTGAATACCTAATTGGGATGGCAACATATAAATTACCATTGTGGAGGAGGACACACTTTAAGCTCTTTAGGCTATCAATGAATAGTCCCTATTCAGTTGAGCTATAGATCGGAATTCCCAATTCCTCCAGTTAAACCCTGGCAATGTATAAACCTATTGTTACTTCAAAAGAAATCCACTTTCTCTCAGTGAAAAGTAGGATACCTTTGCTTTTTTTTCAAGCAAGTTTTTTTTTTTATTCAGTCTTGATGCTATGAATTCTGAGGCCTTTTTTTGATAGTCCCAAAACTTGTAGCAATTGATTAAACTGATGCTGATCAAAATCCCAATGAGCTGAGTCAATTTCAGCTTCAAAATTTGAATCATTGCTATCACTGAGTTCTTCATCATAATTGAGATCTTCAAGAGAAGGAGGTTGAATGAAAACTGACTCTTGGAATTTCAGCTGAATGAGGAACTGGATTGACTAGGATACTCAATTTATCATTTGTTTTTCTTGTTATATAGTGAGGTTTTTCATTAAACAAAAGTAACAGTCTGTGCAATGATATTTTGGCTCTCGTCAAGTCATAGGTATAGCAAATGCCAACTTATCACATATTCCCTTAATCCACATCTGTAAACTCTCAACACACTGCTTGCATATCTTATGAAGGGCCCAAGACTTGTTTTAATTTGAAATATGCAAAATAGACTAGCTCCACAAATGCATTCCTTTTCAATAAAATAATCAACACACTCAGTTGACCAGCCCTATTACTTATAGACAAACAATACAATTGTGCATATTTGGAGAGTAAGCTGTAGAGAAAAAACTTGATGTGATAGAAGAACACTAACTGCAGTTTTAACATCAGGATACCAATTTTAGTCTAAATCAAATGAAAAGTCAAACTCAACAGAAATTATATCCAAAATTGTTCCCTGGTGTAATTTTTAAACAGATCTATTTAACCTATAGATTGGATCTTAACAGGTACTACCACTCTGGGTCAGAGTGGACCTGTGAGTAATGGCAATGATGGGTTACTCCATACTCCCTAGATCTCAAGAACTGAAGCCTTATCATGTGAAACTTACATGAATAATATGTGATGTGTATGAAGAAGCAGATTTTATTTTTTAAAAATGTTTGAAAATAGACTAAAGATGGGTTTAACACTATGAGCCTGGGTCAAAAAGTCTATGTAAAGCAGTCAGTAAAGAAGGACATGAAAGCATCATGACTATTGATTTCCTTTAACAAGATGCAACTGTAAACATTGCTTTTTATTGCCTATTCCATAGGCAATATTTATCTTATTTATTGAATGACCCTTATATATATATATATATATATATATATATATATATATAATGTTTTATATACAGAAACTATTAAAAATTATATATATATATATATATATATATATATATATATATATATATATATATATATATATATATATGTGTGTGTGTGTGTGTGCACACACAAAACAAAACCTCTTAATTTATAACACATTCTATTAACAAGTTTTTCAATCTTTCATATTGTTAATGTATTTTACTTATTTTGGCTTTAGAAAATACAATATAAAAACAAATGGCAAAATATTGATCTTTTATTGATGTGGCTGTAATGAACACAATCATCTTATGCGGATGAAATTTTCATCATGAGAAACAGGAATATAAAAGTTACTGAAAGTTGATTCAAGTTGGAAAGTACTTTAATTCTGTTTTCTGAATAAACATATATTGAGGATTTTATATTTATTTTTTAGATACTTAATAAATCAGTGCAAAATATCCCACTATATTATGTTCTATTACCATTTCACATTTCTCTCATCAGTTGATTGTTCTATCTTACCATGTTGTCTTTAACCCCACCTTCACTACCATCCCCACTTCTTTGTTGGGATTGAATAATAGTGATATTTTCTTTGTGCACATTTTTTTATTCACTTTATGAAGTCCACTTCACAATAATTACTGACTCTGGAAATTAGGTCCTCTTAATTCAAATGGTCTCAGCTCACTAATAAAATTTTAAATCTAACTTCTAAATTTCTAGAACCACTCAGGCACTTGATTGAGACTAACCAATCACAACAAAGTTTTCAAATGATCTCAAGGTCCTCAGCTGTCAATTAAACATTGATGGTTTTTGCTTGGGACAACTATTTAAATCTTTTTAAGTTATCTACACTACATCTGTAATGATAGATACAGCTAATCTATTATTTATCATTAGGAATCTCTTAAAAGTGCCTTAAAAATAATCGAGATATCCCTCATGAGGGAAAAGTTTGACTAGATGATTACATTCACAATAGCAATGCCAATAAGAGATCAATATTTTGGCATCTTTTTGAGATTCTGAACTTTCCTATCCTTAAGCTTTATTCAGCATTTTATTAAGTTTGGCAGAAGTTTGAAATGCTACTTTAATTACCAAAGAATGACTAAAAAAATAATAATATAGAAAAATGGTAACATGAATGGTGTGTCACCTTAAGGCAATAGACTGATAACTTATCTCTTCACCTTAATAGAGTTAGACATAATGTCTTGAAACAATTACCAGTTGGTACCAGATGTTTTGTTATTTGTTATGTTTTTCTTTCCCTTTTCTGATATTTTGCCTTTAATCTACAATCTTTTTCTGGCTCACTAGACTTGTTGTATATATATATATATATATATATATATATATATATACATATATTCATCAGTAAATACATATATATACTTGCATTGTGTAATGGTTATCATTATAGGAATGGAATCATGTAGGTGGCTGCTTGCTTTTTCCTTCACACTAATGTCCTGGGAAATGGCATGAATCCATCTATTCTCCCTTCTGCTATCAGTAAATAGTAGGGTAGACTGGATTATTTAGCTTTGGTAAGGCAATCAGTCTGAGAAAAAAACTAGCTTTACTCTGCTTAAAAGTTGACCTTGTGACTGTAGCAGAGAGGTTGGGTAATTATACATACAATCTATATATAGTAAAGTAAATGTTTATACATACAAATATGATATTGTAATATTCTCAGGGTTGCCATGTGATCTTGATGGCAGGAAAGAACAATGACAGACATATTAGTCATAAAAAACACTCTTTTTTTTCCAATGTTACATTTTCTTCTTTTGATTAAATGGAATGTGTCAAATGGCTTTGCTGCATTTGTATTTTCCTAGCAGTTTGACTGTTGATATGTGTGTCACATAGTATCATGTAACATGTAATTGTAATGATTCTGTCCTGAATATGTGTGCCCTCCTTCTTTTAAGGCTATGTTGGGCTATTCCACTTTTTTTGTAATGTCCAACCCAAAGAAGAAGAAGAAAATGGTAATTTACAATATGTAATCATTAGAATCAAGTGTCCTTGGTATGATACTAAATTGCATTTAATGGTGAGCTCCAGCTCTGGGGAGTGGGGAGTACTCCTTCATGGCCATTACTGCTTGGTCCTCTTTGACCTGGAATGTATTAATTGTTAGGGTCCCATTTATGGGTCAAATAGATATGTTTAAAAATCATTTCTATCAGATAGGGTGATGTGCAAAAATCTCTTAAGCAACTAAACAAGGATAATGTGATAACCTCTTGGCATAAAGTAACCCTAGACAAGTTGACATGCAGTCCCATCTATGAGTCAAAAAGATTGATGTGCAAATTATTTGTATTCCATAGGCTCATGTTTAAAAAAAACCCTCTTAAGAAACAACTACACAGAAAATGTAAATAAGGGACATACAATAATATGCCTATTCACAATGAATAGACATAATATTTAGTCATTTACCTCTGGTTTTGCCATTTCTGTGACTAGGGTTTTTAGAGATAGACCCCATAACCATATATATTCTGGAACTACAATACCCATGGTACTTGGATAAATATATTTCATTTTAGTGAAAGGGGGCACAAACCTGTTGGTTACTAAAGTGTTCTTAGTTACTGGTAATCGTATAAGTCCTTCGAGAGTATTGGTAAAGATCCGGCAGTCCTATGTCTGTCCGTCCTTACAGAGTGCAGTTTTAATTATGACCAATGTGGGGGGGGGTTAAGTATTCTATCAGGCCAGTAGTATTGCTAGTGATTGGTTACAAGAGTCAATCATGTGACCTTGGCTAGTCTATAAATCTAGGTGGGTAATTAGAGCACATCTTATATCAATATAACTCCAACATAATGTTTAAAAGTAATATTACACCAATACCTCCCCTCCCCCCATCTCATCACTCAACATAAAAAATCACATAAATTCAATTACCAATGACTGTTTATAATCTAAGAATTATCCAATCTGTTACAAGAGTGTTAAAACTATGTCTTTAGATACCACTAAACATTATTTAGTTAAAATATTACAAGACTACTTATTAGTTCTCCCTAGTAAATAATTTTTGATATCACTTTCTAATCAAAATCCATTAATTTAAAAAATTGTTCACATCAAGTCAAAATTAGCTACCATACTTTGAAAACCAGAAACCAACTACTAACAGTTACTATATAAATCTTCTAAAACTAGTATGTGCCACATAATTAATCTGAATAACTGTATTTTCTTGAATATTATTAGCCCATTGGAATTCTTAGTTTCTTTATTATCTCATGCTTCAAATAAAACCAGTACATTTATTTTTTATAATATTGTAATCAAATACATGAAGCATTCACAAAACCCTTCCAATTTAAAATTCATTTGTACAAACAAACACACACACACACACACACACACACACACACACACACATATATATATATATATATATATATATATATATATATATATATAATATGCAATATATAATGAATAGAGAATAAATGAGAAAATAAATGAGAAAAGTATTGGCATGAAAAGGTGCTCAATGCTAATAAAGCAGAGCAGATTTATAATCAATAGTAATATTATGGATTTGGACTCATAACTTAAAGTTTCATGGTTATGCAATCCTCAGATGAGTCAAATGGTTGAGATCTTAAAAACCAGTAGTTTTTTAGCGTTTATATAAACGTGAAGCATTTTCATGCGATGGGATAATATAAAGCTAAAAATTGTTTTTAATTTAACAAAAACTTGTTAAATAAGAGAAGTGAACTCGTTTCAAAATGCAGGCATTTGAACAAATTTTTACTGTGTCACTTACCACCTGATCCTAATTGATCCCTTAATTTTTGCACTCCTTTTATTTATTTAAAAAAAAAATTCATCTGAACACCGCATGCATTAAAACCAAAGCAAGTTTGTTTTATTATCATTTTTTTGTAAACGCAGATTTAACGTCATAACATTACATCACATGATGAACATAAGCCACAGTTTTAAAAAAAACAATTTTTAGCTTTATATTATCCCATCGCATGAAAACGCTAAAAAACTACTGGTTTTTAAAATCTCAACCATTTGACTCATCTGAGGATTGCATAATTTATGTCATATATAGTGGTTAATTGATAAAGGAAATTTTTAAAATTAAATTTTCAAAGGTTTCATCTGCTAAGTTTATTGAAATCTTTAAAGATTTCAATATTTGAGATCATCATAATGGCACACTGACAGAACAGATTCCTTTAACTCTCTATCACCATTTATATTTTATTGGTAAATCCTTTAGATGGCATCCAATGTCCACACAAAACTGGTGAATATAATTTTTTGCTGGTCAGCCAACTGTGGTATGTCCATGTGTAGGAGTCCATGGGAGAATGTCAGTTATGAGATTGTTCTTATTTCTCTAGCAGTCCATGTCTTATTCATTTTACTTGGGTGGTTTGTGTGATGAGAGGTTAGTGGTCATACAACTGCTGTTTTCTAGGGTTGTGTTTCCAGTAGTCATTCAAAACAGTATGCAGCAACCTTGGATTGTTTCCTTTTATGCTGACTACTTTTATATTTTATTTAAAATACTATTATTATTATTATTATTATTTGTATTCTCTTGTGATCATTAGTGAAAAGTAAGATTCTACATTTGTTGTGGGGGGTCTGGATCTCTAACAGTATCAATTTCTTTGAAAATGTTATTCCGTGTTCTAGTGATTACAGAAATAAAAGACTTCTGATATTTATTAGAATAAGATCTTAACTCTTTAAGTTCTACCATTTTAGTTGCTCTTTGGCAAGGTTCTGGTATTTATCTGTTTCCCCCAGCCTTATTGATTCCTCTGTTGGTTCATTGAATTGTCAACATCCACTCTTTTTTCTTTCAGTGTCTGTAATTTAGTCATTTCACTGTAGTAATTACAGATGATGGTAGAAAATTTTCATAAAGCTTTGCAGAAAAAAAAAATCTTCTTTCTCAAGTGAATACAAATATTTTTTCCTCAAGAAAACTATAATTCATTTAATAAATTTAAACAGATAATTTATACATTAATGTGAAATTAGATATAATCATTTAGAAATCCAAACATTTAATTTGTCTTTTTCAATAAAATCATTACAGATTCCCATCTTTTAGAACAAGTCATGTCAAAATAATTCTAAACAAAGTATCTAGCTAAAGAGACAAATCATTTTCTTTTCATTTAACTTCTTTCTCATGGCAATATATTGCTATTGTTAGAGCTTTTCTACTTAATCATTTTGATCTCCATTGGTAAAAAATAAATTTCTAGAAAGAATATTTTGATATTACACAAGGTCAAAACTTGATAATATCAAATTATATTATCTTAACTTTGGATATCTTAATTTTGATATCTTTTGCACAATATATTTTAATGTTTGTTTTCCCTAGGTGAATGAATAGCTGCCTTTAAAACCATTTTGTTGGTACCAGTCTGGGAACAGTAACATTATAATGTGTTCAATCACTGAATGTATTCCTTTTATGATATTAGGTGATAGAAAATGCCAGAATTTCATGAGAAAGTTTGAAGAGGTACAATGTAATTACATTTCAGATTAAAAGTTCTGCATATAGGTATGCCAAGCAGAGGCTATTTATGTTTCATCCATCAGAAGCCACATGACATCTTGACTGTAGATGGAGAATGTTTATGTTTGAGTGAGAATCAATGGTCCCTAGTGTTTCCAATAGAAAATGGTGTATTGTGATGATAGCCAGCTGTAAGAGATTAGACAACTGTCTTGTACTTCCTTTCTGGACTGTCAACAAACTATTCAAATTGATTTTATATCGAATGTTTTATTCAGGCAATACAGATTATTAACTATTGGGATATTCCTGTATAAGCTTTGATATCAATATGTTACAGTTCACAAAGTGGAGAAAAGCAAGCCGTATAGAAGGAATAGTATGTAAATGAAGTTTATAGCTTGTTTTCTAAAGGTTTCTGCCTTTTTTTATAAATCAGTAGCAATTCTTTCACATTTTTTTTTTTAGAAATTTAAATGGACTTTTACTTTTGTTCAGTTATGTTGGATAAACAACTTTTTGTTTTGATCATTTATGCTTTGCTGGTGATGCTAGTTACAGAAAGAATTGGTTTCCTTTAAGCTGTTAGTTTGTATGTCTGTATTCAAATGGTAAGATAATTTTTCTAGAATTCTTCAAGGAATATTATTGTAAATAATTATACACCAACATTTCGGGTTAGAGGAAAAACTGTTATTAATTGTACTGTTTTATTAAGAATAGATTTTGAATGACATTTGAATAATACAAAAGTCGTTGTCATGCAATAATGATACACTAATATTGGTTTGAATATCTTGGTGGGCACAGCAGCAATCTTAAAGACAAAGTTCAGAGGGTCTAATAATTCATGGATTACTAGCATAGCATCTCCATGCAACTGATATTCAACTGCTCAATACACAAAGCTTTAATGTATGCAAATCTAACTGTAGATATAAGTTTGCGCTGATTGGAATTAACTAAGAATGTCTTACTTGTGACATGAAGTTAGACATTTGGCAATTCCCTAGATTTAATATCTAAAACTTCATTTTAATAATTTACTTGATCATTTTGGTCTAATAGCCTTCTGCCAGACATTACAGATTAAAGTAATGGTATTATGATCTCTTCCGTCCAGCATAGATTTTTAATAGTGAAAAGAACACAGCTGCATTATTTTAATAAGAGTTTAACTAAAAAAAGTTTATGCCAAAGGTTATTGTCAAACTTTTTAACGGTTATGATAAAGATTTCTGATAAAGTCATACCACTTTTTCAAATTTACTTTTATAAATGTGATAAAAAAGTGACTAAAATTAAAAGATGAAAGAAAATTGATAATGATAATTATTAACAATACTTTATTTAAAAATTAGAAAATAAGAGATGCTATTAAATATAGCTAGATGCTATTGTGTAAAAACAATATCAAACAAGGCTTTAATAGATTTAGAGACAAAGTAGTGATAATTTACAGGTATGATTTAGGCAAAGTAGCTGATATGGTGAATCAGATTCTTGTGAGGTTGAGGGAGTTATAAGTTCAAGTCTTACAAAGAATGTATCCTATATTTATTATCTCTGATATGATCTGTTTCTTACAGTTGTAGAAATGGCAAACCAAGTGAGTTGTGTTAAAAAAGAAACTAGAATTAAAAGAAGAAAGAAACACTAGTGAAAATGATTAAGTTGATGACCCATGTATCTGTTCAGTGGGAATGAAGTACCTACAAAACTACCAGTCAATTGCAAATTGGACTAAAAATTACTTTATTCCCTGAATTAGAACATTTTAAATGTGTTCCTCTAATAAAGATATTGCTACAGTGTGCAGTTTTTTGCTTTATATATAGAGAGACAGACAGACAGACAGACAGATAAGGATTGACAATTTTTCATGTAAAAAATAGAAATAAAGAAAAGCTACTTCATAAACCTTTTTCTCTTATGATTGTTGTCACATGATGTTTGATGACGTGAGACCTTTTCAAATTGTTTCTTTCTTAATCCTTTTATTTTTAATGTTTCATCTTTTCATCCTCTTCTTCTTTGTCTTCCATTTTGTTAATAATCAAGAGTGAGACAAAGACTTCCCATTTTTCTTCTGGTGCCACAAACAAATCACAAGTGGTTTCAGTTGAACTGCTTTTCTAATTAAAATACAAAAATGTCTGATGCTCCAGCAAACAAAATAAAATCTTCTTTTCTCTTTGATCAGAATATCCTAACCCACATGATTTCTCTTTTTCAAAATTATTTCAACTGGGTGTATCAATCAAGTCTTAAAGATTACAAACAAAATGATTGAGATGAGAAATTAATCTTCATAAAGAAAGCAGTTATCATTTCCATAACTGCTTCCTTCCTTTCACCATAACCCTTTTCCCATCTTCTTTATATTCAAAATTGAGGTTATATATCAATTTTCAAAATTATTGTAATTAAATAAAGAATGACTTCACAGAAAATTCCTTTTCTTACAAACAATATCATGTGAAACAACTTGGGAAAACTGTTTTACACTATTCAATAAAAAATAATTGAATTGTGACCTTTTTAGATATAAGTTCTGCAAAATACACAATCCTCAACTAAAAAGAGATTGGCTTAAAAATATATTGATTTTTGTTGAAAAAAATAACCTGAGAAATAATATGCAAAATTGTGGGATAAATATGTAGAATAGCTAGATGGACTGAGAACTTTTCAACATCCTTTACATGTATCAGCATCTAATATGAAATTTATTCCTCAATACTATTTGAATAAAACCTTCCTAAATTGAAGCTCAGCTATAAAGAGAAGGGTTTTAAAAATATTGAATGGTTTTGAAATGAAAAAAAGTAATATACCAAGATTATTAAATTGTGACATATGCAATAGTATGTATCTTTTATATCTCTAGGTTATTCCTTTCTTGGTCAGGCCAAGATCTTTTCAGCACCTCCTCACAGTAAAACTGACCTTCCCACTTAAGATATATAGAGTTATTCACATATTATGACTGGCTTTTTACTGTAACATATTCTGTTTTTACTTCTGATTTGTTAGTACAAAATTATTGCACAGTATAAACTGTTCTTTATTCTAAATGGTGGCAAATCAAACAGTACTCCAGACTTGAACAGAGGTGTGTCATCAAATCTTTGGTGACTGAGAGGTGAAAACCATGTGAAATTGACAGACGAATGTGTGCTGTGAAGCATTTTTTAGTCAAAAAATGTTTACAAAGATGGATTTACAACTTTGAGTCTGATTGGAAAAGATTGTCCATGGAGTGGAAACACTCTGACTCTCTGGAAAAACAAAGTTCTGGGCACAATGGTCAATAAAGAAGGCCATTGAAGTAGTCTCATATGAGGAATTCTTTTAACTATAAAGATAGGACTATAAAAAAATGGCTTCAAAAATGCCTAATACAAAAAAAAGTGTTTACACCTTGTCTGTGTGAAGATGGACCAAGGATCATTTAAACTGTGAATGTTGTGATGTTGGGATACAAAATCTTTTGTTCTATAAGGAATCCTAAAAACAATGTGTGAAAAGATAAGCAAATGGAAATGTCCAATGTGCTTTAAAAAAAAAGAAAAATTGAAAATTCCTGACAAGGAAATAAACTGCAAGGAAAATAATCAAAAGTGCAGAAAAAAATTATTAACTTTTTACCGGAAGTAATTGAAACAGCTGAAAAGACAAAAACAGTTTTTTTTTTAACAAAAAAAAAAAATTAAAACCTGGAGTGATATAACAAGAAATAGGCATAAGGAAATAGTAAAATGCATTTAAAAAAGTATGAATACATTAGAAATATATGAAGGAAATTATTCAAACAACATAATTTCTAATATGGAAAAAGAAGAAAAAGAAAACCTAAATGATAGTGTTCTTTATTTAATTAATAAAGAAAAGGAAATAGCAAAAAAGGATATTATAAGAGCAGTACACCTTGGTGAAAAATAGAAATAGAAACCGTCTAATAATGGTAACTCTAAAACATGAAGAAGATGTCAAATTTCTACACAACTATAAATTTGGAAGAAGAATAAACAATGGAGGAGAAGAAAATATATGGATAAACCCAGACTTAACCAGAAAGAAAGATTAGTTGTATTTGTAAAAAAAAAAAAAAAAAAAAAAAAGAGATGAGAGATAAGAAAGAAAAACAAAACAAAAAAACATATTGAAAATAATACAACTGAAACTCAAAACAAAGGAAATGCTATTAAATGAGAAATTAAATGAGTAAATAAAATTTCAAAATATTGTATACAAATGCTAATTCATTACAAAACAAAATAAGAGACCTAAAATTGCTTACAAAACAAATAAAAATAATGAATATTACAGAAATCCATTTATCTGTGGAAAATGTAAAAGAAGCAGAAATAGAAATACCAAATTGTAAATTAATATAAGGAAGATTGTAAAAATAATATAAACTTTGGATGGACTGCGATTTATAAAACTTTAAAAATAATGAAATTGGATTGGTTAAGAAAAAAGTAAATCTTTGGCTTTAAGAATAAAAAAGATTTTGAAAAATGTCTACACTGATCTGCAAATTTGAGTAATTTGAGATGTCTATAAACTGTTCAAACAATTGAATGAGGCACCTTTTACATTGGATAAATCTTAAAATATTATAATGGTAAGATATTTCAATATACCAGATAAATGGATTAATAAATTCAATTAATCAACAATTTAGATTATGAAAGGAATATTTTGATCTGTTTACAACAAAAGGATTGTATTGGTTTATAGAAAAAGATCCTCAATGTAAATTAGTGGGAAATAGATTAGAGAAATCTATATTTAATCAGGCTTTTTTAAATAATGAAAGTTTAATTGGAGATATAAGTTTAATCTTTCTTTTGGTAAGTCTCACTATGTATGTATTGAAATAGAAGTTAAAGTGAAACTGGATTTTGAATATATAAAAAACAATGAAACAAGTCCAAGCTTACAGAAGAGTAATTGGAAAAGGGAGATAATATTAATTGGATTTAGAGTTTTAATACTCTAAATGCTAAAGAAAAGTGGGAAGAATTAAAAAGATAAAATCAATAATGAAAAATATTCCTGAAATTATTATAAAATTTTCTAAACAGGGAGATCTATTGGAAAAATTACCTTGGGACAGTAATCAACTATCTTGTAAAAGAAAAGAAAAAGATAAAGCTCGGAAAGTATTTGGAATTATATCTAGTAAGGAAAATTGTCAAATTGCTTTAAGTAAGTAAAATGATTATGAAAAAAAAAATGGAAATAAATGAAAAGTTGAAACATGAAAATAAAATTGTTAAAAATGTTCAATACAATTGTAAACCATAATTCAAATATGTAAAATCAAAAACTAAAATTCTCAGGTGAATTAACAGAAACAATAGGTATACTTTTAAAAAGATATTTTTTGACAGGTAGAACTATAAAAGTTAAAACTGGTAACAATTATTCTGAAACGCAGTATATACCATCTGGTGTTCCTCAGATATAAGTACTGGGACCTTTGTTGATTTTCATATTCATAAATGAATAATAAATAGAACTATTTACTGATGATGCTAAACTACTTGTTGACCATTATCAAATGGATCTAAATAAATTGTCATATTGGGTAGATATTTGGAAATAAAAATCTTACTCAAATAAAGCATTGATGTGTGATGTTTAGTGTCATTGGGTGTACTACTGTGTTATACTTACTAATTTGGGGTAAATAGAAAATTTGTTAAAAAAAAAAAAAGAATGAAGATGTATTTACCAAGACATAAATAAACAACAAATCAAATGTTTTATTCAAAATACCCCTTTGCCATTAAACATGCTTATTTCAGTGAGTTTTCCATTAGTCAAAGCACTAGTGAAACTCCCCTTTTGATGTGGTATGAAGCTGTACCATCATATTTTTTTTAATGTCTTCCATATCCTCAAATCTTTCTGTTGAGATGAATTTTCAGTTTAGGAAACAAGAAAACATTTCATGAATCCATGGAGGATGCTGGACTTGCAAAAAAACATTTTGTTCAAAAGTATCAAGACTGGCATCACCATTTTTTTAATCAAATTAGCATGAATGCATACAGACAAAATCTAGATATCTAGACAGCAGTCTACACATCATTACTTTATTAAATAAGTTGCTCAGCTTCATCTAAATTAAAGATTTTTAAAAAATGTCAAGATTCAGTCTCAATATTTTTATGGCACTTTTTATACTCAAAATAACCAATTTCTAATGTATTCACCATTCCACTGATTTTTTTCTCTCAAAAATGTTAAATAAGAAAATTCATCTGTAGAAGGCAATTAATTTTTGAATAATAAATCTAATATTTTCAATAAAAGTGAATGTATTTGAAAGTTAAAATGTAGTATTTTTTGTTGAGTTCATTTGGAGTAAGAGTTTCAAGACATGATATCCATATATCTTCATAGATTTCTAGAATTGCTGTTGATACATTTTTTTCAATCAGCTCTATCATAGTAAATTTAACATCTCTGTTAAAATCACTATCTCTTTGATGGAAATGTTCTACTAGAAGAAGTTTATTATATATATGGCAATCACATAATCTTTATAGATCCCTCACAATCCTACAACCCTACCACCATAACCCTTCCTCTTATGACCCCTCTAGTGATTCATCAATCCTGCTGCAGATTCACAAAATCTGATGCATATGTGACACAGGAAAGACATCCTTCCCACTGGATTGATTGGATCAGATGTTGAAATTTGATGCTTGTGCACTACCATATGTCTCCAGAAGCTGACTTACAAACTTTGTTACATAATTTTGATTTTTTGGACTAATATCCTCATCTTTTTTGTGGTAGTTATTAACACAATGTTTCAGCCACTGTATCCTCTGGCCTTCTTCAGGAAGACCAGAAGATACAGCAGCCAAAATTATTCCCATCAAGCTTCATCTAAAAAATACAGATAAATAAACTTTGTTACAGATTGTTCAAATCACTGTTTGTTCTTGGAGTGTGCATGAATTGTCTGTGATGAGATTTCCAATGATTGAACTACCCAGCTTTAGAGAGCAGAATCCAATGACATGTTTGACATTTCCAACCCTTTGTGTTCTCACCAATATGAAAGGTGTATCCCTTTCAAAGTTGACACTTGAAGTTTTCATGCTCAATTTATTCACTCTCAAAACTGGCACAGTTCAATTCTCTCCAATGGCATCCTTTCCCTGTTGTCAGGATCCTCATACTTATTCCAAAGTTAATGCTTTCGCCTTTTTTTCAGCATACAACTGACCTTAAATGAGTTACTTTGGCATTCTAACATCACTCATACACACAATATGAACTGCCTTTTACATTTGGATCATTATTATGAGAGTCATGCTTGTGCATCCTGCCATTGTATGGACTTCTGTGTCAGGTGTTTTGGTATTTAGAGTGTGTCTCAAACATTTTTGATGAAAGTGCTCAAGAATTTTCAGATGTCTACAAAGCAATGTCCATATTTCAGAAGAGTACAACAGAACACTCAGTATGCAGGACTTATAAACATTCATCTTTGTCTTAATGTTAGTGTTAGTCCATACCCATTTTTAAGTCTTCCATAGGCCACAGATGCCTTCTGAATGCATAGGTGAATTTCAGCATCCAAAGAGCCATCACAGGTCAATATACTTCTCAAGTAAGTAAAGGTTTTAACCACAGCCATACTAGTACCATGAATGGTTATAATCGGTTTAATATACGGTTCACTTCCTATGCCTTTGGTTTTCATCAAGCTTATTTTTAATCCAAATGCAGCACATGAGGCTGCAAATAAATTCACAATATGTTGCATATCATTCTCAGTATGTCATCAATGTCGTCAGTGTAATGGAACTCTCTACTAAGTGTGTAAGATGTGTTCAAATTGAAGTTGAATTTTCTCAAGTTGAAAACCCTTCCTGTGGTTCTGAATTCCAAGAGAACACTCCTCTTACAATGCTGGAATGTGTGAGTTAATATTACTGAGAAGAATATTGAGAGTAGTGTTGATACTCATGACAACTCTAGCTTTAATGATTTTTGTGCAGTGTATTCACAAATATTGGTGCGAAGCCTACTTTTCCCAGTATCATTTAAAGTGCATCTCTGTTAACTGTATAAAGAATTATGGTCAAATCGACAAAACCCTGATAAAGGGGGAGCCATTGCTAAATATACTTCACATGCACTTGTTTGGCTGAAAATATCATGTTGATTGCTCTCATGCCAGACCTAAAAACCACTTTGTGATTCTGGAATGACTACTGGACAGATGTTTCAAAGCAATCAATTCAGCAAAACTCTTGAAAGAATCTTGCTAACTGTATCCAAAAGAGTGATTCCACAGGAGTTATCATAAATTCCTTTTTCTCTTTTGCCCTTGTACAAACACAATAAAGCACCATCAAAGCAATCATTTGGTAAAAGAGATCCATCCCAGCATTCAGTGATGAGATCAAACAGAACATGTTTAACATTTTCACTTTTCATTTTAACATATTATTTTCAATATATTATTATGATATTTATATATTTAAATATCAAACTATGTGTTACTAAACTTGATAAGAGTATATATAAATATATATATATATATATATATATATATATATATATAATATCACTCAAAAAGTGCTACTGGTACTATGCAACCCAACCTGCTGTATATAAAAACTTATCAAAAGGTACATGAAACCACTTGTAGAGTCAATAAGCAACAGAGGCCATGAAATGCAAGAATATCCTCCTCAGTGTTGAAGTTTGTTTTGTCTATTTAACCTCTAGAACTGATGCAACATAACATTTTGATAGACCATACATCCTAGATGATAAAGATATTCTGATATAAAACTAGGAGTGATGCACCCTAATTTTTGTCAAAGCATCTACCTAGATGTTCTAATGTAAAAACCTTTGGCTTCAATAACTTCTAATCATGTAGGTTTGCTCTCTTTTTTTTATACTGGTTATTGAAGAAAAGTGAGTTGGATTGATTCAGCTCAACATTTTTTCTCATTATAAAAAGCTTCGGGCACAGTTATTGCTTGATATAAGGAACATATCATGCAATGAATATTCTTGAATTTGAAGTGACAGCCATTATGATATATATATATATATATATATATGTGTAATACTGTAACCCACCAAAAATGTTGCATCTTAGTGAGATTTCTATTAGAGTAATGGATTTGAATGGAAAAAAAAGATCACTTATAAGTTACCTGGAATTATAATGGGTGGAGAAAGAACAAAGAATTGCGGGTAGCAAAATTGGCTATATAGACCAATGGCAGAATCAGTTTTTTTTTTTTTTGGGGGGGGGGGCATGAAGTAGCAGTTTATCCATATAGGATAAACTGCCAAAAGAAAGAGGGAATGAATGAAGGAGCAAAGGAACACAGAGAAAAGACAGCCAGAACCAAAGGAAGAAAGAACTTATTAAACATTTTGCCTCATGTTGGATTTGTTAACATTTTGCCTTTCTTTGACTTGGGAACAACTTTGCAACATTTTTATTTGCCCGTTTTAAACTACAACCTATTTTGGCAAAAATGAAGAGAATAAGTAGAGAAAAGGTTAAAGCTATTTGACAGCAAGGGAGATTTAGTTGCATTGCTAAAGAAGCTGAAGATGGTAGCTAATCTTCAGTGTTCTTTTTTTTTAGGTGATGCACTGGCCCTCTATTTAGAGATGAGCAAGGAGGAACAGCTAGACAAAGAGATGATAGAGACCAGATTGAAGAAGGCATTCACTGAAAAGCCCTTTAAGGCTTACGAAAGATCTTGAAAAGGTGAAATGAACTGGGAAATAGGTGGACGTGGATGCCAACAATATTGAGGTTGACAAGATATGCAGGGAGAGGGCTAGAGCAAACAGCACAACTAGCATCTGTGACGGGTTTCCCAGATGACATATCTGAGTCAGTGCAACAATTACCTGGTGTAGAGGAAATTGAGATTAGTGATTTGATACCAACTGTAAGGGTGGCAAGTAAAATAATTAATAAATTTTTAAATAAAAATAAAACCATAGAACATTTCCAATTTTCACTAAATCCTCTCTTATATAAAAATAATGTTCAATATTCAGTGTTCAAATTATGTTTTTAATTCAATAGAAATTATTGCTGTAAATAAAAATGCATTTCTCTTATAAAAGTTGTGTGTTTTAATAAGAAAACTTTATATTTTTTAATTTTTTCATGTATTTTCAGGAATTTTTCAAATTAACTATTGTTAAATTTGCTTCAGAAAATTTTTAAACATTTGCTGGGTTGCCTGGATGAGTATATAGTTTTGGGGCAGAATTAAAGACTAAAGATAACTCTCAAATGCCTTGAGGTTGGAATGTAGTATCATCATCATGTCGCACATGTAGCACGGATATCCATGTTAATCTCTCACCAACCTTCCCTATCATTCATTGCCCTTGGGAGGTCTTCTGCACAGCAACCAGCATCCTCGCATAGTTGGTCAATGTAGGTCATTGGTGGGCGGCCCACGTTTGCATGTCCATGTGTTGGCTTCCACAGCAGTGTCCTGCATGCTTGTCCGTCTCACTCGGATGGTTTGTGAGATGGGGGTCAGGTGGCCGTAAAGCTGCTTCCTTGTGAGGTGCTATCTCCACAACTTGTTCAAGACTGCACACAGCATTCTTGTGCAGCTCCCATCTAGCTTAATCTCAAGGCGCTTCGTTAGGGTCTAAGTGGTGCAGCCATACAGCAGCACTGATATAACCACAGCCTGGAAGAATTGTTGTTTTAGCTTATCAGTGAGATCGGATTTCCATATGACTGATAATTTGTTTGTGGCCGACCATGCCTTTGCTATTTGTGTATTAACATCGCTCTCTGTGGATGAGATATTACTACCTAGGTATGTGAATTGTTCTACTGGCTTAAGAGGCTTACCGTCGAGTGTGGAGATGTTTCCTTTCTTTTTGAAACTCATGAACTCGGTTTTATAGAGGCCGACATTCTTTGCTGCCTTCTCCAAACTATGTAGTCGTGACTCAGCCTGTGCCAGTGTACCTGCAAGTAGTGTGAGGTCATCAGCATAGTCGGCATCTGTGACTGTTTGTGCGGGATATCGCCTGCTTCTTGCCTTTTTTAGTGTGAAACCTTTTTATTCTATGGTATCTAATGATGTTTGGAGTACGAATTCTAGGCATATTATAAATATATATGGTGCTAATGTATCTCCTTGTAGGACTCCAGTGGCGATGTCAAAGAATTTAGCATACACAACGATTAATTCCACAGACATATATATGCATGCACACACCACACACACACACACACATATATTTATATATATACTCATTAGGGTGGCCTTTAGCAATAGTTAATTTAAAACTTTTCTCCTACCAACCTCTGAGTGATGATGTGGAAGTCATTGACCTTGGTTTCCTGATTGACCATGTCAGGACAACAGTGTAAAGAGTGAAAGAGATAGTGAGAAAGTTCTGAGTCCCCTGACTTGAGAGTTTGATCCTTGGATCTCATCTTTGCTAGCCTGATCATCTAGTTCACATGAACGATTGCCAAATTACGGGGAAGACTTAACTGGCATGTTTGCTAGTTAAGTGCAAACCCAAACTGAAGTTTAGGGACTGCTTCAAGAACATTCTGTAGAATGCTGCCATCACTATGGAGGACTAGGAGAAGCTAGCTTTTAACAGACCTGTCTATGAAAGAATTTTAGTCCAACCATATTAAACACCAAAAATTAAAGCAGGCTGATAGAAAGGGTGATTTTCAGTCCAGCAACATCCAAAGTGGAGAATTTCCAATGTGTAGTTTATGTGGAAGAGTATGTCTCTCCAGGGCTGGCCTGGTGAGTCATCTAAGAAAACACAAGGATACAGTGTCAAATGTTACTGGCACTCAAGTATGTTTACTATGTAGTAGATCCTTCAGGAGCCTCAGTAGACTGAAGAGTCATCTTCGTGCCCACACCCTATCTGGTGCTTGCAAATAAAATAAAAAAGAACAGGAAATGGTCTTTCTCATGCATGAGTTGACAGCCAACATATGTATGTATATATACACATATATATATATATATATATATGCATATATTTATATATCTATATGTGTGTGTGTGTATATATATATATACATATATATATATATACATGAATATGTGTGCATATATTTACATATCTATATGTGTGTGTGTGTATATATATATATACATATATATATATATACATAAATATGTGTGCATATATTTACATATCTATATGTGTGTGTGTGTATATATATATACATAAATATGTGTGCATATATTTACATATCTATATGTGTGTGTGTGTATATATATATATATACATATATATATACATAAATATGTGTGCATATATTTACATATCTATATAAATATGTGTGTGTGTGTGTGTATATATATATGTGTGTGTATATATATATATATATATATATATATATATATATATAAGATGACTCACAATGACAATATATATTGTCATTGTGAGTCATCTTCCTTTATATATATATATGTCAAATTTATCCTGAACACCCTATATATATATATATAGCGAAGTGTTCGGATAAATTTGACATACTTATGTTTGGTTACTTTTCTTCTCTGTAGATTGGAGGTATTGACACATTTAAAAGCTTGGAGCCTTCTTCATTCATGTATGGGATGACAAATACAATGGATAACTGGAACCCATCTGAATTATGGAAGAGAATAACTTGTATCATGAGGAGATTATGATTGCTGTCCACTGCTCTCTGAATACTATAAAAACAATCAGGCATGAAGTGGAGAATTGCAATGGAGACTACGTACAAGGCTGTGGCTAGAAGAAAACAACATAACAAATGAGCTGATTGTGTTCGTACAGCAGAATTCCTTGAAAATCTGCATTGGAAAACCCTGACATTGAAATTTGAACTTTATCATGTTAATTGAATCTTTCAGCCTCTTCCATGAAGCTTGTACTCAGTGAAGACCTTGTCATCTGACAAAGGTGAAGAGCATAGTGAACCATCCTGCTGAACCACAAACAATATGGTTCTTTTCCAATAAGAAAAACTTTTGCCAAGATTAAAAGCACAATACATAAAATAACAGATGGCTTGAATACAGACCAAAGGACACTCCTTGTGTCATTCAGACTAAATTTCCCAAACTGTGATGCTTTTCAGATGTGTGTCCTCTGAGGGTGATGTGATGCCTCCGCATTTTATCAGAGAGGGAATCAAGTTGAATTTAATGCCTACGTGAAGTTGCTAAACACTATAGTCAAGCCCTGGATAACAAGAGTAGCCAATGGTAGGCCATATGTATTGCAGCAGGATTCGGCCCTGTGCCACACTTCTGGGAAAAGTCAAAAATGGTTGTCAGCAAATATTTATGACTGCACCAGTCCCAATGTTCGGTCTCTAAACTCCCGAGATCTTAACCCCATGGATTATTATGTATGGGGCACTGTTGAGAAAGACACCAATTGCTGTGCCAGTACTACAAAAGCCCAGTTAATCGACAGAATTAAAGAAGTTTTTGAGACCCTTCCCAGGGAAACTGTAACATCAGTTTGCTTCAGGTTCTGGAGCAGGATTGAGGCTGTGATTAATGCTAATGGTTGTTATTCTCAATGAAACTTGTTGAAAGTAGTGTAATTTCTGTGCCTGTTGAATTTCTTTACAATCCATTAAATTTTGTAGTTACCAAGCATTTTTTCTTTTTCTTTATGAAACTGTCAAAATTTATCCCAAACACACCATATATATATATGTGTGTATATATATATATATATATATATATATATTATAATAATAATATTATTAGAGGAAAAATTAAGGGTCTACCATGGTTAAAATGGCGATTGAATAATATATATATATGTGTGTGTGTGTGTGTGTGTGTGTTTAATTTTGGTATGGCAAGCATTCTATGAGAAGGACATTTCAAAATTTAAACCTGTTAAACTCCAATTAAAAAATTAACCTTGGGTCACATCCTACTTGTGTGGAGTGGTTGGTAAATGTGTATATATGTATGTGTGTGTGTATACAAATGTTGTTTGTATATTAATTTTACTTACTGATATTTTCTATTCTCATGTAAACTTCTTTGGAGTTTTCATATAAAAAGAAGTACTAAATCAAAAAATCAAAAAATATTTAGATATTATAATTGCCATTATCTCAAGAAAAGTTCCTCAAAGGCTGGAGTTTTATTCTTTCTTTTATTATAAAGTTTCTTTCTTTATTTCCTGCCACATGCAGTCTTCCTTCCGCAAGTGTTTGATGATATCTTGTAAACATCATATTTGTTATTGTTGTTTAGTAATCATCATATTTTATTTTATTTTCAAATCATTTCTTCAGTGAACTAATAGCTGCTCTATAAAATCATTCAGATCAGTTTGAAGAAAAAAAAAACATTGATCAACTGAAATTGACGCATCCATCCGTAATTTAAACTTTTCCACACAAAGAAGAAATTCCTGTGTGAAAAAATTTTCAATGAAACTTGATAAAAGAATTGATTTTTATTGAAATATTCTCCGAAATTGGGTGAAAATTTCTGAGTGGAATCAGCCTTCCCTAGAAAATCAAGTTTTAGAATTTAATTTCACCAAATTAGAATTTCCCTAAATTTAACTATTTCATCCACTGCATCTTTGTTGATAGTTTTTTTGGGGGGAGTGAGGAGCTTAATTACTGATATAGTGGTTGACTGTATTTGAGAGATGAGCTGGAATCAATAAAAAAAAACTCATAGAATTTAATTGAAAAGGAATATAGATGAGCCAAAAGTTGGACAATTCTGAGAAAAAGTAATTTAAATGTATATAATCAAAGGATCAAAATTGAAAGGATTTTTGCAAACTGAAAACAGTATTCCTTATTTATTGACATTGTAACGTGGGTGCAAAGTTATTAGATACTTTGCATACAAATAACTCCGACGAAGGTTAATAGACAAAACATTTAATATTACACAGCACATGGATAACAGTAGATACAACGTACATAGTAAAAGAGTTACATATATAAAGAGGTACACAAATAAAGATAAAGACACATTCATGAATGGTACATTATAACATAAAAGAGTACAGACATGAGACTAGCGATAGTCCATGCTGTAAAGAACTTACAGTAATGTAAGGGGGGCGGAGCCCCAACGAGAGGGGTTAGATAAAATCTACCCCATGTGGCTCGTATTGCTGAAACAGGAAAAGAGAGCGAAGGGTTTGAACCCGGAGCTTAAATACTATGGTGCCCTAGCGGGCACCAGCAAACTAAAAGGGGCAGACAACTCCACCAGGCGAATACAAACTAACGCTACAACATCAAACCATTTTATGCTGTGATTTCTCATAGAGGAAAAAATAGAATTGAAATGATTTATACCAATTATACTTTACCAGCTGTTTGGTGCTAGGAATGATATTTAGTTGTTTTCTATTTACCAGGTTCCAATATTAGCTTTAATATATCTATTGATTCACTAACACTAAATAAATGGAAATAAAAGATGGGACACACTCATATGGACAACATATATATATATATATATATATATATATATATATATGAGATTTGATAAAAATATATAACAAACTTAGAACTATTACATTATAATAAACCAACATGTCCTAATACATGAAATGTGTGCATTTTTTCCATGAAAAAGCAATATGAGATATGGAATTGTAAAAGTCTTACTTTTCTTGTTGATTTTTCATCTCATTTCCAAGTTGAAATGAAATACCTCACTGGAATTTGAGGCACTGCTCCACTTCTATTCAATAAACAGAGACTGAAACCTATGCGCTTTCACTTCAACATCAGGATTCAAAAAGCAGAATATAATGTGGTCAGAATTCTCATGGGACACACCCACAATTCAAGGGATGACTATTGATTTTGTCTCTCTACAGTGAAAAATAATCAAGCTAAGTTCCAATTACCATCAAATTGGTAAGACATGGCAACAAGTGGTTGTGACTCAATACAATCCTGTCCTGTCACAATTCTACTGCAGACTGACAGGGCATTTATAAAACTCCACAATATCATAGAAACCAAGCAGCCAATCAGAACTCAGGGAATGGAATCACCCAAATGCATGAATGGACTATTCTTGATTTCTATAAATACCAACTGTCTTGGACACTGCTTCAGTTGGGCTTAGCTAGTTGCTGTTATTCAAACCAACAGTAGACTAACTGACTTCAATATACAGTATTTTGCAGTAAATTCTGTACTTAAAAGAATTGATGGTTTGTTAGCATATATAGATCCACAAGAAGCCAGCTTTTGATTGTAGGACAAAACAATTGTTACATTATTTATTTATACTTGTTCCTCTATTATCTTCTTCTTAACTCTCTTCAATATTTGTCAGCACCCAGCTCCTCACTTGTTCTTCATATCAGTCATGTATCTATCACTGTTGTTGCCATTTTGTTCTTCTTATTCATTTCATTCATTATTGCTTCTCATCGTTTCATGGTTTCTACTGGTAAAATCAATAACAAAGACAGTTTGCACATAATTTCTTTATTTCTTAATGACTTTCATTTGATGGTGACCCCAGAGAAACTCAGTGAATCAGAGCATGGTAGAATCTCCACTGATCGTCTAGGCAATTTTTAACTGATTAAGATTTCTAGCTAACTTTTTAGTATTGTTTTATTGACTTTTTAATCCAATTAAAGCCACAGTCTAAATTGACTCCTGGGTCATCAGTTAAACTTAGATGATCCAACGGGTTTTTCTTGCAACCATTTTAAATTATACTATGATACATGTCAATAATAGATTTCACTAATCTATTATGTAACACACCCTTTTCTCCAATTAATCTGTCCATTACATTTGTCTTATAAATACTCTGGTGAGTCAAAAGTTTTGCAATGTTTTGATAACTTATTTGCTTTATTCTTACAAAAGCAGCACAGCATTCAAAGTAGAGGCCATTATTTTGCACCATATTATGCCACTTTTTTTGCTAGTTCTTTGATCTTATGCTTATACCAGATTTTGTCCCCTTTTTTATCATGAGTGCAGCAAGTGAGTCATGGATTAGAATAAATGATAATTCAAGGGAGCTACGCCTGGACTATATGCTGGCATGACATCAATTCAATTCCCTCAAATTTCTTGGGTTGTCACTTTCTGGTAACCAATGCAAGGTATTACTGTCAGACAATGGCATATATCGACTCCAGCTGTTTGGAGTAGAGTTTGGCATTAATTGGGCCATTCAGAATTAACTCTTTGTGAATTACCTCATAGTTTCATCAGATGTTCCACCTTGTGTTTGAAATGAACTTGAGTTCACATTTGGTTGTTCTTAGCATTTAAAAACCTCTTGACATATTAAGTATTATTCACATGGGGTTCCTCAAAAGCTATTTTGAATTTTTTTTTCTTTGGTAAAATTGATAACCTTAACATTTGAGTACACATTCTGCCAGTTAGTCAATGTTTTTTCCTCTTTTATGAGACTTTATTTATTGTTCAAGGGAGAATCTTCAAGTCCCATTTTCAGAAGGAAATTTCTTCTGAATGATGACTTGCCGTATTTGAAATGACATTTCACAAGTTATAAATAAGCAGAGACAGGAAAATCCTGGAACAGATTTACCTATGCATATGTTAACACATCTCATTTGGTAAAATTTTCATAAATTAAACAAGATAATATATTCAAAGATACCAGGTGGGCCTGTGAAAATTCCATGGTAGTCTAAATAGAAAAAAGATCAATGATTAAAGATCAAAGAGATTTTAATGTTTTATTTAAGAGTTACATATAATCCAGGTTAAAAGTGTGGCACGCTAAAAAAAGGCAAAAAGCAGACAATATCTTGCAGAAACTATTATGGATGCAGAATACATGGATGACCTAGTGATTTTAGCAAATACACCAGCTCAAGCTGAGTCTCTGTTGCATACCTTTGAGCAAACAGCAAGAAACATTGGTCTCTCCATGGATTTTGATAAAACAGAGTTTATGTGTTTTAAACCAGATGGTGTCATCTCCTCATTAAATGGCAAACCACTGAAAACAATATCAGAAGCAATATCTCATCTACTGAATGTAATGTCAACATATGCATAGGTAAAGCATTGAATGCTATTGATAAGCTATTGACCATATAGAAATTTGATCTCATTGATAGATCATTATCATTGATCTCATTTATACAACATAACAAACCAGTATATAACACTCGGATCACTAATTCCATTTCCTATGCTTAACAATGACCATTATGATTAGAAGTAAAGAGATTTGCAGAGAAAGAAAAATCAAATGGTTAAAGGCCATTTCTTTTCTAATAGAAATTGACAAAAAAGTGATTTATTTGAATTGATTAAAAGGCAAGTCATTTGTAGTTTTCGCAATAAAGTGTCTCTCTACAGACAAAGATCAGTGATCACAGCTTCCAGATTATTGATTTGATTTCTTTTATCATATGTCTCAAGTTTTTATTAACTTGAGTCATTTGCTGTCAACTAAAGTGACTCTCAAAGCAGATTATTGAGTCTGTCTGATTAAAGTCGATCAAATTCATTTTTTCATTTGTAACATTATGTTTGGCTATAAAAAAAATTACAAGCATATAATTGTATATCCAAGGTGCAACAGAAATACCTCCCACATTTTAGATTGTCACCCATGTAGTGCAAATGAATTTAGGAAAGTGGCAATGGTAGCTCCATCCAGCTAATATCTTACAATTTTTTCCCATACAGTCAGTTACAATCATAACTTGGACTAGTAGACTGCGTGCATTTACTGTTGAAACATTTTTTAAAGACTGATGAATATGTAGTTATAACATGAAATTAACACAAAAAGCAATTACAGATTTACAAGTTTTAAAAATTATTTCAAAAACAAACACACTGTGGGCATTGGCCTAAACCATGATTGTAACTGATCTTACATGAAAAGAAAAAAAAAACATTGGTAAAGCGCTACCATTGCTTTACTTGCACCATTGATTTTTTTTTTTTCTTTTGAAAAGTATTTTGGTTGGGAAAAATATACGTACATAATTAGTGAAACCTTGATTCAGGAATTTAATTTCTTCCTGAAGGCTGTTCATCAACCGAAATACTCATAAACTGAAACTATCCCCCCCCCCCCTCATAAGAATCAATGTAAAATTGAGGAATCCTGTCCTGAATTCACAGTGGAATCTTATTTAAACTTTTCTAACATTACTTTGTGCATACATAGAAATAATGAAAACCATTAAATGTAACACAACAAGTTCATCCAGAAAGTGTCTATTGGGTCTATATGCACAAATTAACTTTCTTCAGTTTAGACTTCCACATATTCTTTCACAAATACTTTCAGCTTGTTGCACCATCTTATTGCTAGATTGTATATTTGTCACTCAAAACACTGTTCATCAATCAAAAGTTTTATTCTTCAGAAAAAATTGTCATGATAAGAGGTATTTATGAATTGAGGTTCCTCTGTATTTTCAAAATACATGCTAAAGCATAAAGATTTATAAAGGTTTATATACAAGGATACTGCATATTTAATAAAAAAACAAATACAT
Organism: Doryteuthis pealeii; assembly: GCA_023376005.1. Lineage (NCBI taxonomy): Eukaryota > Metazoa > Mollusca > Cephalopoda > Myopsida > Loliginidae > Doryteuthis > Doryteuthis pealeii. Next base: position 36,465,639 of record CM042170.1, on the reverse strand, counting down.
ATTCATACATATGCATTCACTCATATACAGTGCAATATATTGACTTAAATGCATTCATATTTGAAGAGATAATAATAAAATGATATTTTATATGATGAAACATCAAGGCATGCCAACAGCATGGATTTCTTTTATTCTCTTTCACCATCCATCCTTATTGACCACTGCTCTTCATAACTCATCTACATGGCATCCAGTTTTCACACAAGCTGATAAAATTGTCATATACTCTTATTATTTCATAGTTATCTTCATAATAAATAGTTTTTTATTATCTTCATAATGTTGAGAATAATGTTCAATATCAATACATCATCATCATCATCATCATAATATTATGTGTAAAATGTGGATTCCTTTGACTCTCTCTGACCATCCAAACCTATTAACTGTGTCAGCTGGGGCTTTAGAATATGCTGACTAAACCATTGCAGAGGGTTAAGAATCCCCACAAAGGATAGAATCCTGGTGGCTGAATAGTCTATGACATAAAACACTCCACTTTGTCTTTTACTTAGGCTAGATGGGCAGTCAGAGAGGCCCCCTCCAATCAGTTGTCTGGTCATATCAAGCCCTAGTATCTATATGATTGTGCCAACCATGTTGCTCTTATAGCAAACTCCCAACCTCAATCATATATGCTAGAAGGCAATGGCTGAGGGTCTTAGTGTCCTGGGTATGATGTTAAACTACATCTAGTGGTGAAGTTCCAGTTCTGGAAACCTGGAGAGTGTGGGATACTTTTTCATTGCCATTGCTCCCAGTTCCACTCTTACCCAAAGTGGTAGTACTTGTTAGGATCACATCTATGGGTTAAAAAACTCAAAAAATGAGTTTTTAAAAAAGAGTTTAAAAAATGTGAATAACTAACAAGAATGAATAAAACCAAAACGTCTTTAGCATAAAATAACCCAAGGGTTGATATGCTAGTAAGTCTACTAGACAGCATCCAATGCCTGCACAAGATGAGGAATATAAGTGTTTTCTTGTCCATGTGTAAGAGTCCATAAGAGAATGTTGCTTATGATTTATCCTTACTTTTCCAGCAGTGCCCAGTATGTCTTCATCACTCTATAAAGCCTCATTAATTCCGTATTCCTTTTGTTTCACATAGACTAATATATTCAGAACTGTAAATCTATAGTAAATTTTAGAATTGCAAAATTTTTATTTCGTGCGAGAAAAAATTAATTTTTGTCCGAAAAGAATTATGCAAATAAATAATCTGCATTTATTTTTATATTTAATATTTCAAGCATAAACATTATGTCTAATTGGAATAAACAATTCAAAGTAGAAAGAGAGTAATTTTGGGGACTTGACGAAGTGTATTAGGCTAAGTTTGGGTCTTGAATGTTTGTATTTCACATAGCACTGATTTTATATGACAAATTCTTTCTGTCTCTTCCCAAATGAAAAACACAGAATAGTTGTTAAAACTGTGGCTGTCAATGAACACATATCAGTTTGTTTATTTACCAAAACCTTTTATTTGCATATTACAGATCACAAGTATCTTGCCTTCTAATGGTGTCAATTCTGGATCCATTTAGTTAGGAAGCCAAAATATCTAATCAAAGCTCAGAGCTTACTGATACAAAGATGTCTTTCAACAATAACCCTATTCCATCTTCTATGAAGTCAAAATTAGATGATGATTTTAATATTTCACCTAAATCCTTTGCATTTGAATTATCAAACCCTAATGTCTTCGGAATTAAGAAGCTCTGAATAAGATGGCAAATCTTTACTCTCCTCTCCACAACTTTCTCCCCATTAAATTAAAATTAGCTATTAGGAAGCTTTAAATCATTGGACCCCATTAATAATTCATATCTGGACTAAATGATTATATAGAAGGAACAGTGAACATTGTGAAAAGGTTTTCAATATACAGTATTCACCATTTTTAATTTAAAAAAAATTAGAGCAACCATCTTGGAACCACAAAGTTCTGGGTTCGATATCAGCTCTCGCCAACTATAAATATTCTTGAATTTGTGTGGTAAAATATATATATATATATATATATATATAATATATATATATAATGAATAGTGAATGAAAAAATGAGAAAAGTATTGGCATTAAGTGGCAATTGTTTGGCTAATAACATCATATATAAAGCCACAATCAAGGACAATGTAAATAACAACGAGGAAAAAACTTACATTGGTGCCACTGAAAACAATTGGAAAAGTAGGTGGTATAACCACAATTTAAGTTTTAACAACAAAAAATATGAAAACAGTACCACCTTATCAAAATATTTATGGCAGATCAAAGAAAAAATGGGTAGAACACCTACAATAAAATGGGAAATAATAAAAAAAAGCCCAGGCATGCAAAGGCGGACAACGTAAATGCGATCTCTGCTTAGAAGAAAAGTTGTGTATATTACAAAATACAAGCAATAACTTGTTAAATAAGAGAAGTGAACTCGTTTCGAAATGTAGGCATTTGAACAAATTTTTACTGTGTAACTTACCACCTGATCCTAAT
>CM042170.1:36430637-36458137 GCA_023376005.1 Doryteuthis pealeii | reverse complement strand
ACTTAGATTTTTTGATCAACAATTCTCCATGATCATTTTGTTTATGAAGAGTTGATCTTTGCAGCCATATGATTCTTTTTTGCATTCCTTTTCTTCTAAAAAGTAAGAGGCTGAAACTGATACTCTAACAAACAACATATTTATTGGAAAAGTTACCAACATATAAGATTGGAAATAATTGCTCATTGCTCAAATCCCAACTAGAGCATATGCATAAAAATTGAAATCTGAAGTCATTTGTTAGCTGAGAGTGATGCAAGAAGTGTCGGCAAACAAATGTGTTGGATGCAGGCTGAGATGTGATCAGTCTTGGCTGGGTCACTTTAACGAGAAGGTATGATGTTGAAAAGACCCGAAACCTCCAATGAACAAAAGAACATCACTGATAATGCATCCAACCACATTTAGAAATGTATTTTGTAAAAATTATTATTATTATTGGTTGGTGGTGGTGGTGGTTGATTGATTTGTTGAGTGGGTGGTAGATAAAATTTGTGTTAAAAATTAAACCCAAAAAGCTTTTTTGGTTCAATTTTTAACACTGACAATAAACTTTATCTACCAACCAACCATCATACATTGTATTGTTTACATACCAGAACATTAAAAACATCATGATAGTTGAGATTAGGAATAATAAAGTGATAGTTTCATAGAAGCAGACTTTTTTTTGCCCAAGATTGTTTTACAAATAATTGACATTTTTATTATCAAGATCAGTAGGTAAGAAGTTAATTTCTATCATCACCATAAAACCTCATTGCCAGCCAGTTTTCCAGTTATTTGTCTTAATTTAACTAACATTTGGAAATGAATATCTTATAATAATCTTATATATGATTATAGGTTTTATTTTAAAATCTGATAAATTCTCAAGGTCAGCTTATGGGTCAACATCAGAAGAAAAAATCTAGTGCAGTGTTTTAATGCAGGAGTCATTTTTTTGCCAATTTTGCAAAGAAAAAACATCTGTTCTTTTATACTTCAATGATGACTTTTAAAGCCACTTTTAAATATAATAAAATATTCCTTGCTGTACCAAATTTACATATGGGCTAGTATGGGCTGTGCAGTACCAGATTTACATATGGGCTAGTATGGGCTGTGCAGTACCAGATTTACATATGGGCTAGTATGGGCTGTGCAGTACCAGATTTACATATGGGCTAGTATGGGCTGTGCAGTACCAGATTTGCATATGGGCTAGTATGGGCTTTCAGTTTCAGATTTACATATGGGCTAGTATGGGCTGTGTAGTACCAGATTTACATATGGGCTAGTATGGGCTGTGCAGTACCAGATTTACATATGGGCTAGTATGGGCTGTGCAGTACCAGATTTACATATGGGCTAGTATGGGCTGTGCAGTACCAGATTTACATATGGGCTAGTATGGGCTGTGGGCTAGTACCAGATTTACATATGGGCTAGTATGGCTGTGCAGTACCAGATTTTACATATGGGCTAGTATGGGCTGTGCAGTACCAGATTTACATATGGGCTAGTATGGGCTGTGCAGTACCAGATTTACATATGGGCTAGTATGGGCTGTGCAGTTTCAGATTTACATATGGGCTAGTATGGGCTGTGTAGTACCAGATTTACATATGGGCTAGTATGGACTGCAGTACCAGAAAAAGAAAAAAGAAGAGATTTTTTTTCAGATTTAATAGGGCTCCTTTAAACCAATTAGAAATAATTTAGGACCCTCAAGTTGGAGTGTGTCTTTTAAATTCAATGGTGCCCTTTGATTTTGTGGTCTGCACCAACTCTTGCATTAAATTCAGCAAGCAGATAATGCTTGTTTAGGGATGTTTTTTACAGTCAAGCTCATCATAAAATTGCTCCTTTATTTCTTGGGGGGTGCTAAGTGTTATTGTATATACACTCACCAGGTCAACAGATCACAAAGTCTCTTAGAGACACCCATGATCTGGCCACTGGCATCAGTTTGACCTGATCATAACATAATGCCAAAGTGTGGATAGTGCCAAAGCAGCTGACCCAACTAAGCTGTTGCCTTACTCTGTGCCCTAGAGGAATCCCTCCCCCACTTACAGTAGTGTTGCTCTGCACAGCATTATAGTGATGGCCTTTGGGCCACCATCTATAATTCAGCCTTGACAGCTTTTGGTAAAAGGATGCATAGGTCCAACAACTGGTTCAAAGCCAATGCCTCTGTATTGACACCAATCTTGAAGAAAAAAAAAGACACACTTACTAATTACAAATGTATGCTGAATGGTAAGACCCTGCAGAGCATAAAGGAAGAAACTCCAACAAACTGCACATTACTGTGCAAACAGCTACTGGCTACAGCTTTGCAGCAGCATTCAATCATCTGTTGAATCCAGTAATATCAAAGGCATGTATGATAGCATCAAAAAGGTGCTTGGACCTTCACATCACAAAATCACTGCTGAAATCTGCCACAAGAAAAATCATCACTGACCACTCTAAACAAATTGACCACTGAGTAGAACATTACTCCAAACTCTATTCTTGACACAGAACTGACAACTGAGGAGCTAAGCAAAGCACTTGACAGCCTAACCTGCAGTGGCAGAATCACAACTGAAATTCTAAAGTGTGGGAAGCCTGTTCTCCTCAACAAACTCCATAAACTCCACTGTCAGTGCTGGAGTGAAAGGGTTATCTCACAAGATGAGGAATGCCACCATCATAAATCTGTATAAGAACAAGGGAGACAGGAGTGATTGTAATAACTACCATGGTATCTCTCTACTCAGCATTACCAGTAAACTTTTTACCTGAGTTGCATTAAATAGACTCCAGATTCTCATGGAGAACACTTACCCAGAATGACAGGCACGGTTCAGAGCATGAAGGTCTACCACTGAGACGGCTTCAGGAGAAATGTAGAGAGCAGAGAAGACCACTCTACATAGCATTCATCAACATCATGAAAGATTTCAACATTGTGAGTGGGAGTGGCCTCTTCAAGTTGGTTGAATAGATAGGCTGCCACCCAAACTCCATCGCATCATTCAGTCCTTTCACACTGACATGCAAAGCACCATACAGTTTGGCGGATTCACCTTTGACCCCTTCAGCATCTGTTGTGGTGTCAAACAGGGATGTGTGTTATCACCCACTCTGTTTGGGATCTTATTTTCCCTCCTTCTGCATCAAGCTTTTGGTACAGCAACTGAAGGAGTTTACCTTCGAATAAAGACCAATAGTAACCTATTCGATCTTAACCGTCTAAAAGCCAAAACAAAGGTCAGGCCATTTGTCATCCAGGACATGCTGTTTGCTGATGATACAGCACTACTAACACACTCTCGGGAGCACCTGCAAACACTCATGGACCAGTTCACCCAAGCCTGTCAGGACTTCAGTCTGATCATCAGTATAAAAAAACCAAGAGAATGGAACAGGGAACTGAAAATCCCCCCTCCTTTACCATCAACAACTACACTCTGGAAGCCATAAACACCTTCACCTACCATTGACAACCAGTCACTTGATGCTGAACTCATTTGTCAGATCGGAAAAGCCATCCTAACTTTTGGGAAGCTAACAGCAAGAGTATGGGACAACAACAGGTTCACTCTCTGTACAAATGGAGTGTGTTATCAGCACTTTCTTGTATGGAAGCTAAAATTGGACCCTGTACTCACATAGTAGTGGCTAAATAGCTTTTACCTTCACTACCTTAGACGTATACTGGGCATCACTTGGATGGACAGGATCACTAACACAGCAGTTCTAGAGAGAGCTCAACTTCCCAGCTTGTGCTCTCAACTGTGAAAGTGTCATGTCTGCTGGCTAAGCCATGTCCACCAGATAGTTGATGGATGAATCCCAAAGGACATTCTCTATGCAGAACTTTCATCTGGAGACATATTGGTCACACCCAGTTGCAATTTAAGGATGTCTACAAGTGCTTTAACATAACTCCTTCCAGGTGGGAGAATTTTGCTCAGGACCGCCCTCAGTGGCAGGCTCTCCATAGCAGGCTATTCATGTCTGAAGACACCCTGATGCAACACCATGAAGCCAAGAGGTCCAGGAAAAAGTGACGGCAACACTAACATCTTCACATGTGACATCTGTGTTTGGGCACTGTGACTCCAGGACATAATAAATATATAGTCTTTCGAGACTGCAATGGTGATGATGATGATGATATATATATATATATATAAGCATAAAAATTTAATTCTAAAAGAGCCACTAATTTATAAAATATTTACACAAAAATGTTGTGCAATATTACAATATATTAAAATGTAAAAGGCCAGATAAAAACTCATCATTTTCATAATAGGATGTAACTATTTATTTATCATATTTATTTGATTTATTTTCTATTCTATTAATTAGCATAAAGCTTAAAGATATGTAACTTAAAATCTTATCAAATTTAACTCCATTTATCTTTTCATATATTTTATATTATCATATTTTTAATGTTTATACATTACTATTACATATCTATCATTGTGATTTTCAGGTGATCCACACTATGTGTTTGTTTTGTTCCATGCTAAATATATTAATGAGATTAATGAGAAAGGTAAAAATAATTTCCAATGCAAAGAAATCTGAAGTTTTTATGAGTTGAGCAAGCTTGAAGCATTTTATGGATACATTTTATCATTGCATCTTTCTTTTCATGTTTTTGCTTCTAACATTTTGATGTGAATTCACTTTTTCTATAAGGAAGAATTCTACTTTGTTTTAGCCAATATAATGTCAAATATGGTTGATGGTAGCATTAAACCCTCACAGATGTAGATTTATGAATATAGAAAATCAGTTCTTAGATACAGAATTCTTCTAAATATCAAATAAATTTCAAATGTTATATATATATATATATATATATATATATATATATATTATATATATGGCAGAGTAATGACTCCAGAGTGGATCACTAGCTCACCTGATGATGGAAAACATGAATTGTGAGTTATTACCGAGACATATTTTTATTATTGCTAATATACTATAATATTGCTCTGCATTTTTTGTATTGAGCACTATAAAGATTTTGTGGCTTGGAAATGCTAGTGGAATTGGATTCTTAACATCTCTCATTTCTATAAGTTAAGATCGACACAGTCATCAGTGTTTCATGACTGTCAGTTTCTTATCTATATGATCATCAGACCAAGTCTAATATTTATAAATATAGCAAACTATATATGATTTGGATATTATTATCTAGAAATTTCTGACTTGAGTGATGATTATTTGAGAATATTTTGATGCTGACATTAAAATGAACATATCCTTCCCAAATAAACATTTAGGAATCACCAGAATATCATTAATAAACAAACATAAAAATGTGGACTCTTAACTCATAATGCACACATATCCATACATACACTATGCATTGGCAGTATTTTCAAACTAATCAGGTCACACACACACACACACACACACACATATATATATATATATATATATACTATCAACCATATGGAAATCTGATCTCTCTGATAGAATAAAATGTGAATTCTTCCAAGCTCTAACCATGTCAGTATTACTGTATGGCTACACCACTTGGGTTTTTACAAAATGGTTAGAGAAAAAGCTAAATGAGAATTACTCAAGGATGTTACATTCTGTTTTGAACAAATCCTTGGAGCAACACCTTACAAAACAACAGCTGTCAAGGCACTTGCCTGCCATCTCATAGATCATTCAAATCACTAGAACAAGACATGCTGAGCACTTCTAGAGAATTAAAGACCAACTCATAAGCAGTTTATTCTTATCTGTGTCAAAATGAAATAAGAATTTTCCAAAGTTCATAATGTCTATAAGTATGAGTTGTGAATATTTTGGTCATTTTTAACTATTGTCAAGAAAGAATGAAAAGTTAAAGTAAAATATTTTTATGTAGACATAATATTCATGATATAAAATTTTTTAATGGCATACAATGTTAAATGTTGATGATATCATAAATGTTTTAAAAGTTAAAGTCATTTATGCTTGCTCTCAAATCATAAATTATGTTGATAATTGTTGGTTGTTTTATCTTATAAGAAGCAAAAACCATTATTTTGTGTCTATTGCTGCACAATGATCTTTTCTCAATTCCTTTTATGGTAATATTGATTGTGTAGGCCTCTGCAGTATTTTGCGAGCAAACTTTACCAACTCATCTGTTCAATTTCTATCAGGCATTTCTATTATGCTTATTATTTCTTGGATACTAAACTTTTGCAGTATATGTTATTCTCTTTTTTAGCTAATTTTTCTGCCTTCTATGATACCTTTTGCTTTGGTCTGCCATCTGATCCATGAAGATCTCTCTCTCTCTCTCTCTCTCTCTCTCTCTCTCTCTCTCTCACTCACACACACACATGTGCATACACAAGTATATACACATATAGGAAGTTCTGTTTGGGTTTATGCCTAATGATGTTAAAATTATGTTATTTTGGCATGAAAACTTACCAGATATATTAAGATACAAAGTTAAAAACAAAACAAAACAACAATCTTCATTTCTAAATATTGCAAAAATTCACAAAGGTATAGATTCTAAATATTTCAGAAGTTTGGTTATCAAAAGAGATAAAATTAAGATTGGTGTGTTTGTTTGAGTCTTATGTCTCCAAACAGTATATTTATAATGTTTTCTGACTTCTATACTAAAAAATATCATCCAATAAAAAGTTGTTACATTTAAATAACCAAATTTCAGTTTAATACTGTTAATAAAACAATTTAAACAATAATTGTCAATTTAAATAAAATGTGAATATGTTTTCTTTTCTCACAGATCACATCTCTAAAAATATAAGTATTGGAATTATTGTTAGATTAATTTTTAGAAATTAAGAAAGAATTGAAATATTTTTTTTAAATTCTCTTTTCAAAATTTCAAGTGGAAACTTTATGAAAACAAAATCTTTGTCTTCTATTACATAAGTACCAAAAATGTTATTAAATTCTGATAATTAAATCTTTAAAATCTTTAATTGATTTTTTATTTATTTATTTATTTATTATTACCAACAGAAGGAGTGTCCTATTTTTCTTTCTTTCCTCAACTCAGCAGAACAACTTAAAATAAATTTCTCTGCACTATGATAAATTTGGCTTGATAAATTCATTAACATTTCCTCTTTTTGAGGATGTGGAAAAAAAGTTTCTGCTTAACAACATGGGATTTTGTAGGCCTTTTGTAAATGAAGTACTGAATCAACACTTTCTGAACATATTCATTTTTAACACATGAGAAACTAACATTGCAAGTAGGCCTGTGCTATAGGGAACCATGCCCCCCCTGTCCCAATCTATGATATGCCCCCTCACTCTACTACATGTCAATTTTCATAAATTAGTATTCCTAAAAAATATATGAAATCCACTCTTGTGATCTCCAAGCAAGCTTGGGCCCCTACAGTTGTGCGATTTGTGGCTAGTATAAACTGGCCTTAATTCCAAGTACAACTCAAAGGAACACCTATTGCAGAAACAACTAAATTTGTGAGAGAATGAAAAAACATGAACCTTCGTATTTTTATTTTTTCAAATAAAATAAAATAAAGCCAGTGAACATCCATATTGAACTCAAAATTAATTTTAGTTATTTTTACAAGAGAAAGTATTATATATGTATCATCTTCTCTCAGTCAGTGGTCACTTCTTGCCACTATCTTATCTTCTCGGCCAGTCGTTGTCTTTTCTTGTCATCCCACACTCATGTCTCATGTTCTCTACTACTAGGATGAATGGCAAAGTCCATTTCCATGTGCATACATACTTTATCATCATCAACAACTTTACATATACATCTTACTTACTGTATGTGTCAGAAATCAGTCAGACCATAAATAGAAATAGACAATCTCTCAATTTGACTGGTTTTGGATAACTAATTAAAGTTTAAATCCAACTTTTAAACTTCTGGAACCCTCAGTCACCTGACTGAGATTGTCCAATTTCTCAAATGATCTCAAGTCATCACCTGTCAATCAAACCCTAACAGTTTCTGCTTAGAACAACCATTTAAATCTTTTAATACTATGTACATTACTTCTCAGATAAAAGACAGCTAGTCTATTATTTGACAAAAGTTTCCATTAAACTAGACTTATTTTCTCATGAAAAGTTTTCCATGAATTACAGATCAAATTACTTCAGATCAAAGTTTTAAAAAAAAGGAAAGCTTATTCAAGTGAATGCATCCATTCTTAAAACTTCAGTTTGATTTTTGCAAACAGTGGGTTTGAGACAAAACATAACATTTTTAAATCCACTTTCAGTCTTCCTAGCTCTACACAAGACTGCTTGTAGGATATTTTGGCCATGCATGTTTCAGTCTGGACATTGCTAATAAATAATTTTCAGGTTGAATTTATCATTCAACCTGAAAATTATTTATTAGCATTGTCATATATGAAGTCATTTTTCTCCCAACCAATGCTAGGTAACCCTGTTAATATGAATTTTACAGTCTCAAAATATACCTTTTTTTTTTTATAAATGTACCAGAATACCTTTAAACCTATTTATTGGTTATTAACGGAGAGATAATATCATAATAGTATTCATTTAACAAAATATAATATTCAGTTCATTTTCCCCCACCTCAGCCTGACTTTTCTATTATTTTCCCCTTCTTTTTTGTCTCGCAGTTTCTTTTTGGACAAAGGGAGGGAGGGAGGGGAAGAGGGCTGACATTTTTTTGGCATCAACAAACATTAATTTATTCAAGAAACTTTTATGAGCAGATATTTGGCTTCCTGTTAGCCTTTCTTGGTGAATTTTGGTATTTTGCTTCTTTTTATTTTTCTGTTTGTTTCATGGATCTTCTGAATTCTCCTCAAATAATTTCCAGGTTTTTGTGGAGACCTTAAATCATTTTCTGAATTTTGGTTTCCTTTTGAGCAGCTGTTTTCTACAAACACTTTGCATGCAATACAAAGTGACTCAGCCAGGTGTCTTCATCTTTTTCTTTTTTTAGAAGAAGAAGAAAAATCTTTATGGAATCTTTTGGAAAGTTTCCATGTTTTTTCCAAAAATCTAATGCTTGGGCTTGGGAATGTTCCATGGAATGGGATAAGGATTCGCATCCAAAATAGAACAGGTTATTCAGAAGTACCTTTCAGACGGCGCACATGCACACACATACATATGTCATGTAAATAGTATTAATTTCATTTATAAATCATCATCATCAATTTGTGCCAACAGCACATATTCCCTTGACTCTCTCACACCATCTATACCTATCTGTCATTGTTCCTGGCAGGTCTTCAACTTGGTATCCAATGTCTGCATAGAGCTGCTGTATGTAAGTCTTTGCTGGTTGGCCAACACTAGTGTGTCTATGTGTAGGAGGAGTCCACAGGAGAATGTTGTTTATGAGTTTGTCCTTACTTCTCCAGCATTTGACTCTATACACAGGGAAAATATTGAACAAATACTTCTAGCATATGGTCTTCAAAAAGAAATAGTTACCGCTATAATGGTGTTCTATAACAATTTATAAATAAATATATATTATAACAGATATATACATAAAATATAGATAAGCATACACCCATTTATTCATATACTATCTGTTGAGTAGCCAAATATTAATTTGGTTTATTAAAAAAGTTTTATTTCTATTTTTGACATTAATTTAAATAATGTAATAAATGTTTATCTTCTGACATCTTTCAGAGATTTAATAATTTCATCCTCCTTTTTTATCATTTTCAGCAAAGTATTGCTCTAGCTGCCTTTTTTATTTATCAAGAGAATTCCATAAAAACTGAAATAATGGAGATCCAAAACTGCAATATCTATTGAATATGATGAATGATTAGAAACTTGTCAAGTTTTAATATATGATCTTGTGTTATACTTTCTGCAAATAAATTTTAGATTTATTTTTTTATTGATTACTACCATGATTCATTCTGATTTTGATTCATTCACTTGATTCTCTGGAAAGATTGATTGATTCATTCATGTAGTCTATCGGGTTATTTTATGCCTAGGGGTTAGGGAATTGCATTCATTGTATAGTCATATTTACTTTTTTCTATAGTTGATTCTTTAGAGAGTTTTTTTGCAGACAGTCCTATAGAACAGAAATAATTTCTAAAGATATTTTACCCATAGATGGGGTCTAACTCTCTGGGTGATAGTTGACCTGGGAGTAATGGCAATGAATACTCAATAATCCTCAGATTTCTAGAACTGGAGCCTCATCATCAGATGCACTTTAGTTTCATACCCAGGATACTATAGGTGTATGTGAAGGGGCATGAGTGCTCTTGCTCTCTGGAAGTAGAGGAATCTTTGAATCCCACCATATTCACAGAATCAACTTCTTTGCAAAAAGACTTGTCTTTGGGTATTGGTATTCAATAAGACCATGTGAAAAAAAGGAACAAATAAAAATTAAGAAAAAACTAAACAATGTAAGTATGAATGTATGGAATGCAATTCTCAAACCTCTAGGCATAAAATAACCTTAGACATGTTGACATGCCATTAAAATCAATAAATCATAATGACCTTTGGTTGGTTAGTGTTGGTTCATTTTGTTTTTATTATAATGCCTTTCATTCTATATTATTGGAGATTATCCAGTTTTTCTTACATTTCAGTTATGCATCAAATACAGAAATAAGGTCTTGTAGGTTTTTATCCTTATGTAGCTAATATAACCAATATTTTAAAAAGTTTAATTCTTATTTTTCTGTAAAAAAAAAAAAGGGTTTCATGCTAGAAATGCTAGAATATGAAATTAACACATTTTATGCTGTTATTATTTTTTAATAAACATGGAAAGGCAAGTTATGAATCTCATCTTCTGTATGGTCTATGCACTGAAAATAATTTGGCATGTTGAAGGTGTAAGGTGCAAGCTTTTCTCAAATAATAACAATTAGGATTTGAGGAAATAAATGACTATAAATCACATCCACTTTTTTAAATTTCAGTTTATGAATTGTTAAAAATGTAAAAATGTTAATGCTTAATGATAGACTTTATGTTTCTCATAAGAATTTTGTAGGTGCAAAATCAAATCTTGTTTTTATATGTCTCTTAAGTTTATTGTTTTTCACATCAAGTAAATCATTGTTTTTCTACAAGTGAAATTTCCAAAACATATCATAACCTATGAAGTATATTTATAATTTTTTCTAATAACAGTATGAATTTATTATGAGATTTATCTTATAAAAAATGAAACATAACTGCAATGATCTTTTTGTTCAAAGTCAGAAATCTATTATTTGTATTTACGTTAATGTGATGTAATTTTACTTTTCTAAAAATTATGTTTAATAAAAGAAACATTGATTCATATAAACTTCTCAAAGATTCAATCAGACAATTGAACTCTTTTATTTTATTGTTACCCAAACATTTTTGCCAATACAGTGTTTGGTGATCTTCAGGTATAATATGCACCTCACTAAAGAAAGAAATTATTTTTTCTGATTTCATTCTTTAGTAGCACAAAGAAAAAAATCTCATTGTAAGGAGACAACAAATAATTGCCTCATTTGGAGAATAGGTGGCTTTGTGGAGCATCAGAAAACAATCCCAGAAATCCACTCTCATTCTCTTTTAATTCTGTTCTTTGAACAGTAAAACCATATCTCCTGTCTGGCCTTTATACAATAAAACCAGCATGGTTATGATCATTTTACACAATGAATCTTGAGTAAGCCTTTTCCATTTTTGTAACTTTTTCACATACTGCTTGTTCATAGAACAATATATGCATATTTTATCTGTTGGGACCGAATTGGGGATTCTTTTCAATGACTACCTCTATGTATATTACCTACCTAACATTTGTACTTTGGCTTCTGTTGGATGAGTGAGCATTTCTTTAAAGGAGAATACCAACAGGACCATGCTTTCTTTTTGTACTGGCTATGATTTGTGAATAGCTCCCCATTTAAAGATTTATGTCAATCCAATCTGGTGGGAGGTCCGGAAACTAAATACTTGTATGTATATTATATATACTAGCAAAAGAATATGCCCTCCAGGCACAAGTATTTACATTTTAATATAATCAAATATACAGAATTAGAAAATCTAAGGAAATTAAATATGAACCCAAAAATCATAATACTTATTTTTACTTTATTCTAATTGATTTAAATTTAAAATTATACATAGGATTGCTTTTAATTAATTTGAGGATAAAACAATAATATTAGAAATCTATAACACCAAGTAATTATTCATTAAACACAATTTTATTAAAATTTAATTGTATTACCCTTCAATATGTCACATCTAAATTATTGATTATTGAATTAAAGTAAAATTTACTGGATAAAACTAAACAAAAAAATAATGAAAATATCTTTTAATACTAAAGATCATAAAGCCCAGATTTTTATATTTATCTTTTTTCTTCTCTCCAAATACATCAAAATGGTTTTCTTTTTCATCGATGAATTAGCCAGCTTCTATGCATGATATGTATGACTAAAATTCTCATTCTGTAACCTAGCAAAACAGCATATCATATTGAGGTTTATATTCCAGCAATACACTTAAAATGATCTTATTTAAAGACTAAAGCAATTTCTAATCAAATTTGCAATTGAATAATAGTTTTGTGTGGTAAATGTGGCAAAATGAGTTAATCGTAACAAAACAGTCAATCCTCAAATCTTAATATTCAACTCTTTTTCACACTGTCCACACACCAGGAATGCTCTCCCCATCTGTGGCAATTTCAGTGTAATATATATCTCTCTCTCTCACCTTAATCCACACAGACTAGTACCACTCCTATGCAAATTAGTACAATGATTACCATGCAGATTTTGTTAGTTCTACCTAAATTTGCAGAGTCTCCTCTCCAAACATTTAATAAAGAGGTCATAACTCTTGTTAGAAACTACTAAATTCAAAAGTACATACAGCACCAAACACATACAACTCTGGACCTCTTTTTGCATTGATCTATTTCATCAATACAGTAAGGTACCTGACTCAATTCAGGATTGAGCTTGTTCTTTTTATCTTGACTATCTACTGGGCCTCCTGGTTCTTTCTTGTTGAATTCCAGAGTTGGTACAGGTTAATTGATACATGAATTACTATTAACTAATTTGCATGACTAGTTTACATAGAAATTATGGAACAGGATCATTAAACAACAATGGCTGACCTGTGGTTAAAACTACAGGAATGTAAGCTTCACATTTTGAAATATAAAATCTGTTAACTTTATTATGCTAAGACTTTTAAGATTAAAGACTTCATAATTCCAACAAAGAATATTAAAGGACTGGATATTTGAACATTTACACTAACCCAGATCTTGTTTTTTGGATTCCTTACTGAAGACATCTATGAAATTATGGTTGACCTCAGCTTTTAAACAGGTGAGCTGGCTGATGTTCTTCTGAAAATGATTATGTTGAAAGATGTGACATATTAAATGGGAATACAATTTTTTTGTCCACATCACACATTTTTCTGTAAATTTCATATGATTTGCACTTCTCAGCCACCAAAATTTGATAACATATCTCTATTCAAGTTGCAATTTTGAATAGTTTCAAAACAAATATTTTTCCGAGATTAAGATAATTTCTGCTATAAACCAATTCCTATCAATGCAGATAAATTTATGATATAAAAAATTTGGAAAGAGTTTTTAATTTACCTTTTTTCAAAAAAATATATTTATTTATTGAATGACCTTTGTAGTTCTCATAAATTGTTGTAAATCTTTTATAGTCTACAAATTCTAAACACCAACTAATTTTATATTCTAATGTCATTCAGCATCATGGGTATCTTAGATTTTACTATTTATAATTATATTAGATATTAACTGTTATTTGCTGCAAATAAAATATTTTCTTTAATGAGTTAATTAATTATCAACTAGTTTATTTTCCTAATGCAACTGTGTCAATCATGGTAATAAATAGGTTTAGTTTAGAACAAGACTACAAGTATGAGGAACCCACTAAACATTACTTCTTGATGTTTGCACAAAACATAACCATTGCTAAATATCAATTTTTAGTGTCTAAGAAGATTGAAAATTTCATTTAATGAATCACCATTAAATTTGAACTCATTCCTACATCTATTTTGGTTAATTCAACAAAATTAGAAGTAAGAAAATTCTCCAATTATTTTCTGGGTTTTTTTTTTTTTTGGTTTTTTTTTGTAGGAAACAATTACACTGGTCTGCATTAAATTTTTTTTCAAAAGATCAAAGATTTATCAAATGATATATAATCACCATTTTATGCTGAATTCAAAAATATCCTTTATTGTGTTTGGTCAGGTCTGGTTTTTAAGATGTGCTTGAATACTTCACGATAAGTTGTACATAATAATAAAACTTATTCAAAAGCCTGTGAACTCTACTTGTCACAAATAGTTATAATACTGTTCTATACATTTCAAGTAAGCGCTTGTATCTTAAAAATTTGATTTGATTAGAAAAATGAATTCAGCATAAAAACCTACCTTATATATTTGGCCTTGAAAACATCACAAGCCAGTGATATCAGCATTTATCAATTATTTCATTTTTAACTTCAGCAGTGGTTAAACAAAAACTTAAAGAACTGGTGCAACTGCAGAGCATTTTGTGAGGCCATCTTGGAAAATGTTCCAGATGATGTTCTTCTACAATCTATTGACAAAGTTCATTTTTATTTGTCAGGCCATGTTAACAAGCAAAATTTTTGATATTGGGCTCTAAACAATTCTCACTAACTCTGTGAGTAACCTCTCCACACTGAGTATGTTACTGTTTGGCGTGTTATATTGGAATTTCGATTAGTGGGACAATCTTTTTTTTATGGTAGAAGAACACATGGTGTCTGTGGCATCCAATTACTATTAAGAGATATTACACAAATTTCTGGAGCTGAGATTTAATGAGCTTGGAAATCTGTCTCTATGGCTCCAACACATGCTCATAGCAAGATTATCTATGGAAGTTCTGAGATAAATATTTCACTCCATCACTACATAGTGGAATCTAATGGTCAAATTGTTCACCAGATCTATTCTTTTGTGATTACTTCTTTTTAAAGAATATCTAAAGGTTCAAGTCTTTCAGTGATGGCTGCAAATGACTGATGAATTGAAAGTTTTCATTTGTCATGAAATCACAACAATACTAGAGATATTGATATGGCTACTACTTCAGAACTTTGGAGTGAGGCATAATGAGAATATAATTCAGGAGAACAAACATTTGGACAATATAATCTTTAAAACAAAGTGATGATAATAAAAGAAATAATATATATTGTTTTTCTTATAGTAAAATTACATTTCTAATAGAATCTATGTTGCTTTTTAAAAAAAATTATTCTCTAAACCTGAGAGATCATTTTGATGGAGCCTGTATTATACTTATTATCTTACTAATTGGTAACTAATTTTTGAGTGAAAATCAAAGATTTCTTCTTGTTCTGTGATTTATAGTTAATAAATTGCCTTCTTACTAAGCATTCAGTGGTGGGGGTGATGATAAATCTCACAGCTTTTGGCCCAATTCACTGAAATCATGCATTGAGCCAGTTACACACTATTCAGCTAAATTAGCACATTCAAAAGTTGACATTCAAAAAGGGGTTTACTTTATATTTATTTTATAGAACATTATTAGAACCAAAATAATAAAAAAAAAAGAAGAATTTTCAGCCGTATTTCTTAAGCTTATTAGTAGTTATTCATTTGCTAAAGATAGCCACATTCACATGAACATAGCAGGAATATTGATTTTAAGGTAAAGGAGTGAAGTCTTTGTAGTTTTTTAAGAAATCCATACAAATTTTAACATTTTCTTTGGTTTCACTCTAAAGATCCAATGACGGATTCTTGTAAGTCTAAGATTTTAGAATCCAAACATATTAGTTTATAAAAATCATTTTATAATTTCTACATTGTAACAATTATTGTAGTAACCTTGCAAATTTCTACCTTCTTTACTTCCTTTGATTCATCTATCATTATTTTCCTCATCTTTAATTTGATTCTATTGCTTTTTCAAGAGATTTCTCTCCTTTATTCAACCTTTTATAAGTAAACTTGATGAGCCATGAACCTGTTGGATTCTCATTGTAACAGCAATCCATGATGATTTTGATGCTTCTATTCATGAAGGACTAAAGAATTCTACTTAACATCTCATAGGTATCTTCTTTATATTTAGAATTTGGATGATTAAAAATAATCTTCAGTATGAATACAAAGTTCAAAAAGTGATTATTCCATTGTATAGTGTCAACTATTTGCCTGGCTTTTCACATCCTTTTTACTGTCATAGAGACATAATAAGATATACCACATTACATTTTCTTCTTACTTTAATGAAAATGTTTATAAAAGTCAGTTAAATATCTCTACTCAGTAATTAGCCAATCTTAGAGGTGCTCTTCTATCTTGTAAGGGATATCTGTGCAGGTAAATGTGCAAGTACTTCCTTCTCTTCTTCACCTATCACCAGTTCTGAGAACTCCACTTGAATAACCTAGGGCTAACCAATATTAGTATAGATTGGCAATTTATTTTCTGTTAATTTTATTGTGGTTGCTTGATGTGGCAGACATCATGGGACCTTTTTTTGCCATGATCATATAGTGTTGGATTGAAAGGGGGAATACGTTTTTTTGTTATTTAACCAATACTATGTCTCCAGTTGATAAATTCATGTGTTTAGTGTTCCTCTTTTTATCGTAATAATGTTACATGTGTTTTTTGTCACAGTATCCATTTATCTTATTTCTTGATTTTCATATTTCTGTTATATTTTGAGTAGCCTTGGCACATAAGTTCAGCAAATCTGTGTCCTGTAGACGGATGTGGCATGGAACATTAATTTTGCTGAAATCAATACAATTCATGTTTTCAGCTTTTTCCTTCTATTTTGTCTGTTTGTATAACTTTATGTAAGGTTTTATTAAAGTTTTCAGGTTGAGAATTGGCTTTAAGGAAAGACAGGTGTAACAAGTTGATGATGGAAACTGAACATTTTTACAAACTCCTTAATTTTCTCATCACTCCAAGAAGGCCCATTGTCTGTTTTTAAATTTGTGGGAATACCTAAAGGCTGAGGACACCTTATAACAACTTTAGCTTTTTTTGAAGGAACAATTTCAACCTCTGGATGTCTAGTGTATTTCATCAGAAATTACAATTAAATATTCCCCACTGGAAACTGACCCAAAAAATCTGCCACATTTTTCCAGTTTCACAATAGATTAGGTAGCAAAGGTTCTCTAACATTCTGATATTTGGTTGTTAGGCAGGAAAGACAGTCCTTGATTACAGCATTATTATTGAATTTTTCTCTTAAGAGAAAAGGAACATGTTGATGATTTTGGAAGACCAGTTTAATATTTGTATTTATGTGTAGTTTGATCTATATATCCTTTGTTTTGACAATTCCATGAAAAAAAGTCATTATATTTTTAGTAATTTATCTATACAAGTAGAGCTGCTAACTTTTTAAATAAATTTTAATACTCCAATGTCTATTGTCAACTGTGAATTATTTAAGGACTTTTCTACCTTTCACCACATAAAAGTCAACAACATGTAGCTTAAGCAGTGATTTAATTCTTTCTTTAAAGGTCTCTAAAGTTTTTAGAGGGGCACTACCAATATATAAGAATAATTTGGCAGATGCTTTTTTTTTAAGTAACAATCTTTTATAATTTTTCTTAATCATGGAAAACAAATATATAAAAAACCATAGAGAAAACTAATCTATTAGGATCTCCCCCCATGAGTTCGGATATTATCCATTATAATGTAAGCTATTTGCTTAACTTCTCTCATCCTTCTTATTGTCTTGTTAATTGAGACAACATGAAAAGGGGAGATAATTACTATGTCACAAGTTGCAGATTGAACTGAAAGTTGTTGTATTAGAGCATTTTAAGTATATTACTCTAATAGAAATATCACTATGATGTACTGTTTTTGCTGGGTTATGTTTCTATACAATCATAATGAGAATTTTAGTGATAAAAAGATTTTAAAAATGACATTCAGCACAAAAACAGACACTACAATATTATCCTTCAGTTATAAATTGAATTGTAAATAGCTTCATTGTCTAAGTTAAAATATTTGAAGTACATAGATCTGATAAAAGTCTTATTATGATGTGTTGTTTTCCTGGGTTACATATGAACATTATGTAAATTTTGTTAATATATAACTCATCATTGTCTTATGTATATATCTGTATTTACAAGTGCACATATAAGTGTTGTTATGACACTAAAAACTCAGTAGGTATTTATATCCATTTAATATTAGTAGGCCAGTTCATATACCTAAGTAGAAATATCTCATCTACAGAAAGTGCTGTCAATATATGCATAGCAAAGGCATGGATTGCTATTGAGAGATTATCAATCATATTGAAATCTGATATCCCTGATAAAATAAAACAGGTATTCTTTCAAGCTGTAGCCATTTCAGTACTACTCTATGGCTGCACCAATTAGACATAATGAGACACTTGGAGAAAAAGCTAGATGGTAATCTAGCTTTTTCTCCCACACAAGGATGCTGTGTGCTGTGTTGAACAAATCCTGGAATCAGCCCCCTACAAACGGGTAACTATATTGGTATTCACCTTCTATCATGGAAACTATCAAAGTAAGATAAACAAGACATACTAGACACTGATGGAAGATCTCATAATTAATCTTCTCCTGTAGAATCGTACACATGGATACACCAATGTTAGCCAACCAGCAAAAATTTACAACAGCTATGTGCAGACACTGGTTGCTGTGTTGAGGACTTGCCAAGAGTAATGAACTATAAAGATGAATGGTGAGAGAGAGTCAAAGGAATATGTGTTGTCAGCATGAATTGATGATGAGATGAAATAAAAATGAAACTTTTATAGATTATAGTTAATGAAGATTTCAGATGTTAGAAACTGGTTTCCTTATATCTTTACATCTTTTTTAGGATTTGCCCATCTCCTTACATCATTTTTATATCTGACCAATTAGATCTTATCTATGATTTCACAAAATATCACTACTCGATAAAGTTTTTAATATTTTATTTCTTTAACTATATTCACTGAAGTCATAAATATGTAAATCTTTTAAAACATGAGATGAAATATATCAAATGTAATTTATAAGCTTTTAAAAATCAATCTAAGACTCCTTACCATTACTCTTTTTGTGAAAATATATCATTGAGATGATATTACCTTTCCGATTAATGTCTAAAACATTCTTTATTAATAATATTGTTAATTACTTGATTAATTACTTATAAAGTAATGCAATCAATTTTAATCATTCTAAATGAAGTGTTGTTCAGAAAGTGAATTTATCACATGATTTGTTGGCTGTAATCATCAGTTATCATTTAATTTTTATTTGGAGCTAGAGAGGTGTGGCCTGAACCTAAGGCCAAATTTGACCAATCACAGAACAATAGAACTTTGAACCTACCAAAAAAAGAGTTATTTCTAGCAGAATTTTAAAATTCTTCAGAGTCTATAATGAATTTTGCATTCTCGGCCAAGATAGCTTTGTCTAAAAAAACAATCCTGTTAGAATTTTCTGTTTATCTTTCAAATAGGCAGAAGCTTAACCAGATTAGTTTTTTCATGACACCAGAGTTACCATCTCCCAAAGGATGTAGCAGTTTCCTGAGAACAAAACATTTCAATTCACTATAGATTCAGATGTTATTGCAATCTCCAGCCTTAATCAGATTAATATTTGAACACCTTATTCCACTCATGAAGATATTTTGTTCTTATCCTTTTTCTTTTCTTTACAAGGGAATTAAATTACTATATCACTCTTTATCAATAGTCTATTTTGTTTCCTTTTATTTTTGGTTGCAGTATTCTATCCTTGAATCAAGGAGATACAATGGCAACATTTCTATACATAATCTGCTGAGATTACATACTATGAATGTCAATAGTTTTAATGACACAAAATGCTTTCACACTAAAAAAAAGGCAAGAAGCAGATGATATCCTACAGAAACTTACTGATTCAGATGATGCAGATGATCTAGTGCTTCTTGTAAATACACCTGCTCAAGCTGAATCTCGGCTATATAACCTGGAGCAGGCAATAAGAGACATTAGTCTTGGTCTCTACATGACTCAGATAAAACAGATTTCATATATTCTAATCAAGATGGTGACATCTCCTTATTAAATGGCAAGCTTCTAAAATTAGTAAACCTGTTCACATACCTTGATAGCAATATCTCATCAACTGAAAATGATGTCACCATATGCATAGGAAAGGCATGGACTGTTATTAACAGGTTAATAAAAAATATAGAAATCTGATATCTCTGATAAAATAAAACAGGAATTCTTCCAAGTTGTGACTGTATCAGTACTAATGTATGGTTGCACAACTTAGACTTTAATGAAGTGCCTGGATAATAGGCTACATGGAAATTACACAAGGATGTTCTGTGCTATTTTGAACAAATCCTGGTAGTAGTACTCTACAACACAGCAGCCACTTACCTCCTTTCTCACAAAAAGTGAAAAAAAAGAAGAAAGGATGAACTCATAAGCAGACTATTAACTCATACACATGGACACTGTAAAAACTTAATATTTGTCAGCTCTGTGCGGACACTATATGCTGTCAAGAAGGCTTACCAAGAACAATGGCTGATTGGAACAGATGGTGAGAGAGTTAAGAGAATATGTGTTGTCAGCATGCCTTGATGATGAAGATTATATCCCTGAATTGGTCAGTCAGGATCCAAGAAGATTCAGGTTAACAAGATCTAATGAAACTGTGGATTTCTCAAGGAAGACATTGAATGTAGAACTATGAGGACCATTTTGGATAACAATGAAATTCATGTTTTCTTTTTTAGTTGTAATCTTGTCTATGCCCTGTCAGCAAGGCTTAGAATACATCCAGAGGAGTAAGACCATCAAAAAAGGGTGTATTAAATTAAACTGAATCTGGGGATTGTGGAGTATCTGCAATTACTCTCAGGTTCACACAGTCCTGGAGTGTTTAGTGCCTGCTAGAGTCTCATCTATGGGTCAAATAAATCAGTTTTAAAATTCCCTAACACTTATGCCTAAAATAACCCTAAACTCATTTACATGCTGTTAAAATTGACAAATTTTAATCTTGTCTTATATCTTGCTGCAAATAAGTTTTAATAATTGCTTGTGGTTATTGTTCATTTCATTAAATCTTTTATTCATATGAGCAGTGTTAATATAAATCCCAGATTTTCTTATTGACATTGAAAATCAAATTTATTTTATGTGCTTTAAAGTAGACAAAAAGAAAACAAAGAATAAAAAATATATAAATATTTAGAGTTTTAAACAATAACTAATTCATTTCTGAATTTATAAGAAGTGACAAAAATACAGTGTCATTATTTTTCTCTTGAAAAAATACAATATTTCCTGTGAAAGATATTCCTATTCTATTTGACTATTACTTTAAATTTTCATGTATCAACAAAGTTATCCGTGGCTAAATACTGATGGGAGCTCATATATTCCATGCTCATCAGAAACCTGATCCTGCATATCATTTATGGTTATTGAATAATTTAGGAAGTTTTTCTATTCAAACAAAATCATGATTAAATATATGGGTATCATCATCATCAAGTTGTGCTGACAACATGGATTCCCTTGATTCTCTCTTGCCATCCATCCCTATTGGCCATCACTCTTAGTAGGTTCTCTAGACATTCTGTTATTATTCCAGGATTGGCTCCATATTGATTCCATTGCTGATGATTAACTAATTATACAAATTCTAATTGGCTTATAACTAAGAATTTCTCAACTTCATTGGTTGATTTTCATTTACTAAAATGTTTTTTGTCAGAAGCAATTTTTTGTGAATTTACTTCAATTTCATTGACTTTAATTTTTCTGTGTTGTCTTTTTATTGGTAGCAATGTTTAAAATTTTTTTATTTTTTTATTCAAACATTCATCTCAAGTGATTTCTTATTTTTCAGAATTTTCAATTTTTTCATTTATTTAATGAAGACAAATTTCAATGAGTAGTATATACTTGTTTGAAGTTTATGAATGAATTTTCCTTTCTTTTAACATGCAGATCATAAAGAATTTTGATAATGTCTTAGTTTATAAATGCTACATTCATAGTGGGAATAATCTGAATTCTATTTGTATGATGCTTATACCAGGATGAATCAAAAGTTTTGTAATATTTTGGTAACTTTAATTTTTGCTTTATTCTTCAAAGGTAGCCTAAAATTCAAAGTAGAGGCTATTGTGTTGTTATACATATTTTATGGAGGTAATAGACACATGTGCTTACATGTTCATTTACTGCACTGAACTGAATGTATAAGAAGGAATAAAGACATAGGGAAAACAAATTGCACATCAATTCTTGGTGGCACCAACAACATGTTGTGTAGTAATTTAATATGTTGTTCTGGAGACACAACTTACAGGTAGTAGCCTCATATGCCAGAGGGACTATTTTAGTTGGTAAAAGAAAGGAAAATCATGTTTCTAACCATACTGTTTAAATTTGAGATCATTTGAGCCAGAATTGGTTGACATATTAGATATAAAATGATATCAATTTTTCTGAAACTCCCTGTATATGTAAATATGTTATTTAGTTTGTTGTCAAAAAATCATCCTATAGAAAATCAAATACTCCTGAACAAGGCTGTTGTATTTCATAATACCCTTGGGAAAGGTGTGCATCCAACTATTCCCCCCTCCAGCCATGGGTAAATAGTAGAGCAGACTGGGCTCTTTAATCTTGGTCTGGCAACCATCTTGGAGAAGGCAAACTCAAATTTAAAACCTGTTAAACTTTGCTTAAGAAATTAATCATGTATCACATCATGTTCATGATGTTAAATTGATAAATCCATATAGAAAATCAAATCTGATTTCTTCATGGCTAATAACTCTTTAATCTCTCTCTCTTTCTTTCTCTACTTCAATCTTCTTCCTTTTCTTTCCCAATTTCTTTTTCTTTACAACTTAGTCTGTCTTTGCATTTTGCTTCTCAACCTTTCTTTATCTTTCTTTTCTTTCTTCTGTTTACACAAATGTTTTGAAAGGATAAAACTCAATTAATGCTTCTTTGTTCACAAATGTCCCAAATAATTAATCATTCTTTATTTGTAAAGTACCCTAAGTATTACTATGACTGTATCTGGTGGTGAGGCTCCAGTTCTAGAGCTCTTAGGAGTGTGGAGTATCCCTTCATTACCATTACTTCCTGGTCCACTCTGACCCAGAGTGTGTAGTATCTGTTAGGGTTCCTTCTATAACTCAAATATACTTTGCAAACTATTTGTATTAGGAATACTTGATATCATACAGCCATGTGTAAAAAAACACTTAAGCTACACAAATGCAAATAAAAAGGTACAATGTACACAATTCCCTAATATTTAGGCATAAAATAACCCCAAATGGGTTGACATGCCATGATAATCATGAAGAATCATATGTAAAATATAATTTATGATGGGCACCATGGTAATTCTTTAATGAAATGAAAAGAATATGTAAATCAATTTGAGTCTTCTTTAAAAGTTGCAGTCTTTTCATGTTTTAATTTTGTACTTCAAAAATAAATTCTTTTCTATTTGCAAAATAGAATAAAGAGATAAGGAAAAATTAGAAGAAATCATTCTATAATATGTGAATTCTCTCCTCTCCACAAAAAGTTAAAACCAACAAAAACAGCATATCTGGAAGTTCATTTTGCCCAATATATTTTCCAAAATACTTAAGAATGTAGGATTTTCAAAAAAGACAAACTATTTTAATCTAAAATAAGAACATGTTGTTAAAATTGTTTTGTTTTGTTTGCAGTGCATTCAAATCAGAAACAGATTTGAAAAAAAAAAAACAAGTTGAATGAGTTTTCATTCAATTTTTTTCTTTTTCTTTTTTTTTTTTTGCATATTTATATTAATTTTGTCATTTTTCTCTTGATAAACAATGTTTTATATTAAAAAAAAGAAAAATGGAATGTTTTTCAATCTAAGATATTGAATGCTTTCAGAAAATCTCAGACCAAAATTTTGTTTCAATGAAAGACATTTAAAGCTGGATAAGTTAAGAAGTATAAAGAAATATTTTAAAAATTCTTTGGGTAGGGAATAAGAATATATTTGTCAAATGTTGATACAGATCTTTTTTTAATGTATTATTTATAGATTATCACAGCAGCTAAAGAAACTTGGTAATCTCAATGATTTGAAATTTAAAATTCATCCCCATGACTTGTGATCTAAAATGCAATACTTGGAGTTGACAATTTGATTGGAGATTTGTTCATAATAAATTCTCATGGAAGAAAAGTGTTTTAAAGCCAATTATTTGTTTGACCATTACAAATCTGGTACAAATCTGAATTTCCTTTATTTTCAGTAATGATTACTTTCAACAGCCTGGAAGATAACCATGCTAAATGGAATACATTTTAAAGTCTCTTCCAACACTGGTTCCATAACCTGGTTTAGTCATGAGGGTGCTACTCCTGTAGTATGTGTTGGGCAGGAAAACCCATTCCATTCCATTCCAGGTCTATGACTGGTTTGAATTTAGTTTTCCTACTCTTGGTGGCCATACCAAGGTTAAAGATCCCAATATGCCCTACTATTTACCTATAGCTGGAGAGAGATCAGTTGGATTTATATCTTTCCTACATATGTAAAAGTTAAGTTAAAACATAGACATTTATGATTTCTACTGAAATTAGTCTAATTAATTAATTAGTCTTAGTCAAAATTATAAGATAAGGTAGAGACTAATTAACATCTAATTCTGTAGACAAGTCATTTGAAGAGCTCCAGTCATGCCTGATTTGGCTTGAAGGAATTAAATATACAAGGTGTGTCAAAAAAGTATCGAAATTTGTTGTACTTTTTGACACACCTTGTATTCTGAAAAAAATAATGTTCCATTTATTCTTCATTTCTATCTTGGTAAATAAAGCTTTAAAGTTGGTACTTTTTTGACCCACCTAGTATTCTGAAAATAATTAATGAATGGAATGTTATTTCTTTCAAAATATAGGGTGTGTCAAAAAGTACAAAAATGTCAATACTTTTTTGACACATCTTGTATATTTCTTCCATTAAAAAAAGCAAAAACTATGCCTATTTAAAAGGATCAATAACAGATTTAGAATCATCAAAAGAAAACTAATCCATTTCAAAATCATGAAATACAAAATATGAATTAAATAAATATTGAGTAAAAATAATTGAAATTTCTTTCATGTTCATCAATTGTCACTCATTAATTATGGCAAAAGTGGTGTAAAACCTTCATCAAACAATGGACTTTTTTTTTCACTTAAGCTCTTTCCAAAAACTTCTTATTAAATAAAACCAAACATGTAAATATTATTTTAGAATATATTTTCATGATCAAAGAAATTCTAAATTGTCTCATAATTAAATGAGATACTCTTTGAACAAAACAGAGAATTTATATCATTTAGCAACTCTTGTTGATCAGATTGATTATTAATTTGTAGAGTATCTCATATATATATGATAACTACATTTTTTGTATTTTGATTATAACTTGAATAGATCTCATATTTCATATGCTGGATGCAGGGATGGTGTGTACTACCCAAACAACCCAATGGTGCCTGTTTGAATAGTAGGTTTTATATATTTCATATGAATACTACTTTATGAAAATTGACATGTAGTAGTTTCAGGGGGCCCCATAACATAGATTCAGGGGGGTACCAGACCCTAGCACCAATGCTCTATGAATTGAGACAGCTTGTTGAATCTAGGCCATGGGTTTTTGATGTGAAGATCATTTTAAAACATGCAACCTTCTTACTTTTTATAGGTTTTCATTCACACCTCCTATGGTAAAGACACTGATTAGGCTGTTTTTTTATGCCACCCATTATTTAAAGTCAACGGAGGAAGATTTACTTTCACAACATCTATTACATATAAATTAACCAACTAAAAAAGTATATTTAAACAGCTGCTTTAAACCTGTGTAATCAGTACCAATTTTCATTTATGAGATAAAATTATCATAAATATTTAAAAGATTAAGAAATAAATTTTGATCTCAGATGAAATTAAATGTTTTAGAATAAATTATGATTATTTTCATTATTTAGATTTAATATGGAATTTTGGATTTTTGTTGAGATGAGATTTTTTCTCTCCAATTTTTTACCTCATTTTTATACAAAGAAGAAACATGTAATAATAATGAATTTTTCATATCAATTATTTTAATTTTATCCTTAAAAAATAAAGAATAAGAACAATCAATTAAAGAAAAATTAATCTGGGTTTTATTTATTCAAAATGAAAGTTTAAGACATTTTATATTTAATAACAGTAAAAAAATGTCTGTGTTAAAGAAATATTGTATTCTTCATTAAAAAATACATTTTTTACATTTTCTCATAATGTAAATTTCATATTTCATATATTTCATATTTCATATTTATCTGTTGCACA
This sequence comes from Doryteuthis pealeii, assembly GCA_023376005.1. NCBI lineage: Eukaryota > Metazoa > Mollusca > Cephalopoda > Myopsida > Loliginidae > Doryteuthis > Doryteuthis pealeii. The sequence goes on along the minus strand of CM042170.1, from coordinate 36,431,663 downwards.
AATGAATTTGTAAACTTCTTAAGACAAAATTTCAATTCTAATTTTTTTTGTTTGCATTTTAAAAGAAAAGAAATTTGAATTTTTTTTCTGTAAAAAAAAAGTGCTAGGATTATTTTTAATTTAAGTTTTCCAAGCAGAATCATTTTTTGTTATCTTTCCTAAGTCCATGAAAGACCCAATATTCAAATAGAATATACACTCACATTCCTATGGTGTCTGTTAATGTGGTAAGTCTATGGATATGCACCTAGAAAGTCATGCATCCTTTCCAAAATGCACACCTGGGCAACGTTGTGTGGAAGATAGGTAGTTTTTTTTATTTATCCAACCCCACTGCACAAGCAGAATGTGACACAAGGTCATTTTTTTAAAGCAGAGTTTATTAGGTTTGAATTCAGAGCTTTTCTTTTTCCTCGAGATGAATCTGCCCTAATATTCCATAGCTGGAGGGATAATAATTGGATGCATAGCTTTCCCTAGTGGAATTATCAAAATGCAAACTGCCTCATTCAGTGTGCTGAATTTTAAGAAATCTCAGATAGAACTAACTAAAGAATAAAAAAGATCAACTAAATGTATCTAAGGCCATATTTAAACATAAACACTTATGAATAAAATCAGATATTCTGTAGAAAATAGACAATCACAATTAGCATAGCAGACAGTAACTGAAGTTAGTGGTTAGAAAAGAATCTCAAGATCAAAGCTAAAAGCTACCAGCCAATAAGATAGACGTCTGAAGTGGGAAGAACAATTCAAGAATCTGCTTGGAAATCCTTTTATAATCCCAGATGATAATACACAAAAAATCAGTCCAACTATAGACATCAAGCTAGGACACTTTGTGATGAATGAACTTGACAAAGTCCTAAAAGCAATCAAAAGCAGAAATGCTACAGATCTCGACAAAATACCTCCTGAAATATGGAAGACAAGGAAATTTGTTGATATACTTCTCTGATTATGCAATGTAGAGTACTTAAAGAACAAGGGCGTTAATCTCAGTAATACTAATCTCTCTCTTCT
>CM042170.1:36283615-36430537 GCA_023376005.1 Doryteuthis pealeii | reverse complement strand
CATCCAGGGGCCTCAGGCGCTGGGCAATAAACCCAAAAACCCTGCCCCTTTAAATCAAGGGGCAGTGTTGCCTGGCGGGATGCCCCCTGGATCGGCACGCCGTTATTGTATGCAATGCTCAGAGGCCGAGCCACTGCTTGACCATATCTACATACTGACAAATGCAATTATATTTATATATACAACAAAATAGCGTTTACAGCTGTGAACGGAAAGGCTAATTTGCATATTGATATTAAAAATGTGATTTATTAAATATGTGCTTAGTATTAATTGATTCTAACTGTTTATTTTATTTTAATGAATATAATCAAAAATCTCTTCAATGAATCTTAAATGAAATCCATTAACAAGAAAAAAACTGTCATTTTATTCTTTACTCCTCTTTTAACTAAAACTTAAATTAGAAAAAATAACAATGAAAGACGAGAGTGATGGAGAGTAAGTTTCGTTTTCTATTTTGTTATTATACTCCTCTGTTCAAATCTTTTAATCTGCATTCTAATTTAGTTTCATTAGCCTTTCTAATTATAATATAATATTTTATTACATTAAACTTAAATACTTGCCACCCGAGGGTTGCATATATTTGCTAGTAATTATAAAGAATCGAGAGAAAACAGGGATTGTGAGTAGCAAAAGTTGCAACATATGTGAGTGAGAAATTTTAGTAGGAATAATGTGATCAAAGTCAACAACTTCACTTCATTGATGTACAGAAAGACAGAGAGAACAAATGAAGAAAGAGAGAGAGAGAGAGAGAAGAGCAGAGAGAAGAGAGAGAGAGAGAGAGAGAGAGATGAATGAAAGACAATCAGTAGAAGAAAAGTAGCAGTGTGTGAAACATATATACACAATGTTTTGCCCCCTAAAATTTACACTATACCTTTTTTTCTAATAAATGCTTTAACATTTAAATAAGATTGGTCAAGTTTTATAAAATATAAATTTATAATTAAAATTTTAAAATTAATCCAATTTCAAAAGCCCACTACACTTGTGCTTTGATACTTGAACAGCATGTAAAATTAAGATTTTACAATATCCTACACAAAGTGTTGGAGATCAATATTTTGATCCAAGACAAGCACTTAGATTCTACACTGATCCATAAGCTTAAGGAGCATGGATGTTAATATGTATAGAAATTTACATTGACCAAATGATTCTATTATCTGAAGATACTCCTTCAAAAGTGGAATAAACCACATAGTTATCCTTTTCTTGCTTTTTGGCGTAGTGTAAATCAGTTTCCCTTTACTGAATTTTACTGTTCAGGTAATTAAGAGTAACTTGCTGCAAACTTTGCAAGCTGTCACTATTTCTAGGTTTAAATACCATGAATCCAGAAATCGATGTTTTATTTGGTCAGCATCGGCATAGAAAAACTCTTTCAATGCACCATCAGAGGGGGTAGGAATGTTTCTTCAGTTCTTGTACTTTAAAAATCATAAATTGCCCAGAGTAATCCAATAAAAGATTCTAGTAGATAGTTAACGATCTTTACATAAAATCAAATCTTTAAAAAAAATCCCCAAAAACATTCCAGATTATAAACTCTTTTTTTTAATTGATCAAATAAATTAGCCAAAGGATAGATATCAATATTTGCTGAATCATCTAAATTATTATATTTATAATATACTAAGCAAAATAAAAAAAACACCCTCTGGGCAATGTAAAATAGATTTTGAAACATATATGCCTGCAGGTGGAGTTAAACATCAATGTCGGCGAGTTTTGCTACCCTAAGTAAGTAAAATCATCAAATTCATTAAAGGATTAAAAAAATAAAACAATTTGAAATGTAAACTTTAAATTATATATTAAAAATAAAACAAACTATATATAGATATATAATACCAGTCATGTATTTACCAAACTTGTTTTAAAAAACAATGAGGACTGTCTAATGTTGCATGTTCAAATTTGAGTGTATTTATCTATGTTATGACAATTTGGGGTAATGTGATGTAAGCAGTACATTAGTTTTTGTTACAGACAAAAACTGGAAGCTAATCTCCATTATTAATAGATGTATATAATATATATATATATATATAGTAAACAAACAAAAAATTAATTAAGAGGACAAGTGAGTAGCAAAAAGATAACTACAGTTAAAAGTAGAAAATATTATGAAAACTGACTAAATAGATAAAAAACAATTTTTTAAATTTTTTCATGAAATATTTAAGTGTCTCAATTTATTTTGCCTCAAAAACAATAATAGTTGTAGGGGGACAGAAAATATTGTCTTTCTTGTGAGGTAATTTATTTCAACTTTCTATTGAAATAAAAATCACTGAAGACAAAGCAATTTGGTATTTTTTAGCACTATTCTCCCAAAACCACACAAATTTCATCTTTTGGACATGTTTGCATATTGTTATAATATTCTGTAATATTTATGTTTTTTATATATGTATGCATTAAATGTCTTATATGTTTATATGAGTTTAGCTTTCTTCTGTTATTCAGTGTTAGTGTATCAATTAATATTGGAACTTGGTGAATAGGGACATGACAAAAATATTCTCTCTAGCACCAAATATGAGAACCTCTCCAATACTGTAACAATTCCATAAACAGCAAATATTTCTGATGTCTCGGTAAACTCAAAAGACAAAATAAAAAACTTATATATGAATATAGGTAACTTAAAACTAAAACTCCTTGGATCACCAAAAAAGCAGCAGCAGCAGCAGAAGACAAACAGCACATGACTCAACTTTTCTTGAAGGATTTAACAGAATGTATGTTGCTGCTTATCCAACATGAAAGTCAGGATAAGCTTAGATTTTGTGCCATATTTAAGATTCTCTTTGAGAAACAAGATTTTATTTTTTTGTGCCTCGTTCATATTGATGTTTTACTGAAGGATTTAAGATGAGGGTTTCTTCTTATATTCATGACATGTGTTCATCTGCTTCATGATAAACTCATGAAAGCAATTGCAGTCAACTAAGAATGCTTGGCACAGATTTTGATTGAAATAAAATAGAAGAAAGAACAAACATGACTATCAAAAATCTGAACCATATTAGATTTCAGTAATTTATAAACAATTTTGTGTGCTTATTAAATGAGGTTCTTTTTATTACTTGAATGAAGCAACAACCTGATCTCCAGTCAATGTTTAACTTCATCCCATGACACATGGTCAGTTTAATTAGAGGCTAATATTCATATACATGAACATGGCTCAAATTCATCTCAATTCCTGTATGACACAAGAACTAGGCTCACCTTGTTTTTTAGCTGAGTCTACTCTGAATACAGCTGAAAAAGACAAACACAAAATAAAAACTGGGAATAAATTTAAAACTGATCTCCAAATTATCCATATTGATTGATTTAAAAAGCATATCAAACATGTCTACAGTTATTTAAATCTAGGGTTAGGGAATTGCCTCATCTATGTTCATATTTACATTTCTTGTGTAATTGTTTCTTAAGAGATTTTCGTTTTTCAACTATCCTATGAATATGAAGAATTTTCAAACAGATCTTTGACTAATAAATGGGACCCTAACAGGTCTACCACCCTGGTCAGACAAACCTGGGAATAATTATGGCTGACACCAATAACCTCAGCAAAAAGTCAGCTAGGAGTCAACAAGTTTGTTTATGCCCTCCCCCTTGCCTTTAAATCCTAGAACTCAGTGACTTTGTCACTGTGTTAACCTTTTGCCAAGAAAAAGTAGGTCTCGTAACCTTATAGAATCCCCTAGATAGTAAGTATGGCTTAAAATTGACAAAATATTACCTTGAGTTAGGTATTAGTAGAACAACACTATAGACAGTTGTAAATACTAAAAGTATTTACTATTTGGAAACAAATGTATTTTCTGCAATTTTTCTTCTTATCATCCAGTGAAATGATACTGTATTGGGCAGTCAGTTTGTCACCACACTCTTAATAAAATACTAAGACATAGATATTTGAACCCTACCCAATAGTGCTACATTTTCATTCTTCTTAAAACTGTATTATTTTGAGTTTAATCAATATTTTCCTGTTATAATTAATAAATATATTTGCAAGTTAAATTAATTTTTCTTACCAAGTCTCACACATAGTTTGTGCATTTAAGCATAAAGTTAAATACTCTTAAACCCCTTTAAATGTATGTTTATTACTTTTGTAAGTGAAAGATAAGTTTAAATGTTTGTAAGTTAGAATTCTTATGAAGCAAAAACATTTCCTGTATTAATGAAACCAAACGTTATCAGCTGACAGAGACCTGCATAGCAATGACTTCAGTGACACAAAAAAATATTCACCTGATACAACAGAAAATATATTGGGGTCCAAAAAATCCGACCCAGACTCCAGAATGCTGATCATGTCACAAAGAAGACAAAATCGACAATGACTCAAAAGAACTCGTCTCACTTTATGGAGGAGTTACTATTCGTTGTTTAAAAGATATAGAATAATCAGATACCAACAAAAAGAGACCCAGTCTCTACTACATTTAAATTAATACCCTTTGCTTTCTTTAAAAAATATATCTGTTAAAATATTTAAAAACTGAAAACCTATGAAAGAGCAAGGTGGTCACTACTACCAATAGGCAAGTCCTAATAATAATCATCCTCCACACATTAATTAATTTGTTATGTTTTGTTTTTTGTTTGTTGTTAAAATGTTTGAAAATAAATATCTTTCTTTCTTTTTGTTAAGTTTATGACATTTATATTGTATTGTTGTTCTAAATGTAAAATTTATCATCCCTTTTGGTAATTTGTGACTACGCAAATTTTTGTTTTAATTTCAGTTTCATGGCTGCGCACTGTGTGAATATAATAAAAACTATTATAAAACATAATCTGCAGTCTGTCTGTCTTTATTACTATTACCAAACCAAAATACAAAAAAAAGTAATATCAGGGTCGGGACATAATAGTAATGCCAATAAAAGAGTACTCCATACTATCCAGAAGTGGAGGGTGCTCATCTTCAGATGCATTTTAGTATCATACTCCAAAAACACTTTTTGGTGAGGGGGTACGTCTTAACCCCTCTGCAGGAATTACTGTCAGTGTATTCTAAGCTCTGGCAACACATCTGTCCACTAATATGCCATCCCAGGAATACAGAATCCTTTGATCACTGAGGTTGAGGCACGTGTCTAATGGTCATAGGAAATGGACTCCTCGACCTGAGGTCAAAATCCTGGATGAAGATACAGTTCACATAGCACTAAACCCTTGGAAAAGGCATGAATCCAACTACTCTCCTCCATCTATAGGTAAATAGTAGGACAGACTGGGCTCTTTAACCTTGGTTAGGCAACCATCTAGGAGAAGGAAAATTCCGAATTCAAACCTGTCAAACTCTGCTTGGGTGGTCACTACTAGAATAAGCTCAGTCCTAATAGTGATCTATTTCACTAATTCAATTAATTCATTCTAAAATTTAAGTTGGAAAAAATACATGAAAGCTCTAAGGATACTTCAACTTATAACTAACTCAAACTTGTCAGATCTCAATCCTGATTTCAATGCATGTCAACCACTGGGTTATTTTACCTAGAGATTTAGAGAAATTGTGTTCATTGTTCATTCAAAATTACATTTTTATGTATTTGTTCTTAAGAGGTTTATCAAATACAAATAATTTTTAGAAAATTCTACTTGACCCATAGAGGACTCCTAACAGGTACTATCACTCCGATCATAGTGATCCTGGGGGTAATGTAATGAAGGTACTCCACACTTTCAGAGTTCCAGAACTGGGGCCTCACCATCAGATGTAGTTTAGGGTTATATGCAGAATAGGGGTTACAGTCAGAAATATTATAAAGCATGGTGAGGTGGGGATCAAATTGAATAACAAAATAAAACTCTTCCAATATAATCAATAAGCCTTGTATACAATCAAATCAATCAATTTAATAGTGATAATCATAATAAGTAGCAAATGGTGTGATGCTGTTGCTGCTGCTGCTGCTGGCTGCTACTTTTTCCCTCATCATTTATCACTATGTCTATCACTGCTAGCAGGCCCTGTAAACTGCACTCAGTGTCTGCACAGATATAATGAATGTAAGTTTTTTGCTAGTTGGCCAATATTGTGTGTCCATGTGAAGGAGTCCAATAGAAAAGTTGCTTATGATTCAAAGTTACTTATTCATTTAAAGAAACTATTATCTCAACATTTACTAAGCACAAATCAATCTATGTGTATGTGTTACAATCAAGAAAGATGTATTTTTTTTATTTATCAGCAAAGTGAACTGCATGTAATATTAGAAATTTGTAGATGCCAAAAAATTAGTGACATACAAATAAATAATCTTGCATAAAACAGGATTGATGCTTGGAAAAACATATTAAAGAATAAGGATAAAAGAATAGAAGAGTAAAAAACAAAAATGGCAAAAATGATGATTTAAAAGAAAAAGAATAGAGACTGAAACTAAGATAAGAAATTAATTCAGTGAAGAAGAAAAGAAAAAGAAGAAGAAGAAGAAAGAAGAAGAAGAAGAAGAAGAAAGAAGAAAGCATAACATCTCGTTGAGAAAAAGGCTGCAGGATGAAGTTCACTGGAGTTTTTTCTGACAAACGTGCTGATTTATCAAGGCTCAGCTGGACTGAATGTAGAGTTGGGCGGGGTCTTAAAGTGATCTTCACAAAGGAAAGAGGTGGCAGTGTTCAGCAAACTTGGAAACTCTTGAAAAGAATGATAATACAAGCTGCACACAATCTCCATACACACACACACATCTATTACAAAACTACAGATATATCTATATATACACACACGTGGTATATATATATATATATATATATTATAATATATATAATAACACACACACACACACATATATATATACACATATATATATATAAGTTAGGGTATTGGGACATGAAGTCAATGAGCTTGGATATGACAAGTTTCTACTATGTGATCTTAAACCAAGCACTTATGGAATATAGCACATTTATTATCAATATCATTCATATATATTGTCTGTGGAGTCCATGTATGCTCTTTCTTATATATCTAATGAGTTTAATTTTTCTGTATTATATATATATATATATATATATATATATATATATATAATATATATCTGTATAAATATAGTATATAATATGTGTGTGTGTTGTATGGTGTGCGTGTTGTATATATATATATATATGTCTATAAATATATTTTTGGATCTAGTGTGAAGCATGAGATAAAGTTGAAATAATAAGAAACTGAAATTGATGTTCCCTTTATTTCATCCAATTTTGAGAGAATAACCCCTCTTTTTACAAGGATCTTTTTAGGACTGGTTGACTATTATGGTCACCTGGCTGTTTATAGGTCAGGAGTGTTGATTTCTCGGCCTGCATTTGAACTTTAACTGCCCTCTTGATGGTTGAAGGTTAGAATTGGCTGCAGTCAAGGGATTTGCTTTGCCAGCCTGCTTTGATATTCAGTTGTCTTCGCTACTTCTCTTTATTGGTGGCTGGATTGTTGGAATCATAATTGTGTGGATGGAAATTTGCATCTATAATATGCATTTCAAATTTTCTAATAGTCTTGAGGTTATTAAAATGTTTTGCTATTGATGTGTATTGGATTCTTGTCTAAAATGGTTAAGTCAAAGAATGTGTAGTTGTCAATGTTTGTGTATAGGAGTAAAAGTTATGTTGTTTACTACGATCTAAAGGGGATGGATGTACGCGTAATTTCTATGGTGAATTATTTGAATTATAAATCTCATAGCATTCATAATCACATCCAACTCTTTTTAAATCCCCGGCACTGTCATCAGATTGACATACAAACACTCTAAAATCATTTATATATGGCATACACACACACAACACAATATATATATACACCCACACACATCACAATATATGTATATATACATATATCTATATATATGTGATTGCCACTTCTTCACAAAAATGCAATTTGATACAAGTAGTTGGTTGTTGACATGCAGATGCCTATGGATTCCAGATTAGTTTTTACTCTCTGTCACACATTATGAATCCCTTCCCAGGCTTCCTCTTGTATGCAAACCATACGTGACTGAGAAAGCTCAGCCCCCTGATAGCGCACCCTGCCACATAGGTCAGTCTTAAATGTAGGAAATGTGTCCATGACATCCAATTCATTGCTGCTTATTTCAGAGACTGATCATGTTGGGGTTGCTGAGCCTCCCTACATCGAAACTCTTTAGGCCTACCATCGGCCTGCCTTTCCAAAAGAATGTGTACCCAGCCCCCACTTCTTCAATTGTCCTGTCATCGGAGAAGCTTTCCGCAGGGGCCTCAATGTCTACCCCATATCGAGGACAGTTTTGCTATGATACCAGTCATTGTATGGGTTTCCCATTCCCTTAGATCGAAGTTATCCCAGACATTCCAGGTGTGTTATTGTTAGCCTATGTTTTATGTTCTAATACTTCCTTTGTTTTCGCCCTGCCATCAAAGCACAGGTTGCTTAGCTAGTTTGAGAGTTGAACAGGCATTTGTTTTAGGCCGCCTTCTAGAACCTTTCCAGATGTCTGGTTGAACAGTGCAACCCAAGGGCGCTCAATTACTCCAAGCTCACGAGAAATGTTGCTGTTTAATGACAATGCAGTGCTTTTAAATGGTCATGAGCCTTCCACTGTAGATTTCACAACTTTGTGGCTTTCCAGCCATCAAGCCTGCACACAATCACCATTCCTCCATCACCATGGTACTTATAGAAAATATCTGCATATGTTGAATTTGTGCACTTGTGCGACATACACCACATGCTCTCCCCCCATTCCCCAAAGTCTGTATCCAGTGACAAACCGAGTTAGACTTTGGGAATGATGGAATCTGAAGTTTTACATAGTATAAGTCCACAGTTACCATTTTTCTATTAAATTAGGTGACATTGACACAAATACATGAAGCTAACAGAGGGTGGCAATGTGGGGGAGGTATAGTTTCTAAGTCATTTAAACCAAAAAGTACCGAAAAATAAATTAAATGTATTTTTTTTTGTCATTATTGGAAGTAAGTCAGTTAGACAGTCACAATGGTTTTACAATGTGACTGGCCAAGCCTAACCATGAAGTTTAAGTTCTCAATGAACCCTACTATAACAGCTTAAATTAATTACTGCCACTACTGCAGTAAGATCCATTAGCTGATGGCAGTGTTTGACTCGTTCCACTGTCCAATAGTATAACCAATCTGTAACATTCATTTCCAGACTCAGGTTCAATCCTTTGCTAAGGTGAAAGTAACACAGAATAACCAATTAACAGTATTCTACATCTCCCCTTCCTCCCTCCCTCTCCCATGCGCAAGTGTATCGGCCTTTGAGGCAGAATTAGTTCCTTTGCGCGCAGGCTGATTACAGGGAGCAATCTTGACAAGCCCGGGGTATTTTCGTCAGCCTTGTTTTTGGGCGAGTGACAATTGGGTGATGCGCAGGTTCCTAGTGTTTGAGGTGTGGTGTTAGATTGGAGCCAATGGCGATCAAGCATAGCACAGGCCAATGGCGTGGCGTTTGGTTTTGTGATCAGCGTTTTTCAGGAAACGTCGGTTCTGAGAGTGTGATCCTAATCTGATCTGTTCCACTTGGAAAGCCGGGTATTGCGATGTGGAGGAACTTCAATGACGGCTGCCTGTATAACCCGTCGGTCGCTCCAGCTGAAGGCTCACAGAATCCGCCAAAATTGGCGTCAAGATTGGATTTTCTGCATCAACCACGGATTGCAGGGTCTCTATTAATTGCTGAAGTCTAGCCGAATGCCCCCGTTGTGCTAAGATCTCAAACGACTAGAAATCTGCTATAGAAACTGATTTCCGAGATAATGGCGTCCGATTGGTCACAACACAAAAAACGAATTAGACGATTCTTTTCTTATTTTAAAAAAATCAACAACATTTATATTCGAAAATATAAGAATACAAATAATTACTCTCAAGGTTGGGGAGTGATGCTGCCCGTAATTTAAATACTTCTGGTCTTCTTGCCCAAAGTATTGTGCAAAACAGTTTCGTAAGGACTAAGTTTTCAAAAATGCTCTCAGCTGAAGTCAGTTACTCTCGCTCTCTGTATTGCCGTTAATCTTGGCAGCTAGCCCGATCTCAAGCGATTCACAACTTCATCTGGGCCCGTTTGCCTCATCTGCCTATTCGCCTCTCTGCTCTCAAGCCAAAACGTCTGAGTTAAATAATACCTCCGGACCGAACAATTTATTTCCGGTTCTGCATGAAACATCGCGCGAAATTTTTCTGACTCCACCCACCCAAAAGAAGGGTAACCGCCTTCCTCTTGTTCAACGAGCCAATCAAATTACTTCCGCTACAAATCTGGCTGCCATCTCTTCGCCAACTTGAATGTGTTTTTTAAATACATTCGACTTTCTAATTTCGATTTTTAACAAGAGTTTATCTCCTTCTCCAGCCATAGGAAACATAAAGAACAATAGATTCTCTTGAATTCCTGGTTTCTTCATGTTCCGGTAATCTAAAAACAAGATTATCTTCCCCGCGACTAAAATCTGGATACATCAAAGACTCGTCTAAGAACGGCTTCCCTCACTTCTGGGAGTTCCGACCTACTTAGATTTTACTACGGCCACTATCGGCCTCGACCTCCCCGGTCGAGGCATTAGTGGCGGTAGTAAAATCTCAAGTAGGTCGGAACTCCCAGAAGTGAGGGAAGCCGTTCTTAGACGAGTCTTTGATGTATCCAGACTTTTAGTCGCGGGGAAAAGATAAATCTTGTTTTATAGATTACCGGAACATGAAGAAACCAGGATTAAAGAGAATCTATTGTTTTTATGTTTCCCTATGGCTGGAGAATGGAGATAAACTCTTGTTAAAAATCGAAATTAAAGAAAGTCGAATGTATTTAAAAAAACATTCAAGTGGCCGGAAGAGATGGCACCCAGATTGGTGAGCGGAAGTAAATTTGATTGGCTCGTTGAACAAGAGGAAGGCGGTTACCCTTCTTGGGTGGGTGAGCAGAAAAATTCCCGATGTTTTCATGCCGACCGGAAATAAAATTGTTCCGGTCGGAGTATTATTTAACTCAGACGTTTTTGGCTTGAGGAGCAGAAGAGGCCGAATAGGCAGATGAGGCCAAACGGGCAGATGAAGTTGTGATCGCTTGAGAATCGGGCTAGCTGACAAGATTAACGCAATACAGAGAGCCGAGAGTAACTGACTTCAGCTGAGACCATTTTGAAAACTTAGTCAACTTACGAACTGTTTTGCACAATACTTTGCAGAAGACCAGAAGTATTTAATTACGGGCACATCACTCCCACCAACCTTGAGAAGTAATTATTTGTATTCTTATATTTTCGAATATAAATGTTGTTGATTTTTTTAAAAAGAAAAGATTCGTTATTCGTTTTTTTGTGTGTGACCAATCGGACGCCATTAATCTCGGAAATCAGTTTCTATAGCAGATTTCTAGTCGTTTGAGATCTTAGCACAACGTGGGGCATTCGGCTAGACTTCCAGCAATTATAGAGACCCTGCAATCCGTGGTTGATGCAGAAAATCCAATCTTGACGGCCAATTTTGGAGATTCTGTGAGCCCTTCAGCTCGGGAGCGACCGACGGGTTATACAGGCACCGTCATTGAAGTTCTCCCACATCGGCAATACCGGCTCCAAGTGGACAGATCAGATAGGATCACACTCAGAAACCGACGTTTCCTGAAAAAGCTGATCACAAAACCCAAACCCACGCCATTGCCTAGTGCTATGCTTGATCCCATTGGCTCCAACTCTAACACCCCACACCTCAACACTAGGAACCTGGCATCACCCAATGTCACTCCGCCCCCAAAAACAAGGCTGACGAAAATACCCCGGGCTTTGTCAAGATTGCTCCCCTGTAATCAGCCTGGCCAAAGGAACTAATTTCTCCTCAAAGGCCGATACACTTGCGCAATGGGAGAGGGAGGGAGGAAGGGGAGATGTAGAATACTGTTAATTGTTATTCTGTGTTACTTTCACCCTTAGCCAGGATTGAACCTGCAGTCTGGAAATGACTGTTACAGATTGTTAACTATTGGACAGTGGAACAGTCAAACACTCCTCAGCTTAATGGACTCTTCCTGGCAGTAGTGGCAGTAATTATTTAAGCTGTTATAGTGGGTTCATTGGAGAACTAGTAACTTCATGGTTAGGCTTGGCCAGTCACATTGCTAAAACCAATTGTTGACTGTCTAACTGACTTACTTCAATAATGACAAAAAAAAATACATTTATTTATTTTCGTCTTTTTGGTTTAAAATGACTTAGAACTATACCTCCCCCACATTGGCCACCCTCCTGTTAAAGCTCATGTATTTGTGTCAATGTCACCTATTTAATAGAAAATGGTACCTGTGGACTTATACTATGTTAAAACTTCAGATCATCCATCATTCCCCAAAGTCTCACCTCGGTTTGTCACTGATACTAGACTTTGGGGAAGGAGAGCATGTGGTGTATGTCGCACAAGTGCACCACAATTCAACATATGCAGATATTTCTATAAGTACCATGGTGATGGAGGAATGGTGATGTGTGCAGGCTTGATGGGCTGGAAGCACAAAGTTGTGAATCTACATGTGGCAAGGCTCATGACCCATTTAAAAGCACTGCATTGTCAATTAAACAGCAACATTTCTCGGTGAGCTTGAGAGTAATTGAGCAGCCCTTGGGTTGCACTGTTCAACCAGACATCTGGAAAGGTTCTAGAAAAGGCGGCCTAAACAAATGCCTGTTCAACTCTCAAACTAGCTAGCAACCTGTGCTTTGATGGCAGGGCGAAAACAAGGAAGTATTAGAACATAAAACATAGGCTAACAATAACCACCTGGAATGTCTGGATACCTCTCGATCTTAAGGGAATGGGAAACCCCATACAATGAACTGGTATCATAGCAAACTGTCTCGATATGGGGTAGACATTGAGGCCCCTGCGGAAAGCTTCTCCGATGAGGACCAATTGAAAGAAGTGGGGGCTGGGTACACATTCTTTTGGAAGGGCAGGCCGATGGTAGCCTAAAGAGGTTTGATGTAGGGAGGCTCAAGCACCCCAACATGAATCAGTCTCTGAATAAGCAGCACATGATGGATGTCATGGACACATTTCCTACATTTAAGACTGACCTATGTGGCAGGGTGCGCCTATCAGGGGCTGAGCTTCTCAGTCACGTATGGTTGCATACAAGAGGAAGCCTGGGAAGGGATTCATATGTGTGACAGAGCAAGTAAAAACTAATCTGGATCCATAGGCCATCTGCATGCTCACAACCAAACTACTTGTACAAATTGCATTCTTTTGTGAAGAAGTGGCAATCACCATATATATAGATATATGTATATATACATATATGTGTATGTGTGTGTGTATATATATATATGTGTGTGTGTGTGTATGCATATATAAATGATTTTAGAGTGTTTGTATGTCAATCTGATGACAGTGCAGGGGATTTAAAAAGAGTTGGATTGTGATTATGAATGCATGAGATTTGATCAATTCAATAAAATTCACCATAGAACACTTACCGACATCCATCCCCTTTAGATGTAGTAAAACAACATACTATTTACATCCCTATACACCAAACCCATTGACAACTACACATTCTTTGACTTAACCATTTTAGACAAGAATCCCAATACACATCAATAGCAAAACATTTTAATAACCTGCAAGACATATTAGAAAATTTGAAATGCATATTAATAGATCACAATTTCCCATCCACACAATTATGATTCCAACCAATCCCAGCCCCACCAATAAAGAGAGTAGCGAAGACAACTGAATATCAAAAGCAGGCTGGCAAAGCAACATCCTTGACTCCAGCCAATTCTAACCTCACCAATCAAGAGGGCAGCTAAAGTTCAAATGCAGGCCGAGAAATCAACACTCCTGACCTATAAAAATGCCAGTGACCATAATAGTCAACCAGTCTAAAAAGATCCTTGTAAAAGAGGGGTTATTCTCTCAAAATATTGGATGAAATAAAAGGGAACATCCAATTCAGTTTCTTATTTATTTCAAACTTTACTCATGCTTCACACTAGATCCAAAAATATATATTATAGACATATATATATATATATACAACACGCACACATACACACACACACACATATATATATATATATATATACAGATATATATATATATATATATATATATATATATATATATATATATATATATATACAGAAAATTAAACTCATTAGATATATAAAGAAAGAAGCATACATGGACTCCACAGACAATATATATGTAATGATATTGATAATAAAATGTGCTATATTCATAAGTGCTTGGTTTAAGAATCACATAGATGAGAAACTGTCAGTATCCAAGCTCCATTGACTTCATGTCCACAATACCCTAACTTATATTATATATATATATATATATGTGTGTGTGTGTGTGTATATATATATATATATATATATATATATATATATATACACGTGTGTGTATATATAGATATATCTGTATGTTTGTATAGATGTGTGTGTGTGTATGGAGATTGTGTGCACTTGTATATATCATTCTTTTCAAGAGTTCCTAAGTTTGCTGAACACCTGCCACCTCTTTCCTTTGTGAAGAATCAACTTTTAAGACCCTCGCCCAAACTCTACCAATTCCAGTCCAGCTGAGCCTTGACAATAATCAGCAGTTTGTCAGAAAAAAACTCCAGTGAACTTCATCCCTGCAGCCTTTTTCTTCCAAACGAGATGTTTATCCATTTCTTCTTCTTCTTCTTCTTCTTCTTCTTCTTCTTCTTCTTCTTCTTCTTCTTCTTCTTCACTGAATTAATTTCTTAATCTTAGTTTCAGTCTCTATTCTTTTTCTTTTAAATCATCATTTTTGCCATTTTTGTTTTTTACTCTTCTATTCTTTTATCCCCTTATTCTTTAATATGTTTTTCCAAGCATCTAATCCTGTTTTATGCAAGATTATTTATTTGTAATGTCACTAATTTTTCTGCATCTACAAATCTTCTAATTATTACATGCAGTTCACTTTGCTGATAAATAAAAAAAATACATCTTTCTTGATTGTAAACACATACACATAGATTGATTTGTGCTTAGAAATGTTGAGATAATAGTTTCTTTAATGAATAAAGTAACTTTGAATCATAAGCAACCTTTTCCTATGGACTCCTTCACATGGACACACCAATATTGGCCAACTAGCAAAAAACTTACATTCATTATATCTGTGCAGACACTGAGTGCAGTTTACAGGGCCTGCTAGCAGTGATAGACCATAGTGATAAATGATGAGGGAAAAAGTAGCACCAGCAGCAGCAGCAGCAACAGCATCACCACCATTTGCTACTTATTATGATTATCACTATTAATTGATTTGATTGTATAAAAGGCTTATTGATTACTATTGGAAGAGTTTATTTTGTTATTCAATTTGATCCCCACCCCTCACCATGCTTATAATATTCTGACTGTAACCCCTATTCTGCATATAACCCTAAACTACATCTGATGGTGAGGCCCAGTTCTGGAACTCTGAAAAGTGTGGAGTACCCCTTCATTACCATTACCCCCAGGATCACTATGACTCGGAGTGATAGTACCTGTTAGAGTCCCATCTATGGGTCAAGTAGAATTTTCTAAAAATTATTTGTATTTGATAAACCTCTTAAGAAACAAATACATAAAAAATGTAATTTTGAATGAACAATGAACACAATTCTCTAATCTCTAGGCATAAAATAACCCCAGATGGGTTGACATGCCATTGAAATCAGGATTGAGATCTGACAAGTTGAGTAGTTAATAAGTTGAAGTACTACTTAGAGCTTTCATGTATTTTTTCCAAACTTAAATTTTAGAATGAAATTAATTGAATTAGTGAAATAGATCACTAATTAGGACTGAGCTTATTCTAGTAGTGACCACCCCAAGCAGAGTTTGACAGGTTTGAATTCGGAATTTTCCTTCTCCTAGACTGGTTGCCTAACCAAGGTTAAAGAGCCCAGTCTGTCCTACTATTTACCTATAGATGGAGGGAGAGTAGTTGGATTCATGCCTTTTCCAAGGGTTTTAGTGCTATGTGAACTGTATCTTCATCCAGGATTTGAACTCAGGTCGAGGAGTCCATTTCCTATGACCATTAGACCACGTGCCTCCAACCTCAAGTGATCAAAGGATTCTGTATTCCTGGGATGGCATATTAGTGGACAGATGTGTTGCCAGAGCTTAGAATACACTGACAGTAATTCCTGCAGAGGGGTTAAGACGTACCCCCTCACCAAAAAAGTGTTTTTGGAGTATGATACTAAAATGCATCTGAAGATGAGCACCCTCCACTTCTGGATAGTATGGAGTACTCTTTTATTGGCATTACTATTATGTCCGACCTGATATTACTTTTGTATTTTGGTTTGTGTAATAGTAATAAAGACAGACAGACTGCAGATTATGTTTTTATAATAGTCTTTTATTATATTCACACAGTGCAGCCATGAAACTGAAATTAAAACAAAAATTTGCGTAAGTCACAAATTACCAAAAAGGGATGATAAATTTTACATTTAGAACAACAATACAATATAAATGTCATAAACTTAACAAAAAGAAAGAAAGATATTTATTTTCAAACATTTTAACAACAACAAAAAACAAAACATAACAAATTATTAATGTGTGGAGGATGATTATTAATTAGGACTTAGCCTATTGTAGTAGTGACCACCTTTGCTCTTTCATAGGTTTTCAGTTTTTAAATATTTTAACAGATATCATTTTTTAAAGAACAAAGGGTATTAATTTTAAATGTCCAGTAGAGACTGGGTCTCTTTTTTGTTGGTATCTGATTACTTCTATATCTTTTAAACCAACCAATAGTAACTCCTCCATTAAAGTGAGACGAGTCTCTTTTGAGTCATTGTCGATTTTGTCTTCTTTGTGACAATGATCAGCATTCTGGACGTCTGGGTCGGAATTTTTGGAACCCCCAATATATTTCTGTTGTATCAGGTGAATACTTTTTTGTGTCACTGAAGTCATTGCTAGTGCAGGTCTCTGTCAGCTGATAAACGTTTGGTTTCATTAATACAGGAAATGTTTTTGCTTCATAAGAATTCTAACTTACAAAACATTTAAACTTATCTTTCACTTACAAAAAGTAATAAACATACATTTAAAAAGGGGTTTCTAAGAGTATTTAACTTATATGCCTTAAATGCACAAACTATGTGTGAGACTTGGTAAGAAATAATTTAACTTCAATATATTTATAATATACAGGAAAATAATTTGATTAAACTCAAAATAAATACAGTTTTAAGAAGAATGAAAATGTAGCACCTATTGGGTAGGGTTCAAATATCTATGTCTTAGTATTTTATTAAGAGTGTGGTGACAAACTGACTGCCCAAAATACAGTATCATTTCACTGGATGATAAGAGAAAAATTGCAGAAAATACATTTGTTTCCAAATAGTAAATACTTTTAGTATTTACACTGTCTACTAGTGTCTGTTCTACTAATACCTAACTCAAGGTAATATTTGTCACACATTTTAAGCCATACTTACTATCTAGGGGATTCTAAGGTTACGAGACCTACTTTTTCTTGGCAAAAGGTTAACACAGTGACAAAGTCACTGAGTTCTAGGATTTAAGGCAAGGGGAGGGCATAAACAAACTTGTTGACTACCTAGCTGACTTTTTGCTGAGTTATGGTGTCAGCCATAATTATTCCCAGGTTTGCTCTGACCCAGGGTGGTAGTACCTGTTAGGGTCCCATTTATTAGTCAAACAGATCTGTTGAAAATTCTTCATATTCATAGGATAGTGTGAAAAAAGAAAATCTCTTAAGAAACAATTACACAAGAAATGTAAATATGAACATACGATGAAGGCAATTCCCTAACCTCTAGATTTAAATTAACTGTAGACATGTTGATATGCTTTTTAAATCAATCAATCATGGATAATTTGGAGATCAGTTTTAAATTTATTCCCCAGTTTTTATTTTGTGTTTGTCTTTTTCAGCTGTATTCAGAGTAGACTCAGCTAAAAAACAAGGTGAGCCTAGTTCTTGTGTCATACAGGAATTGAGATGAATTTGAGCCATGTTCATGTATATGAATATTAGTCCTCTAATTAAACTGACCATGTGTCATGGGGATGAAGTTAAACATTGACTGGAGATCAGGTGTTGCTTTCATTCAAGTAATAAAAAGAACCCTCATTTAATAAGCACACAAAATTGTTATAAATTACTGAAATCTAATATGGTCAGATTTTTGATAGTCATGGTTTGTTCTTTCTTCTATTTTATTTCAATCAAAATCTGTGCCAAGCATTCTTAGTTGACATGCAATTGCTTTCATGAGTTTATCAATGAAGCAGATGAACACATGTCATGATATATAAGAAGAAACCCTCATCTTAAATCCTCTCAGTAAAACATCAATATGAACGAGGCACAACAAATAAAATCTTGTTTCTCAAAGAGAATCTTAAATATGGCACAAAATCTAAGCTTATCCTGACTTTCATGTTGGATAAGCAGCAACATACATTCTGTTAAATCCTTCAAAGAAAAGTTGAGTCATGTGCTGTTCTGTCTTCTGCTGCTGCTGCTGCTTCTTTTGGTGATCCAAGGAGTTTAGTTTTAAGTTACCTTATATCATATATAAGTTTTTTATTTTGTCTTTTGAGTTTACCGAGACATCAGAAAATATTTGCTGTTTATGGAATTGTTACCAAGTATTGGAGAGGTTACTCATATTTGGTGCTAGAGAGAATATTTTGTCATGTCCCTATTCACCAAGTTCCAATATTAATTGATACACTAACACTGAATAAACAGAAAGAAAAGCTAAACTCATATAAACATATAAGACATTTAATGCATACATATATAAAAAAAACATAAATATTACAGGAATATTATAACAATATGCAAACATGTCCCAAACAGATGAAATTTGTGTGGTTTTGGGAGGAATAGTGCATAAAAAAATACCAAATTGCTTGTCTTCAGTGATTTTTATTTCAATAGAAAGTTGAAATAAATTACCTCACAAGAGAAGACAATTATTTTCTGTCCCCCTACACTATTATTGTTTTGAGGCAAAATAAATTGAGACACTTAAATATTTCATGAAAAAATTTAAAAAATTGTTTTTATCTATTTTCAGTCAGTTTTCATAATATTTTCCTACTTTTAACTGTAGTTATCTTTTTGCTACTCACTTGTCCTCTTAATTAATTTTTGTTTTTGTTTACTATATATATATATATATATATATACATCTATTAATAATGGAGATTAGCTTCCAGTTTTTGTCTGTAACAAAAACTATGTCACTGCTTACATCACATTACCCCAAATTGTCATAACATAGAATAAATACACTCAAAATTTGAACATGCAACATTAGACAGTCCTCATTGTTTTTTAAAAACAAGTTTTGGTAAATACATGACTGGTATTATATATCTATATATAGTTTGTTTTATTTTAATATATATTTAAAGTTTACATTTCAAATTGTTTTATTTTTTTAATCCTTTAATGAATTTGATGATTTTACTTACTTAGGGTACAAACTCGCCGACATTGAATGTTTAACTCCCACCCCTCAGGCAATATGTTTCAAAAATCTATTTTTACATTGCCCAGAGGGTGTTTTTTTTATTTTGCTAGTATATATAAACTATAATAATTTAATGATTCAGCAAATATTGATATCTAATCTTTGGCTAATTTAATTTGATCAATTCAAAAAGAGTTTATAATCTGGAAATGTTTTGGGGATTTTTTTTAAAGATTTGATTTTATGTAAAGATCGTTACTTCTACCTAGAATCTTTATTGGATTACCTCTGGGCAATTTAATGATTTTAAAGTACAAGAACTGAGAAACATTCCTACCCCCTCTGATGGTGACATTGAAAGAGTTTTTCTATGCAGATGCTGACACAAATAAACATCGATTTCTGGATTCATGGTATTTAAACCTAGAAATAGTGAACAGCTTGCAAAGTTTGCTAGCCAAGTTTACTCTTAAGTTACCTGAACAGTAAAATTCAGTAAAGGGAAACTGGATTTACACCTACCCAAAAGCACAGAAAAGGATAACTATGTGGTTTACTCCACTTTTGAAGGAGTATCTTCAGATAATAGAATCATTTTGGTCAATGTAAATTTCTATACATATTAACACTCCATGCTCCTTAGCTTATGGATCAGTGTAGAATCTAAGTGCTTTGTCTTGGATCAAAATATTGATCTCCCAACACTTTGTGTAGGATCATTGTAAAATCTTTTAATTTTACCATGCTGTTCAAGTATCAAAGCACAAGTGTAGTGCTTTTGAAAATTGATATAATTTTATAATTTTAATTATAAATTTATATTTTTTATAAAACCTGACCAATTCTTATTTAAATGTTAACAGCATTTATAGAAAAAAAAGGTATAGTGTAATTTTAGGGGGCAAAACAATTGTGTATTATATGTTCACACACTGCCTACTTTTCTTCCTACTGATTGTCTTTCTTCATCTCTCTCTCTCTCTCTCTCTCTCTCTCTCTCTCTCTCTCTCTCTCTCTCTCTCTTCCTTCATTTGTTCCTTCTGTCTTTCTGTACATCAATGAGTGAAGTTGCTTGACTTTTGATCAACCATTATTCCTAACTAAATTTCTCACTCACATATGTTGCAACTTTTGCTACTCACAATTCCCTGTTTTCTCTCCATTCTTTATAATTACTAGCAAATATATGCACCCTCCGGGTGCAAGTATTTAAGTTTAATGTAATAAAATATTATATTAAATTAGAAAGGCTAATGAAACTAAATAAGAATGCAGATAAAAAGATTTGAAACAGAGGGAGTATAATAAAAAATAGAACAACTGAAACTTACTCTTCCATCACTCTCGTCTTTCATTGTTATTTTTTCTAATTTAAGTATTTAGTTAAAAGAGGAAGTAAAGAATAAAATGACAGTTATTTTTTCTTGTTAATGGATTTCATTTAAGATTCATTGAAGAGATTTTTGATTATATTCATTAAAATAAAATTAAACAGTTAGAAATCAATAATACTAAGCACATATTTAATAAAATCACATTTTTAATATCAATATGCAAATTAGCCTTTCCGTTCACACTGTAAACCGCTATTTTGTTGTATATATAAATATAATTGCATGTTGTCAGTATGTAGATATGGTCAACAGTGGCTTCGGCCTCTGGACCATTGCTATAAATAACGGCGTCGATCCCAGGGGGCCATCCCGCCAGGCAACACCTGCCCCCTTGATTTAAAGGGGCAGGGCTGGGTTTATTGCCCAGCGCCTGAGGCGCCCCCCTTCAGGGGGAATGCCGACGGGATCGACACAATTTTTCACCTGCCACCCCATGAGTCTCGGCTTGTGGGCGGTCCCACGTTAATAGAGACTTTGTGCCTGACCCGTACAAGTGGGGTACGCGGTAAATATCATGTAGATATGGTCAACAGTGGCTTCGGCCTCTGAACCATTGATATAATTAACGGCGTCGATCCCAGGGGGCCATCCCCCCAGGCAACACCTGCCCCCTTGATTTAAAGGGGCAGGGCTGGGTTTATTGCCCAGTGCCTGAGGCGCCCTCCTTGAGGGGGAATGCCGACGGGATCGACGCAATTTTTCACCTGCCACCCATGAGTCTCGGCTTGTGGGTGGTCCCACATAAATAGGGCCTTGTGCCTGACCCGTACAAGTGGGGTACGTGGAAAATATCATGTAGACATGGTTAACAGTAATAATAATGTAAAACAATTTTATTAATAATTGAGGTTTAAATAAAAATACAATCATGGAAAATGTGATGTCAATAACTAAGGGAATAGTGATATGAGTAGTAATATAGTTTCGGTTACAGACAGAAAAGCACACAATCTCCATTATAATAATTATGAGTAAGGCAGGTAGCATCCATTATAACCACAATTCTTTTACAAATGCCATTCACTGGAAAATAAAAGGTGTTTAGATATTAAACATAATAGTTTGAGTTGTTTCTGCAGATGCTTTTAAAATGTGTGATCATTTAAATGAGAATTGGTAAAGTTATTAGATAATGAAATGGTATCAATTTTTTAAAATACCCTTTACATCTCAAGTGGTATTAATTTTTCTGAAACACTCTGTACATCTTAAATGATATCAACTTTTTTGAAACACTCTTTATTACTTCCCTGCTTAGCTCCAGGATGAATATTCAAATCAGATGAGGATTTACTTTTTAATTATATATATAAACAGAGAACCAAAGAAACATACAGAAAAAGTCACCCAATATCATATATCATTTCTGAGTTTCATCTTACTCCAGTCAGTAATTTTCTATTGTCATTTTATAGATGTTATTCAATTACAGAAAATTACTTATGGTGGAAATGACAAGCTATAACAGTTGTAAATTTCACAAATACATGTTCCATCACTTTTTGTTAAATGTTAGATTTTACTTTGAGTTTAACAAATTATGGGTGACACATCTTGATGTTTTAGTCTTGGCTTTTAGCCCAATATCTTACCATTGAGCTTTACTCCAGTTGCTATATATCTGTGTTCATTGAAATGACCATTATAGTTTGATCTTCAAAGAGATACATTTTATTTATTATGAGTGAAAAGCAAAAGTCCCTTTCCAACTTGTTTAAAAATCCAAAAGAAATTTACAATAAGTTTTTAAATTTTATAAAGTCAGTTTCTATCTGAGATACAATAAAAATTTGACTATTCCCTATGCAAAGCATTTTTTTTTTTTGCATCTTTCCTTCTTTTTCAGATAACCACTGAGATATGATATATTTATAATTCAGTAATGTTTTCCAGAAAAGTATCTTCAATTATATTGTTTACAAGATTTCAATCAGAGTATTTTCTTCCACACACATATCCGGTAAGCTTCAGGGAATTTTGAGTGGAGGAAATCAACTTTTAAGGATGGTAATATTGAATACTAATATTAATTTCAGTGTCTGCTCTGGGAAAAGTCTTAATTTATGGCTAGCAAAAGATTTCTTCAAGATTTGCAGACACACAAATAATTTTCTCTAATAAATCAAAACATTCAAATTCCTTGTTTATATATATATATATATATATATATGCATACATACATACAATAGAAATACTTTCCACATTTTAAACTGTCACTTGTGTAGTGCAACTGAATTTAGGCAAGTGGTAATGGTAGCTCCATCTAGTTAATATCCCCCCCCCCAGATATGCTTTAGGTATGATTTGAGTTTTGACCGGTGCACACCGTGCATTTGCTGCTGAAATGTTTTTTAAAGACTAGTGAATCTGTAATTGCTACACAGAGAGCTTTTCATGATCATCTTGTGTTATATTGGAATGGTGCTGTTCTGGATAGAATTTTCAACCCATAGCAGTATTGATATTCTATCTATAACAAAAATAGTTCAACACTAATCAGTCTGTAGTCAGTTTTCCACCTCAAGCCAGTCTGTCTATGAGGATATATTGTGCTAAGTAGGGGATTCCATTTTAGTGTCAAAAAATTACACCTCTGCCCTTCTCAATCCAGATGATAGTCTTGGAGGTATGTTAGTAGTCACTGTGATCTACTCCCATGGTGTGTAACACTCTGGTCTGTATACTTGTTTGATTTGAGGCATCATCTCACCACCAATCCCCATCTGAATGTTAATGTCTAGGTTTTTTTCTTTATCTTTTGTAATATTTATATCCCATGAAAAACATTGCCCATGTCCATGAAAAAGATTGCCCATGCCTGATTTGAAACAATTGTTATATCCAAGCAATGGTCAAAAGATCTACTCAAGGGTATATGAAGCAATTTTTAATAGATTAATTTAACTATTGACATCAGAACTGAACAAATTTATAAGCCAATTCTTAAAAACTTAACATTTAAAAAATTGTTTATGCATTAACATCTATTTACCCAACCCCTCCACCACAATCAAGAAGTGACATAAGATCAGATTTTATGTGGAGATTAATAGGTTTGAATTTAGTTTTTCTTTCTCCTAGACAGGTTGCCATACTAAGGTTAAAGAGTGCTGTCTGCCCTACTATTTACCCATAGCTGGAGTGAGAACATTTGTATTTATATCTTTCCTAAGGCTATTTGAAAATAGCAAACAACTCCGTCCAGAATTTAAACTCAAGTCACCATGTCCCTTTCCCACAATGATA
This sequence comes from Doryteuthis pealeii, assembly GCA_023376005.1. Classification (NCBI taxonomy): domain Eukaryota; kingdom Metazoa; phylum Mollusca; class Cephalopoda; order Myopsida; family Loliginidae; genus Doryteuthis; species Doryteuthis pealeii. The sequence continues at coordinate 36,406,336 of CM042170.1, read as the reverse complement.
ACTGTTTCACAATGAACATCTCCAATTATGAATTAGCAGTTTCTGACTAAATATCTTTTTTTAAGAAATAATTGTGAAAAAAAATCTTTAAAATTGCTTAAAAGTCATTTTTGATGATAAAACATTTTTATACTTTCAGATTAGAACAAAAGTTTTGGATAAAATTTTTTATAAAAAATTAAAATACAAATCTTTTTTTTTCCATTGGAATAATGAGAGCAAGCAAAGCAAATATAGGAAAAAGTAATTTGAATAAAAAGTAAAATTAAATAAAAATAAGAAGAAATGGAAATAATTAAATTTGAGTTGAAGTGAATTAAGATGAAGAAAATTATCTGTTCATAATGATGTTCATGAGAAACAAGTTTTCAGGTTAGGCAAAATTAATTTCTCTTTCCATTACTTAAATTACCAGAACTTGAAACCCTACATATTTTCATATTATTTGAATCCATACAACTGACTTCTCTTCCTTGTGTTGCCAATATTGCAGCCAACATTGATGCTGTTAATGTCGATACTTGCATTCTTGCCTTTATCACTATACATGTTACTGAGACTGATTTACAATGTTCATTTTTAACAGCCACAAAATTTTCATCTACTTTTCATTTCTTTGGGTCATTTTTTTTCTTCACATGGCTTCAATTCTTTATATTTAATAATAAATTTTTAGGTTGATTTTAAAAAGATTATAACCAAATTTAATTTTACGCAACAAATTTACAAGATTATGATTTTATTTTTCAAGATTTTGTTTTTCTCAAGTTATTTGAAAGATTGAAGATTATAAATTTAGCTACAAATAACAAAAACTTTAGCTGAAATTTCAACAGAAAATTTGGCAAATTTGCTGCAGTGGAAGTGTATTTAGCCTATATCCCAGAAGTCCATACATTGGAACTACACACTGCTATCATTGATGTAAAATATAAAGGTCTGGTTGAAGAGATCCTCCTGACAATGGTGAGTGAAATTTCAGCAAGCTTCAATAATGCTCAATGGTTAAATCCATTTTGGCAATAGGGGAGACAAGACCACTACTGCTGCTTGGAATACACCCATTATGTTTGGGGAGGGGGGAATAACAAAGTTAGAAATATTTTTTTTTTCATTATAGTTAGAATTCATTCATGGAAAAACTGATTTTGATTTAAAAAAAAAAAAAGGCTAAACATTAATCTATTCATCTTTTTGTTCTACTCACAGTTTAAGATTCTTTTTCTTTCTTCTTTTTATATAATAATATCTGTCCAAGTAGTGGCACTCTCTCACTAGATAATGTCTCTCAGATCAAGGTGAATAATTATCCTCAGTAATGATTGATTGATTAGCATGTCAACTTGTTTCGGGTTATTTTATGCCTAGAGATTATGGAATCATGTTCATTATATGTTCATATTTACATTTTTTTATGCAGATGTTTCTTACAATTGTGACCCTAACAGGTACTACCACTATGGGTCAGAATGAACCTGGGACTAATGGCAATGAAGGGGTACTCCACACTCCTCAAACTCTGGAACTTGATCCTCATCACCAGATGCAGTTTAGTGTCATACCTAGAACACCCATCTTCAGGAGAGTCTTACCCCTTTACAGAGGATGCAGTCAGTGTATTCTAAACTTGTCAATAGGGCAAATAATGTTGAATATCATTGCAATATCCCATGATGCCTTCAGTAGACATTTAGTGTATTTAGATGTTGTAAGAGTTTCATAAATAAGCAGATGCAGTTTTCACAGATTATTGAGAGTTATTGTTGTTTGCATTTATAATTTTGTTGGCTTGAGTGAAAACCAAGTTGTCCATGAAATTGTCGTGTGCAGCCAGACAGAAAAATATTTTGATTTTCTTCCCATTTTCCGATTTTCAGTCATTCTGCCCTGCCAGTTTATATTTACTCTGCTCACTCAAATATCAACTTTTTCAAGGCACTGATAGTTCAACAATATGAATGTTTTGGAATTAATTAACCATAGAACGACAATGCCGACGCAGTCATGTTGCAGCTGGAAATAGCATTTGTAGTAGAATCACATAATTTCTTATTTATTAGTAACATTAAACCAAACTTATCTTTCTCTCATTCTTTACAAATATATTTCATTCTCTACTCAAAAGATAATATTTCTACAAGAAGTCTTTAGTGAGTCATTTTTTGCAAACCATTCATGTTTTTTTGGGTTTTTTTTTTACATACAAATTCTTGATGATGTGCCTTATCAGAGTCATATACCATTCCATATAAGAATTCTGTTCATTGCCTTATCAGTCATATACCATTCCATATAAGAATTATGTTCATTGCCTTATCAGTCATATACCATTCCATATAAGAATTCTGTTCATTGCCTTATCAGAGTCATATACCATTCCATATAAGAATTCTGTTCATTGCCTTATCAGTCATATACCATTCCATATAAGAATTATGTTCATTGCCTTATCAGTCATATACCATTCCATATAAGAATTCTGTTCATTGCCTTATCAGTCATATACCATTCCATATAAGAATTATGTTCATTGCCTTATCAGTCATATACCATTCCATATAAGAATTCTGTTCATTGCCTTATCAGTCATATACCATTCCATATAAGAATTCTGTTCATTGCCTTATCAGTCATATAGCATTCCATATAAGAATTATGTTCATTGACTTATCAGTCATATACCATTCCATATAAGAATTCTGTTCATTGCCTTATCAGAGTCATATACCATTCCATATAAGAATTCTGTTCATTGCTTTATCAGAGTCATATACCATTCCATATAAGAATTCTGTTCATTGCCTTATCAGAGTCATATACCATTCCATATAAGAATTCTGTTCATTGCCTTATCAGTCATATACCATTCCATATAAGAATTCTGTTCATTGCCTTATCAGTCATATACCATTCCATATAAGAATTCTATTGTTGCCTTATCAGAGTCATATACCATTCCATATAAGAATTCTATTTGTTGCCTTATCAGAGTCATATACCATTCCATATAAGAATTCTGTTCATTGCTTTATCAGAGTCATATACCATTCCATATAAGAATTCTGTTCATTGCCTTATCAGTCATATACCATTCCATATAAGAATTCTGTTCATTGCCTTATCAGAGTCATATACCATTCCATATAAGAATTCTGTTCATTGCCTTATCAGTCATATACCATTCCATATAAGAATTCTGTTCATTGCCTTATCAGTCATATACCATTCCATATAAGAATTCTGTTCATATCAGTCATATACCTTCATATCAGAGTCATATACCATTCCATATAAGAATTCTGTTCATTGCCTTATCAGTCATATACCATTCCATATAAGAATTCTGTTCATTGCCTTATCAGTCATATACCATTCCATATAAGAATTCTGTTCATTGCCTTATCAGTCATATACCATTCCATATAAGAATTCTGTTCATTGCTTTATCAGAGTCATATACCATTCCATATAAGAATTCTGTTCATTGCCTTATAAGAGTCATATACCATTCCATATAAGAATTCTGTTCATTGCCTTATCAGTCATATACCATTCCATATAAGAATTATGTTCATTGCCTTATAAGAGTCATATACCATTCCATTATAAGATTTCTATCTCAACATACTTTTATTGAGAAGGCATAAATAAAAGATGAAAAAATGGCAACAAAGAATGCTGTCTGAAAAGTTTGTTATTTGTAAAGCATTCCTTAAAACTAGTTCACTTTAATTACCAACTGTTGATCACTAAATGAACTTTCTTTGCACCACCAAACATTTTCTCATGATCGTATTCTCAATGTTTTGTCTGGATTTTTTATGTGAAATCATTAGTGTTCAAGAAATTTCTTTTGTTTATTTTACTCATCTTTTTTTTTTTACAATCAATTTGAACAAGGTTTGCATAAAAAGTACAACAGCAAAAATAACAAAAAGAAACCAATTTTCATTCTTTGTTTCATGTCTTAATGAATCAGTTCAACATCTGAATAACATGGATGATCATTAATGAAAACATGAAGATGCATAAGCAAAATTAAATTAGGAGAACATTTTCTCTTCTTTTCTTTAACCTATGTTTAATTTCAACAAATTCAGTCAACAATTTCTCATCCAAAAAGACTGTGTTTTAAAAGTTTGAGAAACTTATTTCAAATCAGACATTGGAAACTTGGTTTCATTGTTTCCAATCAATAACATTGAGAAGTGAACAATGAAGAAGTCAGAACCATGAAACTAAACACTCAAATCTATCAATCAGATTATATTATTAAATCAGATTATTTACCCAACCCTTCCACCATGGGTAGGATGTGACACAAGGCCATTTTTTCATCAGAGTACAGCTAGTTTTAATTCAGAGATTCTTTTCCTAGACTGGCTGCCTAAACATGACTAAATAACTCAGTCTTCTCTACTATTACCCATAGCTGGAGGGGGGGGGGGTGAATGGATTCATGCCTTTCCCAAGGGCATCAGTGCAAAGTGAAATGCAACCAGCCTCATCCAGGATTTGAACTCTGGTAATTTATTCCATTTGATACAATGATTATCATTACATTAAGAATGTTTTTCAATAAATGTCTAATGATTAACGGTATTAAATTATCCTCTTATCATGTTTTATTTAGAGAATTTGAAGCTTTCTTATAAAATAGGATAGAAGAATAATGAGTTTTAGAGCAGCCAAAAAGGAAAGATTATGAATTTAAAGTCAATGTCCAAAATAATTTAGGATTATTCTTACAAGTCTGAAAGAATTATGGGATCAGTCTAATAATCCCCAAAATAAAATTAAAAAAAAAAAAGTTTGTTTATGGATGAAAACTGGATATGACTTTGATTAGGCATTTTTATCAGTCGTATCTTATGTCATATTCTCTGCAGATTTGGTTATTACTATATAAACTGCACAAAATCTGTTAAAGAACATTTACTAGTTATTTGATAGAAGTAAAATTGATAACATCTTAGTCAACTACACCACAATATAACTGATTTAAGTAACTGAAGAGAAAGCTGATGATTACTCTCGCAAAAACAGTACAGTAGACTTGTGGCTGAAAATTAATCAAAGACCACCAAAAAAAAAAAAAATACCAATAAGTTTATCATTAGTAAAATCCAATTCATCTTCAGGATAAAAATTAGCTGTTATTAAATAGAAACTGTAAAACTTTTATCACAATGTACAGCTAAAGTTTAAAGAGAACATTTTACAAATTTTCATTTTTCAGAATTATGATTTACTCTTTATCAGACTCTAGTCTCTATTTTATCAAAGACATATCCTATTCTATATAATGTTAAAATGGAGAAACTATTTTTCTTCATATTTGATAGCCCTTTGCTATCTTTTCTTCAGATGATGGCAATGATAATTTGACTCCCACATGTGTTGTGTTCTTTCAATGGCCCATCTCCTTTCTTTTGTTGTGAGACCCATACTGTCTTGCTGTCTTTGTATACTCAGGGGAGATTACTTTAGTAGGTAGTTTTTCCAATAATCTGATTCTTAGAATGTCTGCAGTAAATGAATCACAATATGGATTAGGTACCAATAATGCTATTTTCAAACAAACGAATTATGCTGATTAACAATCATAAACCAAAGTAATATAAGAATTATCCTTGTACTAAGGTCATCAGCATGTGAAAATTGAAATATTCAGTTTACATTAGGAACCTAACTAGACAATCATTGTTGGGAAACTGACCTATCATGATGCTATTATTAACTTTTAAGCTTTGATAACAAAGCCATTTGGCATTCAATGCATTTTATAAAGAATAATAATTCCACAGGGATGAGTTTATTGAAATCCACACCTGTGTCTTAATTAATTAGGATACCAAGTAAGCTCATAAAATCATTTTACTGAGGTGTGTTGTGAAATGATAATTTAGTTTTATTACTCATACTTCAAGAAATAAAATGAAAATGAATTTAATTAATTTATGTTCATTAATCTATGTTGTTTTTGCTATTTGCATATTTAATGAACATGAATTTGATATTATTTCAATACTTTTCTTTATTTTATAAAATTAATTTGAATAAACTACAAATAATGCAATAAAACAAAAAATGCAATAAAACAAAAAATGCTAACACTGATTCGCAATGAGTTTTTCCTTGCTTCTACAGCATTGTTCAGCATGTTTTATTCATCTTACTTGAATGGTTTGAGAGATGAGAGGTGACCATGTGTTTCATTATAAAAAATATAAATAACCATTTGAAGCTTTTAATGTTGGAAGTATGATAGATAAATTGGGGATCAAGTTTTAATTTTTCAACTTTTCAACTTCTCCTAAATTGTTTTATAAATCATTTTGATATCATTATTCTTTTATACTTGGAAACATTGTAATAAAACTGAATTCTAATATGGAACAGTTTAGCTCAGTTGGTAGAGCACTTTTCAATAGTGGCCATTCACCAACCCTTCAGCATATGAGTAGCACAGGGATCTGTGTGGGGAAGTGAGGAGCTGATGATTGGTGTAATGCCCCACCTCAGATGCAAAAACAATCTCCTTGGTCGAGTGCTAGTGAAAATGGGATAGACTCCCTTGTTGTCAAGCTGATATCAATATTAGGCCACCCAATGACTTTACTTTTTTAAATTTTATGATAAGCTACTAATGTTATGACTAATCATTCAGTAGTGTAATTCAGTCAAGGAAAGTTTGAATACCATTTATTATTTTCTTCATAAAAATGTTAGTAATTTATCATCTTTGGATGATACATGGCCACTTTTCATGGAGACACTGGTGGTGTAATGGATATTATTATGGGAAATAGACATGGTGACCAAAGTTCAAATCCTGGATGAGGATTTTTGTATTTCTCATAGAGCTAACACCCTTGGGAAAGGTATGAATCCAACTATTCTCCCTTCAGCTATGGGTAAATAATAGTTTAGACTAGACTCTTTCACCTTGATATGCCAGCCAGTCTAGGAGAAGGAAAACTGAATTTAAACCTGTTAAACTCCACTTAAAAATTGACCTTTTTTCACATCCTGCTCAAGTGAAACCACTTTTAGTTAAGAATATGTTAATAAGAGATATATAATAATATAGATATAAATAATGCTTATATAAATTTCAATTGAATTTTTGTTTTTGCTGTGATGAGCCAATAGAATCCTTGATCATTTAGTTTTTGATACGTTGATTGTAAGTGATACTTTTATCTAACATGCAGTGTGTGGATATCATCATCATCATCATCATCATCATCATCATCATAAACATTATCATTTTTTTAGTACACTGCAGTACTCTGGCCTTCCCAAAAGTCTGTATGATATGGAGTAATGAGCCTTACCCTGGTATACTGATCCATCACATATTGTCTGGGTGGTTTGAATTCTTGCTTTTTCCAAGGATATCAGTATGAAATAAATACAAACAGCCTCAGCTAGAATTTGAAATCCACTTGTTAATTCAATTTTCTGTGCTGATAACTGTTACACCATCCCTGCATCCCATGTGTGGACATAGATTATTGTATAGGCCTGTCTACTAATACAAGATTAAAATCTCAGTCTTGATACTTTTTAAAAGTATCAAGACTGAGATTTTAAATTTGTTTAATTTTAGAATTTAAATGTAGTTTGAATGTACAGCTGAATAACCTGTACAATAAAGTGCTATAATTGTCATAGTAAATGGATACAGTGACTCAAGTTCAAGTTCAAGATGAGGCTGGACCCTTGAGAATATGCATCTAACTATTCTCTCTCTAGCTATGGGTAAGTAGTACATCAGACTAGGCTCTTCATATGGCAATGGGTCTAGGAGAAGAAAAAATCTGAATTCAAACCTGTTAAACTCCACTTTAAAATTTACCTTATGTTCCAATTTTCTTGTATGAAGGGGTTGGGTAAATACATATACAATAAAGTAATAATGTCTAGACAAGTCAGTGCCAATTCGAAATAAAATTATGAAACTCAGCTCGATACTTTTTTAATGAAGTGTTTTATGCAAAACACAGATTTGTGCAATACATATCAAGACCTTGCTCCATGCAACTTTTCTTTGTTTATAAAGTGAAAATTCATCTTAAAGCTAATATTGGAGGATGTAGAGAACATTAAAAGAAATATCAAAGTGCAGTTTCATATTATATCAAAAGAGGAGGTTCAGAGGTGCTCTGAACAAGGAAAAACTCACTGGAATAAGTTCATTCAATATCAAGCTGACTACTTTAAAAAATTAATGTTTCATTCATTGTTTATTTCTGTCTTTGTAAATACATTTGATATCTTTTTAAGATAAACATTGACTCTCTGGTAAAGAATAGGTTCCAAGTGCATGGTCAGTAAAGAAGGTCATGCTGTCTTCTTTGATTTCCTTAAAAATGAAGCAACTCAAAACAGTGCTTCCTATTGTCAACTCCTTAGGCAAAATTCACCTTATTTATTGAATTGTAATGTAGTTATATAGTTTGCTATAAAATGATTTTTTGTCAAACAATGAGTGTAAATCTAGAATCTGACATAAAAGAAAATACAGAAAAGAATTATTTTTCTGAGTTTGTGTCTTCATCTGTTCATCTGATTTTTTTATTTTCCTTTAAAAGAAAAAAGAAAAAGCAATTTCTTAAACAATTTTGAACAAATAGAAACAGATTTTATTGTAAAGAAAATTACATTTGATTATCAGTAAGACTAACATGAAATACCTGCGGCCTTTTGTCAAATGTTGATTAACAACAACTTTGTTTTTTAAAGCAATTCAAAGATATATGTTTATTGCCTGAGACGAGAAGTGTAATGTGATCATGTGATCTACTTGTTTGAGGCAATTACTTACTCATCAATGAGTGCTATTGTCATCGTTCACTTCTTTCCAGAAGTTTTCATCTTTAAAATGGAGCTAAGTTCCTTACTTTATCGATTAATATTATAAGTGCCCAAATGTGGTCAGTCATAATGTAAGGGTTGTCTACCATTCACAATAAATGTCTGTTTCTCCATGGGGATATCATGATCTATGGATGTTTATTAAGATTTACTTGGCCCAACACATGGTTTCAACAACTAAGAATCAAATTTACTCCACTAGCAATTTGTCTGTGAGAAAAACGTGTTAACTATTGTGCTATAGTAACTATTTGGTGAAGGCACTCATGGTGTAATGGTTATCATCATAAAATTCTGGGCACATAGTATTAATCACCCCCCCCACACACACACACACACACACCTATAATTAGCTTGAAATTTTTACTTGCACATAATATTCAACAAATATTATACCTTCAACTTATTCTTTATTTTAGTTGTTGCAGAATTCTTCTAATAAAAAAGAAAATGTAATTCCTTGGAAGACTACAAAAGACACCTAGTTCTTTGATCAGAAAGATAAAATGTTCTGAGAGAATTAAATTATAAAATTGCCTGAAAGACGATACAAGATAATATCACAAAATGGTAAATACATTGTACAATAAAGTTAATGTTTCTAAAAAGTATTTAATTTTTATTCAAAGAACATTTTTGCCAACCCAGATTTGACAAAAAATAGTAAGAAAAATGTGACTTGGTTGGAATAAATAAAAAAAAAAAGAAGTAAATTTTGAGAGAAATTATGTCAATCATCATCAAGGCATGTTGACAACATGGATTTTCTTTACTCTCTCTTACCATCCATTCCTATCAGCCATCATCTTGGTAAGTCCTCTAGACAGCATCAATTGTCTGCACAGAGCTGATAAATGTAATTTTTTGCTGGGTGGTCAACACGTGTCTATGAGTCGATAGGAGAATGTTGCTCAGCATGTCTTGCTCCTCTTACTTGGAAGATATATCAGATGATAGGTAAGTCTCTGTACAGCTGCTATTATATATGGGGTGCTGTTTCCAGAAGTTGTTCAAAACATCACACAGCATCCTTGTGTAGTTCTTACCTAGCATTTTCTCCATGTTTTTTGTAAAGTTTGAGTAGTGCAACCATACAATAGTACTGACACAGCTACACTTTAGAAGAACTTCTATTTTATTTTATCAGAGAGATCAGTTAAAGCTGGAATGGTCATTTGTCAATAGAAAAATGATGAAATTACAGAAACTCTTGAAGGATTGTTTGTTTTTTTTCTTTTGCAAAAATTATTGAATAAACTTTGCAAACAATGAAGTGTATAAAAAATGTTGTTGTTAAATCAATTCAAGTGTAAATCTTTTATGAATTTGTCTCCATAGATTTTTGTTAGCAGCAAATTTATCATTGTACAAGACAAATTTATTTTCAAAGTTTCACCAAGAAAAAAAATTATAATCCTAATTTTGAACCCCCAGATAACAGAATTTGATCTGATAGATATTGTATTAATAGTGTATATGTTTGGTGCCAAGATCTTTTTTAAGGTGAGATGATAGAAAAAAGGGGAGATGCCCAAGGAGGCATAACAAATAAATAGATAATATCTATTAAAATAAATAAAGTAACAATATGATAGCAAAGCTTTTTTTTAATGATAATTTCAAATCTTTGATAGACATGATCAAAAAGAATTTTAAATTCTTTTTTTAAGTGCATCTCATATCTCAAAGATATAGGATTTGTAAAGCTAAAATTATGTAAATTTCTCAATTATTTGCAACTTTATAAGAAGAATGAATGTCATCTATTCTCTTATATTCAGCTTATAATGTATAAATATCCATACCAATCTTAAATTATGTGTTTCCTTAAGAGTCACCTCTTCATTGCCATTACTCTCAGGTCCACTCAGTGGTACCCCCATCTATGCATCAAATAGATCTGTTTGAAAATTATTAGTCTTAAATAGGAATCATTGAATCTATATAACTGTATGTCTCACCTTAATCATTTTTTATTATAAGAATTGTTTGTTTTATTTTATGTCACAATTTCTTACTTGAGGTCTCACCTTAATCATTCAGCTGTCAACACAGAATTCTTTTTTTTTATTATTATTTGTCAAATAAATTTCCAATCTTCTATGAATCCATTTTTTTTTCTTCTTCATTCATTATTTTTCCCCATTTTGTTGAGCCAAGATTTTATTTTGAGTTGCATATTTTTGAACAGTCCTTTTATTCTGTACATGTTTCTATCTTTTTTGTATCTCATTTTTTACTTTTTAGATATAAACGATCACAATATTTCTTTTTATCTGTCTCTTATTTTTTCTTTTGAGCTTCCTATTTCTTGAGCCATCGTTCTTGTTGCTAATATTTTTCTTCTTTTCCATTTGGGAATGAACATGGCTTATATTTTTCTGTTTCCCTTGAAACCTGCATTTTGGCAACCATTTGTCATTTTTTCTACTTTTTCTATAAAATCTGTCTTTTCTTTTTCATAACAAGAGTATGCGCTTATCAGTTCAATGATACTTTTAAAAAAATTCCCAATACTCCCTTGTAATGTGCATTAGAGACAATAAATTGAAGGCTGTCAAGATCTGAATTGCTATTTCGTAATGATGGAACTAATACAGAGAACGGTTCTTGCAGCAAAATCTTTGGCTTTTTTTTCTGATAGAATTATCCATGACTGTTCTACACAGTTTAGGTATTTGAAAAGAGTTAGGTAATTGTATATTATGATAGATATCAGTGCCACTTGTGTTCCCTCTAAAAGATGTGCAGCTGCTCTTAAGAAATAAAATGGTTCTATTTATTTGCAAATGTTTTCTTCTTTCTTTTCATCTTTTTCCTCCTACTCTCTACTCATAAATCCTCCTCCCTCGCCCCATGGCTGCAGTCAGCTAGATAATTCCTTTCAATGTTTCTGAATAATTTGATCCACAATATTACCAGTTTAGTCATTGCTGATCATTTTATGATAAAAGCAAAGAATCACTGAACTGTACTAACATATCTATAATCTGTAACCGCCTACAAATTGTATTAGAAGAGTTGTAAAATTTAAGCCTTTTATCTACTTCTTTCAATTTTAAAAAATTCCAGTTATTATTGAGAGCTGGCATCTTTAAGTTTTCAGGTATAATTTCATTGCATACATATTGAGTCAAACTTATGACACATTGTATGCTACAATCAGGGGAGCAAACTTCTGTTTTGAGTAATTACATTTCTTTTTCAAGTAATATTTTCATTAGTTTGGTCACATAAATTAAAGATTTTTAAGAGATAACCAAAACCCAAATCTATCAACTGTGACAGTAATTAATATACAATCATATTTACGATACAGTTAACATTTCATAATAACATAATAGGAGTCTTAAATTTTAGTGTGATCCTTTTTTCAAGCAAGGCATGCAAACCTTTGTTTATTTCTAGCAAAATGCATAATGAGTGGTGGTAATCATGTGGAAAAATCAAGTTTAATAACTGAAAACTTTCTGTAACTAAAGGCCATATTGTGTATCCTGTATCTGTTGTACTTTCCAATGAAATAATTGGGAAGCTTTACTTAATATATTTTAGAAATTAAAAGCATACATTCTCTTGCAATTGTCAAATTCATACACATCCATATTTAAAGTTTTAAGTATTTTCTACAGAAAAGTATTTCAAAGAGTAATGATTTAGATATGAGTATAATAGGATTTGTTATGGATTTCTCCTATTTTATAAAATCTAATTACAAAGAAATTTGCAGTAAATCAAATCTATATTATATCATTAAAATTATCATTACATTTGTATATTATATTATATTATATAGGTAGCATTTTAACCCAGCTAAAATGATTAATCAAAGTGAGATTTTTAATTAGTGCTGCAATATACTTGAAATATTCTAATTTAGAGAATAAAACAAATTCCTGCATAATTTGTAAATAAACGATAATTTTGTGGGGTCATATTTAAAAACATCTAAATTCTCAATAGAATGAATATAACTATGAAATGCTAATTAGAAGCATTCACTCATTCTTAAAATAAAAGCATCAATATCATCATGGACTGTTGCAATAAAAATCCAGTGGCTTCTCAGACTGTCTAGTATTTTACTAAAATTAGAAATATAATTTGAAAAATTTCTTCAAGTAAAAATTATTTTTGGTTAAATAATTTTATCTTTCCAAGAAGGATTTTTACAATCTGTAAATGTATTCCTAACCAAATGTTCCTTCCAGACTTCTATATATCTTAAAACATAAATTTATTTTTATTAGAAAAGAGAAAAAAATCTTTCCGACAAAGAAAAACAAATCAATAATTTTATGAAAATTAAAAAATGAATACTTATTTCACTCATTCTAATAAGAAAGAAAATTCAATAACTTAAAAATTTGAAATGTAAAAATAAAATAGGTGTGTATGACGAAATGTTTAAAAGTATGGAACATGAAATAGGCAAACTGAGTTCAAACTCTGATGGTTTGCAATACTCCTGGAAAAAAGTGTTGAAATTATCTTCTCCAAACTATCAGTTAAATAGCAAGGCAGACTAGACTCTATATTTTTGGAAACCAGTTTATCAGAAGAACGGTGCTGATATTGGAGATGATACCAATTATGAGTTATGGTTAGTGTTAGGGAGGATATTTTGTCACATCCCCACTCATCAAGTTCCAATATTAGCATTGGTTTATACAAATAAATAATATAAAATAAATGAATAAAATAGGGAACAATCTTGAATTATGTATAAAACAATTTCACATTTTATTTAGATGTACATCAATAAAAATAATAAATTTAGAAAAATACTTGTAACAATTTTATTTGCATCCAATAAAATATTGTCAAAAGCTCAAGAAAGAATATATATTTACCTAACTCATTGGCTTGATTAGGATGTGACACAAGGTCAAATTTCAAGTAGAGTTTACTAGGTTTTAATTAAGAGTTTTCCTTCTCTTAGACTAATTGCCATACCAATCTGACCTAATATTTACAAATAGCTAGAAGGAGAATAGTTGGATGCATACTTTACCCAAGGATATTAGCACTATGTGAATTGTTAACAACCTCATCTGGGATTTGAACTCAGATTCTCCATTTCCTACAGCAATGATCATTATCCCACAAAGGTCTCCCTGTGTTGGCCATTTTAGATTTAAAGATTTTCTTACAGGAATGCATCCGTCTTATAATACTAATCACATTTTAATATTTTTTAGTTGGGTAAATAGATGCAATCACTTTGATAGAGAATAAGGAAATGAAAACTAAAAGGCTGTTTTTATGCCAAATTCTTTATGATTAAAAAGAGTAAAAATTGTTGTATAAGAGAAAAAATACAAATTTAGTTTTTTTTTAGTTTTTTACTGAATTAATAAAAAATTAAACTGACATTTACTTTCATATTCCACAGTTGTTTGTTTTTTTTTAGTTCTCTGGCCATGTCCTTTTGATTTCTTTCATTTTCACTCTGTGATCTGCCAGGATGGCAAAATCCATGAGATGACAAGTTCTCTTGTTCTTGTTAATTAAGTCTCCTAGCCAAGATTAGGTGATCCTTCGATCTCAGAATCCCACAGAATTTTATGCATCTCATGTTTGTTCATATACCATTTAGTAGCATGTTTAAAAATTTAATTTTTTGCACAATTCCTAGTGGATCCCCTTTCCCACCCAGTCATGTATTGTCTTATACTCCCCTTGTACTAGTTTGCTGCATTTACTTATTATAAGATTAACCATTTTGTCTTTGTCTGCACACATCATACACTTGCTATTCTGTTGTATCTTATCTAATTTTTTTATATAGTTTGTTTTTATGGAATTTTCTTGTGCTGCAATTATTAGAGTTTCAGTTTCTCTCTTGGGGTTTCATCTTTAGAGCCATGTCCAGGTCTTCACATGTGCAATCTCTTCAGTTTGTTGCTTGAAGTATCCATATAGTTGCTTTTCTTTCCATTTCCGTTTGTTAGTTTTTGTAGTGTTTAGTTTTAACTTCATTCAAAAAGATTGTTTTTTTTTAATTATTATATTGTGAAAACTGTTATATCAACATGATTTTTTTTCTTTTGATTATAACATTAAAAATGAAAAGTTGTAAGTGCATCTAAAAAAAGTTATAAGAGGATGGTATTGAAAAGTTGCTTAAAATATAATGGAATAAAATGGCAAAAATGTTTTCAATATTTTCTGAATAAATTGAAAGAATGCTTGATTTTTATCATGAAAATGTTCAGCAAATTATAATTTTTTTCTTTTTAAAATCCATTTTGTAAGTTCAATAAATAGTCACCAGAAAAGAAATATTCTCATTTCTTGCTGGTTCTCTGCTTTTATATACATATCACTTGATTTATTTTTAATCTAATCTTTGAAATTCAGTGTTTCATCATTGAACTGAAATTAGACTCTCTTCTCTAAAATAAATTTTGTCATTTTTGTCCAATTTAAATTGTGACTAACATGCTTGCCATCTCTGTCTTTTCTCAATAGAATATTAGCCACTAGTTGTCTCAAGTATTGACAAAATTGTCAATACTATATCATTCACTGGCTTTGCCTGTCTTTTGTCCCATTCTTGGATAGACTAAAAAACAAGGTTGGTTAAATGGTTTTAACATTGGAATAGAAATTGAAATATGTATAATTCAATTCATAATCTGAGATAAGCAAAATATTAATGTTTTACTATTGCTTTAGTTCAACTAAGCCAAAATCACATTTTTATACATCATCTAAAGATTAATGCCACAAAATCACATTTTTATACATCATCTAAAGATTAATGCCACAAATCACATTTTTATACATCATCTAAAGATTAATGCCACAAAATCACATTTTTATACATCATCTAAAGATTAATGCCACAAAATCACATTTTTATACATCATCTAAAGATTAATGCCACAAAATCACATTTTTATACATCATCTAAAGATTAATGCCACAAAATCACATTTTTATTTTTTTAATGTTTGAGATTATGGCTGGGTAATTATTACAGTAGTAAGAGCCAGTTTAGCTCAGTCAGTAGTGCATCCAACTAGAAACTATAAGGTTTCTGGTTCAATACTGGCCCTTGCCAACTCAGCATATGAGTAGTACAGGGATCTGTGCAGTAGAGTGAGGAGCTGATAGTAGGTGTGGTGCTCCAACTCAGATACAAAAACAATCTCCTTGGTTTAGCGATAGTGAAAAGGAGATAGACTCCCTAGCTGTCTGGCTGATACTGACTTTAGGGCACCCCAATAACTTTACTTACTTAAGAGGGTATATTTCCCTGATATTATTAATTATTATATTATATTCAACACTTTTGTCTAAATAATTTTAAGTGCTGTTTTTATTGGAATGAAACTGTTAAGCATCAGTTAAAATATTATTAATTGAAAAACATGATAGACACATTCCTATTGTGAGTGTTTTATAAATATGACATTGTATTAAGAAATATATATTCCCCTGTGGATGAGGATAGACTGGTCAGTAGCATTTATATATTTATGACTCTCCCCTCCCTTGGGTGATACTAGGTTTTGTACAGAGACTCTCCAACAGAAAATTGAATGATGCCAAAAATAGCTCAACTCTGTCAATATCCCCCCACCCCATGAGGTACCTCAGGCATCAAAAATTAACCTTTTTTGAACAAATCATGGAAGCAGGACTCTACAAAATAGAAGTTGTACACAAACCATCCAAGTAAGATGAATAAGACATGCTGGGCACTGTTGCAGAAGTAAGGACAAACTCATAAGCAAAGTTTTAGGATGAAATCCTACACAAGGACACACCGGTAATGCCCAATCAGCAAAAATTTATATTCATCACTCTGTGAGGACACTAGATGCCGTCTAGAGAACTTACCTGGAGTGGTGACCTATAGGGACCATCTGTTCTTATTGGCCATCACTCTTAATAAGAGAGACAGAGAGAAAGTTAAGGAATATCTGTGTTGTCTGATAATAAAATGATGATAATAAAAGGGGACTAAATTTCCTATCAGTATATGATGAGACTATCACTTTCCCTACAAATACACTTTAAATATTTTAGTTTCTTGTATATTGAAGAATTCTTAGAAAAATTTATTGAATCAAAATCAAATAAAAAAAGGTCTCTTGTTTCACCGTTATTATCTAAAAAATTGTTTTATTATATCTCATATATCGTCAGCTGATGAAGATACTCTCATGAAATGTGACCAAATGAGATTTATTTGACAACATAGTCCCTCTTAGATCCCATTGGTCAAAAAAGTCATCAACATCAGATATGATGTCATATGAACTTTTCAGCCTATCCTCATAAAGTAGATGCCGTATTTTAAGGAATTTAGAATACTAAATGGCAAAACATTGTGATAAAAATAACAAAGACTCACCAAAACAGTGAAACTAAAAATTCTTCCTCTTAAAATTTAAAGCAAAATATTTTTATGAAAATAATTCTGATAATTCAGAAACAATTTTTCATAATAAAATGCATAAAAATAACTTCTTGCCACTTCATTCAAAATAGTTTGTTATTTGTTAAGAAATGCCCTCATTGTTCACACATCATCATGCAATCTGAATGCCAAGAACTATTCTTAAGAAAAGCTGACACTTTTAGCATCTCTTTTAAATGTGGTACCAATTCTTTTTCAAATCTGACTGCCTATATATTTTTTATAAGTATCAAAATATTATTACTGGAATCAAAAATATTGGCAGAATTATTGTAAGAAATTGCTTCAAAGAAAGTAAGGCTATCTAAAGGAAAATTCACACACACACACACACACACACACACACACACACACACACACATATACATATATATAATGGTTTGTTGGTTGGTTTTGAAGGCTATCACAATGCAAGTGTAAAGAAAAAAGAAGGTAACTGTTAACCTGTGATTTAATCTCAATTCTTAATATTTCAGGATAAAAAATCCCTTCTACAGAAGATTACTAGAACTGAAGTTGTTACTAGTGGCTGTTCATTTGTTCTGTCTCATGTCTTCCAAATACAACCTAGTTTCCTAATGGAAAAACGTGAGGAGTAAGGGAAATAATCCTTCCATCCATATTTTTGGCATGCAAATGACAAAAATATATACAATGATATAAGTTTTTGTAGTAGAATAAAGAAAAATGTTGGATGTTCAAACCAGAGCTCTGCAAGCAGAAGGAATTCATGTGAAATTTACAGCTTAGCAGCCGTCCTGGAATGAGGCTACCTAATCCAGGGTAATCACAATAATTTATTTCCCCCCCCCCTCCTCATTATACAATTCTTGTGTTGTTTATTGTAGTTCTTTTTCCTGTGGCAATCCCAGGTGAAAACAAAAAATTTTTGTTATGAATTGCAATTCTAGAATTTTGTACCCATAAAAGATTGTTTATATATATATATATATATATATATATATAGTCACATTATTTTTTATATATAGATAGGTAGATTTACTTGTGGTATTGATTCATACAGATTTTAGTTTGAATCCGTTACCAATGATGACTTTTTGTATAACCCCATTTAGTTGAATGACTGGCTTTATTCAGTTTTCACACTTAATCAAACTGTTAATTAATACATCTTGATTGTGGCCTAATTGCCCTGAGTAACTTCGCTTTCTCCTTCTAACAATCTAATATCTAATTATTATTTGCAAAGAAATAATTCCATTTCTTATTGAAGAAGTTCAGAGTTTCTACAAAGTTTCTAAAGGCAAAATCGAATACAGAAAATAAAGAGATGAATGCTGAAATGTCCGCAATTAATTCTTCCTGTTATTAATTCATCTGCTGCAAGCAATTGTTTTGCTCATTAAAAACTTTCAACAAATTGAATTCTATTTTTTGTTTTCTTTCTTCACAGAGAAACTCTTCTTGTCATGACTCTTTCTTCTTCATCCTCTTCTTCAGAATAAAATTATTTTATTGGGTTTAATCTTTTTATACTTTTATTCCAGCCTTATTATTCTTTTTAATTTACTCATCTTTTTTTCCTATCATTTTCTTTACATTTTATCTATTCATTCCTTTATTCATCTTTTATTTTTCTTCTTTTTTTTTTTTTTACATTGCTATTTATTTCTGTTTCTCTCAACATTCAAGTTTCTCATCATTATCATCTTTTTTTCTTCTTCCTTTTCTCAATTTTTCATCCTTTTCTACTCATCATGTTTTTTCATCTTCTCTCTGTTCCTACTTTTTTTTTTATTCTCAACCTCATTATCCCTTTATTGCTTTTCCTCCTCCTCATGTTTCTCTCCCCCTCTCTCTCTTTACTACTTTATCTTTTTCTTTTCCATTTCTTTTTTTTTTCACTTCTATTTGACCTCCAGCTTTTCCTCATCTTTTTTTTTTTTAACTAATTCAAGTAACTTCATATCATTAAATATAATTTTACCTACAGACTTTCAAAACTGTTTCTACTATAATTAATTTCACTTGATTTAGAATAAATGCAAAAGTTTCAGCTTGAAGCAAGTTGGATTCAACTTTTGATGCTTGAATGACCGTTTATGACATGTAACAGATGTTGTTAGATGAACAATGCAAAACAAGTATTCACTGAAAGATTAAAACTCTTTTAATTTGAATCAAATTAAAAGACAAAAATAAATAGTATAAAGTATGATAATGAGAGGCAGAACATTAATGCTAAAGAAGAGAAAGATGAAAGAAAAAATTCTGAAGATTTTGTAGCAAAAGTACAAAATGATCATCAATTATTGAGAAAATAAATGTGATATAAAGTATTTAATAATAATTAAAGTATAAAATAATGAAGACTAAAAAAAGGATATGCAAAATTTGTAAACATTTTATTGTGATGCAGTAATTGGATTTATTCTTCGTGTATAATAGGTTCATTGCCTAAAAAATTTTGAAAAATGGATTCAAATTTTTACAAAATATGAAGTCAAATTCAAAGTAGAAAATACTTTCAAAATATGTAATCTATTATCTCAAAAGAAAATTCTAGGTCAAAATTGATATCTCCTTCTCCCCCCTGTGTATATATATATATATATATATATATATATATATATATATATATACAGTGATGTTGATAGCTTTTGGATTTAGTGTGTCCTGAGATGCACATATTTTCTTTGAATGAGTCGCCCAGAAAATTTATGGGTCCCAACTAAAGCCGTCTAACCTTGTAACCTATCCTGTGTAATTCGTTTCTAAGAAACTATTGAAATGTATTTACTGCTAGCTTGAAATGATCAGGGAAGAAAAAAGAAAAACACTGAGATGCATGGATATGATTTTACTGCGTCAGAGACCCAGAACACATACCTATCAGTCAGCATATATATATATATATATATATATATATATATATATCTAGAGAGAGAGAGAGAGAGAGAGGTCAAGCTATAAGAATACATAATATATTGGATTGGAAGCATTCTAGAGCATTAGGGATCAGTTTATTGTATCTGTTCCACAGCTGTTAATTCAATATATACCTTTTCAGGAGAGGCAGAATTGTTCAACTTGATACACCCATCTATTTAGAAGAGGGAAACTAATATAAAACAACCTTTGACCCTGGGATCATGTTGTCATCATCCCATCAGTATGGTAGGATGGCAAGTAAATATTGTTTTAAAGAATGAGGATAATTACACGCTACCATATTTTTTAGTTTGGTTTGATTAAAAGAAAGAAAAAAAGATTTGAATTAGATTATTTTTTACTCTGTTTCCTTATGGTAAAGTTATATGGATAAATATACATGTATGTATGAATATATGTATGCAGTACATGCTGACTTAGCTAATATCCAACATTTGAATTTGGTCAGTGATTTTATTTTGACTATTATCTTCATCTTTATTGCTTTTCCCCCCAATATTTCTATTATTGATTCATTCTCCAAACTCCTTCTTCTGTTGAAAATGGCATCCAACACAATGTTTAGTTTCACTTTGAACATTTTTATTTTTTCATTCTTGACTTGAATTTTCTTTAACCTTTCATTTTTAGTTGCATTTTATCAGAACTCACTTAAGAGTATTTACGGGATTCGAAGGAGCTCTTATTTCTCCGTAGTTGTAGGCAAATTGTCGGACAAAGAAGGAACAAACACGAAAGTAAATGCAGACACTAGTATTAACAAAATTACATAAATGTTTTTGCAAATTTTATTGGTATTTGCTACCAGACTTATCTGAGTTAAGTAATGTTCTTGTAGTAGTGGTGATAACAGAGGTATTCTGTTGCTTGTTGGAAAGTTGATAGGACATTTCTTCGGACGTTCTTGTTCTTCCTCGTAACTGGTTCAGTGATAAGTAATGGGGGATGCTATTTTAGAAGCTTCTCACCCTGGTAACAGTTCTTTTAAATGACGGTGAATGGGCCCTTTTCAAGTAGACTATTTGGTCTTGGTGCCTTCTGTAGTGTGCTATTGTGACAGCCTTGTAGTCTGTGGACACAATGCCTTCGAAAGTGTGCTGTGAAAATATGCCTCCATCCAGGTCAATGGTCCGTAGAAGTAAGCCCTGTTTGATGAGTGAAGTTTAGGGACCACTATGTACGCGACTACCCTCAGTGAGTGCTCCGTGATAAGTAGGCCCTGTTTTGGGCTTGGTGTAGAGAGCTTTTACCTTTACATCTCTCCTCTAGTAACTGCTTTGCGATAAGTAGAGAAATTTGGTTTTGGCGCCAACATACGATGTTGGCGATTCGCCCCCTAGCGGCAGTGGGAGATAATTAACTGTGGAATTTCCAATACACTTTGACATTCAAAGATCAACAGTGTAGATTTGGAATGATAAAAGATAAGCTCTTGGTGAGATTCAAGTTCATTTCCCCATTGAAGCCTTAAGTTAAAAGGGATCATTAATTCAGATTTGATGATATATATTGTTTTTATAATTTAAAAAATAAGATTTTTCTCATGAAGGCTTATCTGATTTTAAATATATGTGTTAAACAACGAAATAACCTCTATCTTTTCTTTCTCTTCTCTCTCTCTCTCTCTCTCTCTCTCTCTCTATATATATATATATATATATATATATATATATATATATATATATGTGTGTGTGTGTGTGTAATGGACACATATCACTGTGTTATGATTAAAAAGCTTTTTTGGTTGAATGAATGTTTAAGTGTCTATTTAAAGAATGGTATAGACTACACTAACCATTAGAAATGGACTATTCAAAAGAAATGTTATCCCTTTGGCGTATTGGTGGTACTTTTATTTCCCCCCCCCACACACACACACACTGGTTTCTCCTGCATTGGTTTACCAGTGCAGATCACAGTAGTTTCATTTTTACAAATTTGGGCTCAGGTGCTCAGAGTTCAAAGGGTTAAAGTATAAAAAATGTATCTAAGGTAGGTGGGTTGTCTTCCTTTTGGTCAACATACCCCATTTCAAACTAACCAATCACATGCCTGCAAATTTCAGTGTCAGAAAACGAAAATAAGTATTTTCCTCTTTTTCCAAGCTGCATCTCAAAGACAAGGACGTAAATATTGTTGCTCCCACTAATTCAGCAGAGATAGAAAAGGGCCATTGTAAGTATGATAACTTACCATAACCATTTACCAAGGACTCAGTTAAGTGGACTTATATTCACTTATATTTATATAAAATCATTTTGCCGCAGACAATACAATTATTTGCAACAGAAAATATTACAAGTGTATTTTCTTTATGTATAAATGTAAAGTAAGTTGTTATATACCCACTTCATATTGGATATATAAGAGAGGAGAGGAGATGGGTTCTTACTGGTTCTACTTTGTTGCTGCCATCCTCTTCTTTTGCTGGGCTCTCTTTCTTTTTCTGGGCTGGGTTGTCTGCTCAATTGGTTGTTAATAAATAAGCAAGACTTGATTTTTTTTATAAGACGTCTTATTCTTTATTAAAATCCCAAAGCCCAAAAGGGTTTTCATCCATGTGGTAAGAAGCTGGCATCTTAGGAGCAATGACTCCTATGTCTGCTCCTTTCTACTGACAGCCAAAATCTAACTAACTAGACTTAACTTCCGCTCTCACACTCCCATTGATGGAAGACTGGGGTCAACTAAAGGCCATTACCTATCAATATGATAACCCTCTCCAATTTTTAATTTCAACAAATTTTAATTCAAAATCTAACTACACTTACAGACATAATTTGTGGGCTACCCACGAATTATGTCTTGTGCTAGACTAAGGAGATTTATTTTAGAGTCTGAGGTGGAGCGCACCACCTACCATCAGCTCTTCACTTTACCATACAGATCCCTTTGCTACTCATATGCTGAGTTGGCAAGGGCCAATATCAAACGAGGAACCTTGTGGTTCCCAGGCGGACTCAAAATTCAAAGTTGTGTCCATGTATTTCCTGATACTAACTCATGTTAATTCTACATTCACGGCTTAAATCAGCAAAGAAAAGACCAGGTTTTTTCATAGCAGATTATTCTGAACTACTTGCCTTATGAATCTAGGTCACTACTACTTTTCAATTTTGGTGTTACATTTTTTTTTCTATATACACTGACCTGGTGAGATTAATGACATGACAGTTTTCTGTGCACATAATTTATTTCTTTGCTTTTAAGCTTTTACCTTACTGACTACAAACTCAAGTCAGGAGTCAGAGATCAGAGTTGGAAATTCTATCTGTTCGCTTTGGCGATTTCTTTCTTACTGAAGTTATTTCTAAATTTTCTAGAATCCTTCAATTAGAATGAAACTAGATTTCTAGAAAACTCTCAAAGAGTTAAGATTGAAATCTTTTGAATAGACCATTTCTAGTGGGTAGTGTAGTCTTTCATTAGAAACTGTTTTAAACTAACTACACTACAAGCCAAATAAAAGATTTTTCCAATCTATTATTTAAAATTAGTTCCTTGTGGTGTCTGAAATTTTTACAACTGCTGATTTTCACACACCTGTATAGTAATTTTGATCTTCAATGAGTGGTATACTATAGTAGTCTTGTGCCAGACTAAGCTATGCTTAATAAATAACTATATATAACAATTATTCACAAAAAATGTTATACCTATTTTTAATATACACAATACTAATGGTGATATTATAAACAAATAAGACTATTTAAAAGTCTGGTCTGGATAGAATATTCACCTGTGAAAGGCTGGATAATTAATCCCTTGAACCATTATAAAGAGACTGTGAAGGTGAGAAGAATATAAAAAAAATATTATTCAATGATGATAAGCTGAGAGATTTTGTTATTGTTAAGAGTGTGAAACTCATCATGTACTTTAGATTTGTATATAAGAAGCACAATGAACTTTTTTGAACTTATTTCTTACAGATAAAGACATAATGTTACCCAGATGCTTCATCTCATAAATATCAAATAATAGCAATACAAAAAGAATAAATTTTACTCATTAAAATACGTGACATTTTTGCTAATATAGAAAAACTGTCAAATAAAGAAAGAAAAAGAAATTAACTTTGAACCATCTTTGATGTGGAAGATGGGAAATGATGAGAGGTGAACAAGGAAATAATGATATTTGGTACTTTTTGAATAAAGGAAAAAGTAATATATTATGGTTATTTTAGCAGTTCGTGTTTTCACCAGCAGGGGGCAGCAGACATGATTATTAGAACTTTTGACTCTGAGCGCCATTTACTCACTTGGCAGCAGGAAGAAGAAGCGTGATATTTAATTCATTCTTTAGTGAATAATCAGGTTGTTTTTTTTTTAAAGAGGTTTTGCATTATTTTTTTTTACTGCTGTCCTGATATGATTTGCACATTTTTTTCTTACTTTCTTTACACTAATATAACCACAACCTCAATTGATTCACTGGAAAAATAATTTTTATGTTTTTTTTTCTTTTTTACTATGTGGTCAAGAATACAACACTGTCTCAGGTAATAAGAATAATGGATGCATTTTTCCTTTCTGAATAGAAGTGGTAAGAAAAAAAACCCACCAATTTTAGAAGCATCTGAAATTCAAAAAAAAATGGGTAGTATTGAAATATAATAAGTTAAGCTTCTTTTTTTTTTATTAAAAGAATCCCAGAAAAAAACGTCCAGAAAATTTTCATATCTAAACAAAGTATGTATATACACACAGACACATACATGTATGCGTATGGTTTATGAAAATACATGACATGGATTTGATATTTAATCTTTTATTCAGTTTTTCTTTATGCCAGATGAGATGTCACAACTGTGGTTGTTGGCAGTTTAAAAAAAGGTTCAAAGTCTCTGTTAGTGTATTCTGAGTACGGTTACTTTTGAGCATCTTTGGTCATTTTTGAGATGTAGGTGCTGCTATATTGTGGAGTACTTTTTGTGTTGTCATAATGGCATGTATGAAAACCTAGACCATTGTTGCTGATTTGATTGGTTGGCTGGATTTTATGGCATTTTATGCTGAAGATGTTTATGTTTTATTCATTCTTGATGGGTACTCAATTTTTTTTAACACAGGTACTACCACTCAGGGTCAGAGTGGACCTGGGATGAAGGGGTCCTCCATATTTCCCAGAGCTCCAGAATTGGAACTTCACCATCAGATAGAGTTGAACATCATACCCAGGACATTAAGACCTGCAGCCACCACCTTCCAGAACATAAGTGATAAAACAGGTTGCCATAAGGGCAATAGGGTTGGGACAATCATATAGGTGCTAGAGCTTGATGTGACCAACTGATTGGACAGAGGAGGCCTCTGTCTCGCCTAAGTAAGGGCCAAAGTGGAGTGTTACATGTCATGAACTGCTCAGCCACAAGGGTTCCATCCTTAAGCATCACGGGTCACCACCTATCCTTGTCTACAGTTTTTGGTTATGTGGAGAGATTGGGTAAATACATACATGATTCTCCTTATTTTGGCACAGAGTATTAAGAAAAAAACCTGGATTGGATGATAAATGGAATGTTACAGAAAGTTTATCCATTTTTTTAAAAACAAGTTTCTTTTTATGCATTTATTATGAATTTTAAAAATTCTAATATGGGAAGGGAGGGATGTTATATGCCATCAGATATAATAATCTGATCTTTATACAGAAAAGTATGTTTTGCTTTGATTTGAAATTGATTTTTTTCAAGTTTGTGATGATCCTCATCAACCCAGCATTAGAAGTAGCTATTCAAACTTTCAAACTGTCAGTTCTTTATTCATTTCCCTCCATATTCCTTAATTATTTAGATGATTAGGTATTCCTATATTTTACTGCAATAATCCATGGATGCAGAAAAGAATGTGCCATATATGACATGTTAGGTAAAAGCTAAATGGGAACTACACAAGGATGCTATGTGCTGTTTTAAACAAATCATGAAGCATTTTTCAAAAAGATTATTTATTGAATGGCCCATGTACAGTCACAATAAACAAATAAACAACAAAGAAGATAACATAGAAACACAAAACAGTGTAGGGTTTACATTCGAATGGTCCAAAGGGAAGGTGTGGCACTCACATATTTACTCAAGTCTGTCATTCATTTCTACTCTTTGCTACTATTGTATTTGCCAGGCCAAATGGTGGGGGTATCCACCTGGCCAACTTATGACTTACTTCTCTCGTAGTTCAAAGTTAACTCCACTCAAAATCCAACTGCCCTCTCCTACCTAACTAAATCTGGTCTATATCTCACTTCCACCCCTCAAGTCACATCATCCTGTAAGAGTTGAAACATACATGCACTTTTTCTTTGTTTAGAAGAGGGCCACCCAACACTTCACCTTTTTATGACTACTCTTAGATTTGATCGATTTTGAATCTCTTTAAAACTTGTAAAATCTCAGACAATTGGTCTCGCATCCCTGACCACCTGTTGGATCCTAAACTCTATTAATTTTAATGGTTTCTTTGAACTTCATAGATCATACTACTCCTATACATATATACTCACATAAAATCTACTACCATCAAATGCCCAGCTCAAAAATGCATACCTACATATATACATACCCATATGGGGTTTTATCTTGATTTTATACTCACATATTTATACGCACATGCATATATATGCATACACATATACACACGTATGCATATATGCACACAACATACTCTATTTTCTCTAATGTCTTTAGTCTGCATATACACACATGCATCTCGATTTTTTTTTTTTTTTTCAAAATCACACACGCACTTACACATAGACATAAAGTATGCACTCATTGCAGATATCCATTGTGCTACACAACCAATTTATTATGAACTATGTTTAAGGCATTATTTGAATCCTCATCTTTGTTACTTTGAATAAGGCTGAAAATGTATTCCCCAAATCATTGGGATTAAAATAACGAAGATAAAAATATTAGTTGAAATAACAGTACAGAGAATATATTGTCTCCAAACTTCAAAGTATAAAGCAAATTATCTGACAATGCTTACAACATTTAATCAGCTTAAATTCAAAATTGTAAATCTCTACGAACATTTTAAAAAATGATGCTTAGAGTGAAATTACAAATTGTAGAAAGTTTTAAAATATTTGCAGTGACAATATTTTTTAATGAACAATTTTAAATGATGAACTGCTGTGCAAATCTTCTGAAATGTTTTGCCCATCCCAAATAATCAAAGATGAAAAGGATTAAAAAAACAAAATAAAAATGATATATATGATCTCATAAATAAAAAAAGAAATTTAAAAATTGCAACAACTTCTATTGGGTTGATCTATGAAGGTTTCATGGATTATTTTTTTAAATAAAGTAAGAAATATTTTGATTTTACAGAATTTAAAAAATAATTTGCTCTTTTAAAATCGTTCATCCTATAAAATGTTATGAAAGCCAAAACCAAAATAATTTTTCTTGAATTTTAATAAGTTTTACCTTAGACAATGTTCTGTATGAAAAATTTTTTTTTTTTTCTTTTCTATTTACCTTGATTACTTACTGCATGCAATGCAACATGAAGTTTTCTGTGAATACTGGTGGAGATGATTTTGGTTATATCTATTGTTTGTCTATTGTTACTCTAAGTCAAATTGTGTGCAAGTAGTTATGGTAAAAATTTATACATATTTTTTCTAGAGTGTCCAATCTATGGACAATTTCACTTTATGCTCCATAGTCAGCCATGAAATTTACATCCCATATACCTCGATACCATTCTTCCATGAATTTCAAATTTTGGTGGAATCATTCATCTTGCTCATAGCTGATCACATCAAGGTTTTCCAAGAAGTTAGCAAGATGGCTATGGAGAAAATGGAACTTGATGCTCATGTTGCAATAAAGTTTTGTGGCTATCCAATTACAGTGTAATTCTTTGCTCATGCATTTCCAAGAAAATTATTGACAAGGTAAAGAACTCATCAAGAACCAAGCATTCTTTTCGAGTTCTGACATTATCCTGATGAAATGTTAATTTTGATAATTTCCCAAATCTGTAGATCATCAACCACACTGGCCTTGATTTTTTTCAATAAACAGGCAAGGAAATACTAAAATGTGGTACTTGAAACACTTACCTTCAGTTGGCAATGCTTTAATGAATTGCTTCAAGACACCTTGTTTCATGTGCAAGGTGTGAACATAATTTTCTTTATGTAAATGAATGGCTCATATAGAATGTTTGGATCAACAGGTTTGAGATTAGATCTTTGAGGCCAATTCCTCTCCACTAAATGCTTCTCTCAAGCTCTACTGCCCCACATTGGAATTTCAGCTGAATGAGGCACTGGACGTATAGCTGATGGTAGACTAAGATATTCAATTTTACATGTGGTTTTTTTTTTATATATGGTGAAATTTTCATTAAACAAAAGTAACAGTCTGTGCAATATTTTGTCTCTTGCCAAATCATAGGTATACCAACTTATCATGTATTCCCTTAATCCACATTTGTAAACTCTCAACACACTGTTTGCACATCTTGTAAGGGGCCCAAGACTTGCCTTAATCACTAAGTTTTATTTCAATATATGCAAAATAGACTAGCTTCACAAATGTACTGATGTGTGTTCTTTGACTGGGAATCAACCTAGTCACCAGATTTGAAAAATTCTTCTTCTTTTTCAATAAAATAATCAATGCAATCAGTTGAACAGTCCCGTTACTTACAGAAACACAATACAATTGTTCTTATTTGGAGAAAAAGCTGTAGAGAAAAAACTTGATGTGGTAGAAGAAAACTGACTGTAGTTTTGAAATCAGCAATGCCAATTTTAGTCTAAATCAAATGAAAAATCAAACTCAACAGAAATGATGTCCAAATTTTCCCAGTGTAATTTATAGCAGTGAAATATGTAACTAATTTCTGAACACCCAAATATTTATTCTTAATTAATTTACACATCCTTTATCTTTATCAAGAATTCAGTTTTAGATTAAAAATCCAAATGTTCCTCTTTACATTATCTGTATTTATTTGTGTGAAAAATCGTTGAAACTAAAGTCGATTAAACAAATCTCATTTTACAAAATCTTTTTTTCTTAACTGACATTTTGACTCCCTATAAAAAGTGAATGGCACAAATTGTTATTTTATACCATAACAAAATTTGCATGGAGAATCAAGAATAATGATACTCAGGAGGAATGTTCCATTTAAAATGAAATTTTATTTCCCAATTACTCAAAGCTAACATCATCACAAACCAAACTGGACAAAAATAGTGCATTTACACTTTGCACAATGCTTTGATGTTTATAAATTAATTTGTAAGGGAAAGTGTAGAGTTTTTATAGAAAATGAAAATTAATGAGAACCAGTAAAATTTGTAAAAGGAAAAAAGAATGAAATGTAAGAGATTAATCTTTATTAAAGGTAGGAATGAATTTTAAAAAAGTGAATTGAGGAAAGTAACTCATTTAAATTCTGTAAAATGCAATGTATAAACTTAAGGGAATAAAAGAAATGCTTAGTGGATCTGATAAAAATGGCAGATAAGAAGAAGGTGAAGAGAAGAATCTAATATGATAAACAAAATTAAAACATTATTTGATTATTTTTAGATTTAAGATCAATATAAGTTAAGCAGAAAGTGAATAACAATATATCCACTTGTATTATTTGCAATTTGTACATGTAAAATCAGTATTTTATATTGCTTGCAATTCATATACAATCAGATCAGAAATGCAAAACCGTTGACACTGATACAATGTATCTAATGAATATGGATAGTTAATTTTAGACAACATTTCTTTTTTTTCTTTCAACATTAATTCTTTTGTCTATAGACATTTTATTTTCTCTCTCTCATCATGTTTTTTTTCTCCTCCTTTCATCATTATTTTTTATTTTTTCCTTTTGTTTTATTTCACCATTTTGGTTTCATTTCTTCTTGCTATAATTCTATAAATTATTATCATTATTATTATTATTATTATTATTATTTACTCCTTTTGAGTTTTCACATCAGCATTATCTGATGGTCTTTCATTATTATTATTATTATTATTATTATTATTATATAAAATATTCTTCTTATTCTATAAAATATTCATTAAAAAATCACCTAAAAAATGTACAGTATTTGATTCCCACCTCAAAACAATGACATTGTATAACCATTATACAAATGTTTTTCTTATTTATATTTTCTTATAAGTGTGTATATATTGCAAGTCACCAGATTAATTCCTAAAAGTATTTTGTAAAAGCTTTTTGTTTCTTCCCATTCCCCCTTATATAGAAATACCATTCATATGCAATACAAGTTCCATTTCATTCACAATAGAACAGCACAATGGCTAATAAGTAAATCGTTTTATCCACACTTAATAGACTTGATAGCTTTCTGCCAGACTTTTATACAAAGTATTGACCAGAATCTTTAGAGTCTCTCTCTCTCTCTCTCTCTCTCTCTCTCTCTCTCTCTCTCTCTCTCTCTCTCTCTCTCTCTCTCTCTCTCTCTCTCTCTTATGTATCATACATACACAACAGATCAAACATTAATTACTTATTTGACTGGTTTCCAAATTTGGGATTCAGAAGTGCCATTTATTCAACAATGAAATCAGCATTTATTATCTTAAATTTGAAGAAAATTATAAAGGAAATCAAGTTACCAATGATTCAAGACATATTTACTTCCACATAAATATATCTATTTTTTCCATATGTAAATCAACACACTTGTTTATGTATATGCATGCATGTATATATGTATTTACATAACCCCATGAGCAGGATGCAACACAAGGTCTATTTTTAAGTGGAGTTTAACAGGTTTGAATTCATTTCTGTCCTACTATTTACCTATATCTGGAACGAGAATAGTTGTATGCATACCTTTACCAAGGGTATTAATGCTATGTAAATTGCTACTAGCCTCATCCAGGATTTGAACTTGTGTCACTGTGTACATTTCCTATGATAATAACCATTACACCACGGTGTAGCAAAGTAGAGATGGAGGTGAGACTGGGGGTACCTAGCTTTGGTATGTTGAACATTTCACTCATAGTCTTGTTACTCAATTCCTTGAGCATGGACAAGCTGTCTCTCATAATTTTCTTGCTTGCAAATGTCTGTGCATAAATCTTGGCAGAGGTGACAGATATGCCCACCTCAATAACAAATACTTTCCAACACCTGGCTTGAATCCTGTCTTCAGTTCTATATAAGATGAATACAATATTCCTTGAAATAGAAGTGGTAGAAAAACCATTTGAAAATGAGCATTGCCGGTGACCATGTTGCTTTGTTTACCAAAAGCCTTTCTGACTCCACATATTTATAAAGAACAAGGAGTACAAGTAGTAATGGTGACTCCATATAGCTAATGTATTAGCATTTTTTAGATATGATCATGTTACTAACATGGCTTAGACACTGTGCATTTGCTGTTGAAACATTTAATGATTGGTGAATCTGTAATTGCTACACATAGAGGGTTTTCATGCTTATTTCATGTTGAACTAAAATGATGTAGAATTTTCAACTCATGGTAGTATTGCTTTTCTATCTAGAGAACTGTGTTTGACATCACCATAACTATATAGTGTCAAAAGAAAAAAGTTATAACTAAAATACTGATCTATGGATGTTAGTACATTTTGTTAGGTTCAATAAAGATGAAGATCAGTAAACAATAAAAAGCAGTTTGCATCATTTGTATTTCACAGTTAATGAAACCTTTGCTCGGACAGGGTAGTAAACACTTCTCGAACACTTCCAAGACTGAAACCCTTGCATGGACAGGGCAGTAATAACCTCTCGAAGAGACTTCCAAGAATGAAACCTTTGCATGGACAGGGCAGTAAACACTTCTCGAACAGACTTCCCAGATGGTTCACGATCCACTGCCCAAACCTCCGACACACTCATTCTATAGGCTACAGCAAGGCAACCGATTGGTTAATCTGCAGAGTTTCAGATTTGCATCAGCGCACCTCAGCCCAGCACGCTTCCAAACTGCTCCACAATACGCGCATGATGTGTGTGATGTCACGTATCTTGCTCACGACAATCACAGTTAATTGTAGTTTAAAAAAGGAGGACATGAATTTTACTTTTTTGCTTGTTACTTACAGAATAAATTGAAAATCCATTCTATACAATGTAATGGCTGGACCCCTCAACATCAAGAACAAAATCACCCCCAAAAATGTATTAAATAAGATCATATCAACAAAAATAACAAGATAACAAGGGTAAACCAAAATCCTAAATAGATCTGAGAGTAAAGAAATTATGGATATTAATTGACAACATAATTGCAAATTTCAATCCAGCAGATATTAAAACTGACAACATAATTGCAAACTTCAATCCAGCAGATATTAAAACTGACAACATAATTGCAAACTTCAATCCAGCAGATATTAAAACTGACAACATAATTGCAAATTTCAATCCAGCAGATATTAAAACTGACAACATAATTGCAAACTTCAATCCAGCAGATATTAAAACTGACAACATAATTGCAAATTTCAATCCAGCAGATATATGTATAAAAATATAAGATACATTTATGAAACAAAACCCTCTACAAAGAATACACCTATGAAACTATGTTTTTCTACCAATAATTTTTTTAAGCTATAACAATTCATTTATAAACAAAAATAATTACCTATTAACTATTCACTTATAATTTATATATAAACAAGATTTGGTATTAAATAAACTACAAGGGTTGATATGCCATTAAACAAAATAACTAACCATAATGGCCATTACTATTTAATATTCTCCTTTTTTCTGCAAAAGTTGTTTGTTTTTTTTAATTTTGTTTTGTAAGTTGCTTGTTAATGGACTGTGTCTGAAATTAATGAGTCTGTGCTAAGATAATTCCCTTTTCAGTCTGACCAAAACTGATCTTCTTTGACAGGGAAAGAATTACTGATTAATCTCTTGTATTCATATTTTTGATTGGTTCTAGAGCATGTAGCCAAAAAATTTTAAATCATCTTTGTCAGTCAGAATAAGGTATATATATATATATATATATATATATATATATATATATATATATATGAAAAAAGAAAATGACTTGGAAAAAGAAAAAAAATATCAAATACTTCACAATACTGACTTTGATGGAAAATATTTAAAATAGAAATAAAACCAAGTGAGCTGCAATACAATAAATATTGAAAAAGTACTCAATATTTGTGCAGTGCAAGTTTATAGAACTGAATAAGTAACAGAAGCTTACTACCCAGATATCACGAAAATGGAACTTCAGGAAAACTCTGCCAAAAAGTTATTTGCACAAACTGATAAATATATATACAAGAACATATATATATATATATATATATATATATATATATATATATATATATACAGTTGCAACTGTACAATTAAAAGTAAATGTCCATTCAGAGGAAAATGCAGCTTGGAAAACATTGTAAACCAAGCAACCATTTTTCCAAAAGTAAAGGTATACATAAAAATTTCAGTTGGAAATTGGAAAGAAGGGTTCTATAATCACTAACACTCCTTTTTTCAACAAACTCTAAGAAATCAAACAGCTTTCTCAAAAATGTTTTTGAAGTTAA
This sequence comes from Doryteuthis pealeii, assembly GCA_023376005.1. NCBI lineage: Eukaryota > Metazoa > Mollusca > Cephalopoda > Myopsida > Loliginidae > Doryteuthis > Doryteuthis pealeii. The sequence continues at coordinate 36,372,533 of CM042170.1, read as the reverse complement.
GAGATAGTGGGTTTACCCCACAAATTGAGTGGAAAATTATCAAGAGATCTACAATACTGAACAGTTTTGATAGAAGGTGCAATCTGTGCCTAGAGTTGAGATTATAGTTTAATGTCAGCACAGAAATAGATTCAAAGTAAGATAGAACATAATTTTCTTCAACAAATCACATGTAGGAAACACTCATGGAACTACAACTGTGTATGCTAATACTTGGTCGAGATGTAATTTTAGTCTATATTACTTAATTTTGGATCTTGTGCAATATAACCCCTGAAACTGCTTCTTCTATGGTATGCCTGGGCTGTAAAAAAGAAAAACAAAAAAACTTTTATTACTTCTAAAACTTTAGTAAAACAGTTTGTTTTTAGATGTAACAGTGAATAAAAAATTCTCTTATAAACACACTTATGATACCCCCCCCCCCAACACCAATAATCTATTGTAGTAGTGAAATTGTGAAACTCCAATTATTTTAATTGCAAGCTTTTTTTTATTTTATGGTCAGCCATTAAATTTGTTGCCGAAAATGCTGCACTAAAAGGATTCATCTGAATTTGGTTAAAAAAGAAATATTTGCAGTGTCTGATTTACAAGCAAAAGCTGTTATTTGGATTAACATTTTTCAACCATATTTCTTAATCATGTTATCAGATATCATTTTCCAAATTATATATATATATATATATACACCATGTAGATACACATATGTACACACAGGAAGTCATAGTACAAACTTGTATGGTAATTTAAAGAGGGGGGGGGGGTGATGATTTTGGTTGTGATATCTTTCATGTTATCTTGGTGGAAAATACAAACATGAACTGTATCATATCTTACAAGTCCATTGTATAAAACTTACTTGAAAATATACCAATTAAAATATAAAGAATGAAAATGTATTTTGTTAATGTTATAAAGTTTCCATTTCATTTCCAACCTCCGTTTTGGTTATTTCTCATTTAGTAACTTTTGTTACAACAACATTTTGGCAATGAGGATGAGATCCCATACTATGGATAAAGTAGTACAGTTGGAATATTTTCATTGAAGCTGAGGTTGTGATTGTACCGTCTGTTTTTTTCAATTTAGTTTTTTCATCATTGCTGTAATCTTCTTTCTTGATGATGGCCTTGTATATTATATTGTTAATTTAAACAATTAACATTCAAGGGGCATCTAGTCATTCCTGTTATTGTCTTTTTCATTTAATATTCTAAAATTATGCTTGTCAATATTTTTTATATTGTTCTAATAACAATAACTAATTTTAAAATTATTTTTATCAAGGAGTTTGTTCAATGTAAAGGATTTTTCCTTGTTTTTTTTTTATTAATTGGAAAAATATTTTCCCTATGTTGCTGTAAGGAATGGTTAAACCATATAATATTTTTATTTCTCAATCTTCTGTTATTATTATTGTTGTTATTTTATGTGTAATCAGTTTATTTTGCTATTTTTTTGTTCATGTACCATTTAGAATTGTTGAGAGATGTTTAGTAATGGTTGGTGGATGATGTGATTCGATGTTAATGTAGATTGATTGAATATTTGATTTCCTGTTGCAACTGTTTAAATTGAAAATTACATCAAGAAAATTAACTGTTTTTAATTTAGACACTGCATCTAAATTTTAATCATGGATTTTAAAATTTTCTATTAATTTTTTCATTGCACAACCTACCTTAAGGCCATTACAGTTATTTAGACATATGAACCCATAATCACAGTAAAGTCTGAAATTTTCTTTATTGAATTCATAGCCTATTTTCTATAATAGGAACACACCTACAATTTCACAAGTTTCAGCAATACAAAAACTTCCTAAACTAATATCAAATAAAATATTAGTATTTTTAAGCCCAAATTTTTTAAAGGACTGTTGACAATGTTTAATTATTTCTATTTTTTCATCCTCAATATTTATAAACTGTTGAGCTAAGTTTAAAGATTTGTTCAGTAGCTTTTCAGTAATTGATGGAAAAAAATATTATATGAAACTGAATGAATTACTTACTTTTTTGTTTTCCATGGAACCAATTAATTGCATTTTTTGTGTTTTTTCATTGGTTCACATTTATGGTACTCATCAGGTTATCAGAAATGTTAGAGAAGATTATTTTGCCGATCTTTCCTATTTGGTTCTTTGTTGAATTAAGGAGTCTGCATTTTGGGTTGATTTAGAAATATATAAGATTGTTCAACATGAAATTGATGAGTTATATATTTCCCCTATGGATACATTTATTCTACCTCAATACAAAGAAATGAATTCTCTTTCCAATTCTTCATTTAAAGAACCAATAAATCAATCTTCAATTTGAATCCAAGTAAAAAAAAATCTTGGAAGTGGTTTTTGTTTTTAGTTCAGTCAGGTCTTCACATTTAACTGATTGAGCTTTAGCAATATTATTCTTGCAACATAAGGATAAGTTTTATCCTGCTATAAAATGATACCTTTTTTATTTACCAAACAGTGTCCTACAACACCTTTCAAATCATCATTAATGGAATTTCTAATTATGACAGACATTTTTTAATATTTTTTCCTCAAACTGGTAATTTACCATCAAGGTAGATTTCAAAAACTAAGTCTATTAATCAATTAGATTGTTTTAATAGAGAAATATATTTTTGGAACAAACTACTTCAGATTAAAAAAAAACAATTTTTAGATTAACTTGGAGGATTTCAGAAATAATGGTAAGAAAAAGAATTTAATAGGGCATTTTTAGAACTGTCCGATGAATTACCTAATAGAATTTGATCTGTATATAGATATTTTATTAATATTGTATGTGTTCTGTACAAAGATTCTTTTTTTGTTAAAGGTTGATGTGAGAAAATAGTAAAATGGGTACATGCCCAAGGATAACATAACATTTAGATAATGATAATTGACTTGAGCTGACTTCACCCTCCTGATTTTTTAGGTTGAAATAATTAATGAATGATAAATTTTGAAAAAAAAACTTTCAATTCATTCATCAACAACCTTGTCCCTAAATGAGGAATTCATATTTTTAAAGTTTCAACTTCATTGTGGCATTAAACTCAAACAAGAATAAAATGTAAAACTGATTACTTAATACATTGGAATTTTCTACTTTCTCTCTCTGTTTCAATTATTCTCTCGGCAGTGGCAGTGCTTGTGGCGCCTTTTAATTGGTCAAAAGAGGTCACATGACTCACTACCACCCACATATGTAGAGTAAGCAGTTAGCCAGTGTTCTGTGTGGACATGTATTATCTTACCTTTTTATCTTGATTAATAGTCATGAATTATGGCAAGATTTGACTTAGAGTATAATAACAGTGTAGAAAATTTAATGGAATTATTAACATTTTTATTTCAGTAGAAAAACAGGCTTTAAATATCCTTTGTATTACTTATTGTGGTTTCAGTTTAAATGTTGCATAGGTGTGTATGCATGTTCACATTTGAATTGTTAAACAAAATAAGCAACAAAAACCTTGTGTTTTATTATGGAACATTGTTTATAAGGTTCAAGTGGAACAAAGTTCTTAAAATCTATTTTTGAAGGTCTATAATCCTTTTTTGTTTACCAAAAGTAAGTTTAGGATAATATCAATAAGGTTCTTGCTGAGCTTAAGTCTACCTGGCACTGAGTTGATAAAAGAAACAAATATCAAAAGTGTTGTACTTACTTGATGACCCTTTGTTTTGATAACTCTTGAAAGCATGTTCAAATGCTAAGCATCATTGAAATCAAAGAGGGAGATTATTCCTTTCTAGAAGTGGGGTCATAAACATGGGTAGATGAACAAAAAACCTTTTTCGATCTTTTATTTGTTTTTTTTTTGTTTTTTTTCATCCTTGAAAAAAAAATTCTATTTTTAATTTTTTATTGTTATTTGATTATTTTGTTTTATCTTATTGTCTCATAATGTATTTAAATTTTTTTAAAGATTTTTAACTTATTTTATTTGTTTATTTTATTCTCCCATAATTTCCAGTCCAATTAACAACTAATTTAAATTTTTTAGGGTTTTTGTGCTGATTTTTCATTTTAATCATCCAAATTCTTGATTTCATGGAGATAACTATGAAAAGCTAATCAGAATGCTTCACTCCCTTTTACATCAACAGGAACCCAATGATTTTCAGGATCATCTCCAGAAGAAAACTAAAAAAAAAAAAAAATTGTTTATCATCAAATCTTTATTTTTTTTCAATGGGATTCCCTTAAATCCTGAAACAACAGTGGCAATTGTCGACTCTTCAACACTTTAAATTGGCTCATTACATTAGGATACATTTTTTCTTTTATTGGATCTACTCATGTAAAATTGCACAGAGTGTTTATCGACTTCAATAATGAATTGATCAATCATTATAATTTATTTGCTTACTTATTCATATGATTATATTTATGTACATTTGCCCCGTTGTTAGGGCTAGAATATCCTGACTTATTGCCTGATGCCATATGATTTGGAGTTAAAAATGACTGAGTTACAGCAACAACAACAATTTAAAGGATAAATAAACGTCATTAGAGAATATCTTCAGGTGAAATTATTTGTATCGTCTGATTATCTCATTTCATAATCAGTGCAATGAAATTTGAAGCACTCAATATTTGTTTCAAACCAAATTTTCATTTTTTAATTTAATTAATGAAAGTTATTTCTGAAAATAGGCAGATATTGTTAAAGCAAATTCCTTGAAGCTTATTCATTAGTGAAGGCAAATTCATTATTATAAACTTATTAGTGACAAAACTTGACTGAATACAAAAATTAGAGCATTCAAGGCTGTCATACAAGAAAGCAATAATCATTTCTAGTTGTTGATAGGAATCTTTGTAGCAATATTAACTCCTGCAGCTCAAAAACAGGCTGTTCACAATTACTTGAAAAGCTCTTCTTTTAAGAACTGGGCTAACATCATACCTAAGTTTTATAACTGCATCAAACACTGTTGACTTATGCTAATTTTGATGCAAAATACATGAGTTTATTCATTTTATATTTTAAACTGTGTGATTTGATGCAGAGCATCTTCATTTAAATACAAAATTCAAATAAACAGCAATTGTACAGGCACTTACCTCCCATCTTGCAAACATTTCAAGTAAAATGAGCCTGGGCTAGGCAATGCTAGAGAACCAAGGACAAACTCATAAGCCCCATTCTCTTATGGACTCTTAGAAGTAGTCACACCAGTGTTTACCGAGCAGCAAAAACTTTCATTCTGTGCAGAATAGAGGACTTATCTAATGTGCATGGCTGATGAATATCAAGAGAATCATCATCAAGTTGTACTGATAACATTCCATTGACTCTCTCTCTCTCATCATTGCTTTTTTACACATATTAAAACGTGTAAAAAAAAACTCAAGAAACAACTACACAAAAAATGTAAATATGAACCTACAATGAATACAATTCTCTAACCCTGATAAGTTGACATGCCATGAAAATCAATGAAGCAATCTCTGTCATTTTGTGAGGATTGAACTCACTTATTCTGTAGTAACTGACCTGCGAGACTAGCTTGCTAACCATTACACCATGATGGGGCACTTTAAATAAATGGAATTAAGTAAGTGGAAATTAGTAGTTTTTTCATATTTTATTTTGTTTATTTTTTTTATTCTCCTTCACTTTATCTCTCTATATTTTAATATTTCTTTTCTAAATGTGTGTTTATACACTTTGGACTCAATATCATTCCAATGAATTTATTTAAATCCTTTTATATCACTGAACGTATCACATTCAATTTATTTTTGATGAATATATATTACCAAGAAAAGCATTGTCTACAATTATTGAATATTCTCAAGTTTATAAATTTATTTTTATGTCTTTTAAGGTTTAAAGAACAAAGATGATATGTGTCTAAGTGAAGATTGTGTCAAGGGAGGTAAGTCAAACATTTTATAGCATCAATGTTCAGATATTATTGTTATTGTTAATTTACTTGTTTACTTTCAATTGCTTTTTTCTCAATTATTTGTCATTTTTGAAAATGATGACCTTGTAAGACTTAAATGAACTTGTGGCTAATTAATCTTGGAAATGTTTAATTTTTAATGAATTAAAAAATAAAAGAAACTATGCACAGGGCTGGTGCTCAAGTTTCATGTGCCATCCCACCCATCCCAAACCTATAATATGGGGCCCCAACTGTGTACTACATGTCAATTTTCATAAAGTAGTATTCACATAACATATATGAAACCTGTCCTCCCCCTAAGCAAGCTTAAGTAGACTTGTTAAGTTAAGGAAACTAACAAGAAGCCAAAATTGTCCACTATTTTACAAACATGATATAGAACACATTACATGATCAAACAACAGGTTTTTCTGACCAATCAGGACTCACCAAGACCTAACCAAGAAACATTTTATCTAATCCATTGGCTGCCCATAAATATGACCAAGACAGGGATTCCTCATAAGCTACACACTCTGTTAATGATTCTGAAGTAGCTCCAAGCATCAGTTCACCATAGCACACTAACAGCTGCAAACCAACTTTGTCACCAAGTCACTAAGATGCAACTACAATTTATTTCATCTTACCAATTCCACAAGTACTTTACTAATGAGTCTTAGCTTAATTCACTTTTCATTTCTCAGACTGATAATTTCTTTCTATCTAGAACAATTACCTTTTCTCATATAACAAATCAACCCAAGAAAAAGGAACTTAACTCAACTGTAAATTCTCATGCTTTGTTAAAGTATATGTTTATAATTCATTATTGAGTTCACTTGTTTATTTCACTAAACCTTTGAGCTTGTAATTCATAGTCTTATTGGCAAGGATCTTTTAAAAGTCAAGTAGAAATAAACAAGGGAGACAAAAAGAACCATTACCTTCCTTTTCTCTCTCGTACATAACTTAATTGATGTTACTAAAACAAATTCTTTCATATTTGTTAAAATTTATTTATGAATTTGTAGAAGGATCATTTTAATGAGTCAGCTATTCTTGTATCAAATAGGTGATTGTACAAATTTGAATAAAATATCAATAAATAATCCATTGATAAAATAGATGACTTTTAGATAAGGAAATAATTATTTCAAATAAAAAATTGTTTTCATTCTTGGTATTCTAATTTTTGTCATATATATATATATATATATATATATATATATTATATATATTAGAATTATCTCTGAGCATTGAGTTTTGCATAAAGCCATGAGTACAAAGGTGTCTGCATCTGTCCAGTGCCAGAGAGAGAGAGAGATCCAGTGTTGTGGTTACCCATTGTCCAAGTTTGGCACAAGGCTATCCATTCAGAATGCTTCTCTCATGTTACATAACACAATATTTTCCAGGTAATATAAATTTTCATATACAACATCATACTCAAACTGAGAATTGAGGTCTATTGTGAAAAATGAATGAGTTTGTAGAGAATATTCCAGTTTGATTACTTTGTTTCTTCCTTTTGATACTCTTCTTTTCATTCTTTCCCTTTCCCTTAAAAGTACTCCTCCTTCCTTTCTCCCATTTTCTCCACTCCTTATTTAAAAGAGGAACATGACTGAAAATCTTGGACTCTACTTTCTACCTTTCTTACTTATTGTATGGAAGTTTCATGATATCTTATCTAAAAGGATTAAAATTATATGCAGGTTATTCAAAGTTCTGTTACTCTTGATGTCTAAGCAAATAATTGAGAATTGAAATGAAATAGAAACTCTGGTCAATGAAAAAAATTCTGAAAAAGAAGAGAAAATATTTTCTTTTTGAGAGGAATTCAGTGAAACTTCACTTCAGGTTGCCAAATAAGCATTTCCTTTCATCACAAATTGACAACATCTATTGTCAATTTCTGGAGATCTGGTGGAGGGTGGAGTACATCTACATTGCCATTACTCCAAGCTTTACTCTGACCAGGAGGTAGCACCTGTTAGATTACTATCTATGGGTCAAATAGATCTGTTTATTAGTTACTTGGTACCATATAACTGTATGTGAATTATTTGTATTAAGAATAATTACTTGCCATTGATGATGCACTTTCAAACTGCTTAGTTTGCATTGGACTAGACTAAAAATCTTTAATTTCAACAGCAGGTGGAACAGGTCAATTCAACAAAGGATAAGTTTATATCAACTAAAGGTTGTTGGTTCAATATTTGTGTTGGGTAGTAAATAGATATTTGAGGGATTTAACAAACAAATTGCATTATATATCCTAATAAAGGTTTACTTTATTAGGATATATAATGCAATTTGTTTGTTAAATCCTCAAATATCTATTTACTACCCAACACAAATATTGAACCAACAACCTTTAGTTGATATAAAGCTAGAAATACAATTCTAAAAAAAGTAAATGAAATAAATCAACATTTTAAGTTGACAACTGAATCTATCAAGTCATGGATTCATGCTTTTCTATCTGTGAAACTGACATGTTATTGAAATAAGAATATGAACTTTGTGTGTTCCGTTTCATTTTTTAAATTGCAAATAATGTTGATAATATCTTTAGTCCAATAAGGACATAATCTTTATTTCTCAACTAGCCATATTAGTAGAGATTTGTTATTCTGATATAAAACATTAGCTTTTTTGCTTTGCTTTAAAATGTTTTAATATTCACGTTGATGTTGTTCATGTTTTTTGTTTTGAATTTAATCAACAGAAAGTCTGAGTAATAATTCTCAGTTAATAATATATTTTCACTTATTGCTGATTTCAATTCTCTTTGTTGGTGGTCTGTTACCATGGTTTCAAGATAAACTTGCTTGCTATTTCCTAAATCTTCATCTCAATAATCATTTTCTATGCCAGACATTCTCTTTTCTCAGATTGAATGTGGATGATTTTGCTTGTTATGGCTAAATACTAATCTTCTTACTTTAACTTAAGCAATGAGTTTTGTTCTATATAGAACTGGTGCTAGGGTCTTATGCCCCCTGAACTCTGAATCTATGATACAAATCTCCTATCTACTGCATGTCAATTTTTATGAAGTAGTATTCATATAAGATATATGAACTCAACTCCTGTCAATTTTTATAAAGTAGTATTCATACAAAATATATGAAACCCACACTCTGGGCTCCCCAAGCAGGCTTGTATCCCCCCCCCTGTTTGGGAGTTGTATGTACCAGCACTGCTTGTATATTACTTCTTTTATCAAACAACAAAACTTGCCAAATAATTTTGGTGTAAAGATTCTTTATAGTTAATATCTATTAAAAAATATAATGAAAAAATAATTGTGTCAGCAGAAAATTAAAGGATTCATTGTGGATGTATTATAAGAGTATCATGAATATTGTAGTGAATTATATGTACTGAAGTTGTTCATGAAATCTAGCTCAATTTTGTAGCAGAGGTATGTTCCACGTACTGTAATAAAACATTAATGCTGAAATAGATAACATTTTAAAAAACATAAAAATGCAAACAAACAACAGAAATATTTTGATAATGTGCAACAGCTTATAAAAGATTTGTGTGTATTAATCTTTGTGTGTGTACGTGGTATGTACATGTTTTAGTATTCTTATTAAAATACTTATTTACTTGTTAGTCTAAAATTCCTTAGAGGATAAAACTTATTTATCATTGTAAAATTTCTGGGGCTGATACTTTTGTTTCAGCTGAAATCAAAAGACTGTAGTGGCTCTTACAATCTAGGGCCCAAGAATTTTTGTCTATTCACTAGCATTTTGGCTGTAACATAGGGGAATTTCTTTCTGAAAATATAACCCGCATGGGTCTTTGTTTATTTTTAGATTTGGGGCAACCGCATAGTTTAGGAACCATTACAGAGGAATAGATTTGAAAAGTTTTCTGTTGATGTAAGATAGAATGTATCCAATTTATTTAACATTAAACTTGTTTAACTCCCCAGGTAACAGGATGGATTATATTCTGGTATCTGTTTATATCTTGCAATGTATTCTCATATTCAGGAAGGAGACTGCAAAGAAACAAGAAATCTTGGTTATGTGAATTCCAACCCATTGGCAGCACCTCCCATTGCATCAAAGATTCAGCTTAGTCTGAATGTCTACAAGGACTGGGGAATGTTTGTGTCAAATTAATCCCATGTGGAGGGAGTAAAATCTCAACTCATTTAATATTAAAAGGATATATTTCTTTGCTAATGGCCATCATAGTAAATTACAATAACTTAATTGATGTTACTAAAACAAATTCTTTCATATTTGTTAAAATTTATTTATGAATTTGTAGAAGGATCATTTTAATGAGTCAGCTATTCTTGTATCAAATAGGTGATTGTACAAATTTGAATAAAATATCAATAAATAATCCATTGATAAAATAGATGACTTTTAGATAAGGAAATAATTATTTCAAATAAAAAATTGTTTTCATTCTTGGTATTCTAATTTTTGTCATATATATATATATATATATATATATATATATATATATATATATTAGAATTATCTCTGAGCATTGAGTTTTGCATAAAAGCCATGAGTACAAAGGTGTCTGCATCTGTCCAGTGCCAGAGAGAGAGAGAGAGATCCAGTGTTGTGGTTACCCATTGTCCAAGTTTGGCACAAGGCTATCCATTCAGAATGCTTCTCTCATGTTACATAACACAATATTTTCCAGGTAATATAAATTTTCATATACAACATCATACTCAAACTGAGAATTGAGGTCTATTGTGAAAAATGAATGAGTTTGTAGAGAATATTCCAGTTTGATTACTTTGTTTCTTCCTTTTGATACTCTTCTTTTCATTCTTTCCCTTTCCCTTAAAAGTACTCCTCCTTCCTTTTCTCCATTTTCTCCCACTCCTTATTTAAAAGAGGAACATGACTGAAAATCTTGGACTCTACTTTCTACCTTTCTTACTTATTGTATGGAAGTTTCATGATATCTTATCTAAAAGGATTAAAATTATATGCAGGTTATTCAAAGTTCTGTTACTCTTGATGTCTAAGCAAATAATTGAGAATTGAAATGAAATAGAAACTCTGGTCAATGATAAAAAATTCTGAAAAAGAAGAGAAAATATTTTCTTTTTGAGAGGAATTCAGTGAAACTTCACTTCAGGTTGCCAAATAAGCATTTCCTTTCATCACAAATTGACAACATCTATTGTCAATTTCTGGAGATCTGGTGGAGGGTGGAGTACATCTACATTGCCATTACTCCAAGCTTTACTCTGACCAGGAGGGGTAGCACCTGTTAGATTACTATCTATGGGTCAAATAGATCTGTTTATTAGTTACTTGGTACCATATAACTGTATGTGAATTATTTGTATTAAGAATAATTACTTGCCATTGATGATGCACTTTCAAACTGCTTAGTTTGCATTGGACTAGACTAAAAATCTTTAATTTCAACAGCAGGTGGAACAGGTCAATTCAACAAAGGATAAGTTTATATCAACTAAAGGTTGTTGGTTCAATATTTGTGTTGGGTAGTAAATAGATATTTGAGGGATTTAACAAACAAATTGCATTATATATCCTAATAAAGGTTTACTTTATTAGGATATATAATGCAATTTGTTTGTTAAATCCCTCAAATATCTATTTACTACCCAACACAAATATTGAACCAACAACCTTTAGTTGATATAAAGCTAGAAATACAATTCTAAAAAAAGTAAATGAAATAAATCAACATTTTAAGTTGACAACTGAATCTATCAAGTCATGGATTCATGCTTTTCTATCTGTGAAACTGACATGTTATTGAAATAAGAATATGAACTTTGTGTGTTCCGTTTCATTTTTTAAATTGCAAATAATGTTGATAATATCTTTAGTCCAATAAGGACATAATCTTTATTTCTCAACTAGCCATATTAGTAGAGATTTGTTATTCTGATATAAAACATTAGCTTTTTTGCTTTGCTTTAAAATGTTTTAATATTCACGTTGATGTTGTTCATGTTTTTTGTTTTGAATTTAATCAACAGAAAGTCTGAGTAATAATTCTCAGTTAATAATATATTTTCACTTATTGCTGATTTCAATTCTCTTTGTTGGTGGTCTGTTACCATGGTTTCAAGATAAACTTGCTTGCTATTTCCTAAATCTTCATCTTCAATAATCATTTTCTATGCCAGACATTCTCTTTTCTCAGATTGAATGTGGATGATTTTGCTTGTTATGGCTAAATACTAATCTTCTTACTTTAACTTAAGCAATGAGTTTTGTTCTATATAGAACTGGTGCTAGGGTCTTATGCCACCCCTGAACTCTGAATCTATGATACAAATCTCCTATCCTACTGCATGTCAATTTTTATGAAGTAGTATTCATATAAGATATATGAACCTCAACTCCTGTCAATTTTTATAAAGTAGTATTCATACAAAATATATGAAACCCACACTTCTGGGCTCCCCAAGCAGGCTTGTATCCCCCCCCCCCCTGTTTGGGAGTTGTATGTACCAGCACTGCTTGTATATTACTTCTTTTATCAAACAACAAAACTTTTGCAAAATAATTTTGGTGTAAAGAATTCTTTATAGTTAATATCTATTAAAAAATATAATGAAAAAATAAATTGTGTCAGCAGAAAATTAAAGGATTCATTGTGGATGTATTATAAGAGTATCATGAATATTGTAGTGAATTATATGTACTGAAGTTGTCATGAAATCTAGCTCAATTTTGTAGCAGAGGTATGTTCCACGTACTGTAATAAAAACATTAATGCTGAAATAGATAACATTTTAAAAAACATAAAAATGCAAAACAAACAACAGAAATATTTTGATAATGTGCAACAGCTTATAAAAGATTTGTGTGGTATTAATCTTTGTGTGTGTACGTGGTATGTACATGTTTTAGTATTCTTTTAAAATACTTATTTACTTGTTAGTCCTAAAATTCCTTAGAGGATAAAACTTATTTATCATTGTAAAATTTCTGGGGCTGATACTTTTGTTTCAGCTGAAATCAAAGACTGTAGTGGCTCTTACAATCTAGGGCCAGGAATTTTTGTCTATTCACTAGCATTTTGGCTGTAACATAGGGGAAATTTCTTTCTGAAAAATATAACCCGCATGGGTCTTTGTTTATTTTTAGATTTGGGGGACACGCATAGTTTAGGAACCATTACAGAGGAATAGATTTGAAAAGTTTTCTATGTTGATGTAAGATAGAATGTATCCAATTTATTTAACATTAAAACTTGTTTAACTCCCCAGGTAACAGGATGGGATTATATTCTGGTATCTGTTTATATCTTGCAATGTATTCTCATATTCAGAAAGGAGACTGCAAAGAAACAAGAAAATCTTGGTTATGTGAATTCCAACCCATTGGCAGCACCTCCCCATTGCATCAAAGATTCAGCTTAGTCTGATGTCTACAAGGACTGGGGAATGTTTGTGTCAAAATTAATCCCATGTGGAGGGAGTAAAATCTCAACTCATTTAATATTAAAAGGATATATTTCTTTGCTAATGGCCATCATAGTAAATTACAAAAATCCATTCATCTTTTCACTTCATTCATATGACAATAATATTCATCAATGTCAAAGGAAAGGATTTTTATTTCATATCAATAGGAGCTAAAAATATTTAATTCTCAAAACTGTTTAATTGTCCCCAGTGTCAGTCGTTTCTCATTATAAAAAGAGCAACCAATGAAAAAGAATAAAATGAATCTTGAGGATCTTAACTGACAAAATCAGTGAGTAATTCATTTACTCAAGAGTATGACATTAACTCAAGAGAGGTAAGTGTTATGCAATGTGGCAATATTGTCATTAATTGTTTGACTGAGAAGACAAAACAAAAATATATACAATCTTCTTTTCTACCTTTAACATTTTTACTGCATCTTTTTTCAAACAGACTATACATATAACTGAATTTTGTTTTGGAAATGCAAGCAAACTTATGAAGCTAAGTAAAAATCAACTTGTATATTGGATTAGAGAAACCTTGACTCTTTTATAACTTCTATGAAGCTTTCAAGGCTGCCATTCCTCAGAACATTAACATTCAGGTGTTCAAATTCCACCATATGATTTCACCTTGGATTGATTCCTTCTCTAAGACATTAACACATTTCATTGATTCTCATAAAAAAATTCAAATTTTTTTTCTGAAAGAGAAAATATCCCCCCTGCCATGACTTGATCTTGTAAATAATTCTTCCGTTTTATTTTTGTATCTTGGATTGATAATCTTGTTAGTACTTGTAAGAAGATTTCCTAAATGGATTATGAAGATATTTTCCTACAGGACTTGTTGCTATTTCATTTTCTTCTTCTTTTTATTATGTCAATATTTTTGATGGGCATTCCCATATGTCAACTGACACAAAATTCTTCTATAAAGATTGCAACAATTTTCTTAATATAGCATTCCACATTTTAAACTGTCACCTTTTGTGGTACAAGTGAACTTAGGCAAGTAGCCATGGTAGCTCCATCTAGCTAATATCTTACCATTTCTTTTTTTTAAATGGATCATAATTTGGGAACTAAGTTGCCAAATGTACATGTACAAGTTAAAACTGGGCCATGAGCACTTGTGGTTGGAAGTAGCATGGTAGTTGGGGCACTGACACATTGTGCATTACTTTACTCTATAATTTGAAAGCCCTACACATGAAAGTGCAATGTAGTTTAATTTGGGAACTTATAATGTACAAGTTAAAACTGGGCCATAATGCTGAGGAAACAACCAAAAACATTGCACGCAAAGTGAAGGTGCAGTTGATCACAGTACAGAAACCAGATGGTTCAGTAAATTTCACTCAGTTTGCAAGAACCTCAACAAGGCAAGGTCAGTTAACTCTAAAAACATGGATTCTAGGGCTTGCTCCAAGTCATAGAGGAAAATCAGGTGAGTAACATTTGGAGAGCATCATAGACCAATGTAATTTGTCACCTTCACAAACTTGGAAACAGCTGAATTATGCCTCACATAATCAAAATTGGTTTTGTTTCATTCTTCCTGTTTTTCTGTAGATCAACAAAAAATGGTAGCAACATGATAATTACTGGATTTGTAATGGTTATGATTTCACTTGAACTTTCAAGACCTCAACAAAATCATCCATAGCTGCTGAATTGTGTCTCATATAACTAATGTATGGAAAAACTTTTGACTCATCCTACTATTTATAATTCATTTGATAAAATCATTTTTTTCTTACCAATCCTATCAAGCATGTATATTTCTTGTTATTTTTGGATTACCAAATATCTTACCCATTTCTTTTATTATTAATTTTCTCTATCATCCGGTTTTTTTTCTTGTTTAATTTTAATAAAACTCAATTAAAAATAAATCCTTATTTTTTCATTTTGATGAAGATTTTCATAGTTTTATAAAGAAATATTTTATTCTATTATTATTTATTCTTGATTAAAGTAATAATTTTAAAAACAATCTAATTGAACTGGAAATTTACTGTCAAGACAGATTTCAAAAACTAACTCTATTAACCAATTGGATTTTTTTTGTTAATAGAGTTATATATTTTTGGAAGAAATTGCTTAATCAGATCAAAAGCATCATTAGTGTAAAAAGATTTAAAATTGAATTGAATGATTTCAGAAATAATGGTAAAAAAAAATCAAGAGGGTATTTTTGGGAACTACTGGATGAATTATTTAATAGAATTTGATCTGTATATAGATATTATATCAATATTATATATGTTCTGTGCAAAGATTTTCTTTAAAGACTGATGTGAGAAGATAGTAAAAAAAAGGGGAAATATCCAAAGAGACATAACAAACAAATAATAATTTTACAAATTTATTGACTTAGTTTCACTATGTATGCAAAAACTTTTTTTTTTTTGCCTTTTGCTCTTCTTAATTATTTAAAGAATTTCTGTTTCTATTCCTTATCATCTTTTCTTCTTTTTCTTTACACAAAAGATAAACTCTCTAGTTACTATCAAGAGTTTTGCTCACAACCAGCTGTGAATTAGACATTTTCACTTTTATTTGTTCATTTTTTATAAGTCAAAGCAAAAGACTACTTTTCCTAATCTATTAATTTCTGGATAGGTAAAATGAAAAGTAAAACTTTGGACCAGACATACATTTCTCAATTCAAGCCTAAGTTGAAAAAAATAGTCCATGGAGTGGGAAAACACTGACTCTTTAATAAGGGAAATAACTTCAGGTGCAGTGATGAGTAAAGTAGGTCATCTGGACAGTCATCTGGGACCTGAAAGAATCTATGATTATTAAATTCCTTGAAAAAAGTGCAACTGCTTGCTACTGCCAACTCCTTTATATAAAGATATGAAAACCATATATTATTCATGATCATTAGGTTATAAAATGTATATATATATATATATATATATATATATATAGTTCACCAGAGAAATTAAAACCATATATTGCCACTAAAAGTTTCTTAATCATTAGTCAATAGTACATTCTGATTGAATCCTACAAATGATATGAGAAGGTCGTACATAGAAAGCATAGAATATTAAATGGAATGGGATTTACATTTAAAAAAAAGAGGTCTTAAAAACAATAGATTTGATATAGATAGCTTTGAATAATTCAACGTTCATTGAATATGTGAGTTTAAATTCAACACAATAATTATATATCATCATCATCAAGCCATGCCAAAGACATGGATTTCCGTGACTGCCTCTCATCATCTGTCCAGATTGGCCATTGATCTTAGTAATTCATCAGTGTCCACACAGAGTTGATGAATGTAAGTTTTTGCTGGTCAGCCAACACTGACGTGTCCATGTGTAGAAGTCCACAGGAAAATGTAGTTTATGTGTTTATCCTTGGATGGTTTGTTAGCTGGGACATAAATGTCTATACAGCTGCTGTTTTGTAGGCTCCTACTTTCAGAATCTGTTTAAAATAGCATG
Organism: Doryteuthis pealeii; assembly: GCA_023376005.1. NCBI lineage: Eukaryota > Metazoa > Mollusca > Cephalopoda > Myopsida > Loliginidae > Doryteuthis > Doryteuthis pealeii. Next base: position 36,355,700 of record CM042170.1, on the reverse strand, counting down.
CAAAATCCTTGTGTAGTTCCCCCCCCCACACACACACACACACACAAATAGTTAATGCAATCAATTTGATCAGGGTATTGATGAATTTCATTAGTATGACTAGGTAGGCTACACTAGTTAATTGCTCCATTCATTTCTCTCTTCTTATAGGTGTCTTCTTTCCTTTCTGTCTCACTATAATTTTCTTTCTTCATCTCTTTTCTGAAAAAATTTTTGGCTTCTTAAACTTTATCTCTTTATTATAATTCTAATTTTGCTGAGAAACTCACCAAATTGCAGAAATAATAATGATTGCTTTGTGATGATGATGACAACAACAACAACAACAACACTGTCTTTTCTTAATTATTTCTGTTTGGTTATTCCTTGAAGTGTTGGGATTCAAGTCAATTAATGGGTAACTATAATGGCTGCTGCCCTGCAACAATTTACAAGATTCTATGGTTACTAATTACTTGGAGTATACAAAAGCATCAACATGATATTTCTTTGTGCAGATGAGAAATTAAGACCAGAAGATACATTTTCTGACAGATATCTTATGAATGAAATATTCCTGTTTGGATGTTTATTGTACAAAAGGATAGATTTGATCACAGAAATTAGACAAAACTTAACGGATAACAAATAATAATAATAACAATGCAAATTCATCCTTCTAAACAATTTTTAAAAGTATCATCATCAAGGTGTTCCAACAGCACAGATTCACTTGACTATCCTTTGCTATCCATCCCTATTGACCTCCATTCTCTAGATGGCCTCCAGTACAACACACAACTGATGAATGTAAGTTTTTATTAGTCAATAAACACTGATATTCCCATATATAGGAGAACATCACTTGGATGGTTTGTGAGATAGGAAGTAAGTTGCCATACAGCTGCTGTTTTGTAGGGTGGTACTTCCAGGATTTGTTCAAAACAGCTCTTAATATCCTTGTGTCATTCCCATCTAGCTGTTTTTCCTGGTGTTTCATTAAAGTCAGCAATAATAGGTTTATGGGTCATATGTTGCTCTAGATCTTAACTTTTGGGGTGGGAGATTGTTAAAAATTAACATCTAAAGTAGAGTCTTAACAATGATCCCCACTCCCACCCTAATAAAAAAACTGTTTATTTTTTTCTGTGACAAGATTACAAAGAAATGATAGAAATTAATGATACCAAAATTCTAATGCAATCAATGTAAAGCATTTAAAATTAAGCAATGCAACATTCCCCTAGAAGCAAACAAATCATACATTAGAGAAGTTTTACTTTTATTTTTATTTTGTTTTAGATAAATCATGAGGACAGGAAGAGTTCTAGGGTGGTGGTTACCCTACAAGAGGAAAAATTTAACTCTTTTTTCATTTTCTTTACAATATTTTGTTAGAGAAACACAATTTTTTTCTTAAGAATTTAGTAAATTTGTAAAGACATCATTTTGTTTATTCTGCATTCTTGTTTATTCTGCATTATTCTTCAATTCTCTACAATTTTTGATGATTAATTTTTTTTGTTCTTATTTATTCTAATTTGTTATATTATCCTTTAAAAACTTTAAAAGAAAACATGAATTTTAAATCTATGGAAAGCTCCTGTGACAGTATGTATATATTTTTGCTTCATGCTAACCAAATTTAGTAGTAAAATTCTTATTTTGCTTCAGTCAAAAATTCAGTCCAAGTAGAAATATCGTCAACCATCACCTGACAACCAATTGTTGATGGAATTCACCAACCATATGTCAAAATAAGCTAACAAAAAATGTAGGCTTTGATTTTGATTTGGATACAAAAATTATCAACAAGAAAATTTTGTTTTTGATTTTTTTGCCTGAAGGAATGTAGGTCTTTGAAACACAATGTGGATATGGAACCATTGATGGAACAACTCGCTGAAGATATGTGAGTCAGTCACAGAATTAGATTAAGTCAACCTCACCAAGTATCATAACTAGTATAGGACTATGCTCTAATCATAGAATCTACTATTCTGTATTTGTCCCAATATCCCATCATTTCACTAAGCAATATAATTGACATTTTTAGATTTGAAGAATGGAATGAAAGAATAAAGAATGTAGATTTATTATGCAAATAAATGAAGGCAAAATCATAAATTTAAAAACATATATTTTGTAATGAAATTTGTTCTTATTAACTTTATGTATTTAAACTATCTTGCTAATTATGTCCATATATAAAAATGCATTTTATATTGCTTGAATATTTTCTTTTTAAAATTTAGAAATTCTTTGCAATATTTCTAATAGTGAAAAAGAAAAACATTATAAACTTTTAATCAGGCACCTGATTGTTAATTATTAAATTTTTTTTAATGAATTCAATTTATTCATTAGGAAAAAGGAAAACAACATTCAATCTAATATTAAATAAATATTCACAAGTATAGATATTTTCAAATTAGAAAAAATTAACTTAAATTGTTTTAGTTTTCAGAGGGAAAAAAACCTAAATATTCAATTTGATTAATCAAGAAAATCTTTTTGTTTTTAATTTGTAAATTGATTCCTACAAAAAAAAAGCTAAATTCCAAATTGATAAGTTAAAAAAAAAAGAAAGAAAGATATATTGCTTTATGTTTTACTTGGCATTTTTGTTTAATTTTATAGAAATAAAATTTCTTATGTTAAAATTTTAATCAACTTTTTGTGGGTGATAATTAAAACTGACTCTAAGTTTCAAATCATCTGAGCTTTATTTATAGTCAATCACAGATCAAAAGTTTTTCTTTGTTGTAACTTAACACTTTTATATTGAATTCTCATTGTTATTACAGGGAGTCATCACTTAGCTAAACTATTTCATTTTACAATCACTTTGCTAGCCTTTCCTAACACAATTTATGTTTGAATTTTATATGGCATAAGAACTGTAGTCAAATCCTAAAACAGAACCCCTAGAATTGTACAGAATGCAGTAGCAATACCTACCACATTTTAAATTGTTACCTCTTTGGTGCAAGTGAATTCATACAAATAGCAATGGTAGTTCCATCTAGTCAAATTTTTACCATTTTTTTCTTTTTTTAGATACGATCAGTTTCAATCATGGCTTGAACCAGTTCATACTGTACATTTGCTGTTGAATCATTTTTGAAGACTGGGGAATCTATGATTGCTACACAGAGAGCTTTACATGCTCATTTACATAACAGTAAATGAGAATGATACTATTCTGAATAGAATGTTCAACCCAGAGTAGTAACGATTTTCTATCTTCTAGAGAATTTGGTAGATTCTCTTGAATGTACTGTGGTATTTTACCTTGAATATGTTGTGAATGAACCACTAATGGAAAAGTGTATAGAGCTTTTCATTGCTAGTCATGTGTGTATGGGAAAACCCTTTGATTTGATTATATCAAGATACTGTTGGCAACTTTCTCATTATCCCTTTGGACATTCTCTGAATCCAGATGAATTGTTTGTTTACAAAGGACCTTCAACAGAAATGCATGATGAACACTTGGCTTAGTTAACACCAGGGACAATTCAGTTTGGAGCTTTGCAAGGACTGTGTCAATCAGGGCTATGGCAACAGGACTGCTAGTGAGGATTTGACCATGTGAATTTTTCCAGATTTGGCCAGAGAGGAAACCAGCTTTCAAAACATTATGATTATAACAACAAAGATGAGGATACTAAATCAGTTGATGATAAAATTAGCTTTTTATTGATTAAAACAGATATATCTTATTCATTTTAAATGATTTATCAGATTAATCCATTTTTTCTGTATGAAAAAGTGAAAAAAAAAGAAGGTTTTTACATGTTTTTTTTCTTCTATTTTTAAGTTTCCAATGATTTTCTTCCTGTATAATTTTCTTCTAGGTGTTTTTTATTAGTCCTTTTGGAAACTATTAGTTTCTACATTTGAATATATAATTAAATAAGACATTATTTTCCAAATAAATAATATAATAAATATCTTCCAGGTAATGTAATTGTTAGGTCTTGTGTTAAACTTTAGACACAGTGAAAGACCAGTTTATGTACCTAGGTAGTAATATCTCATCTACTGAAATCAATGTCAACAAATGCATATGTAAATCATGGACTGCTATTGACCATATGGAAATCTGGTCTCTCTGATAAAATGTAATGGAAATTCTTCCAAGCTGTAGCTATGTCAGTACTACTGTATAGCTGCACCACTTGGATTCTAATGAAATACTTGGAAAAAACTTAGGTGAAAACTATACAAGAATGTTACATGCTGTTTTGAATAAATCATGGAAGCAGCTGTATGGCTACTTACTTCCCATCTTGCATCCCATCCCAAAATAAAAGGCAGGCAAGACATACTGGACACTCTTGGAGAACTCCTACATATGGATCCATCAGTGTTGGCTTACAAGCAAAAACATACATTTCCTCAGCTCTGTGTAAACACTGCATGCCATGATGGCCTATAGGTACAGATAGTGAGGAGAGCCAGTGAGAGGCATCAGTGCTGTTGGCATGTGTTGATGATGATGATGATGATGCATTTGATAAAGTAAAAACTGAAAACAATGTCCCAGATCATGTGACAGAAATCAAACTTTTTAAAATAACCCAATAACAAATATGATCATTGCTTGAATTGAGAAGAAAGAGCCTTAACAGATATTTCATAAATATATGAACAAACAAATTAAGTAAGAAAACTAAAAAGATGAAGAAAACAAAAGCAACCATGACACCTTTTTATTTCTATGTTAGATTCTATGGAAATTAGTAAGTAAAAAGATCTCAAGAAAATGCCAGACAGTTTTGAATGTTTGGAAAATTTCTATCAAAGCAATCATTGAAACATGCTGAGAGAAATATCCAGATCAGTAAAAGGTTAAGCAATTGGCAGTGAAACTGACAGTATAAATATATGACACAAGAACAAATATTGTAATCTCAATTTCATTTATACAACATTATTACAAATATATGAATAAATATTTCAATGTTATATTGCCATAAATATGTATATTGCATTTTCTTGAATGCAATTTCAGTGACCAGTTTTGTTGGTGAACATCTCATCCATTTTTAAGACGAAATTTCACTTTAATGGTCAACATTTCACCAGTTGTCATTATATCTTAATCTCATTCTAAATTGTCTACTTTTATAATTTTAGATTATACTTGTAAAGAAAAGCCCACATTAAAAAATACAAGGTGTCTACAAAATAAATAGATGCTTTTAAAACTGTATTTAAATTATATATATATATATATATATATATATATATATATATATATATAAATATGGCTTTAATTTTATATAAAAAATGCACTACACATTTTTCAGTTATCTTTATTACCATTTTCAAGCAAATAAAATTGTGGGCTATGTGTTGAGACTTTTATTTATATAGAGAGAGTTCTTTCCAGAATAGTTGGGAGTCTGATGCTCAGTGTATAAACTAATACAAACACAGACAAGAATATAATATAAAAATGACAAAATTCTACATGACATATTAAACAAAAATAAGATATTAACAAAAAAAAGAAAAAGACTTTCTAACCAACTTTATTCCAAAAACTAGCAATGTTTTTGTCTACCAAAAATTCACAAATTGGAAGAAATTAAAAGAGCACTTAAAACACAAAGAAATCCCAAACTCCCATTGACCTCAAATTTAGACCTATAGTAGCTGTCCCAGCAGGTCCCACCAATAAAATCAGCAAACATAAATAGATATTCTACTCCAACCATTACTATGTAAGATTAAAACTGACATTAGAGATTACATTCACTTCTTTTTATGTCCTGTCCATCTGTTTGTTTAAAACCTGGACCATTGTTTGTTGAATTATTGAACCTGTCTTACTCAAGAACTTTACCAAAATCTTTAAGTCAACATTTAACATCATTAAAGGACAAAAATGACTCATCCCATGATTGTTATTGCATAGAAATTTACTACACCCTTCATGAAGCATTGGTGAATAATCTTCTGACTTGAGCAGTTGTTATAGATCATGGATGATAATTTAGAAGCAAGGATGATTAGTGATAGGAAATAATGAATGTATCATGTGAAATTACATCAGAGGAAATCCAGAAATTGACATTTTCCAACATATTTAAAAAAAAAAAAAAGATCACATATCTCATATTAACCAACTCCACTATCATTTTTAAACTTTGTTTAGTTTTTTATTTCAATTTAGTTTCATCTCAGTTAGTGTATGTATTCATAAAAGTTTGTAATTAATGCAATAAAAATTTTTTTTATTAAACCTCACTAATAATTTGACTCCCTAATAAATTAAGTAAATGACCGTAACTTCTGTTCCCTTTTGTAGAACCTTCCACTCGTTATGGAGTATGTGTATATACATGTTATCTTTATTCCCTGATAATTTCATTAAATTCAAATTAGTAGTTTTTTGGATAGAATGCAAAAGTGCCACCACATTAATAATTTGAAACACTTTATAGCACTTATATGACTACATTAACTTATCACATTTCCATATGATTGATATCTGTCTCTTGCAGACTATGTCTGACCTATACATATATTGACATTGCTTTCTGTAAATGAGATATCACTACCTAGGTATGTGAACTGCTCTACTAATTTCAGTATTGTGGAGATGTCTCCATCTTGTTTAAAACACATGAACTCCATTTTATCTGAGTTTACATAGAGGTCAATGCCTCTTGTTGCCATCTCTAAGCTATTCAGCAGTGATTTGGCTTGTGCAGGTGTATTAGCTCATCTGTGTGGCCCACATCTTTTAATAGTCCTATATAGAGAGGGTTGTATCTAAAAAGGGTACCTTGCTGTTACATTTTTCTCCCTCGGTAACAGGCAGAGAGATGTGGCCAAATGTCTGAGAGGCTTCAGTAGCCATGTTCATTGCTTCTTCAGACTCCTGGCCAGATCTGATGTTAGTCAACAGTTTTTTTTTAACTTTGTGAAAGTTCTTTGGGTACCCCACATCCAAACAGTCCACCTCTTTTAGTTGGTGAGTTGGGGGTTATTCCTTCTTTCAAAGATGTCTGCAATACATGATATTTGTAATATTTGTTTATACATTTTATGTTTTAAATGCAATATTCATGGTGTAACAGTTATCATTGCAGTAAATAGACATGGTGACTCAAGTTCAAATCCTAAACAAGTCTGTTTGCATTATATATTAATACCCTTGAGAAAGGTACACATCTAACTATTCTCTTTCCAGTTATGGGTAAATAGTAGGACAGACTGGGCTATTTAATCTTTTTATGGCAACCAGTCAGGGAGAAGGAAAACTTTGGATTCAACTGTTAAACTACTTAAAATTGATCTAGTGTCACCTCCTGCTCATTTGGAGGGGTAGGGTAGATACATATAAAAATTACATCTGATGAATTTCTGATGTGTATTAAATGATACATTTTTAAGTAAGAAAAACAAGGGCTTGGGGGGGGGGGTAAATACATCCACTAAATGCAACACTATTATGGGAAGGTTTAATAACATTTGCAGGCTGATATCTGAATTTTAAAATCTATCTATGAATTCAGAACAAGAAATTTGAAATTAAAAATCTGTTATAATAGAAAGTAAAACAAAATTAGATTTCATTTTTTAGTTTGAATAAGATATATCACCTTTGTCCCATAATAGTTGTTATATATGAATATGTGAGGGTCAGCTGAAAAATTCATTGGCTGACCTATGGAATAATAAATAAACCAAATAAGGTTTATTTTTCAATATAGTTTGGCTTGCAGTCTACATACTTTTACTTTGAGTGTTACAAATACTTGTATCCCATTTGTAAAAAAATCATCAAAAGCAGATGGCATCTTCATATGAACTTTTCAGCCCACCATCATAGATTTCAAACACTAAATGTAATGGATATTATAGGACAGAGGTAGTATTTCATTGTACATTCATTCCAAAAAGGGAGTTAAGATGTGAATTTATTGATAGCTGAAGGGAAATTGATAATTGTCCAGGAAACGAATTGGGTTGAATTCACAAGATTTGCTTAATTGATGGTTACATCAAAATTGGTTTAAATTTCATCTTTCAAATTGCAAAGATCTTTCATCTAAAACTCATTTCTCAACAGAAAATGATTGATTAGCTTTGAGAAAACAAATGCGTTTTTGGTGGCTTCAAGGAAATAAGATGTTTATTGTTATGTGAAATCTTATTTGCTTTTAGAATTTACTCCCATTTTAGTCAATATAGCATTGCATAAAACTTTCTAACTTTATAAATGGATGAATAAATACAGATATCAGAAAAGAGAGAAACATGCAATGTATTTTTCCAAATTAAATAAAAGTAGCAGAAACTATGAATAAAGCAGCAAAATAAAAAACAAAATCAAATTTGAGAAACCCTAAATAGTTTTATGAAAAATTGCATTTAGACACTTGAATTGTGGAATTCAAATCAATTATCTTTTTCCACAAAGTTTTCCTATAATTAGTTTGAGGATATATATTTAGGATGTCCAAAACAGTTCATTAAGATAAAAGAAAATTCTAATTACTTTATTAATCAACATATTTACTATTTAGTTTCAATATCTTCTAGCATCTACTTCAGGTCAAATGCGATTAAGAAGAAGGGTATTATAAATTTTAGCACCTGTACTTCTGAGTGGTTCCTAGATTTTGGGTGGAATGAGAGGATGCAGCCTTTTTGTTTTTTTCTTGATTGTATTTTGTTTATACACTGCATTGTATAGTCTTAGAAGTATGTCATCAAATTTCCTTGTCTTTTATACTTCAGGTATTTCATAAAGGTCTGTGGCTTTTCTACTTTTTATTGTTTTTAGGGCTTCTTTGAGTTTGTTCTTTGTGAAGCCTCCAAGCTTGATGTCTAGTTGGCTATCAAGGATTTTTTTGTATCATTTTCTATGATTTTAGTGAGGATTCCAGCAATTTCTTGAAGTGTTCTTTCTTCTTCAGAAGTCTATCTTCTTGGTTGGCTGCTTATAGTCTTGATCTTGAGGTGCCTTTCCTACCACTTCATTTACTAATTGCTATGCTAATTGTGATTGTCTATCTTATATCGAATTTCTGATTTTGTTTATTTGCCTTGGATGTATTCTATGTGTTCTTGTTTGTATGTTTTGGTTAGTTATATCTGGGATTTCTTAAGATTTTGTATATTGGCATTAGTTGGGTTTGTTTTATTTTGTAGGAATATTTTTTAATATTACTTATCTTCTAGGTGAGCATTGACAGTTTTCATATTCATCATTTGGAGTATACTTTTCTGATATCTCCTAAAGAATATTGAACTTATTTCTTACTGTTACCAAATCAAGATTGCATATATCACTGTTAACAAGTGTGGATCAGTCATATGGTACTGTTTTACCGGTTTGCTTTTTGTTTCTGCGTAGGCTCAAGTGTAATTTTGTTGAGATGATTCAGTGATCGGTAGATACTCCTTCAAAAGAAGAGTATGACTCACAATCGATTTCTTATTCATTAGGATGCAGTCTAGCTATGCTTTTGTGTTATTTGGGTAGGAGTAAGTCCATAGTTTACCCTTCTATTTTTAGAATTTGGTATTTAAGCATACAAGCCTGTTCTCAAGAGAAAACTTGGTTTGAACTTTACTGTTTCTGTTTGGGATGTTGTGAAAGCAGAATTTATTGTTTTCATTTTTACCTGAGCATTCATATCTCCCATAATGATCAGAACATTGTGTTTAGGAATGTGTCTGACTAGGAAAGATAATTGATTATAAAATGTGGTGATGTCAGTTTCATTGCTGACATTTCTGGGGCTGTAGCAGGAGACAATTGTCGTGCGAGGGTTGCCATTAAATGTGGCACACATCATTGGATTTTCTCTATGCTATTTAGTTATTTTAAAGCATGAGAATTGAAAAACATTTCTACACTTCCTATGGTGACATTAATAAAGTTTTTTCATGCAGATGCCAATACAAAAGTCCATCTGTTACTGGTTTCCTAGTATTTTAGATCTAATTTGCTATGCTAATATTTATGTTCCTACACACATATAATGTCTATATATTCATTGCTCTTGGTAGGTCCTCTAGACGACATCCAGTGTCTGCACAGAGCTGTTGTATGTAGATTTTTTTTCTGCTCAGCCAACACTGGTGAATGTCTCTGCTTCTCAGCATGTCTTGCATGGACATGTTATGTTAAATGGGAGGTAAGTGTTTTGTGAGGTGCTACATCCAGAATTCATTCAAAACAGCATGCAGCATCCCAGTGTAGTTCCCATCTAGTTTTTTCTCCAAGTGCTTTGTTAAAGTCTGGGTGATATAGCCATTCAATAATACTAACAACTTAGATGAATTCCTTTTATTTTATCAGAGGTCAGATTTCCATATAGTTGATAATCTGTAAATAACAGACCATGCTATGTGTATATTAACATCACATAAGTATTTTCCTTAATGAATCATTTAATTGGTATCAGAAATTCATCAGATGTAATATTTGAATGTATTTACCTAACCACTCCACACAAGCAAGATGCAAGATTAGGTCATTTTTTAAGCAGAGTTTAACAGGTTTAAATTAAAAGTTTCCCATCTCCTAGACTGGTTGCCATACAAAGGTTAAAGATTCCAGTCTGTCCTACAGTTTACCCATAGCTGGATTTATACCTCCTTTCTCAAGGGTATTAGCACCATAGGAAATGCAAACAGCCAAATTAAGGATTTGACCTCATGTCACCATGTCGATTTCCTATGATAATAACTGTTACACCACAATGTAATTCTTATAAGTGTCATGCCTATCCCTCTCTAGTGTTTAGAGATCTTTCATGTTTATGCCAATCTCAATCTTTCTCTCTATATATATATATATATAGAGAGAGATAGAGAGAAAGAGAGAGAGAAGAAAGCTATTTCAAAACAATATATTATTAAAATTTAATACAGTTTTGATAAAGTCTTCCAATATGGGTTTTACCCAGAAATGCATATAAAGAAATCTTGAGATTATAATAAAATTTTGTCATTATTTGGTGAGTAGGAGGCTATTCTCTGAATCAGTCTGTCATTGCTATAGGCAAAAATATATATAGTACAAAAAATGTAAAATAATATAGTTAAGTCCAAAGGAATATATAATAAATAGATCTCATACTTACTTCAATTGAATAATGGTAAAAGTCATTCCAAGTGTAAAAGCAAACATTTTTTTACTTTCTTAAACTGACTACAGAAGCAAAGTGGCAAAATCTGAAAGTAAAAGTGCCCTTAAACGTTTTGAGTTAGACCTAGTTTTTGGTTTTAGCTACTTGATGATAAGCACTATATGTAGAATGTCATGCGTTACATCCATTGATTTTTATTGTCTGTATTTGGATATCTTTCTTACATGAATGAATACTGTCATACAGAAGTGCAATAATTCTCATCATCATCAGGTTGTGCCAATGGTACAGATTCCTTTAACTCTCTCTCATCATCCATCCATCCCTAGACAGCATCTAGTGTCTGCTGGTTAATGTAATTTTTTGTTGTTTAACCAACACTGATGCATCCATGTGTAGGAGCTTCTAGGAGAATGATACTTATAGATTTTTTCTTATGTTACATAATGAATAGGGAGCCTATTCATTTTCTAATGTAGTGTGAAAGTGTTTAAATTCAAAAATTAATTTGTAATTCTGAAAAAAAGTCATGGAAAATAATTATAGATTTGACAGTCTGATGCTGACCCCTGATTTACCTGGACATGATGTTCTAATTGGTTGAGTGTCCCATGAGAGCAAAAGTCTGTGGGAAAGTTTAGAAAGTGAGTAAGGCGTAAGTGCTCCATGGAGCCAGATGCTAAAAACTAAAGCCTCTGTGCATGTGGAATTTTGAGTCTTGGGAAATAAAAGCATCCAAAAATAAAATGAGTCTTCATGCTCATTGTTCATCAGAATGGATGTGAAGAGATATACACCCAAGAGAGACCCAGATGAAGATGGAGAGAGAGCTCACCCCAGCCTGCAAAGATAGTAGTAGTAAAGGTAGGGGGTATCTCATCTAATGAAAGCAGTATCCACATAAGCAAGATGTAGAATGCTATTGGTAGGTTATGACCATATGGAAATCTGATCTGGTTAATAAAATAAAATGGAAATTCTTCAATGCTGTAGCCATATCAGTACTACTGTATAGCTGCACCACTTGCACCCTAATTAAATACTTGGAGAAATAGTTTGACAGAAATGACACAAGGATGCTGTATGCTGTTTTTAACACATCCTCACAGCATAATCTCACAGAACTGCAATAAGACCTGGTTATCAATAAACTTCTTTTGAGAGAAAAACTTGTTTACTTTTATTTACGCTGATATATAAAAGCAGAATATTTAAGTTACACTTTTAAAAAATAAGTAAATCCAGTAAAATAAATATTTCCAATGTCTAGAACTAGAATTATATATCTGCCATTAAATTAAATTGGTCATATGTTGGTTTAAATTTTGAAATTTCAAAATATATTCAAAAAGTAACAGAAATTATTTCTCAATTACATATAATTTGTTAAAAGAAAAATTTATGATAAATTGAGATGATGATATTTCAGCCAATACATACATACATATCTGTTCAGATGAGCATATATATATATATATATATATATATATATATATATATATATATATATATATATATATATATATATATATATATGTGTGTGTGTGTGTGTGTGTGTGTGTGAATTTTGCCTAAGGAATTGGCAGTAGGAAGCACTGTTTATAGTTGCACTTTTTCAAGGAAATCAATAGTTATGGATGCTTTCATGTCCCAGAAGATATATATATATATGTGCATTGTATATACATTGCAAAATATTAATGAAAAGTTCAAAAGATATGTCTAGTCATAATATCAACTGGAGAGACAACTTATTTTGACAATTTATAAGAATTAGTGATAAGAATTTGTTTGTTTTTTTCATCAGAGGATATTCACAAACTTTTGTAGCAACAAATTATTGGCTCAGAATATATCTATCGCTACAAAAATCAAATTGACTGACATAACTATCACTGAGACTGAGTTACATTTAGACCCTGCATTTAACCTGACTGTTCAGATCCTATGTGAACATGTTTGGAATAAAAAAATTTCTGACTAAACAGAAAAGATTGGCTTATGATGTGGAAGTTTGAATTGATTAAACATAATCATTACAGTAACTTTATCCTTCTAAAAATCCCATTCAACTTTTCACTTAACCAAACTGTTGAAACATTCAAGCAAATATTTGGTAAGCTGTTTATTAAATACATTGTTTAAACTTGACCAAGAGGATTTTATGGTTTATACTGGTATTATTACTGTGAATACAATCATTTTAAAATTAGTTCAATCATTCACTCAAAGTTTAAGTGCTTAATTTTTCTTTGGAGTCTATGCTTATAACACTGATATTTATACAAGAATTTCTGCAAAAATTAAGCAAGACTATTGACATTATTGTGCAACAAGTTACAGTTAAATGCAAGAGTTTGGTTTATTTTTTAAAAAGCATATCAACTCTTTATGTTATCTTCCTTGGAAATACCATAAAGTTCAGGAAGAAATACATAATTTGAAATAGAATACTTTGATTTTTATGACAAAAAATATATGCAAAGGTTGTGACACAACAGGGAAGAAATGTGCTGTAAAACAGGAGGAAATGGGCAGTGATTTAATTGTCACCACCATGTTGAAACACTCAGTGTAGGTCGGTTACCATCTGAAGACATATTCTCCTGAAAAGCTATTCTCAAAATAAATAAATAAAAAAAGACGATTGATAAGGAATCTAGTTGAACTGGCATTCATTGTATGGTTGTATGTTAATTTAATTTACAAACTTTTTCTAGAGATTTCTCTTTTACTTTTTTCTCTTTTCCCATGAGAAATGGTTTTCATAATGTTAATAAATATAAAAATCAAAGCGATGCTCAAAGAGAAATGTTTGATCGTCTCAATTTACTTGTCAAGTAAAAATGAACGCAGGATTTATGAAAATAAAATGATAAATCTCACTAAATAAGAAATACATCATTAGCCATCCTAATGTATTTAACCCCCCACCCTGCCCACCACAAGCAGAATGCAACACAAGGACAGTTTTTAACAGATTTTTATTAAGAGTTTTCCTTTTCTTAGATTGATTACCATAACAAAGGTTATAAAGTCTAGTCTGTGCTACTATTTACCCATAGCTGGAGGGAGGATAGTTAGAAAATACTTTTCCCAAGGGTATTCACGCTATGTAAAATGTAATCAGCTTCATTCCGGCACCTCCTAATGTGTATGTCACCAAAAAGACGGATGTAAATTATAACAAGTAACAAATAAAAAGAATTCTTCTGTTAGAGTTGACAGTTTCCTTGTTGAAAACTTTGATAAGGCTAATAAAAGAAAAAGAAGATGAGATTATGAAAAATTAATGGATGAAGAAAATGAATAGAATTGTAAATGGCATCTCAGATTGTCAGCCCTATAACTTGATAAGCCTCATCTGATATTGTTTCACAGTGATTTAGGGATAGAGAAATCTTATTATCTACTTATATATAAAACACAATCTGACTTTATACACTCACACACACTACATATATCTCAGTACATTTATTTTTTATAACCTTGACTATATATATATATATATATATATATGCATACATATGTAAATGTTTATATATGATATAGATATCTATAAACATTTAGCATGTATAGATATATCTATAAATACTAAAATAATATATATGAACTACTACTCTAGACAGAATAAAGATCTATGGAGATGCTGGAAACTGAGGAAAAGAATGATTGAGAGACATGAAATTTGACATAGTTATCCTACAGCTCAACATATGTGGCACACCATTTCTCAAACTTTAAAAAAGTCAATAAAAATTTAAAAACATAAGTTCATCCCTTTTTGGTTGGGTTGAGATTTTTTCAACATCTCTCATGCATACATATGTGATCTTATGTAGGTGCATGAGGATTGTGTGTGTGTGTGTGTGCGTGTGTTTGTGTGTGTGTGTGTGTGTGAGAGAGAGAGAGAGAGAGAGAGAGAAAGAAAGAGGATTTGTGTTTGTTTTTCTCTATGGGCTCCTCATACTTGTGGCGTTGGGCTAAGCTTAGTAAGTAACTCACATGGTGTAATAGCAAGCTAGATTAGCAGACCATTGTTTGTTTGATTTTCACTTAGTACCTTATTATTCTGCCTTCTCACTTCTGTGAAGGGGTTGGGCAGTTAAATAAGAGGTTAAAGAAAAAACATAAAACAATTAAATAAAATAACTAAAAGGCAAACCTGAAAACAATAAATGTAGCATAAAAGTTATATATTGTATGTAAAATACATACATTCATGAATAAGTAATAACAAGAAAAAAGTATAAGAGTTCAATGTCTTTCACACTAACCTCAGGTCATAGTTCAATGTCTTTCAGAGTAACCTTAGGTTAAAAAAAAGATTAAGAGAATTTGGATATTTCAGAAAACTGGAGAGATGCGTGTTGACCAGTTGACAAATTGGAAGAAAACCTGGCAAGAATTGAAAACAAGCGGGAAAGTTTGGTGACATTAAGAGTTGGTGGTTACAAGTATGAGTCAGGGGTTATATTCTGGTTGGACTCAGGTGGGGCTGGGGGAAGAAAGAATAATTTTTCAGAGAAGTTTCTCATGTATGTATGAAGTAATTTTGACCTAGTTTGTGGTTAATCACAAATAGAAGAAATTTTCTGAGAAGGCAGAACACTCATACTTTTGACCTTGTGCCATAACTAAGATAAGCTTGGTAAGTAACTCAACAAGAGAAGTTGGACCTTTCACATAGTGTAATGATCAGCAAGAAAGATTAGCAGACCATTGTTAGTGATAAATGACAAGAACTATGCTAGATAAATCATAATAAGAGATTATATAGAGAGAAAAGTAAAAACTGCTTGTCAACTAAAATAATTAGCAGACTTTAACAATAGACTGACTTGCAGATTGACAGCAAAAAGAATTAAGGTCAACCTACAAAAATATCTTAAGAAAAATAAATTTAGAAATCAAAAAGGATGCCAGTTTACTCCAGTGGAACAATACTTCATCTGCAATTTACTAGTTTAATAACATCCCTTCTAAAAAAAATCACAGGTTCACTAAATTTGACATTATAGATGTTTACCTCTCTGTCATGAAATCACTCCTCTCTATGGCATTAGATTTTTCACATGAATTCCCAAATATCAGTAAACATCCTTATGTACATGTAAAGACACTGTTATTCAGCAGTGAAAAATCCTGGGTTCAGACCCAATAATTCCTTCAACTTTGCATTTGGTTCTTTTGATCATGCTGATATCTACAACCTAATTGGATTCTTTGTCCTTGATTTACTCAAAAATAGATTCCCAGAACATACCTTCAGGATTTACCAAGATGATAGCCTGTGCCTATCTCACAACTGCAGCAGCCATACCTTAAACAAGCTATGTAAAAATTTAACTGCACACCTACAGAGCTTGGGCCTTAAAATTACTATCGAGACAAAGTAACCTATGTTAATTTCCTAGATGTTTATAGTTTATCTTCAAATAAAAACATTTTTGACAAATCAGTTCCCTACTACAACAAGTCCCTATATAATAGTGAATTTAAAGACACAATAACATACATAGCAGACATTACCATGTCTAACAAATCCAAAAACAGAAACTATCTGGTTTACCCCTCCATATTCACTTATCATTAAAACTAACATAAGCAGGAAATTCTTACAATTAATAGATAAACATTTCCCACCCCAATATAAATACTATACAATTTTTAGTAGAAACTCCATCAAAACCAGTTACTTCTGCAGGCCATCCATGAGATCTACAATAACATCAAGGACTAAACCTAAGGACATTGCAACCTGTTCATGTAGAATCATAAAAAACTGTCCACTACAACAAAGATGTAACTTGAAATCTGCCATCTACAAAAGTGCATTAATACTGGCCAGCACAAAATGCCCCACAACCAGTGAAAAATATGAGGAAATGGTACAAGGAAACTTTAAATAAAGATGCTATGCACATAATGCATCATTCAAGTATAAGAACAAGAGAACTGCTACAGCAATCACAAACCAAAATTAATGAAATTATCAGAGACTAATAACAACACCTACTCTGAAAAATTGTAATTTACCTAAAGAAAAAAACCTGTAAAAAAGAAAATAACATTTTAATTGCTTCATTTACAGATTTTTATGGATACATACAGTAACTAAGATGAAATTAAATTAATATAGAAAGTAAACAGAGTTCAAAAATAATAGTGAAGTTGTTTCATATGAGATGTGTGATCCTATTTTAAAAATAAATTGGAAAAGGCACTGGTATGTAATTTCAAGTGATACATTAACTATTTCCTGTCACAAATCATTTTTGCTTCTAAATTGGTGTCCATTCTCATAAACGCATCATATCAGAACACTCCACAAGTTTTCAATTGGGTTTAAGTCTAGAGAATTGGCCAGCCAGTTCATCTTCCAAGGTCCACAAAAGCCTAATTTTAGTAGGTACTCCATAGTTTTATGTGCATAAATATGATGGTTCTCCTGAAGGTGATTCTTTGCTGTATCAGTCAAGATTCCAGGTGCTCTTTGAGGTTATTTCAAATAGTTATGCATTCTCCATGGACTAATCAAGATACCTCCGATAATACAAGCCCAAATCATAATACCCTTCCTTTTTGGTGCTTCAAGTATTGATGATGAGTTTGTCAATTTACAACACAACCTTTGTTGAAACTATCAGGGCCATCAAGTGTTGCACATGTTTTATTTCTGAACATAGCTTTTAAGAGTTCGACCTTCATGTTTTCCTTAGCCCATTTTAAATGCATTTGTATATGTACTTTAGTTAATTGTAGCTTTGTCACTGGTCTCATAGACCTCTGGACCTTCTCTAATACGTCTGAAATGTACTCCACTAATCAAACCTAAGGTATTTACAAATTCATGTTTCATTATTAACAAAGAATGTCAGGAAACAACCCTCAAGTGACCCTTATTGTCCTTCTTACATACCTTTGTAGGAGCTGCAACAAATCTTTTCTTAGTTTGGATATCTTCCAAATTATTTTAGATATATTAATGTAGATTTGCCTTTAAAAAGTTCAGATGATATAATATCTTTCTTAGAAGAGATCAAGTCACATTTGCAATCCATAATTGCATGATTATAATGACACTCATTTATAGTCTGGAATACTTCTATATAATGTTAATATTGCAAATGGCTACTGTTTGTTTCCTGTTGTACAAAGAACAACACAGTTTTAGACAGCCTATGCATATATATATTTCTATTATACTTATGTGATGTATCTGTCCAAGGGGAATAACTCCTTTAGCTTGGCTAAAGAGTTAGTTTCCAGTACAGGGTTTCAGAAATAAAGCTGTTATTTATTTTACTCCCGTGTTCAGGCTTCATTAAACACAATAATATGGCAACGAGGAAGTTCAACCTGAATTAATTTCAATTTCTAACCACATCTATGAGCTAGACATAACAGGTTTGGATTCACAAAACTTCTCAGCACTGCACAATTTTCAAGATAAAACAAAACAATGTATTAGAGAAAAGGTGTGGTTTCTGGGAATTGACAGATATGTAGAAGAGACAACCCACGCCACTACCACTGGAACCATTGATTTTGCTGGCCCGTTTCCCTCAGGTGACTACTTACTCAGTCATAGATGAATACAGCAGATTCCCTGGGGGGGGGGGGGATAATCTCATCCATCTCAACAAGAACAGTCCTGCCCAAACTAGAAGCCATCTTGTCACAGCAGGGTTTTCCAGACTCAATCAAAACAGATAATGGCCCCCCTTTCAATGGAGAAGAATTCTCCAATTCCATGTGTGAGTTTGGAATACAACACAAAAATATGACACCCCTTTGGCCAGAAGCAAATGGAGAGGTGGAACGTTTCATGGCCACCCTCAACAAAAATATTCGATCATGCATTGCTGAGGGCACACACACATTGAAGTCTCAATTACCTACATTTCTTTGGATGTACAGAGGCACTCCTCATACTTCCACAAAGATTTCTCCTTTTGAGGCACTCACAGGCAGAAGGATGAAAGTTGGCCTACCTATCCTACCTCCAACCCTAAACCACCCTCAAGACAACATACACAAAAGAATTGCTGAAAATGACTATATAAGCAAACAGAAGATGTGTGAGTATACTGACAAGGAAAGGAAGACCCATCCCTCAACACTTCAACCTGGCAACTTTGTTCTAGTCAAACAACACAAAAAAAAAAAAAACTAACACCACCATTCTCCCCTCTGCCTTACATAATCACTCAAAAGAAAGGCAGTATTATAACAGCACAATGTGACCAGAACAATATAACACGTAACTCATCCCAGTTTAAACCCATAAGAGATTTATCACCTGTTTGCTCTGAAGGAGAAGATGAAAATGATGGAACTTATCTTGAGAGGCATCACCGTCCAGCCCATATACCAGATACAACTGAAACCAGCACTGATGCTATAACCACATCATCACCATTTCCCAACCCTGTGGCTGGATCAGAGACTTCACCATCCATGATCCATATTATACTCCAGACCACAATGTCAAAGACGCCCCCCCCCCCAGTCCACCTAAAAGATTATGAAACATAATGCAACATTATGCAAAATATCTCCTAAAATAAAAGATCTTAAATTTATATCATTGTATCGGTCCAAGGGGCATAACTCCTTTAGCTTGGCTAAAGAGTTAGTTTCCGGTACAGGGTTTCAGAAATAAAACTGTTATTTATTTTACTCCCATGTTCAGGCTTCATTAAACACAATACTATGAAAGTTTCGTTAAATTCTGACTGGTAGATTTTTGAAAAAAATGAAAAAAGTCACCTAGTTAATAATTTGAAATGCAGTGTATACATTTTGAAAAGGGACTTATAAAATCATTTTATGTGTTGGATCAAAATAAACTTATTTTCTAACCAGGCATCATTTTCCCCTCTGTAGAAAAATCACTGAAATCAAACATGTTTTTGTTATTTAAGAATATATTTTCTGTTACATTACTATTTAGTATAACAGTAAAAATCAAACTGAAACCTGTAACAATTAAACCAACCATGACTTGATAGAACATCTTCCGGTGTATTTCATGTTTCTCCTTTCTCCTGATTTCCTATCTTAGATTTTTCAAAAGATACATTCATTTGTATTCATTCTTCCAGCGTGACATAGTCTATCACAATTAATATTATAACATTTAAAATTGAACATCATTTGACAGAATTTCTTTTTGTTTTTTGTTGAAAAGCAAAAGTTCATCTGCTGTAAACAATAGGTATTCTTTAGCCTTTTTATTATTGTACTTTTCTAATTTTGAACTTTAACAAGTAAATCTAAAATGTTCATCTTTAGTTTGTTTTTCTCTTGTTATAATAAATGTATGAAACTGAAACATTTTTAATTCCTTGGTATTTTTCCAATGGATTCCAAAGAATTCTCTGTATAGAATATTCCACAATGAAAAAGAATGCAAAGCAATTTATTAATGTTTATAAAGCAGAAAAGAATTCATCCAATTTTCATGTTGAAATCATGACAAAATAGTTTACAAACTTTGATATGCTTTATAAAGAAAGAAACAACATTTTAGATTTTACCACCTTTACAAAGACAAAATTTCTTGTAAAAAATGTCTTTTGCCTCACCGTTCTTCTTAGTTTTATTCAAATTACAGATATAGTACCACTTAAAGTATATGGTCAGTGATCAAACTTAACTAGCAAAAATATTGAATCAACAATATTCATTTAATATAAACTTATATTTTGATTGAGTTGACCTATCTCACCTGCTGTTTAAATGAGTTTTACCCATTGATCTGTTGAGGTATTTCTCCTGGAGATGCTTTTCACTTGCCCAGTGTATTCCTTGTCCCTAATATGAAAAAACTTAGATGTGTTTGGTGTTGACTGTAGATAGTTACTGATGCAGCTCCTTATAAATATTATTCAAGAATTTGTCTATAATTATAGTTTGGTATATGGAGTCTTGCAACACAAATTTATGGTAAAATTGATATTTAAAAATAATGTGTTTTGCATTGAATTGTTTTTTTGTTTTAATCTTGGTTGGGAGGTTTTAGAACTAAATTATATTCCAAGTAGATCCATATTTGTATGAGAAATATTTTTAAATAACTTGGAAATTTCAAGAAGGGTTTAAAGATTCACAATGTGCACTTTTTATCAACAACTTTGAACAATAAATTATAGGACAAGATTATTTTGAAGAGTGTAAAGAATCCTTAAAAAAAACAGCAAGGATTATGGAGTCTTTCATGTTTGGTTTCATCTTTTGTTTTATGAAATTATAAATGTTGACTGACTTTATTGTTAATCTGCATTTATGATTTTTTTTAAATGCTAATTTGTCACTGACTAAAAATACATCTATAATAACTGATATTTTGCCATCTTTCCCACTGGGTTAAGCAATAGAAATTTGTATTAGCTTAATATGTATATGTTTACCTTATCAAATGTTTAGCACTTCATTGTTATTATTGGATGATAAACAAAGGCTCATTCATTTCATTATCATTTGGGTTTTTATGTCTCCTTGGGCATCTCCATTTTTTACTATCTTACACAGATATTTTTCTATACAAAAGAAAATTATTCATGAAAAATGAATTAATGTTTACCATAACTTGATCCATAGGAGATTTGATTTTCTGAAAAAACAATCATTTTAAATTTAAATCTTGTCAAAAAGATTTTAATAAAAATATTCTACATTAATCCATACCAAATAAATAGAAAAATAAATTTCTTCTCTCTGAATTTATAAAAACCGTCAGGTTATTAGTAGCTAATTTTTCTCTTATGAAAATGTCTTCTTCTTCTTCTTCTTCTTCTTCTTCTTCTTCTTCTTCTTCTTCTTCTTCTTCTTCTTCTTTGTGCCTCCTTGGGCATTTCCCATTTTTACTCTTCACATCAACTATAGAAAAAAAAAATTACAGGACATATACACTATTTATATACAATATCTATATAGAGATTTAAATTCTTTTAAGAAATTCATCCAATAATTTATTGATCCATATGATGTTAATGAAAATTATCTCTACTAATTTAGTATCCTGGATATGACGCTAAACTGCATCTAATGGTGAGGTTCAGATTCTGGAGTTCTGGGGAATGTGGAGTACTCCTATATTACCAAGCTCTGTTGGTTGGGGCTTAGTATACACTGATTGCATCTCTGCAGATGGGTAAGACCCCCAGCTGGCCATGGGTGGTGACCTGTGATGCTTAACAATGGAACCATGGTGGCTGAGCAGTCCATGACATACAACATTCCACTTTGGCCCTTACATAGGCTAGACAGATGGGTAGGAGAGGCCCCCTCCCAATTAATCAGCTGGTCACATTAAGCTCTAGCACCTATATGATTGTTCTAACCCTATTGCCCTGATTGCAACCCCCCCCCTAACCCCTTTTTATCATATATGTACTAGAAGGCAGTGACTGAGGGTCTTATATCCTGGGTATGAAGTTAAACTCTATCTGATGGTGAAGTTCCAATTCTGGAACTTTGGGGAATGTGGAGTACACCTTCATCACCATTGTTCCCAGCTCCACTCTCACTTGAAAACCTGTTATTTTCCCATCTATGAGTTAAATAGAACAAAATGAGTTTTTGAAAATGTGTTTAAAAAACCTGAATTAAAAAAAGGACCCATCAAGAATGAATAAAACAAAAGTTCTTCAGCATAAAATAACCCATTGAGTTGACATGCCATAAAATCCAACCAACTAACCAATTATATTGCCATCGCTCCCAAGTCCACCCTGACCTGGAGTGATAGTATCTTTTAGGGTCCCATCTATAGGTCAAATAGATCAGTTTTCAAGTTAAGGAAAATTATTTTTACCAGTTTATTGATACACATGAAGTTAATGAGAATTATTTTTATCAGTTTGTTGATACCCATGAAGATAATGAAAAATCTAACATAACAACCACCTTTTACTACACATGAAGTTATTCCTTCTAGTTTGTTGATACCCATGAAGTTAATGAAAAATCTAACATAAGAATTAAACCAAACCCAACGTAAATACTTACCTACAAACTACTTGCTTACAAATCATATATACAAAAAGACAAGATCTGGCATTAAATAGCCCACAAGAGTTGATATGACATTAAACAAAACAACCAACTAACATAATCATTTGTACGAATTAATGCATATAAACTTAATGAAAGATCTAACATAAAAATTATTTCTTCCAAGTTAAATCATATATATATATATATATATATATATATATATATATATATAATGCCAAACATGATTTGGCATTAACTAACCCACAAGTATTGATATGCCATTAAACACCAACCGACCAGCTACCCCAACCATAATTTTTGACTTTGCACCTAATTTTTACAGGAGAAAATGCTTATCAAATTATGCATATGTTTGTTCCAACTATTTTAAAGAAAAGTCCATTAGAGGTGCAATATATTGATAATTTTTAGACTATTTAGAACAAAAAGACACCAGCTAATTTTAAGAATATATAAACTATGATATATTGGCTTCCTTTTGTTGCTAATATTGGTTGACCCCAATACCCACAAAAAAACAAAAACAAAACAGGAATTTGTTCCGTTAATTTTTCAGGCTAGCAAGATTGCCAACAGTTAGAATTATAATTTTAAAGATAATCATTAATCTTTCTAGGGTAATTTTCTTTTGACTTATTCAATTTTATGAAACTTCCATTTTTAAAGATGACCATTTCTATAGTATTGCAATTTCTTTACTCAAAGAAACAAAATCAAATAACTATTAACTGTATTTGCAATTTGACATTATTTTTTAGATATGAAAATGGCAAAGTTGGTATTTTTCTTCTTTTTTTTATCACTTCTAATTCATAGATTATTTCTTTGATTCCAATGCAAAGCTATTTGGTATAACATCAAAGGTCAAAATTCTAGTATTTTCTTAAGAAATTAATTAAATTATTCCAGTTCAAAAAACTTTACCATTTTTTCTCAGCACATATTATGAGAGATAAAAACAGATTTGATTATTTAAGCTTTCTCTTGAATACTCGTGATACTGGAATGTCAAGTGGTGCACAAAATATACAAAACAACAAAAATATTTAAAACTTGAACATTTATTTCTCTAATCAAAACTTTTTTCTTATCAATTAGAAAGGAAAAGAAGCTTGGTCATTCAGAAATGTAGCACATTATTTTTCTTTTAACTCTCTCATACAGTATTTTATTTATTCATAATCATATTATTCATATTGTTTAATATTTCTCCTCAAACTGGAAACTTACTGTCAAAGCAGATTTTAAAAACTATCAATTATTAACCAATTGGAATTTTTGCTAATAGAATAATGTGTGTTTAGAACAAATTACCTTGTAAGATCAAAAACAGCACTAGGGTGAAAAATTTTAAATTGATGGATGATTTAAAAAAAAAGAAATTAAGAGGTATTTTTGAATTTAACAGAATCTAATCTGTATATAGATATTGTATTAATACTGTATATGTTCTGTGCAAAGATTCTTTTTTTTTTTTTTTGTGAAGATAAAAAAGCATCTCGCCCAAGGTGGTATAAAAAAAACAAATAATAATTCTAAAGATCTAATTTTAACTCATACACTTTGGTGATGTATTGCTATTTTTATATTCTTTTCACTTGAAATCTCTAATCTCTAATCTTATCAATTTGCTGAAACTTTTTACCTTCCAAAAGCAATGAGAAGTAAAAATATTCTTAGAGAACAGAGTTTATTTTTTAAGATGATATTAAATCTAAATGAGTATCAAGTAATGAAAATTTAATTATTAACAAACATAAAAGTCAATGAATTCTATTTCATTCTTTATTCACATCATTTTGAATCAAACTAATTCATGTTACTCTTTTGTATGGAATATTGTGAATACATTGCAAAAAATACTGAAAACATTTACAAATTTTGTGATATCCTTTTTTGTTTTAGTTAAGCTAATAGATTCCAAATTTGTTTTTATTTTCAGATTCAGAGCTGGATACCCCAACTCTGGATCTATGATACCCACCCCCATCTGATATGGGGCACCCACTTTACTACGTGTCAATTTTCATAAAGTTGTATTCATAGAAAATATATGAAATCAACTCTTCATAAGCCCCCAAACAGGCTGCCCTCAGTCATAGTGGTTCAGGGTTAGTACATTCCAGCCCTTTTCCAACTTTTGGAGAAATGTAAATATTCTTCTTAAACTTATTTTTCCCATTTGCACAAAGTACAATTGAATGAGAATGTTTCATACTTTAATGTAACCAGAATTGGAATTGGGAGAGCAAATAGTGCAAGACTGATCAGACTTTAGATTGGGTTTTGCTTATCAAACTTTACTGTTAATCTGCAAATTCCATAAATATCACTGTCTCTTTGGAAGTAGGACTTTTGTTTACTCCAACAAAAAAGAAAGAACAATGAGGTGAAGTAAAACTGTACATTGTTGTTATCTATTAAGCTTTGTTTAGTTTAGCATACAGATTGTATAGATTGTTTATGGTATCTGCTGTTACTAAATGGTCACTCATCTGAGTACTCAGTAAACTTGTTGCTGCTTAACTTCAGTGATCTGAAAGGAACCTGTGCTTTCAAAATGATTTGACCATAAGTTTAAAACTGTACATTATTGGTGATAAGTAAATAACCAGTTCCTTAATCTTTTAAATGTTTGTCAATTTGTTTGTTATCAACATAAGTTGATATGGATCACTTTCATCATCATCATCATCATCATCAATCTCATAACCCCAAGTGGAGTGGTTATAAAAGCACCACAGATGACTTTCTGACAATCACCCACCATCTATCTTGAATGGGGTAGTTGTCATGATAGGAAAGCTTGGCAAAGTCTATTTCTCTTCAAGCTTGACTATGGTAGAGGTCCTCCTACTTGGTGGTTCCCCCTAGTCATGAACACATTGTAGTTCTTTTTGGAATTTTTCTTCATTAAGAAGGTACTTTTCTCAGTGGTGCTATATTATTACCACCACTCACATGGTTTAATGCTTCAGTTGAATCAGTTTCCCTGGGCATAGCACTTTGAGCTATCTACAGGTTGTCATCAAACTGTATGCTTCAAGCTCCAGACAATTACTCTGTATACTGTAAGGTTACTTTTCTCATCATCATGGTGACTCTTTCCTCCTCTGTCCCTATTGGCCAGGTCCTCCTCTAGATGCTATCCAGTAACCACACAGAGCTGACGAATGTAAGTTTTTAATGGTTGGCTAACACTGGTGTATCTATGTGTAGGAGTCCACAGGAGAATGTCATTTATGAGTTATTCCTTACTTCTCTAACAGTCTTGTTCACCTTATCTGGATAGTTTGTGAGATGAGAGGTGTGGCCATGCTACTGCTGTTTTTTGGAATGCTCCTTCCAAAACTTGTTCAAAACAGTATGCAGCATCCTTCTGTAGTTCCCATCTCCAAATGTCCAAGTTGTATAACCATCATACCTAAAATAGAATGATTGATGGAGACAGACGTGGTAGTGAGCAGATCATGTGACCCTTTTTGGCCAACTGGAAAGTAAGTTGTGTAACCATACAGTAGTACTGACACAGCTGTCATCTATTGATGAAGAAACAAAAATAGCGATTGAAAGATTACCATGACTCAAATTCAGACTTAGATTACTTTAGAAACTGATTTAACAACTGTAGTTTGGAGAGATTCTGGTTAATGACAAGAAATGGTAGAGAAAAAACATAAGAGACCAACTGAAATTCACTGATAGAATGCTGAAAGAGGAAAAAAAAGGCATCTCTTTTGATTTCTGTAAATCTTTCCATATTATTTGATAAAACCAACATTAAGTTTCCTTGGTCATTTTATTAATTTTTTTTTTATTTCTGTTTTTAACATTTTTTTTATTGGAATTATGTTGGTTGAACAAACATTAACCACAGTCCCATTTGTTCCAACTGAAAACACTGAACTATATTGTCCATCTATCATATGCGCTTCTGAATAATGACTTTCTGATGGCAATTGTTCATCTAGAATCCTCTTAGTTCCATTTGAGTAAACATGGCTGATTGTTCATCGAATCTTTTTATGAACACTCAGTGGATGTATTTATTCAATTCTATTCACTTTTTTTTTTTTTTTTTGTCTTATAATAGTTGATTTATCTCTCCATTTAATACTGTTCAATTTTAAAAATTCTCAAAAATAATCACATAAAGTTTATGTAATCATTAGATATACTTTACATGTCAAAACCGTTTTATAAAATATGCTTGTGGTGTAAGAGTTATCATTGGAAATGTACACAGTGATTTGAATTTATATCCTGGATGAGGCTGCTTTTTAGATAGTGTTAATACCCTTAGGAAAGGTATGATTCCAACTGTTTTCCCTCCAGCTATGGGCAAATAGTAGGGCTCTATAACCTTGATATGACTACTGGTTTAGGAGTAGGAAAACTTTGAATTAAAACCAAAAGGGCTCTCTTCTTATTAGTTAAAATTTCAGAGCTGCTGTGTTCAGATGAAACTTTGGGCTTATAACAATAATGTTGAGGACAAAAGTCTGAAAGATCCAAATGTAACATGTAGAGTTATACTCATTTCATTATTTTGTCACTCATTGTTATATGTCTCCAATTTCCATGTTTAGACACTGAGTACAATATTCTGTACATGGTCTTATTTGGGTTTTAAATATTGTTAAAACAACATTAACCTCTTTTGAAATAATATTTCTAACCATCCAGCCAATCACTCCATTCACTTTTAATACAATTGACAAAATATAATTGTTGACATTGCATAAACTTTTGAGGGATGGCTGCTTCTCTCAATGGTGAATTATACGAATAACTTTAGTCTTGATTCATGGAGGAATTTTAAATTTTTAGTCAAATCTCATTATGATTCATAACCCTTTTCATCATACCTGAAATAGAATGATTGGTGGATTCATAAACTGCCTACTACACAGACATGGTGTTGAGCAGGTCATGTGACCCTTTATGGTCTACTGGAAAGTAAGTAAAGTTGGCGGGGCAGCCTAATGTCGATATCAACCAGACAGCGAGGGAATCTATCCCCTTTTCACAAGTGCTAGACCAAGGAGATTATTTTAGCATCCGAGGTTGAGCGCTACACCTACCATCAGCTCCTCACTTTACTGCACAGATCCCTGTGCTACTCATATGCTCAGTTGGCAAGGGGCAGTTTGGAACCTGGAACCTTGTAATTCCTAGGTAGACGCTCTACTGACTGAGCTAAACCAATCATATAATTGGAAGGTACAACAACTAATCCTTCCAAAAACACATAAATATACCAACTTTTTCAATTTGTTCCTCGGTTCATGCAGCCTTGTCAGTCAATAGATATGGATGCATTTTTGTGATAATATTTTTGATAGTGATAAAAATACTAATAAATTTTGGTTGAAGGGAATGTAAAATAAAACATACTACCCAGCACTGGGATAATGTTTTTTATTTTTTTTTATAGATCTGTTACATTGTTAATTAGAATGGTTTGGCCAATAGAGAGATATAAAAGTCAAGACAGTTTCTGTTCGGAGATTACATTTTTTGGTTACCTGGATAACCTTTGCCCCTCCACTTTAGGATTTTTGTCTGACCATCAAGGTTCTTGCAGCCCAAGCAAAATTTCTTGGATAATCTGGTTACTGTGCTTTGATCAATTGTGCCTTCACCTTTTTTACAACAAATGTTTTTGGTGGCTTCTACAAAAATATGGTCCAGTTCAAACTCTTAAGGTATAAATTCATTAATCTGTGTGGCTTTCAAAACCCACATGGACTGAAGCAATGCACAACATGTAGGCACACCACCTACCATGATACTACCAACCACAACTTGAACTGCTTTGGTCATATAATATACATGTCACAAACTAGCCTGTACCATAATATTGCAACACTTTTAACTGACTCTAGTACATGACTAGTCTTATTTCATAATTGAAGTTTATCTTAATGGTAATAAAGATAATAATTTACCAATTATATATTTGTAACATTGGCACTGTGCTTCAAGTTAAGTTATAAGATGCTTTCAGGAGTGTTATGAAATCTTGGAAATTAGAGGATGTAAATTGGGTGAACCTGCCCACTTAATTTATAGTCAGGGACATTGAAACAAAATGGGAACATGAAATAGATTCAAAGTTTCTCTGAATACTTGACAGGCTTGCTATGTATTTCAAGATGAATTATGGAATACTTCCAATAAAGTTATGGAACTTTTCCAATAAAGGTTCTTCAGCACTTATCAATGTATTAATGTTCAGCCCTATCACACACAAAGTTTCTCTTTCTATTTACTGTTGTTTCCATAGAATTTGGCAAATGAATAAAACTGTTGAACCGTCCCAACAAAGTTCCTCCTTCTCCTTCTTGAATATTTTCATAAAGTACGTGATAGTTTTAGTTTGTCCATCACTTCGGAAAAGGTGACAAAAGCATTTTTATTGTTGTAGAAGAAGAAGTACAAACAGTAATTTTCATTTCTAAAATCATAAGGTATATATATATATATAAACAATACTTATATATATATATATATATATGTGTGTGTGTGTGTGTGTGTATGTACAGAGAATATTTAGAAAATCAAACACAGGTGTACATATGGATGGAAAATTTATTATCGATACTCAAGTATTTTGGTTTTACACTAGAATTTGTGTGGATTTTTTGT
Organism: Doryteuthis pealeii; assembly: GCA_023376005.1. Taxonomy (NCBI): domain Eukaryota; kingdom Metazoa; phylum Mollusca; class Cephalopoda; order Myopsida; family Loliginidae; genus Doryteuthis; species Doryteuthis pealeii. The sequence continues at coordinate 36,325,917 of CM042170.1, read as the reverse complement.
TTTTCTAAATTTTCTCCACATACAGTTGGATTAATTTCCTCATCTTACTTCCATATATATATGTATATATATATATATATATATATATATATATATATGCTTTTTGCTGTAACTCTACAAGAAGTTGGACCTGTCTAATGAAACACATAAGTAGTATTGACTACACAGTCGAGTAGTCACTAGTTACTACAGAGAATTAATTACTGTTGTGGAAATGCTGCTCATTGGACTCTATTTTATTATATCTTTTGTACCAAAGGTAATAAACCTATGTTCACCATTTTCAAGGATTTCAATGTTGTTATTTGATAACTTAGACACAACATATTGGTGAAACAAGGATTTCAAGATGGTTCTTTAAAAAAAAGAACGGACTAACAAGTTAACAAAGAAAGGACTCACCGGGAATAAAGTTGGAATAAAGTTACAGTGTTGTTTTGTTTTGTTTTGATTTGAAAAACAAAGTAAAAAAATGTGTTTAAAACAAATTACAAATTCAGGAACACCAAATCCAACATAATGAAATGCAGGAATACCAAAACCAACAACAAAAAGAAATGTTAGAAATATTTTCAAAAATGAGAAACACCAATTCTATTGCAAATTCAACTATAATTTTGATAAAGAAATAACTTTTTCCTCATATTATAAACGTTATGAGGACGTATTTTGTCAAGGTTGTCTGGGATGGATAGAAAAAAAAGTTTGTTTGTTAGGTCCTGTTGAACAAGAGAAATTCTTGGTAAATTACTCGTGGTAATCCAGATATGAATGCACACGCCAGCCAACGTTCGGGCAGCGAATCCCCAGCCAGCCGAAACCAGGCAACATAACTTCATCCAGTTTCATTTTGCCGTAGTCATTGTGCCACAAATTGGTCGAATGCATCAAATGCATCTGTACCATAAGCAGTTTTTAGGGCTCGTTTGATCTCTTCTATATCTGCCTTTTGCTCTTCGCTCAGTTGGCGATACATGGCGAGAGCACCACCTCGCAGGCGTAGCGGCAAGACATGCTCTACTTTGTTCATGGCATAGAGTTTGCAGACCAACTCGACATTTTTTATCCATTCTAAAAACGGTATATCGGTTGCAGCTCTGCTGAACTCGGGGATTAGTCTAATGTCCGTCATTATGGAAAATAATGAAACAAATGCTGAAATAGCTTCTTGCAAACGAAATGTAATTTTGATTCTACCCAAGACAATGTAACACTCAAGAAGAATTTTGACAAACTAAGTCCGTCGTGTTTCCACCTTGCCACTGCCCAACCGTCTCCTTTTATACTCTGTCTGGCCGAGACACATCACAACTCTCATCTCGCCAGCTACGAGACTTGCCACTACAAATCACAGCCTCTAAGACACTCACGATTTCACCTCCTTCACAACTAGTTGGACTCATCACATTTCTGCTTCAACCCACAACATGTCACTCACTGTCTCTTTGACCGACGGACTGTTGTTGGCTCATCACAGGTTTGTGAGTTTTGCCGTTCGATCTCACTACAGAAATATATAAATTACATACTTCCTAAGAAACCCTGGATATCGATCCCAAAAGAAAGAAGTATGGCTTCCAGAGGAAATGAAATCTTAAAAAGGGGTTGTTGCAAAGGAAGATATTTTCCACTACAAGAAATTGGACTCGACCAACTTCTTGTTGGGGAAAATATCTTCTCTTAAAACATTTTTATAGGAGGCACTTGTGATGTAAAGATTATCATTGTGGAAAATGGATAGAACATCCTAAGTTCAAATCCTGGATGAAACTGTTTCCATTTCACCCAGCCCTAATGCATCTAAATATTTTCCCTCCAAAAATGGGCAAATGAGAAGACTGGACTCTTTAATCTTGATATGGCAACCAGTCGAGGAAAAGGAGAATTCTGAATTCAAACCAGTTAAAATCCTTTTAAAAATTGACCTCGAGTAACATGTATATATATATATGTGTGTGTGTGTGTATACACAAGTTATGGTGGTGTAGATATAGTCAATGTTGCTTGGTGACTGTCAGTTTGTTGACTATGTGATCATCAGACCAAATGCTTTTGACTCTATGTCTATACTGTCCTAACTTATATATGCTCTATCACTAATATTGAGCACTCTTTATTTATAAAATACAGACAACCATATATATATATATATATATATATATATATATATATATATAATGCTGCTGAGAGGACTCTAAACCTTGGCTTTGTGTTTGTTTTACTAGTTGTGTCCAAGCATAGAATGGAAATTCTTAGGAAATAATGAAAAATCTTATTTAATTATGGTTCATCTGATTCTTCAGATCTTGTGTTTGTGTAAATATGATTTTAAATTCTTCTTCTTTGAATTTAAATCAACTCAATTCAAAGATTCAATTCATATCAGTTTAATCATTTGATAATGGAGTTTTTAATCCTTCTTTTATGTTTGCCTCAAAATAAAACAAGCTTTTTATTTACATGACTTTGGTGTCCCTATAAAAAAATATTCTAATGATTTTAAAAAAAAACAACTTGATTAGTGTAAAAAGGAATTTTTGACACTTAATTACCCCTATAGATAATAATGTGTTACTATAAATCATAGTTTTTCTAATTTGTTTCAAAATTATATGCTGCCCTGTGAGCTGTCACTGATTGCATCTGTCAACAGATACTAAGTGGTCATGTGACCCGCAACACTCCACTTTGGCCCTTACTTGTGCTGAAGGATTCAGAGAGGTGTGATTTGATCAGTTGGCTGGTCATGTCAAGCCCTAGCATTTATATGAATAAGTCCTAGTTGTATTCTTCAAATTGCATTTATGGAAAATACCCAACCCTTTTTATCTTAAAGGTGCTTGAAAATGGAGTCTAAGGGTCAACCATCAGTTTATTAATACATTTAAATTTGTTAATACACATGAAGTTAATGAAAAAAATTAACATAAAAATTACTTCTACCAATTTATTGATACACATGAAATCATATGAAAACAATATCTGGCAAAATAGCTCACAATTAAAAGGCATTAAATATTCCATATGCCATTAAACAAAATAACCAACCAAACTTATACATTCTATTCTCTACAAGGTGATATCATTAATATATTTTATTTCAATGACTTGTAAATCTAATTATTTTAAGGTAAATATAATACAAATATAAATTAATGCATACAAATAAGTACACCCCAATCACTTTTTATAAAAAGTTAATTTTCTTCTAAATCAACAATAGCAGTATTTTCTTATTTGTAAACATACAATCAAAACAGATATTAGTAGATATTGTTTATCTACAGTATTGAAATCCAGTAACCAAAAATATGAATATGTAGCTGTCCAAAAAATAAATACATCTATATTGTTGCATAATTCTTTGTATTTTGCAAATTTTGTGAGCTCCACCTACAATGGCAGAGTGACCTCTCCAAACAATTAGTGAAGAGGACATGACAACTCTTGCTAGAGATGTTACTAATTTCAAGAGTGCATACCACACCAAACACTCCCAACTCTAGGACTCTTTTTGCATCATTTTGCTTTTCCACTACAGATTTTCAGGAGCACACATATGTGAAAAGTGCTGAAGAGTTAAACTTTGATTCTATGCAGAACACATATACTGCATTTTGATCCAATCCAGAAGTATTGATCCTTTGATAAATAATACTACTTTTTTAAATAATTGTTTTATTTATCATCATCATTAAGTTGTGCTGACAGATTCCTTTGACTCTAGCTCACTATTTCTCCTATTTCTCTACCACTCTTGGTAGGTCTTCAAGATGGCATACAGAGTTTATTAATGTAAGATTTTGCTAGTTGGCCAAAACTGGTGTCTGTGTGAAGGAGTCCACAGGAGAACATCGCTTATGGGTTCATCTATGCTTCTCCACCAACATATCTTGCTCATCTTATTTGGATGGTTTGTGAGATGGGAGGTAAGTGGCCATATATCCGGTCATTTGTGAAGTGCCTGCTTCCAGGATTTATTCAAAGCAGCACACAGCATCCTTGTGTAATTCCCATCAAGCTTTTCCTTCAAATGTTTCATTAAAATGGTCCTGCAACCATACGTACTGATATGACTTCAGCTTGAAAGAATTCCTGTTTTATTTCATCAGTTATGTCAGATTTTTGTATGGTCAATAACCATTCATGCCTTTCTTATGCATATGATGACATCACTTTCAGCAGATAAGATATTGCTACCAGTGTATTTGAGACTACATGTGATTACTGATCAACAGTCTATAAAACCATGAATTTCCAAAAAGAGTTCTTGATCACTGAAAGATTGTTAAGTAGATTAAAGTAGTTTAGTTGAATGTAAATAAGCAAACTCTATCCATTGTACAATGCCAAACTCTATTGTCATTTAATAAATGAGTTCCAATAAATAGGCAAATAGTTCTATTGCTTCTCTCTGAAGACATGTTGAATAAGCAATTGCCAAAGGAAACAGTCTCATCAGAGACAACAACACAAAATCAGTTGATTGATGATGAGACACTGGATCAATAAAAATGAAAACTCTACCTGTCAAGTCCACAACACCCATAATGAGCCCAATTGTCAAAATACAGTCGAATATAAAATGTTTATTGCAAAATCATTTAAAACTAATGATGGGCTAAACTCTTGCTTTTTAGGGATCTGCTAAATAACTTCCTTTAAATTGAAGGAACCATTGAAAATCTGTCTCCTAAAAGCTAGATTGTTTTTTTCAATTTAGAGGTTAATATAATAATGTTGAATAAATAATGAAAAGGTTGGATATTGGAAATAAATTTATTTATATGGTCCATTTGCATTTCCCACTAATAAAGGTATGAATCTAACAATTCTTCATGCATCTATGGGTGAATAGTAGAACAGTATTGTATGGAAACTCATCTAGTAGTTTGAAAATTGAATTCAAACCAGACCTCGTAATAAATGGGTTCTGTTAGACTATTCCTACCAAATATATACTACACAAGTAATGCCCCCGTGGCAAAAACAGGTTACAGGATCAATGACATTGGGAGAGCATTCATTTTTATAGTTCAATGGTAAACTATTAGAATACAGAAATAGAAAACTATTAGAATGAACTGATCACTAATACTCGGTTAGTGAAACTCATTAACCACTGTTTACTAAGAGAATAGAGATTTTTGATTAAAATGAAGTTGAATAGTTTGGCTAAAGATTCTTCTTATTTACAGGTAGCCCCCTTAAAAATTAACCTTGTATCACATCCTACCTGTGATGGAGGGGTTGGGTAAATACATACAAGTAGCCCACTAAAATTATGAACCAAGATATGGAAAAGAATCATAGTTCTTCATTCACCTGAGTATATTTCAAAGATTTCAGAACCAGTTTTGTCAAGTCATTTTGTGAAATTTAATTTGTCCTCATTGTTCTATATTTTTTGCAAAGAAAAATATGACACACTGAAAGAATAAAATTCAAATGCACAGTGAAGCAACTTACATAATAAAAGGATGATTATTTTGACATGTTTGGTTAAAGACTACAGAGTTTTTCTTTTTATATTTTTTTTTCTCTAGCTTTCTTGCTAGTTTCTTTCAGTTGGGGTTGATAGAGGAAGTGCCCAAAGTTCTTCTCCCAATAAGTTTTGATCATATTCATTGACTGTTTTCTGGGGAAAGATTTTTTGTATTGTTTGTTTTTGTTTAATTTGGGCAGAAGGTTATTCTGTTGAAAGTGTTTATTATTAGTGGGAATACTTTAACTAAACATGTCTAAATAATGAATTGCTGGCAAAATATACAGTATTCAAAATGATGATGTCTACACAAGTCAGTGCCAATTTGAAAGAAAGCATGAATAGTTTTTGAACTCACCTTATATTTTTCATCAAAAAAGAAAAAAAGTATCATAATTAGTAACACTTTTCATAGTTTGCATAATGTTAAGAACATAGTATTTCAATAAAGATGTCTCTACGATCAAACCACCAAATTTTATATGTGTGAGTGCAGTTATTGTGCAAAACACAAATAATACCCACAAGCCTAAAATCTGAAACTAAACCAAAATCTTAAAATTTTTGACAGCATTAAATTAAGAAATGTGTCATTTATCTTCAATTCTTATGTATTGATTGGTATCCATCACCACCTATCATAGCTACTACTACTACTACTACTACTGCTAATATTGACTTGTTGATCCCTCTAGCTGTTTGAATTATTGGCAAACTCTTTGGAAAATATGAAGACTGATTTGTTTTTATACTTTTATTTTTAAAGCTTTCTATTGTTTCTCACAGTCAAATTTTCAGTGCCTTTATTAAGTGATTTTTATGGACGACAATGTAAACCTTGTCCATGATATGAGGATACAAAATATATAAAAAAAATAAAAAGCACCTCTACTTAGAATTTTATCTGAGAAACTTTGGTCACTTGAACAATATTATAAAACTTAATTGAAATTAAAGCTTTTGGGGCAATATTTCATATTATTTACTTCTAATGAGGAAAATTTAGGAAGGTCAATGTGTCCAGAAAACTTGTGTGAGTAATAAACCAGGAGTCAAACAGAAACCCATACAGCATTGACAAGGAAGGAGTCATATCTCCACCGATGTAAACATCAGTTTGTATTTTGCAGGATTATCTCAACTGAAGTTCATCTGTGTTTATACCCATATGTTTTATAGACTTGTAAAGATTTCACCAATGATATTTTTGACATAAAATTTACATCACACTTCAGCTCTATAAAAATAAATTACTCATGAAAGAACAAAGAGAGCAATAATTGCACCTGGGTAGAAACAGTTATTAAATAATTAATTATTTAAATTTAAAAAAAGCTGTGTTGTTGATAAAAATCACTTGCAGGTAAAGAAATATTATTTTCCCTAGAATTCATTGAGTTTTTTTTCTTATGAAAGTCTTTTAATATCCATCACTTGATTTCAATGATTTAAAGAGCTCATATATTAAAAATACATGCTCTCATATGAAGGTCATCTTTTATGATTGACCCACATCACTTGGTATTTCAAAGGTAAAAAATATTAGTACGGTTAGTCTTAATCTTAATTAGTTCTCTACCAAATATATCAATAAACATTTGTAAGTAGATAAACAATGTGATAATAGAATATTTAAATACAGTTATGCACAAAAGTCTAAAACTTTCATTTAAGATAAAAAGAAACAACAAAAGAGTTTAACTTGTCTGCCAGGTAGATATTTATTTGTCACAATTTTGTCTCCTTTCTTTTCCTGTGTTCTTTTTCACTACAATTTGAATCTAATATTTCATGACCATAAAAATTGCTACTTTATTTTTCTCTTTTGAAGGCTTCTATAAACACACCTGCTATTATTTTTTACATTTTAATTAAATCATTAAATTATATGTATGTAAATGTCTGTATATGTAATATATATATATATATATATATATATATATATATATATATATATATATAAAAGTGTATTTTGGCAGCATTTTCTCTTTTAAACATATTTGTTTGAACTCAAGTGACGATTCCTGTCGTACGAGTTTCTGTTCAATCCTATCAAGGTGTCTGGCCATCTTTTTGGTGTCAGGGTGGAACTGGTGTAGTAATTCACCAAAGGTATCTCTACGAGTGCTTTCGGCATGTCGATCTGCCATCTTCAGGTTGGAAACGGATGGTATATTTCGGGGTGTCTCGTTTTTAAAGAAAACGAGCAGTAGCATAGGAATTGGTAGTGGGAAGTAGTAGGAATTGGTAGTAGTTCGAACAAATGATGCAGTAAAGATTTTGTGGGAGGGGAGGGGAATAGTGGAAGTAGGATAGGCGGGAAATTATAGGCATGTTGATTCAAAGTTTATTTTGCTTAAGGTATTTTTTTTTTTGTTTGATATATAGAGCTTTGATTATTTGAAGTTTTTGTTTGATTTTTCTTTGTGTAGTGTGAGTGTATTTTCTGCTAAAATTTGGCGGTAGGTAGAGGCGGGGTATGAATGTGTTAATCTGCGTGATAATGTGGTCGTCGTGTGGCCAATATATGTGTTATTAATTTTGGAGAGACAGTAATATATATATATATATATATATATATATATATATAAGTAAGTAGTCATCGGGGCGGCCTAAAGTCGGTATCAGCCAATCAGTGAGGGAGTCTATCCCCTTTTCACTTGCGCTAGACCAAAGAGATCATTTTAGCATCTGAGGTGGAGCGCCACACCTACTATCAGCTCCTTACTTTACCGCACAGAACCCTGTGCTACTCATACACTGAGTTGGCGAGGACCAGTATCGAACTAGGAACCTTGTGGTTTCTATCCGAATGCTCTACCGACTGAGCTAACCCAGCCCTTATATATATATATATATATATATATATATATATATATATATATATAGAGAGAGAGAGAGAGAGAGAGAGAGAGAGAGAGAGAGAGAGATTATTTATATATTAGAGGTGCTCTGAAGCTAAAGTATCACTCATAAATGATTTCATTTCAACCAATTTTTTAAAAAGCAAATTCCTTTTAAATCAAAGACAACAGGGTTTCATTATTTCTAGTCTAATATTCTACATCAATATAGATGTTATTAGTTATTATTTATTACTACACTCTACAGCTTTGAAAATAACAACAAATAGGAATATGTTGCAGTTCAAGGATTAGTACATATCTTTATGTATATTCATACAATTTTATTTTTGCTTACATAGTTGTGAGGCTGCAGAGTTTGGCAATAAATAATACCTAATAATATCCATTTTGAATGTATAATTTTCCACTAGAAATGATAAAATTCCTAATACCTTTAACTTTCTATAAAAATCAAATATATGGAGCTCTCTGAAAGTAGCACCTTGTATATACTTCAATTGATATGGGAAACTCAATAGCAGTACCTGGATTGAGCAAGTTTTTAGCCATAAAATATTCACATTGTCAATTCCATTGGATATGCATTTTCCCAAGCAATGAATAAGAGTCAACATACTATATTCATATGAAGGTTGTTCTAAAAGTAATGCTTCCTATTTTAATATATTATCCCACAATGCTGGTGGTATGACAATAGAAATTGAACAGTCTTATCAGTATCCCATAAATTATTTGTATTGTTACAGGTGTATCATTAAATTCCAAGATGCAGTGGCAACAACAATGTTTAACACAGCTATCAATTCACAAAATGACCCCCCCCCCACACACACACATCAGGCTGATGAAAGATGGACTACATTTTCCTGACAACATTATCAGTATTGTGAAAAAGTAGGTCAACTCTACTGGTGTACATTCTTATGAGATTTTCTTCATCACCAATGGTAGGAACAATATAGAAAAATAGCTTTCTTGCTGAAAACTTGCTTTATCTCACAGCATTATTGTGCTCCCTGTATCTGTTGTAGTTTTGTGAAAATATATTGGACGCATTACATTTTGAGTGCCATATATATATATATATATATATATATATAGTCATGTTAATTGTCATGTTAATTGTGAAAATCTTTTCAAATTTTCTTACAGCAAATGATAAAGTGAAATGACACTGTCTCTGAAAAACTTATCAATTGTTGAAATGAGAGGTTGAATCATAGTTAAACTATGAATTGTAGTTGCAAAGTTGTTGTTTTTTTTATTTAATAGTTGAACATTCTGGCTTCATAAAATATTCCATATAAACAAACTAGATTAAATTATTTAAATTAATAGTATAACTTTTTCAAAGTTGTAAAAAAATACTGAATGATCTTGTAATTTACATTGCTAATAACAGCTGAAACCTAGATATGCAAATCAGTTTACAGTTAAAACACAGTTCCTGTAGACAAGAAGTTGGACATACTTAATTGAAAGGAAATTTGGCTCCAACAAAAGAACTGTTAATTGAAACAATGGAAATGAGTATATAACACTTTCTAAAAGGTAATCCATAGTGTATGGGGGGCAAAAGGCATTGGTTCTTTGCAGTCTGCTGTGTCTAAACTTTGGTGCTAATATAAAAGAAATGAGATGGTTAGAAAAGGAAAATATACTGGTAGACCATGAAATACATCAAAACATCAGCATAGAAAACTCAAGACAATATGCCTTGAGGGTAGAAAAATGTATAACATAACAAATGAAAAATGAATGGGTCGAAACAGGAAGGAAAACCTTAAGAAATTGTCTAAATGAAAGGCAAAAGAAACTTGATTGCAATCTTACTTATTTGAGGATTTTGTTTGTAGAATTTCAATCAGAACTTAGCTAACTAATTTTTCCAAATTGCCATATTCATTCTTTCTATCAGACCATCTGTTTGGTTTATTGAGTTTTTATCATTTTTTTATGAATACTGAAACAGTTTAAAATCCAATTATAATCCATCAGGAAAATAATAAGCAAATTCAAGAGAAAGTTTTTCTCTTAATAACTTTTTATATATTAAGCAACAATTTGACAAAATTAATTCTTGGTCATATTGACTTTCATCAAATGTTGGAATACTAGACTTCTTTAAAGAAAGTTCTGGGTAGTTCTATATATATTTATTTTCCTGAGGCAATGAAAGGTATTAGTATGCTGGCAATCAACCTGCAGACACAGTTTAACTTTTACCTGGATTATTTCATTGTATGTTTCTAATTTTGTTGGTTTTTCTGGGTCAGATGGGAAGGCTGGTTTTTGTTTTTGTGTTTCTCTTTTAATATCAGTTATGCACCAAAGACAATTGTCTCCATGAAAGTTGTAACATAGTTAATAAAAGACTCTAAACACAAGATAAGTATTCCTGGCAAAAAGGGAGAAGTAGTTACTGCTTTTCTTTTTGAAAAATACTATTTGAAATTTTTAAAAAAGTGGAAAGATTTTGGATTCTCTTGACTCTCTCTTGCCATCCACCCCTATATACCATTGCTCTTGGCAAGTCCTCTACACATCATCCAGTGACCACATAGAGCTGATGAATATAAGTTTTTGCTAGTTGTCCAACACTTGTGTGTTGATTGTGATCATTGCTTTGCGTTGTGTTCTTTCAATGACCCATCTTCTTTTTTTTTGGTAGACCCACACTGTTTTGTAGTGATGCCTTTTCTTGGGAAGAAAGATGAATGCCAAGAAACTTTTGAGTGTACCAAATTCTTATTCATTTCTCACCTAAAATCTATTTTTCTTACATACAACTACATTTGGGAACTTGGTGTCACATAAGAAAAATAGTTGGAACAATATGTGTACCTCATTTCTCACACATGTGTACCTCAATTTCTCAGAATCAAATGATTAAATTTAAAACTATTTTTCTCACTTATAGATCTTTTGGGTCACATGACTAGAATTATTCAATTACAGTTAAGTTCTCAAATTAATTTTGGGGTCATCACCTATCATTAACACACATTTGACTTAATGTCTCTGTGTATGATTTCTAATTCCCTTTTTCAAATTCAACAATACCTCTAAAATAATAGATACATTTAATCAATCATTAAACACTATCAGTCTATTCACTTTTCAAATATTATTAAGCTGAAATGGATACAAAAATCAAATTCTGAATTTTCACTGTAACTTTTAGAAAGAATGGGAAGTACTCTCGTTTCATATAAACTATATTTATAAGATTTCCTAGAAGTAACATTATATGTGCCAGATGATTTGTGGATATGTTGTTATTAATGCATCTATTTAAAAAGAAATGAATTTAGATGATTAAATAATGACATTCATTCCAATGCAGATTGCTTTATTCTTTGAACATTTTAGTTGCATTTTTCTAATAAAAATCTTACTACAATGTACCATTTTTTCTGGATTATGGACACACAGACACACACATTTATATATGTATATATGAGAATGTATATTTTATATATTATTATTATAATTATTATTATTAAGACTTAAACGTCAGCAGAACCGTTGTTGAAAACTCATGATATTTCAAACAAGGAAGAAACACAAGAGTTGTTATGTATATTTAATAAATAACATGAATACTTTATTTAACATAAAAAATGAATACTATGAAAAGTTTGGGGTGTATTTTAGTGATAAAAGTGTATAGATATGTATGCATAGAAAACAATTCTTTTAATTACTATTGTTTGTTTTCAGTTGCAGTCAGGTTAAAAAGCTGAATTGACTAAGGCATTTGGTAAATGTCATCTCTGTAGCATCAGTCAGTTAAAAAGACCTGATATTTAATGGAATTTACTGCTGCTTCACCTTCTGGTGTCAAACTATTTGGTCAGATAACCAAATATGTCCCATAGCATACCCATATATTTGTGTGTGTGTGTGTGTGTGTGTGTAATAAATGATGACAATTCAACCAGGTAATTTCATACCTCAATTATACTTGAGTGTGTCAAAATTTTGCAGTATGTATATCATGTAACCAAAACAGTTCAAGCTGTGTACCTAACTGTGGTTGGTCGCATCATGGTAGCAGGTGAGTTGAAATGTACATTGTTTAACTTTGTATGTTATTTGAAAGCCATACAGATGAAAATGCAATCTAGTCTGATTCATTAACATGCTTAACAATTTCGACCTGGATCATAATGTCGCAGATTCAACCAAAGACATTTGTTATGTGAAAGGTGCAGTTAATGACAGTACAGTGACCAGAATGCTTCAAGAAATTTCACCACTCAGATTACAAGAACCTTGACAATCAGGCAGACCTAAAACCACGGATTTCAAGGTCATGCTCCAAATTATAGAGGAAAATTCAGTATGTATCCCTGAAAGAGTCTCAGATGAACTCAGCAATATTGCAGTTTAGTGGGGTTCATCACCTCTACAAAAGCACCTGGAACTATTGAATTATGCCTCATTTTACAAAAATATTGCAAAACTTTTGACTCACCCTAGTATTGATATATGCCTTATTTTCATGAGCATTACTCCTATTAATAGATTCTATAAAAAAAATAAAGACACCAAGTTTCTACCGATTGATAAAGTCATAACTTCAAAAGTACTGAACAGTTTGTAAAGAAATGCAGTAAACATGAAACATTTCATTTTATCAATTTGATTTATCAAATGTTCAAGATTATTTGAAGGTGAATAAAGAAAAAATCATTTTCTCATAAAAATTATAAAAAGAATCAAGTAATGTTAAAAATGGAAAGTGAAAGGTTAAACATTATTTTATGTTTATAGAAACACCACCAAATGAATATTTTCTTATTGGAATTAGATTTGAGCTGAGAAAAATTAAAAGTTTAAAAGTAAAAAGACTTTAAAAATCAGAATCTATTTTTCCACAGTAATCATGCATTGATTTCACTAATTTTCCACTTGATTATGATGAATATTCATGTTTTTATTTATTTATCAAATTTATAATTCTCTTTTTAATTAAGTTTTTCCTAACTGATCATATTTATATTTCCTGTACAACTATTTCTTGTAAACAAGTTGTAAAGGTTGTCTCCCCTGAGGGCAACAATGGAGACTTGCCATATTTTACAAATATGGCCGTGTCTACTTTATTCCTACTGGCGTTTATATAAAGAAAAATTATCATACAGATGAAACCAAAAAATGTTTTAATCAATAGTTAAATGATAATATCTAAGCAGCAAAACTTAAAATAACAAAAATAAAGTTTATAAAACAGAAGAAAAGTTAATCGGTATATTCATAAGCCATAGGCTGACTAAAAAATACAAGAACTTTGTATATGGACAAAAATCAGCCAGTCTCAGTCCCATTCAATCTGAACAGGCAAGTAGAATCAGTGAAAAATGTTAAAAAAATTGCAATGGCTTTTTTTCCCCTATTATTCATTTTTATTCATTTCCACAAGGTCTCTAGTTAAACATATTAACAATCTACATGAACCAACCCATGGTAAATATGAACAATTTAATTTTTTTGATATGCAGTAACAACAACATATCAAAATCAGCTATGATGTCTAAGAAATGTACCCAACCTTATTTTGGTTTCTTATTAAGAAACCTATGCAATGCCTAATAAATATTTTAGCAGTGAGTGTTGCCTCCACTAAAATATTTATGCACTTTTTTTTTTCTTGTTTTGACTTTCTTCTAATTCAACTAGAAGATATACTTTAGAAATCGCAGAAGGTTGTTTCTGTCAATGTTTTTTGTCTGATGCAAATACAAAAGATTGGCATACTTTGTAGAGAAGGTAAAATGTTTGGTAATGAGGATGATAGTGTGACAACAAAAAAGGAAAGTGATAGCATCAATAAAGCAAATAAAATATATGAAAGCATTTGTACAATGCAGAGCAACAGGTTCCTAAGAATTGTAGAAAATAGTGGTGCACTTCATAACTTCAGATAGACACAAGGAACTAGTTGATATATCAACACTTAATTGTTGGTTGCAATTCCAAACAACACCTTTGATTTCTCTTCTGTGGTTCACCAGCCACATACCAAGAGAGACAGAAAAGTTATGATAATCATCCTGTCAGAACATGAACTTTTGAGAACATCATAGAGAATATGAATGTACATTTTGGAATGATAAGTTGGGTGATGCAGTGTTTAGAATGTTATCCTGTGCAAGTGACCTACACGCCAAATATGCAGTCTATTACCATCAGTGCAGTACCAGTTTTCAAAAAGGCAAACATATGTCAGGGTTTTCCTTTTATAAAACTTTGTTACTGTTGCACAAGCCAAAGAAAGGAACTCCAAAATACATTTTATAGAGGTTGTCATAATATATATCATAAATAAAAGAACTGGTCAAAGGGGAGCAACTCGTTTTGAACTATACTCTTCTTTAATAAGTAAAAATAAAGGAAAATCATGCCTCCTTGTTGTTTATTCCCTCTACGTTCTTAGCCTAACTACAACTTCAACATGGTGTCAGATTGGGATAGAATAAAATAAAATAAAATACTTACTGTCAAACAAGGACCCATCATCAAACACAAACAATCTGGAACACTTAAAAAAAGAACAACAGCTCTCGGACTACTAACTCATAGCACAGACAAACAATACCTACCTAAAACAATAAAACTAACAGATACCAGCATGGCTGAGAGATTTACACCATCAACAATGGACTGGACCCGTCTAGGAGGCATCCATAAAAGATTCAAAATGTTCAAACAAAAATGCAAATATTGAGGGCCCACTAAGTAAAATAGAGGAGGTGAGGAAAGTCAGGCATATGTTACTATTGGTGATAGATGACTAGAAGTCTACAATGCAGCTACATTCAAAAAGGATGAAGAAAACTGACCCCACAATGAATCTACTAAAAGACACAATCTACCAAATCTGGGTTGACTGTGGCCCACAGTTTATGAGTGAAAAATTCAGGAAGGAGTGCCATAACTCCAACATAGAAATAAAATCCAGCTCACCTCACCACTACCAAGCAAATGGAGTAGCCAAAAGAGGTGGCACAATCAAGGCTCTATGGAAGAAAGCCTTTGAAGGAAAAAGTGTCCATACACAGCATTATGGATGTACAGGACAACCCCAATAAACAATGACCTGCCATCCCCATATGAGCCCCGATTTGACAGAAAACCAAGAACAATACTTCCTACTAACCAGAGAGCCCTACAATCACACCATCCAAAAAGGAAATGCATCTGGAAACAAAGAGAAAACTATGACATACATTTTAACCAAGAAAATGAAATACTGGGCAATATGGAGCCAATATATGTATGCAGTATTTGGATATGTGGGATCATACTGACCAAGACTGATCAATATCAGAGATAAGGTGCACCAAAGGGAGAGGGACACACCTCAAACCAAAACTTAACACAACACAAATAAACACATCAGCAGTGTCACTATGACAAGATCTTAACCACCTGCCATAGACACCTCACAAGATAATGAGATGACAGCACTGTCCAACCCTTTGGTCAATAATTACACCAACAGACTGCATAAAACCTGATAAAGCCAAAGACAAGACCAAACACCCCAGTAGAAAGACCAAAAACTTTAACAGAACAGAAACAAAAACACGTGCTGCAAAGCCAAATGACCAGATCAGGGAGAGTAATGAGAATACAAGAAAAATACATAGACTAAAACTGCAACCAATCAAGAACATCAACCATAATTTAAAAAAAAAAAAAAATTAATCAACACTTTCACAAAAGGAGAGGATACACCATAAATAAAAGAACTGGTCAAAGGGGAGCAACTCTGTTTTAACTAGACTTTTCTTTCATAAGTAAAAATAAATGAACACTTGCTAAACATGCCTCTTCATTGTTCTTAGTTTCAACAAAGTTTCTTTTCTGCTATGAAATTAAAGAAACATTCAATATATTTCATTTAATAATTTTTATTGATACACATCAAATTATACCTTAATTTAGTGTGTAGAGTAGATTCTAAAAACATAGATGTATTTTACCTGTTGGTAAAAATTGTAAAATTTCCTATTTTGTGCTGGGTTGATTTTTGCAGACTTTTTATGTTAAAGAAGAGACATAGAAGAGACATGGTGAAAAATAAATTCTGTTGCAATTATTTTGACCTTTTTCCATTTTCTACTGATCTATTCTAGTCATGAAGAGAAACACTTGAAATTGTCGATTAAATCTATTGTCCTTTTTTTTTCTTCTTTTTTTTTCTTTCTTTTCTTTTTTTTTTTTCTTTTTTTTTTTTTTACTTTTCTCAAGTGATATTCATAAGTTTATGGTATTTTTCATAAACTTTATGCAAATTACTTGGGTGAGTCACAAGTTTTGCAATATTTTCATATATGTTAGTTTGGCTTGTATATCATGTGACCAAAGCAGTTCAAGCAGTGGAAGGTAGTATCATGGTATTTTATGTATTTAAATATTGTGCATTGTTTCCCTCCCTGTGTGATTTCAAAATAAACAACACATTCTCTGACCCAAGACCACAAAAGGTCGGTGTCCCCAAGGGCAGCATCCTATCTTTAACTTCATTTATAATAAAAATAAACAATATAAAAACCTGTCTTCTCCCAGAAATCAAAGGGTCACTATATGTAGATAACTACTTCATTTATTACAGCTCCAAAAATATGACATGAAGGAAAATGCATCACTAACATATCAAAATGGACCATGAAATCTCAAATAGCAAAACAGAATGCATACACTTCTACCAGATCCAAAAAATGTTCAACCACCCTACCATATCCTAACATTAAATAGTACTTATCAAGCTATACAAATCTTTGATAAAATCAAAACTTGATTATGGTTGTTTCATATACATAGCAGCCAGAAAGTCATACCTACAAAAAATGGAAACCATTCACTATCAAGGACTACACCTCATCTTATGAGCCTTTACTACTTCCCCAATAGAAAGCCTATACATAGAAACTAATGAAACCCCCTCTCTACTTAAGAAGACGTAAATTAGCTCTACAATACTACACTAAACTTATCTCATGCCACCAAAACCCTGCCTATGACTACACCATGAAAACAAAATACAAAACCCTATTCAAAAATAATGTAAAAGCCATCAGACCTTTTAATTTCAGAATTAAAAACCTCCTTAATGAAACCAGAATTAACCCTAAAATAGTACACAGTACCATACTCTCCAAAACGGCACCATGGACCATAAAGCAACTAACTATCTAGAACTGACTAAATTATCCAAAACAAAAACACACTCTATCACTTACCAAGAAAAATTCCATAAACTACAAAATATCTTCCCAGATCATTACCATATTTATACAGATGGATCCAAAAGGGGAACAAAAGTTAGTTGTGTTGCTATTTGCAAAAACAAAGAATTACTAAAATTCCTTCCAAATGAAGCCTCAATCAACAGAGCAAAAATAACAGCTATTGACCAAACCATGAATATCATAACCAATCACAAAGCCTCCAAATTTATTATATACACAGACTCTAAATCAGTCCTCCTCACACTACAGAACAAAGACAAATCATCTCCTATTCTCATCAATAAATAAATCCTAAATAAATAAACACACTCTCAAGAAATAATAGCATAATACTTACCTGGATTCCAACTCACATTGATATACAAGAAAATGAAAGGGCAGACAAAGCTGCAAAAAAGCACTTCTGACAGACATGGCTAACACAAAAATTCCATATATAGATATAAAACCAACCATTAACAAATACTTACATGATAAATGGCAAAAATCATGGGATGATCGAATTCACAATAAGTTTCACGATATACAAGATACAATCAGTGAGTGGCTGGCAAGCCATTGAAAAAACAGAAAGGAAGAAGTGATACTCTCCAGACTACATATTGGGTACATCCACATCATGCACTTTCACCTTTTAAAAAGAGAAGATGCCCCAGTTTGCTCAATATGCAAAGTATCACTCACTATTAAACACATCCTCCTAAACTGCAACAATCTCAGACAAATCTTCATCAAACACTTTACTGGACAAACAACTTAAGAAACCTCTTTAAAAATATCAAACCAGAAGACATCTTAAATTTTCTAAAAAAAAAACAACCTTTTCAACAAGATCTAACCAAAACGATCCTTTCACCAAAACTGACCAAACATAACTAAATATCACCATAAAACTCTAATTCTAAAGATTAAAACCCACATGAAAAACAAATTCTATTCAACACTTCCTGGCATTAAAATGACCCACCGCGGTTAGTTAAACAAAACTGAAGCTGTGTGATTTGAAAGCCACATAGATGAATGTGCAATGTAGGCTAATCTGGAAATTTATGCTTTATGAGTTGGAACTGAACCATAATGCCATTTTATGTGTTATTTTATGTGCACACTTTATGAATTGTGCTTCATGAAAGATAATAGACGTAGATCATTATCTTCATGGTGATAACTCAAATTGTCTTGACTCTCTCTTTCTATCCATCTCTATGGAACATCACTTGTGGTAAGTCCTCTAAATGGCATCTATACAGAGCTGATGAATTTTTTCTGGTCAGTTAATACTGGTGTGTCCATGTGTAGGAGTCCATAGGAGAACATCACTTGCTTCTACAGTAGTAATGTCTTGTTTATCTTACTTGTATGATTTGTGAGAAGGGAAGTAGGAGGCCATATATCTTTTATTTTGTAGGGTGTTGCTTCTAAGTTTTGTTCAAAATGGCATGTTTTGAGCAAGACATGCTAAGCACTGTTGGAGAAGTAAGAGTGAACTCATAAGTACTCCTGTGGGCTCCCACACATCGACACACCAATGTTGGCTGACCAGCAAAAAATCATATTTTTCATCTCTGTGCAGACACTGGATGCTGTGTAAAGGACCTGCCAAGACTAATGACCAATAGGGATGGATGGCAAGGATTGATTTGCTATGCTATCAGCACAATTTGATGATGATCATGACTATTAATATGCAGTGGAAATGACGTAAAAATTAAAGTTCATAACTTTTAAAAGAATATCTAAATTGATTTCTTAGCCATATTTTGTCACTGATTAGTAAAAATATGTGCATGAGAATTTTCAGCAAATCTGCCTAATGATATGCTGCTGTTGCTGCTAGTCAAACTTGAACTAACAATCCATGACTTCCTAATAATGTTTACAATTAAGGTTATGAATGTGAGTCAGCTGATATTGTATTTCTTAGAATAGAACAATATTGTTATGACTGGAACCGATCATTACTGGCTTTTCAGATAAACACAGTTTCAGGCAACAAGTAGAATTTTTTTTCTCTGGGAAGCAAAACAAAAGCTATTTTCCTTGTTGATAAAGTCCTAATATATTTTACATATTAACATTACCAATAATAATCACTGGAAATCAATGAAGAGGATTTATTTATTATCATATGACAGAATAAGAAATGTACATAGAAATATCTATTTAGAGAGCTGGGTTATCTACCAATGAAAGAATACAAACTGATATTATTATCTAATACAATTATGTTGATCAAAGAAGCCAACATAAAATGATCAAGTCCTAATGTGAATGATTAATTTTAATGGCATATCAATAGGTCTACGGTTATTTTATGCCTAGAGATTAAGGAATTGTGTTCACTGTTATTATATTACGTATTCTTGGGATTGAGAATATCACGATGATAGCACGAATGCAAGGTTTTAAAAAAATAAAAATAAAAAGGTGGTATCTGTTCAGTGGGGGAATTAGCACATGCAACAAGAAAGACACAAAGAACAAACGCAGTAATGTAAGGTTTATAAATAATTGTTATATATCTAGAATGATAGAAGAGAGGAAAAAGGGATAAGAAAATAAAATATAAAATGACTAAAGATAATTTAATCTCAACCTGACTTAGATGGGATCATCTACATACGTCCATGTGATGTTAGGGGATTTTTCTTGGCCCTTTCATGCAGTATTCTTGTGAGTGCTCTTTTAGCATTGAGTTTGACTTATCCATTGTTACTGTCAGCCTGGATTGGTTTTCAATTTCTCTTCATAGACTGATATTGTTCAGTACTTGGAATGGTCACTTCAGATATTCAAGTTGTCATATTTCATGGTCATTCACCACTTCCTATGTATCTGCTAGTAGTTCTTGTTTCTAGCATGGCTAACTGTCACTTGACCCCATTTTTTGGGACACCCATTTGTCTTGCTGCTGAATTTGAAAGATGTTGCGTTTTCTCTTCCTTTCTATCTCCTCTTTTCAAAAGGGTTACGTGTGCATGTCCATTCTTAGACTCTTTGGCCAATAGGGCACTAGCTTTCTTAGGGGGTTTAACATTCTAAAGAAGGGAGAAGGTATCAGCAGGGTGATAGCTGGCATGGAAGTATTCAAAATCATTACCCTAATGTCTAACCCTGAAATAATCTAATGTATATTACTCCACATTTGCTGTTGTTCCTTCCTGTTACTTGGTCCATTGTGCTGCCTGTCAGTTACTGTTGTTCATTTCTTGTTTTAACACAAAAATATTATTGACATTTTAAATTGACACCTAAACAGCTGTGCCACCAAATAGTTCCATTCTACTTCAGAGTAAATGTTTGATCTGTTATGTCATTTTCTATTTTTTGCTCTTATTGTACACAAATTTTAAAAGGAATAAGATGTTAAAATATTTTATTAGATTTATTTAGTATCAAAAGTTCTTTGCTTAACTTTCTGGTCAGTTTCTGTTTTTGGCCTGGGTTGTAATCACACATCTGATAGTGAAGCTTCAATTCTGGAGATTGGGGAGTGTAGACTAACCCTTCATTGCCATTACTCCCAGGTCCACTCTGACCTGGAGTGGTAGTATTTTATAATGCTATTTAATTTTTAAATGTATTTGAAGATATAAATCAAATCTTCATTATTTTTGCTCTAAAAGCAAGATCTGATGATAGTGAATGTGTATATATATTTACTTTGTTGTTAATTGTTTTATTTTCTTAGTTTCCTCCATACATACATACATACATATACACAATTACCCTTTATATATAGAGAGAGATAGATAGATAGATTATCAATTATTTTTAATCCATTTGTTAACAGTAATAGAATGATGTGACCCAAACATTTTTTCTACTCTGACCCATAGTGGTAGTACCTGTTAGGGTCCCATCTATTGGTCCAATAGATCTGTTTAAAAATGTTTTGTATTCAATAAAAAAGCAACTTCTTAAGAAACAACTATGCAAATAATATAGATATGAATGTACAATAAATGCAATTCCCTAACCTCTAGATATAAAATTACCCTAGGTAAGTTGATATGCCATTAAAATCAATTAGTCAGTAATCTGGACTATTTACTAATAGTTGTAGAATGACAGAATTCTCTTGATAAAAAACAACAACTGGCATTAAGATGAAAGAAGTACTGGTAAAAAAAAATAAGAAGAATAACTAGACACACAAAACAAAAAACAAAACATTTTTACCAGAAGGTCATTATACTTTTTATTAAATAATATGTTTATTTATGTTGATGTAATCATAATTTTATTTTATAACTAATAAAGATATTTATCTGCATAAATTTATGAATATCATATAAAGGGCAGTTGGTGTATATGTATGTATGTATGTATGTATGTATGTATGTATGTATGTCCGGATGATACTATTAAAATAAAATAATTAACAACAAAGTAAATATATATACACATTAGACAGTTCTTGCTTTTTGTCCAAAAATTATAAAGATTTGATTTATATTCAAAGATATTTGAAAATTAAAATATATATAGAAATAGCATTGAAATTCTACTTAACAAATGTCCAGCATTTATAAATCTCAAGAGGAAACCAATCAATACACCAAGGTTCCCCACCTCTACTCAGGTGACACTGAGTCTAGAATAAAAAAAGAAAAAACAGCCATGTTCCATACATACACACACATCTGCCTTAATTGATCAGCATGAATTTTCACCTTCTTTTTCATTATAAAAAAACAATCATTATATACTCAAGTCTACAATAATGAATGATTTCCTTTGTACTGTCACTTCTGATCTGAACCTCTGAAAAGCCATTTCAGATAAATACCTTTATAACTTGGAGACTGAGTTTGGCACTGAGGCTTCCTGAAAAGTTGACAGTGTCATGGCATTGTGCCAGCAGTCGATTCTAAGCATTTGAGAGTTTATCTTTCAATTAGACAACTGGGACATGAGCCTAATAGGCAGGAATTTCATCGCCACTTGTGATTGATAAAGTTTCAAAGTTCTTTCCTCTTCTTCATAGCCAGTTTCACCACCTGAAAATATTCCATTCACAATTAAAGATCTATTATAACAATTGTAGACCATTATGAAAATTTTACTAACTTCTTTTTGATGTGATTTTGCTGTCTATCGGCCAGGTATTTTACATGGTATTCAGTGTCTGAACAGAACTGATGAATGTAATTTTTGCTTTTCAGCCAATGTAGATATCCATGTGTATGAGTCCATCGGAGAATGTTGCTTATGAGTCTGTCCTTGTTTCCAAAGCAATGCTTACTTTGATTGTTTGGGAGATGGGATGTAAGTGGCCATGCCACTGTTTTGTGGGATTCCAGGATTTGTAGTAACCTTGTGTAGTTACCATCTATTTTTTCTCCAAGCATTTTCTTTGTGTTAGTACAACTGTATGGTTGCACAACTGGAACTTTAATGATGACAGTTATACAGATTCCAATTTAAAGCAATCACTTATTTCTGAAGCTAAATCATATAAGCAATGTCCAGTTTGCAAACTGAACCAGTCTTTTTCACAACTAGAAAAAAACAAAAAATTGAGAAAGCCTGTAACCAAATCATTTTATAATGCCAAAGAAAAGAACAACAAATATATATATATATATATATATATATATATATATCTGTAATATCTGGCGAAAATTGGCTGATGTATTTGCCATATGTTTTCGCCAGATATTACAAAATAATCCGGCAATACGAAAAAACAAAGGACAAAACTTGCAGACAGAAAATGGCTGCATTATTTAACAATATATGCCTACAAGAAAAAATGCTGCCCAAATACATATATATATACACACACACACATATATATATATATATATATATATATATATATAAGTCATCGGGGTAGCCTAAAGTTGGTAGAAACCAATCTATCACCATTTCACTAGCGCAAGACTAAGGAGATTGTTTTTACATCTGTCACCCGCCATCATCTCCTAACTTCACCACACAGATCCCTGCACTACTCATACACTGAGTTGGCGAGGGCTGGTATCGAACTAGGAATCTTGTGGTTTCTAGCCGAACACTCTACCGACTGAGCTAACCCGACCCTATATATAAACATTTTGGATTTATCACATTTGACATCTAGCTTGTTTCTCATACTGTCTCTGTATTTTTATATGGAATAATTAGAGGAGGGACAACTCAGCTTAAATAGAGGAGAAGGAAATAAGAAGCATCTGCCAGCAATAAAAACCAAGACCAAGTAAAGTAATTGTAGGAAATATGCAGTGGTTCTTTAGACTTTCACAAACAGATATGGTAAAGAGTTCCTTCAACTGAAGTAGTCCAAGGGAGATAACTCATAATCAACATTGCAGCCCTTTTTTTATTTATTTATTTTTTTTTTTTTAAGTTTGGATGTATCAAGTACCTCTAGCAATTTTAACGTAGATGCTCCTCTTTTGGTCAAGGGATCTGCCAGTTGTAGTTTCCCATCTACCCAAAATACCTCAATTTCCCCCTCAGACACCATTTCCCTCAATCTTGCCATGTCCACTCTCAATCTTCTATCACTAACAATATTTGTAGTGCCTAAAGCACTAGTTAGTGATATATTATCTGTATAGCATCGTACTGGTGGTAGTACAGCCATACCAAAAGTTTCTTGCAGCAAAGAAGAAATGAAGAATCCTGCATCTGCTGCTTCACTTAATGCCAAAGTTTCAGATGCTAATGGACTTTTTGTAACTCTGTCCAACTTTTTAGATTGCCAGCTGATAGGTGCCACCTTCCGGTTCTCACCCTGAATAAAAACAACAATATCACCCTGAGATGATCCATCTTCTAAGCTAGCATATGTAGCATCTGAATATGCTAAGATTTTGATTTTTTTAGGAAATATAATTCCACATGTTTTGGCTTTCAATTTAGACACTGCTTTGTTTGCCTCTTGTAACATTTTTACTTTTGGATGTTTTCCTGCATTGCTTATAACACAGGTTTCATAATTTATATCTGGTCTTGTTTATGAGGCAACCCACATCATTTGTCCACTTAAGTGCTTTAAGTTTGCTTTCTCTTCAGTTAGTCCATCGATCTTTCTTGTGGTACAATTATTAGCTATTATGATTGGTTTTATTGTGGAAATGTATGATTCTTATTTTATTTGCACTCCTTCTGTAGTTTTCACAACTTCTAATCCTAAATATTTAAAGGATCCAGTTTCATGTGCACTGACCTTGAATATTCTTTTTAGCTTTTCTATAATCTGTTCTTGAAAAAGAACATTACCATAGAAGACAAAAATCATCTACATGACTAACCAAAATTCCTATAAGTGATCCATTTTTATACCACTTGAATAAGGCATTGTCATATGAACTAACTGTACCTCCCAGTTGTACGAGTACTTCTTTAACTCTTTAGTACCAAGATCTGGGTGCATCATTCAATCCATAGATGCATCTTTTAAGATGCCAAACCTCAGTTTTTGGACAGACATCATGAGGTGAACGCAGAAATACCTCTCTTGACAAAGGATCTCCTTGCAGAAATGCTGCTGTTATATCAATAGATTGTAACCTCCAGTACATCAGAGCTGCTGTTAAAAATACTAAGCGTAGACACTCTCTACTGCAGGTTGGAGAATCTTTCCTAAGATTACTAGTGTCCTCTTCAAAACCACAGGCCACTAATCTTGCTTTAGTTTTCTTCTTGCCATCTATATTTTTCTGAAATTATCCAGCGAGAAGATAGTGTAGCCTGTTTTTCAAAAGGAACTACTTCAAATACATCATTATTAATGGGGTTATTAAGCTCTCTTTCCTTAGCATCCACAACATCCTGGGACATTTCTTGATCTGCAGTTAGCAGTACAGCATTTTCAGGATAAGTTAGTTCCTTCCAATGATCAATATGATCCCAATTAACACACATTGGTCCTTCATCTCCATCCACATGAACATTCACCCATTCTTTGTATTTTCCAGTTTGTTTAGGCTGTATGCTTAATACTTTGGCTTGCTTCCACTCATCTTCATCATTCATCTTATACTTGATAAAAGAATTTCTCATTGGTTTTATGCTATTACGTACATTCTGAGGTGAATTTTCACATCCACCATGAAACCTATCTTCCTTCTGAGAATCAGTTTCATCTGGCATAGAATATTCATGAGTATCATCCTCCTCATCCACATCAAGAATATTCATAGGTGGTCCTACATCTCCAGTCTTATATAACAATCTTTTTTCGGCCTGGTAGATATTACTACTGTCCTTCCCTTTCATTAATTGGCATGGATGAACATGATAATAAGCTCCTCCATGGCGTACCAATACAGTTTGTCTTTCTTTCCCAAGAACAACTGCACAACCTTTCCAGCCTTTAAAATCTTTTCTGCAATAATAAACTTCATCACCATTATCGTACACCACATCTGAATAAGTACACACCTTATGTCTGAGTGCTCTCCTGATCCTTTCACTTGACTCTGCTGCGATATAATTTTGTCTGGCACTTTGTAAGGCTTCCATGTTCTGACGTATAATATCACTAGATGAACTCTCCAGAGCTGGAAGTTTATACTCTAAAATTGATGGAAGGTTAGGGTTAACGCCAAATACTAATTGGTTTGGACTAAAACCGCCGTTATTTTGTAAGGTGTTCTTGGCAGTTACTGCCCATGCCAGTGCAATTTTTGGATCACATTTCACATCTGCCATAGATTTGTAAAATGCCTCTGCCAATATCTGATTATGCCGTTCCACAATCCCGTTGCTAAATGGTGACTCACCTGATGTTGTTGCAGTTTCTATATTCAGTTTCTCATTTATTTCCCTGCTTTTTTCATTTTAAAATTCTCCTCCGTTGTCACTTAAAAACTTTCCTGGGGCACCAAAATAAGACACCCACCTTTGATAAATGTTTTGCACAATTTCATCTTGTTGTTTAGAAAACACTAAACAGGCTGCAGAATATCTTGTGGCGGAATCAATCATATGAAAAATCCAAGTTTTATTGTGAATATATTCCTTTAAGTCCATACACACAACTTGGTTAAATTTATCAGACATGGGCATTGCTACAACTGGACGTAAAGGTACACGTTTATATTTCATGCACACTTCACATGAATCACAACATTCTTCAATTATCTTAAGGAATTCAATGTCACAAAAATCCTTGCTCCCCCCCCTCACAAGTTTACACAACTTTTCTTTTGAGACATGTGAAAATTGTCTGTGTAGCTTCATTGCTTTTTTTCTCTTCTCTTCCTGTGTTAAGGTTTTTACAGAAGTAGTGTGTAACACCACAAACACTCTCAATTCACCCCACCCATCAAATGATAAATTTGTAAGTGGAATACAGTTGTGGCCTGTTGAGGTTCAAACCAAATTTATTATATTACCTATAACCCTTGCTGTATCATTCACAAAATTTAAAATAATTCCAGATTTCTTCATTTGAGGTTTTACTCAATAGCAATGGAATTTCATTATTTACTATTCAGGATTCAATCATAATCTTTTTTCTGCCAATCAGTGCTGGAAATTTTACTTTCTTAATTGCAGTACCTGTAGCTCTGTTTCCAAACTTAAATATTGTAGAAAAATATTCAACTAAGTATTTGTCTTGATCAGACAAAGCTTCAATAAAAACGTCCAGCCATGTTTTACCAGTGACAGTTTTCGTACAGGCACTATCCAATATGTCCATTCCAAAAGTCTCTTTAACCAACCCAGTTGCATGGAGTTCTGTGTTAAATAGTATTATGTGAATCTCTTGTATTTTATTTTTATTTTCTTGACGTTGTCTGCAGTCTTTTAAAAAGTGTTTTGTAGAGTCGCAATTAAAGCATCTCATAATTTGTCTATCTTTGACGATTGGATTGTAACCAATATTGGCTTCATAATTTCAACTGTAATTTTTCTGACCCCCTCTATAATTTACTCGTTGATGCAAATCTCTTGTTTGAAATGTATTATCATTTTCTGTTACAAAAACTGGTTCATTTTTAACACCTGGTTCTCCCATCAGGCTATTAGTTGCAGCAGGAAAAAAAAAATCTTTTTAATTGTACATTTCATATTTTCATAAGTCATAGACACACATGTAGCATGAACCAGTCACTTGTTCTCATCAGACATGTTTGCAGCTGTTAATAGAAAAAAGGTGTGTATGCCTTCCGGCAATTGAAGCTTATAACTACTCAGTTTGTGATATAAATATTCAAATTTGATCAAAAAGTCAATCATACTTACTTCGGAAGGACGCCTGTAATTATAAAATTCCTTAAAGGCCAAATAAACACAAATATTTTCATCCTTTAAGATATTACACTCTAATCCAAGACAGAAGTGTCATGGAGTGCCATTATGTAGAGCACACAGATATTACACTCTAATCCAAGGCAGAAGTGTCATGGAGTGCCATTATGTAGATATTACACTCTAATCCAAGACAGAAGTGTCATGGAGTGCCATTATGTAGAGCACACAGATATTACACTCTAATCCAAGCTGCCATTATGTAGAGCACACAGATATTACACTCTAATCCAAACAGAAGTGTCATGGAGTGCCATTATGTAGAGCACACAGATATTACACTCTAATCCAAGACAGAAGTGTCATGGAGTGCCATTATGTAGAGCACACAGATATTACACTCTAATCCAAGACAGAAGTGTCATGGAGTGCCATTATGTAGAGCACACAGATATTACACTCTAATCCAAGACAGAAGTGTCATGGAGTGCCATTATGTAGAGCACACAGATATTACACTCTAATCCAAGGCAGAAGTGTCATGGAGTGCCATTATGTAGAGCACACAGATATTACACTCTAATCCAAGACAGAAGTGTCATGGAGTGCCATTATGTAGAGCACACAGATATTACACTCTAATCCAAGACAGAAGTGTCATGGAGTGCCATTATGTAGAGCACACAGATATTACACTCTAATCCAAGACAGAAGTGTCATGGAGTGCCATTATGTAGAGCACACAGATATTACACTCTAATCCAAGGCAGAAGTGTCATGGAGTGCCATTATGTAGAGCACACAGATATTACACTCTAATCCAAGACAGAAGTGTCACTTTGCAGAGCACACAGGTATTACACTCTGATGTAAGACAGAAGTGCTGGTCAATATATAATTTATACTATCATTTTTATGTGAACTATGCTAGTGTGTGTGTGTGTGTGTGTGTGTGTGTGTGTGAACCTCGAAATTTTGGTAAATAAATAAGATTTAGAACACAATATCCATCATCTTGTTTCTGATCTTCATTTTTTTCATGCTTCTAAAACAACCCCAAATTATTTTCCCAAATATATAATATAGATATATAAATAACACATACATATATACATATATATATGAACTCATCAGATGTACTGTCAAAGAAGCATACATGGACTCCATAACAACATCAGGTATATATATATATATATATATATATATATAGGATTTTATTACATTCATATAACATTAATCTCTCTTCTTCCTATTCTATGTTCTATCTGCCTTGCAGCCTTCCTGTCTGTCTGAGTTTCTCTTCAACATTTTTTTTTTCAGTTTCTCAAGTTATTTAAAAGATTTCTTACTTTTTCAGACAATGTTTCATCCAAACATATTCCAATTAAACCTTTTCTTTTTTCTTTGTTTCACTCAGAAAACTTTATTACTTTAAAGGCAGAAAAACAAAAGCAAAATATAACTGATAATTAAACATTTTAAATACTGTATTATATTTCAGAATATTTCTTTTTGTGTAGATCCTTTCATTTTATTAAGTTTTTCACAATTTCAGTGTAATAAACTTGTGTAAGGATGATTGTGTAGTATCTGTGGGGCCTATAATCAGAATGTAGTCTGGAATTAATAGTGTTACATGAATGAAAGTTACCTAATCCCAAACATTCCCTCTCTATCTAATATTGGTCCAGACCAGAAGCTAAATCGATTCACCCATGAATGGCAGTAAGAAATCAAGGTGACAAGTAAACCCATATACTTTATTTCAGAATTTCTACGCTGAAGTTTGAAGAAGCCACAGATTATAAGGAACAGGGCCAATGATTGGCCGAGAGAGAAAGTTTGGAGAAGCCACAGATTATAAGGAACAGGGCCAATGATTGGCTAGAGAAAGAGGAAAATCTCCTACTAGCAACCTTTGTTAACACCAACAACTGATCACCCTCCCCTTATTCATGACCTCTTAATTCACTAGTTTGAAAATGTTCACCATTGAAGCAAGAACTCAATCCAAAGTCTTAAAGAAGGTCTACAGCATCGAAATCAGCACAATAAACATCCATTTTCTACAACATCCCATGTTTGTCTACTTTTCTCCATATATATATGTGTGTGTGTGTGTGTGTGTGTACATAATAAACATATATAATTTTGTACAGGTCTACAATTATATTTAGTTGATAACTTAAATGAATTATTGTAGTCACAGGTAAGATGATGTTAAAGAATTTCTTCCAGTTTAGCTAATAGAAATTCTTTAAAAAAACAAACAACTAGGAAAGACCAAATCTTGTTTTGTCTAATGAGGTTGTGTACTGGTTATTTATTGAAGATGAAAAATAGCTACAGGTTGATTGTAAAGAGCTACATTTGTTATCACTTGAGAAATTGCAACAGCAGCAGCAACAGCAGCAAGTGATTTTAAATTATTAAAGAGCTTTAATGATAAGAAGTTCTAATGCCATTAAAAAGATCTTGAAGCTGATTTTAAATATTTTGAAAGACTTAAGTCTGTTGTGTAATTGTTTTCAAATCTTACTGAATTCTTGAAAAATATTTTTACCTTTTTGTCCAGCAAAGAGAGATTTATTTTTCTATGTTATCAACTATTTTTAATTTTACATCAACTTTTTCAATTCTTTTACTTTTTATTTTCTCCCAAATTAAGACATAGCAAAAGATAGTGGATCTAAATTCTGTATGAATGATCACCAATGTATAATGAGCTTCTCACTACCTCTTTCCATCAATACCTCTGGTGAAGTCAAACCTAGTTATCTCCCCCTGGATCAGTTCACTATAAATGCTAAAAAAATGTTCACCTTAATTGGACCACAGTTAGTTTTTTATCGTTGTGGCTGCCACTGTGTTAGGCAGCTTGTTAGTAGTAATAGTATTTTGTCTTCATGGTCATCAGGCCTGATTTGCGCCCTCCCCTCCCACTGTTCCCCCCTTCCCTGTAAAAAGGTACCATGTGACCCTTGTTTAGATTTCCCTTAGAAAAAATAGTTCTTGGGTTTTAAAAACCCCTAAAAATATGTGTAAATGCAATTTTGAGATTGTTTGGAGTACTTATTTTGCCTTTGTGTTGTTATGTAAAAAGAGAACACTCCCTTAGGCAGTAAAAGCAAAAAGTTTTAGTGAAAGAAATGAGTTTTTTAGGGTGTTTTGGATTTGGCATAGTAATTTGGTATAGTCAGGTTAAGGGATTCCCGGCAGGAATCTTTCTTTCCCTTTGAGGTGACCATATGGTTTGGTCACAACTTTTGGTGCTCTCTGAAAGTAGAGCTTTTGGAATTCTCAGATGTAGAGTTCTTTGGGCGGTATAATTGATAACCGCATTCTTAGTATAAGAATTACTAAGATTTTGTCCCGTTCATATCCAAACCCCTATCGTGCTAACAATGGTAAACAATTTTTTCATTCTTTTCTTGAAATCGTATTTGCTCTTAGTCAAAACGTGTTATTTTCCTGTTTAAATGAGAATTGTCTTATATGGTAAAATTATTTCCTCTTATCCTAGTTAACACATTGTTCGTGTCTGTTTGAGGCTATTTAAGTTTAAATACCCCTAACCCCCTTTGTAAGTTCTTTAAGTTGTAATTCATAGTTTAGCTTTGAATGTTTTTATATTTAGAATTTTTGGTAAAATTATGAGGCGTAAACCTTTCCTGGTAATTTTTGTTTTTTAACCTTTCTAGTTTCTAGTTTCGATGGCTCCATTGTGAGGACAAAATAAAAGACTATTTTAAAATCACCTTGAGTCTGTATGAACTTCATGCACACGTGCGAATCATTTTGAAATATTAGGGAAAGCCATTATGACCAACACGTTTATGTAGGGTGGATGTGACAATCGTAATACTATTGCTATTTCATAATCATCATTAACCTGGTTTAAAGTTAATCTATTAAGTGATTTATCCTTTTACAATTCATTTTGAACAGGACAAACAATTGTGCAACAGATAAAAAGAATTTAAAATGAAATTAATAAAGAAAATCTTCTTTCTTTGGTTAAGATAAGTCACTATTATGAAAATAATACAAAATAATAACATGCAGAATAATTTATTTTTAAATTATGTATACTGAATTATGTATTATTAATTATTATTATTATACTAAATTATGTATATTAATTATGAAATGCAGAATAATTTATTTTAAATTATGTATACTAGCAAAAAATAGTTAAGTTTTAATGTAATCAAATATTATATCAAATTATAAAAACTAATGAAAGGAATGCATATAAAAAATTACACCTATTTCAATTTTACTTCAATTGATGTCTATATAACATTATTCATAGAATTGCTTTTAATATGTTTGAGAATAAAACATTTTTAAAAATCAATAACATCAAGTAACTATTTATTAAATCCGGTTTTGTTAAAAGCATTATGCAGATTATCCACACTATATACTATGTAGACCTTTATTTCTTAGCAATATTGTTGTAACCTAACAAAGGCTACTAAAGGAGAAATAACCAAACAGAGGTTGGATATGGAATGGAATCTTTATAACATTAACAAAATACAATACTTGCCAGTGGCATGAATAAGATAAACCACTGCTAAGGATATAAGACAACTCAGTCAGCATATTTATGTATTTATGAGGATTGGGACATACACACTAATGTTCATAGGTAGAGTATATACCCCCCCCCCTATTAGATTTACTCTGCGCAGAGTTAATATCTTTTCTTTTTTGAGTTAATGTTGATTCTCTTTCTCTGAATGTTTGAGATGATTAGTATTATCTGCATTATTCGAACTATTGTCCCCATCTTCATTGTTATTTGTACAATGTTTCGGCCAATATGCCCTCTGGCCTTCTTCAGGTATTTCTTGTCGGACTCGGGAACCTTCTCGGACTCAGGAACTTTCTTGTCGTAATCGGGAGCCATCATGGAACTTTGAACCTAACCCTTTATTTAGTTCACGGGGTATCCTGTTCTCATGGTATAGTCAGGTTAAGGGATTCCCGGCAGGAATCTTTCTTTCCCTTTGAGGTGACCGTATGGTTCGGTCACAACTTTTGGTGCTCTCTGAAAGTAGAGCTTTTGGAATTCTCAGATGTAGAGTTCTTTGGGTGGTATAATTAACCATAACCATAGCTGGGGTAGGAGTTGTGTTAATTATTTTTCTAACTGCCTCTACTCAGGATTGAACTCAGTATCCAGAGATAACTGTCACTTAGAACTGTCTTAACCTAACTACCTTATCCATTAGGCCATGTGTCCAATTGGACAATTGAGTGTGAATTTTGGGAACTTATAAACCTAATGTCTTGATTTGGCTAGAATATCTACCTATTTTACATATGTATGATTTTTTACCTAGAATCATATTGTGTTCTTTTTGTTGTTTTTTTTTCTCAACCTGATCTAGCCTTCTTAATTATGGGTTCCCATATTGTATTCATTTCTATGCTAGGTCTACTTAACAGCTCAGTACAACCTATCATATGTGCTGATTCTTTGAGGCGTCTTCTCTTCCAATGTTCTTCTCTATCTATTATTTTCACTTCATCCCATAAGGGCAGATGGTTTCCCTTTTCATTCCATATATGGTCAGCCATACCAGATTTTTCTATTTCTCCTCGGACCACTGCTTTACGATGTTCTTCTAGTCTTACTTTCAGTGGGCGGCATGTTTCACCTTTGTATTCTTTGCCACAGCTGCATGGGATGGAATACACACAATTTTTGGTCATGTTGTATTCTGTTGGGGGCTTGACTCGGACGAGATGTTTACGAAGAGTTGAGTCACTCCTTAATGTTGTCCTGATGTCATAGGGATTACATATCTTTTGAATCTTTTCAGCCAAGCCTTTCACATAGGGCAGACAGACTGTGGTGAGTTTTCGAGTATCATCCTCTGTCCTGCGATCCAGATTTCTCATAGCTGATGAGGATAATTAGCTCTCAGGATAATTGTTACAACAGAGGGTCTCTCTTAAGCTGTCCATTTCCTTCTGATGTACTTCATCACTGCTGATGGCTTTTGCTCGATGTTGTAAGCAATGGACGATACCTTTCTTATGGATGGTGGGAATTGAAGTTGAGATACTGTCCAGTGAAGGTAGGCTTACGATACACGGATGAACTGAATCCTTGCTCTGTGCGAGTTATTAACACATCTAGGAAGGACAATTTGTTGTCTTGTTCTTTCTCCATAGTGAACTGTATAGATGGATGGATTGAGTTTATATGATCCATTAGTATTTGAACATCTTCCTGATGGGGGCAGAGAATGAATGTGTCATCTACGTATCTAAGCCACATTGATGGCTTTAGTGGTGTAGATCCTAAGGCCATCTCTTCAAAGATTGGAAGAGAAGACACCTCTTTCAATCTTATGGGAACCCATAATTAAGAAGGCTAGATCAGATTGAGAAAAAAAAACAACAAAAAACACAATATGAGTCTAGGTAAAAAATCATACATAAGTAAATAGGTAGATATTCTAGCCAAATCAAGACATTAGGTTTATAAGTTCCCAAAATTCACACTCAATTGTCCAATTGGACACATGGCCTAATGGATAAGGTAGTTAGGTTAAGACAGTTCTAAGTGACAGTTATCTCTGGATACTGAGTTCAATCCTGAGTAGAGGCAGTTAGAAAAATAATTAACACAACTCCTACCCCAGCTATGGTTAGCGGAATGAGAACAGGATACCCTCGTGGACTAAATAAAGGGTTAGGTTTAAAGTTCCGTGATGGCTCCCGATTACGACAAGAAAGTTCCCGAGTTCGAAAAGAAGGTTCCCGAGTCCGAGAAGGTTCCCAATTCCGACAAGAAATATCTGAAGAAGGCCGGAGGGCATATCGGCCGAAACATTGTACAAATAACAATGAAGATGGGGACAATAGTTCGAATAATGCAGATAATATTGATTCTCTTTGTCTTGCTTCTTTTTCTCTTACTTCGTCTTTTTTGTATTTTTGCCTGAGGAGCTTTCTGAGGAGTGGGCACATCAAAAGTGTTGAAAAGAACTTTCATTGGCTCAACATCCACTGGAGTATCATTCTTTTCATCTACATGCCTACTTTTTATTTTATTCAAGTGCTTTTTGTGCACTATTTCCAGTCCTTTGACTAAATATATCATCCTACCAATTCTTTTGACGATAATTCCAACTTCACCCATCTGATACATTTGGTAAAAAAACCTTTTCACTCACTTAGTAAAATTCATTTCCAGTTTTTTGTACCGTTTGTTTGGCTTTTTCCTTATTTGGTATCAGTTTGTCAAAGACAAATCTTATTTTCTGTGCAAATATAATTTCTGTTGGAGTCATGGCCAAAGGCGCATTTTTATTTGGTGTAAGCACTTGTAAAAACTTTTGCAATGCTGCAATTGTGGACCAACCGTTGGATTTTTAGGGCCTTCTTGAAGGTATCCACAAAACACTCTGCTTGGCCGTTGCTTCTACAGTGGTAAAGACCAATTATTATGTGTTTTACTACAAATGTTTTACAAAATCCCTTGAATCCTTTTGATTTAAATTGGCTGGTATTATCCGAAACAACAATATCTGGGAGCACGAATCTTGCAAACAGTTCATGTAGAAACCCAGTTACTACTCCTGTGGTTGGTTTCTTATATCTCAATATCTCTGGTCACTTGGAAAAACTGTCTACTATGATCAAATAATATGAACCATTTAATGGACCAGCAAAGTCAATATGGGTGGTCAGTTTCTGACCATGTATTGAACTTTGAACTGGTGGTGTTTTAGCTGCCAAAGCACAGCATTTGCATGACCTTAACTTTTCATATCTCTATCCATGCTACACAAATTCACATAACTTCTCATTAAGCTTTTCATTCTGGATATACAAGGATGTCCAGTGTGAAATTCTTTAAGAATTTGTTTCTGTAGTGATATAGAGGTACCACCACTTTTTTGCTGTACATGAGAATGTCATTGCAAATTGAATATACCTTGGATTCTGTTTTATTCCTGGTTTTTAGTTTTTTCTTCATTTCCACAATAAAATTGACATCCAATGCTTTCTTTTTTATTTCTTGCAAAGTCACAGGTAGTTCATGCACAGTATTGCATAGTATTTTTTTTTAATCTCTACTTCCGATTGTAGGAAAGTAATGACTGTGTCTTCAAAGGTTCACTATTTGTTGGGATAAGTCTGGACAAACCATCCACAAAACACAATTTACTTGATGGCAAAAATTCCATCCGGATATCATAATTTAGTAAGATTGTTTCCCATCACTGCAACCTATTAGCTGTATGGGTCAATAGGCTTTTTTGGACCCATAAATAGCTAGCAATGGTCTGTGATCCGTTTTTAAGGTAAACATTCTTCTGTGGATAATTTCATGAAATTTCATAAGAGCAAACACAATCCCTAAACTCTCCTTTTCTATCACGGAATATTTTTTTTATAGCTGGAAGCAGCGTTCTCAATGTGGGTGCAATAGGTTTAATTAAACCATCTTTGAGTTCATGCATAATACAGGCCCCTATACCATATGAACTAGTGTCACTTGCTACGATTATCTGGATTGTAATATGTCAAAAATAAGTTCAACATTAGAATTCTTGAATTTTTAAAAATGCTTCAAGGCAGTATGTTGACCAAATCCATTTCATATCTTTTTTTAAAAGTTCATTTAACAGAGCTTACAAACAATGCATGTTTGGCACAAATATGTTATAATAACTTGCCAAACACAGGAAACTTTATAGGGAGTTGACATTTTCAGGAGCAGGCATGTCTTTTATAGCACTGGATCATACTAGATTTGATCTTCTGCAATTTTTATCAATTATTTGTCCCAAATATTTGATTTTTTATCTTTTACCTTGAATCCATAGTTCTGGATCCTTCTGAAAACCTTGAAAACATTTTTCTTTCTTCTGGGTTTTTACTTTTCAGCAAAATATTGTCTAGTTAAGTGACTGCAAAGTCTAGTCCATTAAGCATCATATCCATTACTTTTTGAAAAATAGCTGGGGTGACCTTTATCCTGAAAACATAATGATTGAATTTATACATTCCCCAATGTGTGTTTATTGTAACTTGGAATATCCGTCGTCTACTTCAATCTGTAGATATGTGTCGCTTAGGCTGATTTTCGAAAATATGTGTGATACAAACTATGAGGAATAATATACAGGTACACAAATCAAAGTAACAAGGGAAAAGCACATGTACCTTTTAACCAAGTTTATTAATATGTAAAATACAAATAGACACAACAATATAACGAGTACTTGAAGGCAGTAC
This sequence comes from Doryteuthis pealeii, assembly GCA_023376005.1. Taxonomy (NCBI): domain Eukaryota; kingdom Metazoa; phylum Mollusca; class Cephalopoda; order Myopsida; family Loliginidae; genus Doryteuthis; species Doryteuthis pealeii. Next base: position 36,288,820 of record CM042170.1, on the reverse strand, counting down.
TTACAGTCATTTATCTCCCTCGCTGAGGTGGTGCTCAGGTAGTGTAGCCAGTTATGCTCCCTCACTGAGGGGTTTTCTTCAGTCACAGTTGACTGAGTGTTGAGAGCCCGATTTTACAAGGCTGACTCCTCGGGCCCGAAACCAATTGAGAAAGTTCTTACCACCTGACAAGGGACGTTAATCTCTACTTCCTGTCCCCTGGGCACAGGAGAGTTCTCGCCCCTACAAAGTTGCACAAAAACCTCTTCCAGCACCGGAAGTGGGAAATGATAACTTTTGAGGGCATCATTTAAGCCCGAGGAGAAATTTGGGCAGACACTTATCTCTTTAGACCTTTCCCATATATATACCATTGATGAAACCCAATCATTATAGTTAACTTTAAATAAAACAGCCATTTTTTCCAATTCTGTCAAGCTCATCATTGATCTGTTTTAATGATGCAAAAGGTACATTCCTTTTCTTTTTGAAAACTGGTTGTACATTTTTATTTAGGTTGAATTTAGCTTTCATTTTATTGTACCTGCCTAAACCCCCAGAAAATACATGAGAATTTAATTTTCAATTCTTTCTTTAAACTTTCTACTTTGTTGGTAAAAAACTTTTACTTCTTGACAAAATGAACTAATTGGACTATTCCATAACTTAAACTGCCCTATCCAATCCGTTCCAAAAAGGTTATTTGTATTTTTCATTACAAACAGTCTTAATTTCAATGTTTTCTCATTCAATGTCACATTTGTTATAAATTTCCCCTGAATTTCATTTTCTGTCCTGTAACACTACGAGCGATTTTCTTGGTAACCAATAACATTGGTTTTCCTATTTTTCTTCATATATATGCATTTCTTATGCTTAGGTTGAAACCGCTATCCAATTGTAATTTAATATTTTTGTTAAGCATTTTTACTTACACAGATTTCCTTATATTATGACCATATGATTCATCCACTTTATTAGCAACTTTAATGTGATTAATCACTCGTTTTTTTTTTAATTTTTGTTTTACAGTGAGTTTTTTTATGTTCTTTATAATATTATATCATTATAATGTAGTGTTTCATTGTTAGTTAGTTCTATGTGGTTTAAGCTCACTCGTAGTCGTGTCTAAATCCCAATAGAGTTGGTTCTTCTCATGGGCTAGTAAGCTGAAAGGAAATTTAGGAAAAGAAGCAAAAGGAACAAAGATAAAGATGACTTTACAGTAAGACTTTTATTTATTGATTCACACTATTTCTTTGAGGGGACATATTTTCCTGAGAAAGTCAATAGGTGTTTCTTCTTCAAAGTCTTGTGGTAAAAGGGATGAGAGTCTTTTTTGGCACCAAGAATTTTGGGGGCATAAAGTATTGGTGGGGTTATATAAAGTTGAAACTAATTACAGTATACAGTAGGGTCTACCAAAATGTTGACTCATTTTCATTTTAAAAACGAATTAAGAATAATTAAAATTGATTAAGGCCAAATTTTTGTCTAAGTCAAAAACGAGTAACATAATGAGCATCAGTACAAAAAAAAAAAAGAAAAAAAAATCAAAATAATATTACACATGTAAATTATTTTTAATACATATTAAACTATTTTTTTGGTCAATTTTGCTCAAATATATCCTAAACATGGCAATAGACATACATTTAACTCCCCCGATTGAAAAAAATTTACCAAAAATCAGGAAATTATCGATTTTAATGAAATGTTCAGTGTTGATTTATCAAATGAATGAATTTCATAATGCATCCGTTATTTTATTTCAAAACTTTCTAATTTAATTAGGTATTTTGGTTATGGTTAATTAATATATAGATTAATTTAAAATATGAAACCCCTAATTTTAAGTTTCAAATTTCATATTTTTAGATTCTAAAAACCAATATTTATTTAATAACTACTTTACTTTATTATTGTTATCTAATATTTTTTGTAGAAAAATTCTATTGAAAATTTAGACCCCCCCCCTCCCTTAAACTGAACAAATATTGATGTATAATTTCTTTCATAAGATAATAGCCAATTGAATAATTATCAAAAAGAATTTTAAAAAAGATCTCCAAAAATTATTTTTTAGTTTTTATTTTACATTTAATTTTCTGATTTTTGGTACTTATTTTCTACCAGGATAGCTCCTTTAGAATTTTTTTCTTTTATTCACACCTTCAGCCATGTTTATGATATATTTGAGCATAAATTACATGTGTAATATTATTTTACTTTTTTTTTTTTTTACTGATGTTACTACTTTTCAACTTATACAAAAATTTGACCTTAAATAATTGATTTAATCAATTTTGATTCGTTTTTAAAATGAAAATGAGCAAACAAATTGGCAGTGCCTATTATAAACTATTATTTTCGGTCATTTTTGTTCAAATATATTGCAAGCATGGCTGCTTTTTTATGTATTCATGGAGTAAAAAAACAGTATTTAGGATTTTAAGGCTTAAAAACAGTTTCTTCTTAGAAATCAATAACAAAAATCAATAAATACACTCAATTACAGAAGAATTAATAACTTTTCAATGAAATATTTTTTTCTTTTTGGTCTAAACACAAAAAAAAAGATGCTCTAAAAAATTCTTGTGCATGTGTTTGCAAAAAAAAATCAATGACTGAGAGAAAATGTCATGTGACCTCTCCTTGTATGGGGGTGGGGTGTTTGTTGATAAAAAAAAACAATTATAAAAAATCTGGGAATTATATGATTTTAGTAAAATTTTCTGTGTTGACTTATTAATCAACAAATTCTTTTTTTGTTGTTGTTTTTGAATTATTGAATCGTTTGATAACTGATTCAATGGAAATAAATCAAAATTTTTAAAAATAAATATTACCATTTATGCCTACCATGGCAGAAACAATTTATATACCTAATTAATAGATAAAATTCATTTAAAATATGATACGCCTAATTTTAAGTTTCAAATTTCATATTTTTAGATTCTAAAAACAAATCTTTATTTAATAAAGAGACTACTTTAGTATTGTTATCTAATAATCTTTAGAGAAAACTCAATTGAAAAGTTAAGCCCCACCCTTTTAGACAGAACAAATATTGATGTATAATTTTTTCACTGATGTTCTAGAAACTAATTATATACAAGAACAACAGAGTAAAAAAAAATCTCAAAAAAATTTTAATAAATTTTTTTTTTTACATCTAATTTTCGGATTTTCGGCACTTATTTTCTACCAGAATAGCCTTTAAATTTTTTTCTTCTATTCATACCTTTGGTGTTTTTATTTATACTGTAATTAGTTTCAAAAGTATATGACCCCACCAATATTTTGCACCCCAAAAATAAGGAGGGGCTCAAAGTTAAGTGACCTGAAAAAAAAATCAGAAAGTTTTGAAATAAAATAACTGCATTATAAAATCCATTCATTGATAAATCAATACTGAAAATTTCATTAAAATTGGATCAGTGAAAAACATATTGAGAAATAAGAAAATGTCTGATCTAGATATGATTAAATGCAGAATTATCAATGGTTTTTATATGAGAAATTCCAGTTAGTAATTCAGCTAGTTCATATGTTTTTTTTTGTTGTATTTTGTAAAATGCAATAAAAATTCTATTTTGAAAATGTTGAAGTATCATCATCATCATTATATTATTTTTGCAATATTATCTTTTTTTCTAACTCAGGCAATCTTTTTCAAAATTTCCTATTTATTTATTAATTTCCTAAATGTTTCTTATTTCAGCTTGTTTCATTCAAATTTTTAAAACTAATTTTTAATAACAACACATTTTATAATCTTAATCTCTATTTGACTTCATTAGGAATTATGAAAAGATATGTGACTTTTTAAATAAATATATACAATATGTATATTATATTAAAGAAATATTTCAATGAATTCTATTTTTTTTATGTGGACGAGCAAATGCCGTCATACACAGAAAGTTGGCCATTTATATCAGAGGTGGACACGGTGACTTTTCAAAGAAAGTCAAAGTTGAATCAATATGCCGTCGTACACAAAGAAAATTGGGCATTTGCGATGGGCCGGAGACCGGAAGGCATTTGCAATGGGCCAGAGACCGGAAGGCATTTGTGATGGGCTCGTGTAAAAACCACATGACAGACCCCATTCATCGTTATGCAGAAGCACAAGACAGAGGCGACCGCCATCTCCCTGTAGTTTTTGTGATCCAGAGATCAAGGAGGAGTGTGGACAAGCAGATTCCCTACCCCCACAAACAAAGCGCATCCAGATATATCTGGCCTGTGCAATGAGGAGGAGTGTGGCGAGTGACCACATAAATTGAACTTGCTACCTCCTCACCATGAGGAGTGATGCGTAGTTGAAATACTGTTGAGTATAGAAATTCTGCATGGGCAGTGGTGAATGGGAGGAGCCTGGATGTAAACAGTTACTGATTATTTAAGGTCTACCTTCCCAGACTGGGGGGGGGGAGAAAAACTGTAGTCGGGTTTTGCTGTCGAGAAGAGAGGAAGAAAAACTGTATTCGGATCTTGCTGTCGAGAAGAGAGGCGCGTGTAGTACTACTGGAAGCTTGTTGCATATAGAAGACTTTGGCAGTTGGTAGAGCATATGCGCCAGACTTGATTGCGAACTCCCCTCAACAACGAGTTTACTTTCATTCTTGTTACATTTTAATAGATAATTTTTGTGCTTTATATAAAATGTAAACAAAACTAATTTTAAACAATTCTTGTCAGAATAAAAATGGAATTGGAAAAGATAATAATAGTCATCTTTTTTTTAAAAGAGTAAAACAGAGATTTGAGATAATTCACATGGATTTGTAAAAATGGGAAATTTTAAATGGAAAGATATATAACACCCCCAAAAATTAATTTTAGGTTATGCATACATTTAAAGGGAATTGTGGATACAACTTATATATATATGTGTGTGTGTGTGTGTGGTAAAAGAATAGAGGGAAAATATGGACAAAAGAACAACTCAAACAAGTAGATGTAGGAGATATATTTTATTGTGCACTGAGTACAACTTCTTCAGTCATTTATTTGAACATTTGTGCATCATACACTTGTTTTTATAGAAGGGAAAGGGAACAGGTGAGGGGTGAGTTTGGTGATTAAGTCAGGAGGGTGGAATAGTGTTTATGAGCATTTGATTGGTTACAAGAAATCTTTCATAGATTGAGTGGAGAGTGAGATAAGATCAAATGTGTGGAAAAATATGGTAAGTAAGGGTTGTATCTCTCTCTTTTT
>CM042170.1:36121233-36283515 GCA_023376005.1 Doryteuthis pealeii | reverse complement strand
GGGAGAGAGAAGATAACATCAACACAGAAAAACAATGAATTAGAAAAGTAAAAAAACCCTAAAAATAATCAAGTAAACATCAACCACAGAAAACAATGAATTAGAAAGTTAAAAAAAACCTAAAATATCAGTAAATATCAACACATGAAAAGCAATGAATTCGAAAAGATAAAAAACCTAAAATATCAGTAAAACATCAACACAGAAAAACATGAATTAGAAAAGTAAAAAAAACTAAAATATCAGTAAACATGCAAAACACAGAAAAACAATGAAGTCGAAAAAGTAAAAAACCCTAAAATCAGTAAACATCAACACAGAAAACCAAAATTAGAAAAGGTAAAAAAACCTAGAATATCAGTAAACAGTCAACCACAGAAAAGCAATGAATTCGAAAAGTAAAAACCCTAAAATTCAGTAAACATCAACACAGAAAAACATAAATTAGAAAAGTAAAAAAACCTAAAATATCAGTAAACATCAACACAGAAAAACAATGATGAGAAAATAAAAAAACCTAAAATATCAGTAAACATCAACACCAGAAAAACAAATGAAATTCGAAAAGTAAAAAACCCTAAAAATATCAAGTAAACATCAACACAGAAAAACATAAATTAGAAAAAGTAAAAAACCCTAAATATCAGTAAACATCAACACAGAAAAACAATGAATTAAGAAAAAGTAAAAAACCCTAAAATATCCAAGTAAACATCAACACAGAAAAACAATAAATTAAAGAAAAGTAAAAAAAACCTAAAATAATCAGTAAACATCAACACAGAAAACAATGAATTAGAAAAGTAAAAAAAACCTAAAAATATCAGTAAAACATCAAACACAGAAAAACAATGAATTAGAAAGTAAAAACCTAAAATATCAGTAAAACATCACACAGAAAAGCAATGAATTGAAAAGTAAAAAACCCTAAATATCAGTAAAACACAGAAACAATGAATAGAAAAGTAAAAAAAACCTAAAATATCAGTAAACATCAAACACAGAAAAACAAATAATTAGAAAAGTAAAAAACCTAAAAATATCAGTAACATCAAACACAGAAAAAAATGAATTAGAAAAGTAAAAAACCTAAAATATCAGTAAAACATCAACACAGAAAACAATGAATTCGAAAAGTAAAAAACCCAATATCAGTAAACATCAACAGCAGAAACAATGAATTAGAAAAGTAAAAAAAACCTAAAATATCAAGTAAACATCACACAGAAAAGCAAGATTCGAAAAGAAAAAAACCCTAAAATAATCAGTAAACATCACACAGAAAACAATAAATTAGAAAAGTAAAAAAAACCTAAAATATCAGTAAACATCAACACAGAAAAACAATGAATTTAGAAAAGTAAAAAAAACCCTAAAAATATCAAGTAAACATCACACAGAAAAAAGCAATGATTCGAAAAGTAAAAAAAACCCTAAAAATATCAAGTAAACATCAACACAAAAAACAATAAATTAGAAGTAAAAAACCCTAATTATATCAGTAATACAGAACACAGAAAAACATATGAATTAGAGAAGTAAAAAACCCTAAAATATTCAGTAAACATCAACACAGAAAAAATAAACTTCGAAAAAAGTAAAAAACCTAAATATCAAAAACATCAACACAGAAAAACAATGAATTAAAAAGTAAAAAACCTAAAATATCAGTAAACATCAACACAGAAAGCACGAAAAGTAAAAAACCCTAAATATCAGAAACATCAACACAGAAAAACAATGAAATTAGAAAAGTAAAAAAAAACCTAAAATATCAGTAAACATCAACACAGAAAAACAATGAATTATAGAAAGTAAAAAAAAACCTAAAATATCAGTAAACATCAACACATGAAAGCAATGATTCGAAAAGTAAAAAACCCTAAATATCAGTAAACATCAACACAGAAAACAACCCTAAAATATCAGTAAACATCAAACACAGAAAAACAATAAATTAGAAAGTAAAAAACCTAAAGTATCAGTAAACATCACACAGAAAACAATGAATTAGAAAAGTAAAAAAAAACCTAAAATATCAGTAAACATCAACACAGAAAAGGAATGAATTTCGAAACATAAAAAACCCTAAATATCAGTAAATAACACAGAAAACAATAAATAGAAAAAAAAAACCTAAAATATCAGTAAACATCAACACAGAAAACAATGAATTAGAAAGTAAAAAAAAAACCTAAAATATCAGTAAGCATCAACACAGAAAAAGCAATGAATTCGAAGTAAAAAACCCTTAAAATTACCAAGTAAACATCAACACAGAAAAACAATAAATTAGAAAAGTAAAAAAAACCTAAAATATCAGTAAACATCAACACAGAAAAGCAATGAATTAGAAAAGTAAAAAAAACCTAAAATATCAGTAAACATCAAAACAAAACATGAATTAGAAAAGTAAAAACCTAAATATCAGTAAACATCAAACACCAGAAAACAATGAAATTAGAAAAGTAAAAAAACCTAAAATATCAGTAAACATCAAAACAAAAAACATGAATTAGAACCTAAAATGTAAAACATCAACACAGAAAAACAATGAATTAGAAGTAAAAAAACCTAAAATATCATAAACATCAAAACAAAAAAACAATGAATTAGAAAAAGTAAAAAAACCTAAAATATCAGTAAACATCAAAACAGAAAAACAATGAATTAGAAAAGGTAAAAAAAACCTAAAATATCAGTAAACATCAACACAGAAAAACAATGAATTAGAAAAGTAAAAAAACCTAAAATATCAGTAAACATCAACACAGAAAAACAATGAATTAGAAAAGTAAAAAAACCTAAAATATCAGTAAACATCAACACAGAAAAACAATGAATTAGAAAAGTAAAAAAACCTAAAATATCAGTAAACATCAACACAGAAAAACAATTAGAATTAGAAAAGTAATTAGAAAAGTAAAAAACCTAAAATATCAGTAAACATCAAAACAGAAAACAATGAATTAGAAAAGTAAAAAACCTAAATATCAGTAAAACATCAAAACAGAAAAACAATGAATTAGAAAAGTAAAAAAACCTAAAATATCAGTAAACATCAACACAGAAAAACAATGAATTAGAAAAGTAAAAAAACCTAAAAATATCAGTAAACATCAACACAGAAAAACAATGAATTAGAAAAGTAAAAAAAACCTAAAATATCAGTAAACCATCAAAACAGAAAAACAATAAATTAGAAAAGTAAAAAAACCTAAAATATCAGTAAACATCAACACAGAAAAACAATGAATTAGAAAAGTAAAAAACCTAAAATATCAGTAAACATCAACAAACAATGAATTAGAAAAGTAAAAAAACCTAAAATATCAGTAAACATCAAACACAGAAAAACAATGAATTAGAAAAGTAAAAAACCTAAAATATCAGTAAACATCAAACAAAAAAAACAATGAATTAGAAAAGTAAAAAAACCTAAAATATCAGTAAACATCAACACAGAAAAACAATGAATTAGAAAAGTAAAAAAACCTAAAATATCAGTAAACATCAAACAAAAAACAATGAATTAGAAAAGTAAAAAAAACCTAAAATATCATTAAACATCAACACAGAAAAACAATGAATTAGAAAAGTAAAAAAAAAAAATATCAGTAACATCAAAAGAAAACAATGAATTAGAAAGTAAAAAAACCTAAAATATCAGTAAACATCAACACAGAAAAACAATGAAATTAGAAAAGTAAAAAAACCTAAAATATCAGTAAACATCAACACAGAAAAACAATGAATTAGAAAAGTAAAAAAAACCTAAAATATCAGTAAACATCAACACAGAAAAACAATGAATTAGAAAAGTAAAAAAACCCTAAAATATCAGTAAACATCAACACAGAAAAACAATGAATTAGAAAAGTAAAAAAACCCTAAAATATCAGTAAACATCAACACAGAAAAACAATGAATTAGAAAAGTAAAAAACCTAAAATATCAGTAAACATCAACACAGAAAAAACAATGAATTAGAAAAGTAAAAAAACCTAAAATATCAGTAAACATCAAACAGAAAAACAATGAATTAGAAAAGTAAAAAACCTAAAATATCAGTAAACATCAACACAGAAAAACAATGAATTAGAAAAGTAAAAAAACCTAAAATATCAGTAAACATCAACACAGAAAAACAATGAATTAGAAAAGTAAAAACCTAAAATATCAGTAAACATCAACACAGAAAAACAATGAATTAGAAAAGTAAAAAAACCTAAAATATCAGTAAACATCAACACAAAAAAACAATAATTAGAAAAGTAAAAAACCTAAAATATCAGTAAACATCAACACAGAAAAACAATGAATTAGAAAAGTAAAAAAACCTAAAATATCAGTAAACATCAACACAGAAAAACAATGAATTAGAAAAGTAAAAAAACCTAAAATATCAGTAAACATCAACACAGAAAAACAATGAATTAGAAAAGTAAAAAAAACCTAAAATATCAGTAAACATCAAAACAGAAAAACAATGAATTAGAAAAGTAAAAAAACCTAAAATATCAGTAAACATCAACACAGAAAAACAATAATTAGAAAAGTAAAAAAAACCTAAAATATCAGTAAACATCAACACAGAAAAACAATGAATTAGAAAAGTAAAAAAACCCTAAAATATCAGTAAACATCAACACAGAAAAACAATAATTAGAAAAGTAAAAAAACCTAAAATATCAGTAAACATCAACACAGAAAAAACAATGAATTAGAAAAGTAAAAAAAACCTAAAATATCAGTAAACATCAACACAGAAAAACAATAAATTAGAAAAGTAAAAAACCTAAAATATCAGTAAACATCAACACAGAAAACAATGAATTAGAAAAGTAAAAAACCTAAAATATCAGTAAACATCAACACAGAAAAACAATAAATTAGAAAAGTAAAAAAAACCTAAAATATCAGTAAACATCAACACAGAAAAAACAATAAATTAGAAAAGTAAAAAAACCTAAAAATATCAGTAAACATCAAAACAGAACAATAATTAGAAAAGTAAAAAACCTAAAATATCAGTAAACATCAACACAGAAAAACAATGAATTAGAAAAGTAAAAAACCTAAAATATCAGTAAACATCAACACAGAAAAAACAATAAATTAGAAAAGTAAAAAAACCTAAAATATCAGTAAAACATCAACACAGAAAAACAATAATTAGAAAAGTAAAAAATAAAATATCAGTAAACATCAACACAGAAAAACAATAATTAGAAAAGTAAAAAAAACCCTAAAATATCAGTAAACATCAAAACAAAAAAACAATAATTAGAAAAGTAAAAAAACCTAAAATATCAGTAAACATCAACACAGAAAAACAATAATTAGAAAAGTAAAAAAACCTAAAATATCAGTAAACATCAAAACAGAAAACAATGAATTAGAAAAGTAAAAAAACCCAAAATATCAGTAAACATCAAAACAGAAAAACAATGAATTAGAAAAGTAAAAAAACCTAAAATATCAGTAAACATCAACACAGAAAAACAATGAATTAGAAAAGTAAAAAAACCTAAAATATCAGTAAAACATCAACACAGAAAAACAATGAATTAGAAAAGTAAAAACCTAAAATATCAGTAAACATCAAACACAGAAAAACAATGAATTAGAAAAGTAAAAAAACCTAAAATATCAGTAAACATCAACACAGAAAAAACAATGAATTAGAAAAGTAAAAAAACCTAAAATATCAGTAAACATCAACACAGAAAAACAATAAATTAGAAAAGTAAAAAAACCTAAAATATCAGTAAACATCAACACAGAAAAACAATAAATTAGAAAAGTAAAAAACCTAAAATATCAGTAAACATCAACACAAAAACAATGAATTAGAAAAGTAAAAAAAACCTAAAATATCAGTAAACATCAACACAGAAAAAACAATGAAATTAGAAAAGTAAAAAAAACCTAAAATATCAGTAAACACAGAAAAACAATAAAGAAAAGTAAAAAACCTAAAATATCAGTAAACATCAACACAGAAAAACAATGAATTAGAAAAGTAAAAAAAAACCTAAAATATCAGTAAACATCAAACAGAAAAACATGAATTAGAAGTAAAAAAACCTAAAATATCAGTAAACATCAAAACAGAAAAACAATGAATTAGAAAAGTAAAAAACCTAAAATATCAGTAAACATCAAAACAGAAAAACAATGAATTAGAAAAGTAAAAAAACCTAAAATATCAGTAAACATCAAAAACAGAAAAACAATGAATTAGAAAAGTAAAAAAACCTAAAATATCAGTAAACATCAACACAGAAAAACAATGAATTAGAAAAGTAAAAAACCTAAAATATCAGTAAACATCAACACAGAAAAACAATGAATTAGAAAAGTAAAAAACCTAAAATATCAGTAAACATCAACACAGAAAAACAATGAATTAGAAAAGTAAAAAAACCTAAAATATCAGTAAACATCAAAACAAAAAAACAATGAATTAGAAAAGTAAAAAAACCTAAAATATCAGTAAACATCAAAACAGAAAAAATGAATTAGAAAAGTAAAAAAAACCTAAAATATCAGTAAACATCAAAACAGAAAAACAATGAATTAGAAAAGTAAAAAAACCTAAAATATCAGTAAACATCAACACAGAAAAACAATGAATTAGAAAAAGTAAAAAAACCTAAAATATCAGTAAACATCAAAACAAAAAAACAATGAATTAGAAAAGTAAAAAAACCTAAAATATCAGTAAACATCAAAACAGAAAAACAATGAATTAGAAAAGTAAAAAAACCTAAAATATCAGTAAACATCAACACAGAAAAACAATGAATTAGAAAAGTAAAAAAACCTAAAATATCAGTAAACATCAACACAGAAAAAACAATGAATTAGAAAAGTAAAAAAACCTAAAATATCAGTAAACATCAAAACAAAAAAACAATGAATTAGAAAAGTAAAAAAACCTAAAATATCAGTAAACATCAACACAGAAAAACAATGAATTAGAAAAGTAAAAAACCTAAAATATCAGTAAACATCAAAACAAAAAAACAATGAATTAGAAAGTAAAAAACCTAAAAATCAGTAAACATCAAAACAGAAAAACAATGAATTAGAAAAGTAAAAAAACCTAAAATATCAGTAAACATCAACACAGAAAAACAATGAATTAGAAAAGTAAAAAAAAACCTAAAATATCAGTAAACATCAACACAGAAAAACAATGAATTAGAAAAGTAAAAAAAAACCTAAAAATATCAGTAAACATCAACACAGAAAAGCAATGAATTCGAAAAGTAAAAAACCTAAAATATCAGTAAACATCAACACAGAAAAACAATAAATTAGAAAAGTAAAAAAAAACCTAAAATATCAGTAAACATCAAAACACAGAAAAACAATGAATTAGAAAAGTAAAAAAAAACCTAAAATATCAGTAAACATCAACACAGAAAAGCAATGAATTCGAAAAGTAAAAAACCCTAAAATATCAGTAAACATCAACACAGAAAAACAATAAATTAGAAAAGTAAAAAAAAACCTAAAATATCAGTAAACATCAAAACAGAAAAACAATAAATTAGAAAAGTAAAAAAAACCTAAAATATCAGTAAACATCAACACAGAAAAACAATGAATTAGAAAAGTAAAAAAAACCTAAAATATCAGTAAACATCAACACAGAAAAACAATAAATTAGAAAAGTAAAAAAACCCTAAAATATCTGTAAACATCAACACAGAAAAACAATGAATTAGAAAAGTTAAAAACCCTAAAATGTCAGTAAACATCAACACAGAAAAGCAATGAATTAGAAAAGTAAAAAAAACAAAAAAAAACATTGTGTTATTTTGATTCTTTAATTTCACTTTTACATGATGACTTTCAAAGGGAAAAATTAATTTGAATCAGTAACTTTTTTAACACTTAAAAAGAAAAACGTGATTTTCTTTCTCCCAAATTCAAACATGATTTTCTTCAAAGTGATTGACAGGAGTTTTTCTTAGCGCAACAGTTATCATCCTACAAAATGGCATCAGTGATACAAGTTCTAATCTTGGAAAAGGTGGCATGTGTTTTACTTTTTACTAATGCCTTTACTATTGTTCCCAGTTTGATTAACTGTGTGTTAAAGTGTATGAAAGTACTGACAAAGATTATATTTTTTAAAATGGTCTTTTATTCCATTCAGAACATATGCAGCTGTGAAAACTGAAACTGTAAAACAAATATTTGCATAAGCAAGACAAATTGCAAAAACGGCTGACAAATTCTACATACATTTAAAATAAAATATACCAAAGAGTTCTAATCTTTGACAAGGTGACATGTGTTTCACTTTGTGCTAATGCCCTTTAGAGAAAGCAATCATCCATCTCTTATTTCCTCCATGAATGAGTAGAGCAGATTGACTGTTTTTAGCTTTGTTTAAGCAACTAGTCTGGAAGAAGGAAAATCTGAATTCAAACTAGGTTTCATCATCATTAAGGTGTGCAGACAGCACAGATTCCATTGACTCTCTATCACCATATCGCCCATTGCTCTTGGTAAGCAGACATGATGGTGAGCTGAGCAGTACCTAGAATTTTCTTATACAAATTATCTGTGTTCTACATAGCAAAATTACCAATATTTTCTGCCTCATCAGTCGAGCAGTCACTAGGGCTACTATTGTAAATAAATTTCCCAATTCTCACCTATGCTTCCTGAGTCCTAGTTGCATTGAACTATTGAAATATTCTGCTTTGGCAGTAAACTTGAGAAAAACAATTTTATTAATCTTGAATCTTTGGAAATCTAAATTTGAAAATAATAACCCAAAACCTTTTTTCTTATCTTTTTTATCTGAATTATCTTGTGAAGTACAGTTTATTTTCAATAAGATACTCTTCTCAATTTAAACAAAATTTTGTCTCATTAATTTTACAAATATCTCTCATCCATTAATATGTATTTACCCAACACTTCTGCATGTGCAAGGCATGGCACAAGGTCAATTTTTAAGCAGAGTTTAACAGATTTGAATTCAGATTTTTCCCTATGCTAGACCAGTTTCCATACCAAATTTAATGAGCCCAGTCTGTCCAACTATTTACCAATAACTAGAGAGAGAATAGTTGGATTCATACATTTTCCATACTATATGAAATGTAAACAGCCGTATCTAGGATTTAAACTATGACAATAACTATTAATATTATAACTTTTATTACTCCAAAATGTATTTTAATTTTCTTGAGTAAAAATTTGTAAAAGCAACTCTAAAGTTTGCTTTTCTTTTTTACAATCTATCAAAATGAAAGGCTTACAGCTTAGAAACAAAATAAGTGGATATGAATTTATGCAGGGTTTTCTAAAAAGTATAAAACTGAAGCTAAAACAATGAATTATATGTTAATTTTCTTCAAAATAGTCTCCTTGTTATTCAATATGTTTATTCTAATGATTTCCATTGATTGAAGAACATCTGAGACTTCTCTTTTGATATCATGTAAATCTGTGCCTTCATAATTCTTTTATTGTCCTCAAATCTTTATTTTTTAAATAAAAAGAAATACAAAGGTCTAGCGACTGTTGGAGGGTGCTACATTTGTACAATTTGTATTTTGCTAAAATTTAATTGAAAAATTATTGACAATGAGCACTGACCCATCTAGATGTCTAGACATCATCAATTTATTATATAAGTTGCTCAGCTGTCCACAAATTTTGAATTTGTTTTAATCACATCTGTATATACCCAAGTCTAGTTTTATCATGAAGTCTATATAATGTTAAACAAAGCCACATAAGTTGATTCATAAATTAATGCAGTGTGCCAAGTGACAACAAAACAGCCACAAGTGATGTAAAACAGTAGATACCTTCCTTCTTGTATGCTAACAAAATCAATAAGGTTTTCATTAAATAGAAAAATAAAATCCCTTTAGCATCAACAAAAGAAAAGGACTCAAGTCTAAGGCAATATCATGTAGATATACATATGTGTTCAAAACGAATTATAAATATAGTTATATAACAGGTGTATGTGCTTGTTTATCTAGTTGAGGTGGCATATATATATATATATATATATATATATATATATATAAATGCATGTACTCATAAGTACATGTTTATATTTAAGAGTGATTATTGAATATATGTAATAAAGAGATTGATGTTTACTTTCAACTCCTGCAATATTTCTAGCTATCAAAAAAGTAAGGTTTTTAAACCAGGTATAAGCAAATCATTTTGTTTTGAGAAAATATTTTTTGTGGGCCACATGAGACATACTTCATTATCAGGCTGCTCAAGTTCAAGGTAATTTTTTTTTAAAGATACCTCAACCATTTTCACTACAGAAGACCATACATGTAAACACCTTCCTTAGAAATATAAAAAATTTGATTTTCTCTTTGGTAAAAAGATCTTGACTAACACATGAGGTTGCCTTGATACAGCATAGAATAATTAAAAGAAAAAGTGAATGTTCACAGTCCTTGATCTAGGCAGATTATGAATAGAAATGGTACTAATGTATCTCCTTATAGGACTCCAGCAACAATCTCAAAGAAATCTGTGTCCCCATCAAGTGAATGAGCCATTGCTTTTATATCTTTATAGCACTAACAGTTTCTTTGGGGAGACCATATGTTAGGAGTATTTACTCCATCTTTCCACAGTATATGGAGTCAAATGCCTTAGAGAAGTCTACAAATGAAAGTGTCTTCTACTCAAACCCCTTCCATGATTTGACACATAGTCAGAAGTTGTGGATTGATTTCTATGAAACATGTTTTGATTTTTCATGAGAATTTTCTCTACTTCAGGTATCACAGATAGAAAAGCATATCATTTTATACCTCAGCAGCTATGGCAGTAAGAATTAGTGATTATGAAGTTGCCTTTTTTTGGGAAGGGGAGGGTGCAGACTTTTGTCCATTTCTCTATTATATTTTATTTATAAACTGCATTACATAATCAAAGAAGTATGTTGTCAAATTTCCTTGTCTTTCATACTTCAAGAGGTATTTCATTGAGGTCAGCAGCTTTTCTACTTTTGATTGTTTTGGGACTTCACTGAGTTCATCCTCAATAAAGTTTCTTAGCTTGATGTCTAGTTGGCTATTAATGTTTTTTGAGCATTATTATATGTGATTTTAGGTGGGTTTCCAAGCAGATTCTTGAAGTCTTTTCCACTTCTGGCAGCTTTTAGCTTTGATCTCAACGTTCTTTTGCTACCACATTCTAATTCTGATTGTTTATATTCTACAGAATTTTTGATTTTATTTATTGGGCCTTGGATGTATTCTAGTTGTTCTTTTTGGTATGTTTTAGTTTTATCTGTTGTTTTTTTTTTCTGCACATTAGTGTTTGTTGGGTTTGTTTTATTATGTAGGAATGCTTTTTTATGTTATCTTATTAATGAAAAGAAATTGCATCAAAAGTGTATTTACATATATTGCAACGAGAAAATATTGTTGCATGATATTTTCAAAATGTAAACTTACCAACTAAATTTGGTAATATCTTAAAATGGCATTTTTCTTCAAAACTGAACTATTGTATTCCTGAGTATTCACTTGATTTAAAAAAAAAAATCATCTTTTCACTTTTTATTCCAATACATTTCATTGACAAAAAAATATTTGCATCAACTTTGACAATATCTCTACCAATGCAACTCTCTTCCTCTCACAGCCCAGGTGACTCACTTATTCTTAATGTGTCATTGCTTGAAGACTTCTAACAACAAAATGTATCTCATTTTCCACAAACAACCAATAAGTAGTATGAACTTTCAAAGACTTCTTTCTCTGACACAGTCCACCTGAAATCCATCTTCCATCAAAAACAAGACAGCTTATAATTTAAACTCTACTTTTTCTCAGATTTTATCAATAAAATCACTTCAAGATTTGGCATGCACCAAGTGGCCATTTCTATACAACTGAACAAAAGAAGATGATTATTTCTTTGCCTCAGGTCTTGACTATGTCCATCTGCCAAAATGCAGTGAAGACAATTGGCAAAAACCTTTACTTCATATTAAGCCAATGCTTTGTGATTTGGACAATAGAAATTGGCACAAGAGTAAAGAATCAATAAAAGAAACGTCTACTCGGATATGAAAAATAACTTTTTATTAGGCAAAAAAGTAGATGCTATTCATAAACACACACTGATATACTCATTCATACATACATAGTGCAGTTATATTTTAGTCAATATTGCATCCCTATTACTAAAGAAAGCTTATTTTTATTAAACTAATTTTAAAAAAATGTTAATCTGATGTCAGTGTTGAAGTAACTGAATTAAGAAGTGTGAGTGGTTTTGGAATTTTTTTTTTCAAGATAAAGTTTTCTTGCCCTCCTACTGCAAGTCTTATTTGATCAATGAAACACTTAGTGATAGCAATAGTCCATCAAATTTTTCCTTCATGGCTCATCTTATAACTACAAGATTTGGCTGAAAAATTCATGTCAAGATACTCTCATGGAATGTGACTAAATGAGGTTTATTTTTTATCTTCGTCCATTGGTGTTGCAGTTCTTTGATTCCATTGTTTAAGAAAGTCATAAACAGCAGATATCATCATAGTAACTTTTCACCCCACCCCTACCCCCATAACTCTGCATTATCCTGCTCATTCATATAATCTAATTGTGTAATAAATGAAAATTTGTGCTTGAAAGAAAAAGTATATTTACTAAAATTCATTATTCAAATTATCATTAACAGAGGAAAAACTGAATTCAAACCTGTTAAAGGTTTGAATTCAGTTTTTCTTCTCTTAGACTGGTTACCTAGCCAAGGTTAAAGACCTCAGTCTGTCCTACTATTTACCTATAGCTGAAGGGAGAGTAGTTGGATGTATACCTTTCCCAAAGGTATTAGCACTTTGTGAAATGCAAACAGCCTCATTCAGTATTTGAACTCAGGTCAATGTGTCCATTTCCTACAATAGTAATCATTGCACCACACGCCTCATCAACTGAATATAACTAATTTTGCCTCCTGTTATTTTTATGAAATCTTACATCTAATGTATCATAATTATTCAAGAAATACATTCCATTTGATATTGCTAATAAGCTGATACTGGTGCCTGCTTGTGTTATATAGCCCTTACTTGGTGGATCACTAATAGCTCATCGCCTCTCTTTCTTGTCACGTCACATTTCTGTCAACATCTTGTTCTTGCCGCCAATTCTTTCCCATTCTTCTGTATTTGGATGATGAACAACATTGTTATATGTGCGCATAATCATTTTATTCCTTAAACTTCATATTACCTGTTCACAACCAAATGGGGAGTCAGTGATCAGAGCATAGATAGAATTCTCAACAACTCTCCTCTAGCAATTCTGGGTGATCCAGTGTTTTTTGATACCATTTTAAAGTAACCACACTACATGCAAATGATAAAGTTGGCCAATCTATTATATAACTCTGGTTGTTTTGATTTTAATATCGGCTATGATGATACTTTGTTTGGATAACAATAACATAAAGTAAGCAGTCCATTATTGTGCTTTCTATGATTACTGCTAGAGGTGATAGGAGTTGTTCCCCTTTAATATATGTATCTATTAGTAAGCACCACTGCCATGTTGGGAATAAACCTGTTTTAAAACTTTATTTCCTTGTTTGTCCTCTAAGAGATTATGACAAGTGGCAATATAGAAGAAAAAAGAACACCTATTGTCCCAGAGGTACACTCTTATTTCAGGAGAAAACACTGAAAAAAAAAGAGAGCTATGAAGGCTAAAAACAAGTAAGAAAAAATGACTATACCTATTTTGAGGTGTTGTTTCTCATAATGAATATGACTTAGTACATTAGCTGACTTTTTGTTTATTTATTTAATTTTTTTATTTATAGGGGCTAGTTTAGCTCAGTTGTTA
Organism: Doryteuthis pealeii; assembly: GCA_023376005.1. Lineage (NCBI taxonomy): Eukaryota > Metazoa > Mollusca > Cephalopoda > Myopsida > Loliginidae > Doryteuthis > Doryteuthis pealeii. Next base: position 36,269,638 of record CM042170.1, on the reverse strand, counting down.
GAGGATCTCCTTAGGAATGCAAAGATTCTGGGTTCGATACCTGTCAGTGACACATACATATCATGTTAACAATTAACCTGTTCTTAATGAGAATTTATCTTCAATAACAATATCAATGATAGGACACAACTGTGTGATATCTGGATGTACACCAACCAGTAATTTTCATGTATTACTGTTTATGATAAATACAGTAATAAAAGGGAGTACATAGTTATTTTGATACAATTAACATGTTGTAGTTTCAAGCATTCTTACTGACTCATATCACCTCAGTACTTTGTCATCATATAATATCTAGCAAGTTAGTCTAACAGAACAATTATGACAGTATTCAATTCTCAAAGAGTGTCCCATATTTGTAGCATTGTGCCAAATCTATGCTATACTTAAGGGCATCATACATAGTATAATGTTTAGTAAATTTGATTCCCGCCGGGTGACTTGTACCAAACTAAGATTTTTAAATGGCTCTGTTAAAAATGCCTACATTTAACATTTTAGTAATAGTGTCAAAAATTCATATAGCCATCTTTGTGACTAGTAATGGATGAAATCTTCTTGATGCCATAAACACAAATCAACAATGATGCCTCTTCATTTCTCCCCTGATAACAATTAAACATAAAGTCTATTGGCTATGACACTAAACTGCAGCTGATGATTCTAATTCTAGAGCCCTGGGGAGTTTGGAGTACTCCTTCATTGCCATTACTCCCAAGTCTACTCTGATCCAGTGTGGTAGTATATGTTAGGGTCCCATCTATGGGTCAAATAAGACTTTTCAAGAATTATTAGTATTCAATAGGACCACGTGTAAAATTATTTTTTAAAAACTCTTAAGAAATAACTTTTATATCAGAGAGAAGATATCTCTTATGATTCACAATGCTTACTCACAAAATACACCTCGCTAGCATAAAACATCAAAACTCAAGTCGGAGGCAACAAACGGAAGTGAACTGAATGGTACCCTCTCACGAAGTGACCAATTCGACGCAGTTCTGCGCATAGGCTCGGATTGAGTTACGCTTGAGAGGAATTCCAAAATAAACAAAAAATAATATTGTAAGGAATCCGGATTTTTAACCAATGAAAAATCTTCCCGCTAAACACCTCAAAGGCTTTCTGGAGCCGATCGCGTAGCATATAAACCCAGGCATTTTTGAGAATAAGCAGTTGGACGGACGGCCTGGAACCGAGAACTTCACCAGGCGGGCAGGTCAAAAGGCCGCTATTTTCCACTACCACGTATTTCCCGCACCTACCCGACACTTATTTCAACTCATTACCACGGCCGGCCGATATCCTTACCTTCCCTGACCATCACTATTCCACTGAGATATTCCAGACTTACGGCCCCTCGGCCACTCCTATTTCCCGCACCAAGTGACCGTATCCACTTACAACGGTATCCTACCGGCACGAACTCAACTCCCTCGGCCACTAATACCTTCCCTGACCATCACTATTCCACTGGGCCATTCATGACTTACTACCCCTCGGCCACCCCAGAGAACTACTACCGTTATCTACGGCGACAACAACAATTTTCACACTCGTTATTTCAATAAACGATTTTTATCAAATTAATCTTGTCCATTATTCTTCTTTGCAAACCATACGCTTTTACGGATATCCTACCATATAACACTGGTGTCAGAAAGGAATAACTAAGATATATCATTGGTGTCAGCGTGTTGCAATGGAGAATATGGACTATACAAGATTAACTCGCTCGGAAATTCTCGACTTTATTAGAGACCAGATGAAGTTCCTCCAAGAATTAAGAACTCGCCCCACACCCCCAAAACCAGAAAATATACAATTTTTGAAAGCCGACTTACACAGGATGATGGAAGCCCTGGATCATACCAAGCCGACAATACCACCAATAGCCCAGATAGTCGACATCCAAGATAGATTAAGGCGTCACAAATCCATACTTGACGTTATGAGACTGAAAAACGAATTCAGTCCGGGAGATGATGTGAATCAATTTATCACAAGCCTGAACGTGACCTATACGACCCACGTCACGCCCGAGATTGCCGTGTATCCTGACCTTGAGAACGAATTCGTCAAGGCTGCCAAGGATTTACTCGACTACAGCATATTTGAACAGATGATAGAGTCCAAGCAGGACACATCTACCTTTGAACAACTAAAGGCATACCTCATAGCGACCCATGGCAACAAGATTGACAACACAGCCTCACACAACACTGCACACACTGCAAAAGATTCCACAACCAGCACAGTGATTGAAACTGACGTAAATACCATAGCGACCCATGGCAACAAGACTGACGACAGCAGCACAACCAAAATAATGACCCCTACTACTACTACTGACGAAAATACCAGAACGGGATATCCCGTACAAACGATTGCCACCACCACACCACAGGAATGCGAGCACGCTAAAGAACCCGCTATAAGCAAGAATTACTTGGACCCCACTCGCTCACACGGACGCGACTGCCCATATTCACAACCACTGCTAGCTCGGACGGATGATGACAAACCATCCATAAGCATCAGGACTGTATTCCCCATGCCTTACCCCAACTCCATAATCGCCATCCAGACAATACCCCTTCAGGAAAAACTCACACCATTTTTTCCAAATCCAGGTACATCCACTCTAGTGTTAGCGAACGAAAAACTCCTTCCAAAAGTAGATGTACCATATAAAATAGCCTTCGTCTTCGTCGCTCTGCGCTACACGTTAGCCATCATAATTAGCTTCAAGCGATACTTTTCTACCACACCAGGCGAAAGAGACCACACGACCAAAGCTATCGGTGGGGTAAACCAGCAAATATCTCTCCACCACAGAGAAAGACGAAAATTATCCCCACATCTTAGCTCCAACTTCAATCTCCCAAAACCACGTGAAGAGAAAACCACGAATATCAACCCAATGATGTCGATAAACTATCTCCCAAAGCAAAATCACCATTCAACGCACGCCACCCTAACCAACGAAGGGACTGACCTAAAAATGGAAGCGAAACAAAAAAATGTTGTACTAAGACCAACATTCTCACCATTTTCATCATGTGACACTCACATGAATGCACATTATCTCCCACCTCCACCTCGTTATGGGGCAAATAAGTCAACTCACAACCCACATCAACAACATAAAAACAAACTAAAACCTATATCGATAATACTAATATTAGGCCTATTTCATACACGTCTTAAAAGAATTCTAATTTATTCATCTGTCAACACACCACCTACATAACCATACATACACATTGTGAATCAAATTGATATCTTGGGGAGCTTTGTTATATCAGAGAGAAGATATCTCTTATGATTCACAATGCTTACTCACAAAATACACCTCGCTAGCATAAAACATCAAAACTCAAGTCGGAGGCAACAAACGGAAGTGAACTGAATGGTACCCTCTCACGAAGTGACCAATTCGACGCAGTTCTGCGCATAGGCTCGGATTGAGTTACGCTTGAGAGGAATTCCAAAATAAACAAAAAATAATATTGTAAGGAATCCGGATTTTTAACCAATGAAAAATCTTCCCGCTAAACACCTCAAAGGCTTTCTGGAGCCGATCGCGTAGCATATAAACCCAGGCATTTTTGAGAATAAGCAGTTGGACGGACGGCCTGGAACCGAGAACTTCACCAGGCGGGCAGGTCAAAAGGCCGCTATTTTCCACTACCACGTATTTCCCGCACCTACCCGACACTTATTTCAACTCATTACCACGGCCGGCCGATATCCTTACCTTCCCTGACCATCACTATTCCACTGAGATATTCCAGACTTACGGCCCCTCGGCCACTCCTATTTCCCGCACCAAGTGACCGTATCCACTTACAACGGTATCCTACCGGCACGAACTCAACTCCCTCGGCCACTAATACCTTCCCTGACCATCACTATTCCACTGGGCCATTCATGACTTACTACCCCTCGGCCACCCCAGAGAACTACTACCGTTATCTACGGCGACAACAACAATTTTCACACTCGTTATTTCAATAAACGATTTTTATCAAATTAATCTTGTCCATTATTCTTCCTTGCAAACCATACGCTTCTACGGATATATTAAGATATATCATAACTATACAAAAAATGTAAATGTACAATTAACACAATTTTCAAACCTCTAGCCATAAAATAACCCTAGATGGATTGACATGCCAATAATATTAACCAATGAATCAACTAGACATAGTTGCAGCTTTTAATTTACATATAGTTAAAATGTCCACCTATTTATTTTGTAATAATAATAATAATAATAATAATAATAATAATAATTAGGAGTTATGCAAAAACTAAATTTTGACCATATAACAAAAGGTTATATGCATAAACCAGAATCTGTTCTTGAGAATGAAATGCATAAAATTCTCTGAGACTTCAAGATAAAGATGGATTACCTTATCCAAGCCAGGAGATCAGACCTATTGTTGGTTAACAAAAAAAAAGAGAACTTGCCAAATGGTAGACTTTGCAGTTTCAGCAGATCACAGGGTGAAGATGAAGGAAAATGAAAAGATGGATAAATACCTGGACCTTTCCAGAGAATTGAAAAAGCTGTGGAATATGAGAGTGAAAGTGATACCAATTGTAGTGATACCAATTGCACTTGGAATGGTCCCAAAAAGCTTGGAAAAAAGACTGGAGGATCTGGAAATCAGAGTAAGAATTGAAACCATCCAGACAACTGCATTACAGCAATCAGCTAGAATACTCAGAAGAGTCCTGAGGAGACTTGTTGTCACTGAGACCCCAGTGAAATACCATCAGCTAACACTTGTGTGAAAATCTCACAAGGAGTGAAATAATAATAAAGGATTGCAGTATTCATAGTTTAAAAATCCTACAAGAAATATTTTTCATTATTTTTATGGTTGTTTTACATTGACATGTTAAATTTTAATGCAAATCTGGTCTGGTCACATCAAACAGAGAAAGATTTTCTAGTTACTCCAATTTTACAATAGCTTTGACCTGTACCTCCAGGTTCTCAATAGAAAATGGTAGCAGTAACCAACACAATATAAAGCTTAAAATAATTCTGGAAAATATTAGTAATTAATATTCAATTGATAACTCTATTTGAACACTTATTCAGATATTTAGATAATTCAGATAACTTTGTTACTTAAGATAGACTATAAGAGATTTATAATTTTTATTTTTGTCTGGCAAAAGCCTAACCTTGAAATTAAATATTAAAAAAAAGAAATAACTATTTTCTATTTCTTTTATGCAACAGATGCTAACTATTGTAGTTTGTTCCCAGAGGAAGGAAAACATGTTTTCAGGTTTAAATGAGAAAAATCTGTAGAACTAAAAATTCTTATACTAATGTTTATTGAAATGAAATACAGTATGCAGCAGAAATATCTCCCATATTTTAAATTGCCACCTTTTTTGATGCAAATAACCTTAGGCAAGATGTAATGGTAGCTCCATCTAGCTAATGTCTTATCATATTTTTCAGATATGATCAGTTAAGATCATGGCTTAGACCAATCAGAGTTCACAAAAAGACCAATCAGTCATGTCTGTTGGTATTTTTTGGTACTTTTTAGCTAATAGCATCCTTGAATTCTTCCTGGTGGCCACCTTTTAATTGATGAACCTGTGGTTCTGAAATTTTAAATCCGTAGTGGTATTGATTTGTTATCCAGAACAGCATTATTATGATCTAACATGAAATAAACATGAAAATCTCTCTATGTAGCAATTAATGATTCACCAATCGTAAAAAAAATTTCAAAGTATAAACCGGTCCAAGCCATGATCATAACTGATTGTATCTGAAAAAAAAAAAATGGTAGAGACATTAGGTAGATGGAGCAACCATTGCATCTTGCCAAAGTTCACTTGCACTACACAGGTGTCAGTTTAAAATGTGGAAGGTATTTCCACCACACCCGTATAAATTTCCTTACATAGTCACTCATTTTCCATTGAATTTTAAATAATTTAGTCATTGAATATTTTGATCATTCTTTTATGAGCCTGTGCAGGAAGACATTCATCTGCAAAAAATACTTCTTTACTTTTACTGTTTAATATTCATAGATTGGATTTTGTTTCCAATTCAAATTGTTTAAAGTTCATGTCAATTCTTTTCTTTTCACTTTTAGCGGCAAGATTGATGGATGCAATCAACAAAAATGTTGACCCATGTGATAACTTTTACGACTATGCATGTGGTTCCTGGGAGAGGCTTAACACAATACCTGCTGACCGACTCAGTTACAGTACATTTGAAAAATTACGAGACCAGTTACTGGAACGGCTCAAAGGTAAGAGTTCAGATCCTATCAACATTTTTATCTGATGATATTGTTTATGCCTATAAAATCTCAAATTAAAATCTAGCAAATTGCAAGAAAAATTTCAAAGCAAATGAAGAACATATAATTCATTAAGAATGTTCAAAATTCAATGTTGGATTTTTGCTTTTTTAAAAATTAGATATCAACCAACTGAGATAGGTGATGATTGCTCCATCTTCACTGATGATTGCTGTGATTCTTCAGCATCATCTGGAATGACAATTTCTATTCAACTGTTTCCTCTCAGTTGACTTTTCAGTTGAGTAGCAATCTTAAAAACCCTCAGGTAGAGATTACAGACAAATGGAGTAATGTCTGTAGATGTTACTTGATGCAATAATTGGAGAAAGCTTTAGTGTACCATCATGTGTCTTTTCATGTGTCATTTACACAGAAATGGCATCTCCTCACCTCAAACGAAGTGTCTAGACAAAATCAGATGATATAAGAGAAAAAAACAAAACATTTGTACATCAGGGGATTAAAATGGCAAATGCTTGTACAACATAAATACCACTCTCTCTGAATGATTGCGATTATACTCCAGTGATAAGTCGAGGCAAGATTATCAGTAATCACAAACACTGCATGAGTTTACCTTCTCACTATGGTAATCTACTAACTTGAGCAGCTGTATTCTCCTGTTGACATCGCCATGTTCCTCCATGATAATACAAAACTCTTTTGTCATACTGTCATTGAGTTACTGTTATATACTGGACCTGACAAGGAATACGGAACACTTCTCAGTTGTGTGTAGACTGAGAGTCGTCAGCAGGGGTTGCACAAAGAACAAAACCTTCGGGAGTTCTCACTGCAAGCAATCTTGAACCTGATCTCAGTCTGTCCAACCCAGATTTCCACAGGCTTTTTATTATTGTTCAACTCATAGGGTCACACCTCTTTGATCATCACACCTATGCAGTTTTTCTGTAGACACACCTCCTCGCCCACACAGCCTGTTTTCATTGGTTATGGGCTACACCTACAGATTTTCTGTGCCTACACAGTGTCAAATGTAAGCCTGTATTTTTAGGTGCCAAAGGTCAGTTCAATGTCATATCCTGTTTTTGTTACCAGGCTCATGTTTGACATTCACACATTTCCTGCATGCAGCCCGGTTTCCAGGTGCAAAACTGATTTGACCAGGCAATATATTACATTACTGGCAGTCATAGAATAGCAGGATTTGTTATCAGGGTTCACTCACCTAGATCTGTTGTGTATTAAATAAAGAGTTTTTCTTTCTCCTAGACTGATCAGCATCCTAATATTTGATAGTCCAGTCTACCTAGTTTATTAATCCATAGCTGGGTATGGTGGAGAAGAGATAGATTGAATTAAATCTGAGTTTATCGCATTGGCAATAATCTTCAGGTTCCTGTTACCATCTAATGATAAAAGGATAATTAACTTATTAGCCAAATCAATATAAGAATTTTTATATAATTAAAAATTTATTATGATAATGTAATAAATTGATATTGAATGTGTGAGTGATGTAATGGTTATAAGCAAGCTGAGGCTTTTACATGTCATTTTCTCTCCCCAGCTATCTGTAAAATAGTGGGGCAACTAGTTTGGGAAAAGAATAACTCTGAATTCAAAACCCTGCCAACACATTGAAAGAAGGTAAAGCCTATTACTCCTTATATCATACAAATCTTGAAGAAATCCTAATTTGTAAAAAAGACAGATGGTACCAGATATTAAAGATTATTCATTATAATTCTGAAAAGAGTCATTATCATTTTAAGTATTGTTTCGACAAAGGAACACATTCTTTGGGTTGCTTATAATATTCTCAGAATATTTTGGCTAATCCATTTCAAATTCTTCTTCATGAATCTATGTAGAAATAAAAAGGTTATTTTCCTGATAGTCATAAACAGAAAATTCAAAATATTCACGGGGAAGATCTCACATGATTATTTTGTTTTTTTATTTTGTGTTGAAGAAAGAATTTTGTAATATTTCCCTATTAAGAAAATTAACATTGGTCTGACTTACATATTTAATTGACAAATTATTGTATGCTGATTATCTAAATTTTCTTATTCTCTAGCAATATTTTTGATTATTTTAACATCATCCTAGAGATATATACATTTCCTTCTCCAGATGTTTTTCCCTTCCCAAGTTTTTCAAGTCTTAATTTTGCAACTCTTATAAGAACATTATTGAAAATGATTGCATTATTTAAAAAACATCATTAGATGTTTATAATAAATCATTTATCCAGCTTCACATCTCTTATGCGAGGGTGGGTTGAATAGTTCATATGATGATGTCATATCTGCTGTTGGTGACTTTTTGGCCATTGGTATGCAAGCACTGCAACCCCAATGGAATAAGTTTGTAGACTGCAAGGGAAACCTGTGGAAAAATAGACCTTTATTGAGCAATGGCGACTGGCCTCAACTTTTGACTAACTTAAGAGCCTTTATGTTATTAGGCAGTGACAGTCATTCACATCTCTTTGGGATAACAGAGGACAACTTCGCTTTCGCCATCTCTGGTACTTCATTTGTTTTCTGGGTAAATCTTGTCAGTTTCTTTGACAAAGGATTCCTAATCAAAGAGGTTTCTGACAGCTCTCCTCAGGTCATGTACCAAAGAGCAATTCTGCTCAGAGCTGGCATCATTTATTTGATTCTTCTTAACATCCGAGTTTCTTTTATCATGAGACTTGTTCAAGGGATTTGCAACAGGTTTAGACAAATTTCTCGACTTTTCTTCCTCCAACCAAATATTAGCTATATTGTTTGATAATTTCTCTTTTGTGCTATCACAGTAGTCTCTGAATAGTTGTCTTTCTTTGGGTGGGAGATGAAAAGCTTTAAAATCTTTATCCTTGTTACTCCCAAAGATTTCTGCAGAAAGCGTGGTTTCCTTTTCTGTCGCAGAGTCCTTATCTTTAACTTAGTTCTTTATGAATTTGAGGCCAGCAACACACACAGCATTGTCAATCATTGAAGATGCCTGCATTTCTTTTACAGATTGTAGTATTCTATATTACTCTCTATGAACTCTGAACTTATCTCCCTTTAACCCTTCGGGGTTAACTACCGTTCTCCTTTGTAGAGTTATGTAGTCATTTATTCGCCATTAAAGCCTTATATACAGGTCTCCAGAGTTTATTCAATTCTTCAATATACTTCAATTTAATGGTGAATAAATTTACGAGGAACTAGTCAAACATTAAAAATGGACAAATTCCTCAAACTAGAACGCCTGGATGTTTCACCGAACTCCCCCTCAGCGGATAGAGACTTTAAGCATTGGTACCGGACCTTCGCAGCGCTGATACGTCGATTTACCCAGGCAAGTAATAACGACAAACTCGATGCATTAATTACATTTGTCTCTCCGACAGTATATGAATACATAGCGGAATGCGACGATTATGAGACAGCACTAAATATTCTAAAGGACTTGTACATCAAGCCAAAGAACGAGGTGTATGCGAGACACAAACTAGCCAGTAGGTGCCAAAAAGAGGATGAATTGATAGTGGATTACGTGCGACATATCCAACTACTTGGAAAAGACTGCAATTTCAAAGCGGTAAGCGCTATACAGAACCGAGATGATAGTATTAGAGATGCGTTCATCAGGGGACTACGGTCACAAACTATGAGGCAACGTCTATTGGAAAATAAAATATTAGACTTGACTACGGCCGTCGATCAAGCTAGAGCAATGGATATAGCTCAAAATATACACACCAACAGATGCCGGCCATTAATTCCATAACGGTGAGAGAAGAAGACACTCCATGTACATGTGCAATTACACAGCTGAAAAACTTTTAAAAGTAAGTGTCCTTATTGTGCGGGTTACCGTCACGAATGAAAATACTGTCCTGCTAATGAGGCTTTTTGTTTTAAATGTAAGAGGAGGGGTCATTTTTCTAAGGCGTGTATAACAATGCAGTCACCCATGTCAGCGGCCATGTTGCCGATCGCTACTACTACTACTCTCGCTACTATTATTTCAGCTTCTTCGGAACTACTACTAAAGCGAGCCACGATGATTACGTTGGTTGATAATGAGGAGGCTGTGGCCCTAGCCGATACAGGAAGCTCGGGGTCATTTATTTCGTTTAAATATGTGAAGAAACAAAAACTAAAGATGGTCCCTGCTACTGGAAATGTATCTATGGCTTCGTCATCTATAAATTCTCCCTTAAAAGGACTCTGTACCGTGGAAATAAACCTCTTGGGTGAGGCCTATCCCAACACTAGACTCTCAGTGTTGGAAGACCTGTGCTGTGACGTGATACTGGGCCAAGACTTTATGAGTCAACACTCTGAGGTATCATTTGTATTCGGGGGCGCCAGGAAGGGCCTTCATATTTCTAGTTCGTCTTCTTGCAGCGTTCAGTCTGCTTCAGTGGACATGCCATTGTTGTTTTCCAACCTGACTCCAGACTGCAAGCCTATAGCCACTAAATCACGTAGACTGGGAAATGATGACAAACAATTTGTACAGTCCGAGATTGAGATGATGTTGAGGGAGGGAATTATTGAAGAAAGCACGTCTCCCTGGAGGGCCCAGGTCCTAATCATAGCTAATGAACGTCAACGGAAAAGACTAGTGGTAGATTACAGCCAGACAATTAACAGGTTCACTCGCCTCGATGCCTATCTACTTCCAAGAATAGATGATCTGGTTTACAAGGTGTCTGGTTTCAGATATTTTAGTTCTTTGGACCTGAAGAGCGCCTACCACCAAATACCCATCAGAAATGAAGAGAAACTATACACAGCTTTTGAAGTTAATGGTAAACTCTATCAGTTTTGCAGAGTTCCATTTGGAGTCACTAATGGGGTAGCCTGCTTCCAAAGAACTATAGATAATATTATCAAGAAACACAACCTCGGTGGAACCTACGCCTATGTGGACAACATCATTGTTGCAGGGAAGACAAAAGAGGAACATGATGGGAATTTGGAGCGATTCCAGGAAAGGGCGAAGCAGTATAACCTAACGTTCAATGAGAATAAGTCGATTATTTCGACTGAGTCAGTCGATTTCCTGGGCTATACCATCACCCATGGGTCACTAAAACCCGACGCGGACAGACTACAACCCTTAAAAGAACTGCCAGTCCCAAAGGATAAAACCTCCTTACGTCGAGTAGTTGGACTGTTCTCATACTACTCCCAGTGGATCCCCAAGTTCTCAGACAAAATTAGACCACTGGTGACTGCAGATACGTTTCCTCTCAGCCAGGAAGCAAGGAAAGCTTTCAGTACCTTCAAGGAGGAAATCAGAAAGGCTCTTTTGCATTCCATTGACGAAACCATACCCTTGGTGGTGGAAACGGATGCTTCAAATACTGCCATTGCCGCTACCTTGAATCAAGCTGGTCGCCCTGTCGCATTCTTTTCACGGACACTGACGCCCACGGAACACAAACACTCATCGGTTGAAAAGGAGGCCTATGCAATAATAGAAGCAGTGAAAAAGTGGTCCCACTACCTGGCGGGACGAAGATTTACGATCGTCACTGATCAACAGGCCGTCCATTTTATGTTCCACTCAAAGAGATTGGGAAAAATAAAGAATAATAAGATCCAACAATGGAGGATGGAATTGGGATGCTATGAGTACGACATAATGTATCGACCAGGCAAAAATAACATCCCAGCCGACACACTATCAAGAGCACACTATTATTAACAGATCTCCACAATCGTCTTTGCCATCCAGGAATAACAAGACTGGCTCACTTCGTGAGAGTAAGAAATCTACCTTACTCTATAGAAGAAATCAAGAAAATATGTGCAGAGTGTTCTATATGTGCTCAATTTAAACCGAGATTCTACACTCTGGAGGCGTCCCATCTTATAAAAGCTACACAGCCTATGGAACGGATCAGCATGGATTTCAAAGGACTATTACCTTCTACTTCTAGGAACCGCTACTGACAGTAGTAGATGAGTATTCCCGTTTCACATTTGCCTTCCCATGAACATGACAGCGAAACAATTATTGTTGTCTTAACCAATTGTTTGCAGTGTTTGGAACGCCAGCATACGTGCACTCTGATCGAGGACTCGCATTTCTATCTAAGGAGCTAAAGGAGTACCTGACAGAACTAGGTATAGCGGCTAGCCCGAGACGCTAAATGTGAAGAGATACAGGCATTACAAGTACTTGAACACGACACGATTCGCTTTCCCCTGCGCACCCTATAACCATCAGACTCCTTATATGACGTAATAGATACTGTAAAGTTTGAATCCCAAATAACCCAGAACATGATCTTCCATATATTTTGTAGCACGTGCTCTCCTACTAGAGTTATCTGCCTTATATTTCAATGATACTTACAATGACTTTAAGTATTCATATCTTATGATAACCACATTTTCCTTTTGATAACTCTGATGAGCTCTGTCTTTCAGAGATAGTTCATGTATAAAGGTTTCTTTGTGTTCTCACCTCTCCAAGTGTTATTTACTGAAAATTTAGTCAATCAACAGATACCTTTGATGAAAAGGGATCATTAGTTGTTTTGTAATTGATGATACAAAAAGTACAGAACATAAAACATGAAATGAAATGAAACCTGATGAAATATTACAATAAGTTTTAAAGGCTATGATCAAATAAAATTGAATGTTTATGAGATGTGTTTAAAAAGTATCAAGAATAAACAATAAATGAAATGTTCATTTTCTTCAAAATACTCTCCTTGATATTCTAAACTTATTCCAGTGAATTTTTCATTGGTCAAAGCACTCGAGAAACTTCTTTTTTGATATAGATTGTAGTTATGCTATTATATTTTTGAATGGCCTTTATGTCATCAAAGCTTATTTTTGAGATTCAATTTTTAACTTAGGAAAGAAAAATGTTGTCTGTAGTTGAGGGTCTTGTGAGTATGGAAGCTGCTGAACTTTAACAATCTTGTTTTTCATCAAAAACTATTGAAATTGGCTTTATAACTTTCAAACTAGCACTAACTTATGATATATAATGAGATATCTTTAAACACCTATGGTTTGCAAAGAAGAAATAATGGACGAGAAGGTTTTGATTAAATCGTTTATTTTAGAATAAACAAAAACTGGAAATGTTGTGAAGGAAATTCCCCATAAGCCTGTGAGTGAAATGGGGGCAGGCGCGCGTGGTTGAAGGTCAGTTCTGGCTCTGCGTGGTGTAGGTGTGGGTATAGTGGTAGTAGATAATAAGTCAGGAAGCTCTCTGTGGCTGGTCAGTGGTATTGGATAGTGATGTAGGCAGCTTGACCCGTGATGGTAGTTGTGGTTCCATGTCAGTAGGGTACGATGTAAGTTGATATGGTGACTTGAGTTGACGGCATATGGTAAGATTGATGATAGTCGTAGTCACTTTAGGGTTCACCCAGTGTGGTTGGGTCAGGTGAGGGTAGGGGTATCGGGCCGGCTGTGGCATAGTGTTGAAGCAGAGTTGAGTTGGCTGGGTAGACGCGGGTGTGCATGGTAGTGTTGAAGCGGCTCTTTGATCCTGCCTGCCGGTCAGCGATACTAATGGCTTGGAAGCCCTCGGTCAACTGCTTTGGTCCTCAAATGCCGGACTTATATAGTAACGAGATAGGCTCCAGAAAGGCCTTTCATGATTTTGGGGGGAAGATTTTTTATTGGTTGAGAATCTGGATTCTGTTTATAATATTATTTTTTATTGTTTAGGAATTCCTTTCAAGCAGAACTCAGTCCGTGCCTATGCGCAGAACTGTGTTAATTTGGTCACTTTGTTTTAGGGTACTGTTGGGTTAATTTCCTTGGTAGGCGTCGTGACTTGTGTTTTATTTTGTTTTTAATTTTGTTTTGTTGGTGAGTGGATGCATTGTGAAATAAGGATTGTGAATCATAAAAGATATCTATTTCTGTTATAACACTTACATCATTATTTTATAATATAAGTTGCTCATCTCCATTTTAAAGCTTCAGTCTTGATACTTTTTGATCTCACATTGTATTTACAATGTCTATAAAAAATAAATGATAAAAGCAAAAATTAAAATTTGGGAAGGTATAAAATTAAATTTCAGGAATTGGATGAATATTTTGTTTAATAATTATCATCCAAACTCTTAGATGAACCCTTTTCAGGAAGGGAATTTAGAATTTGATAAAATAGATAAAAGAAAAGAAAAGTGCTGTCGTTTTAACTAATGTCACACAGAAAAATTCACATCTTATATATATATATTGGGATGATCACCGCAAAAAAGAATGAAAATTCTTTTTTCCCTTTACTTCCAAGTCATTTTGGTCACAGGGGTATCACCTCTGGAGGTTAGGTATTGTGTCTGCTTCCTTTTCCTTTCCTTCTTTTTCTCTTTGCCATGTTGTGGTCAAAGAGAAAGGGTAGAAGTAGCAATCTACAGTAGTGGTGGTGGACAATCTAATCTCTCCACCTGTCCCTTCCCTCTTTCCAGCACCATGTAGTGGGAGAGAGCTAAAGTAATCAAGCTGACCCTTGTTGGTTGTTTCAATGTAGGTTTTGCTCAGGCCAAATTCAGGGCTGGCATGGAAACAAAATTCACAAAATATGAAATGCATTTTGTCTAATCTCTTTTTTCTTTTTCTTTTCCATTCTTTCCCTGCCGTCACCCACCCCTTCCCATACTACTATGATGTCACAATATATAAAGTCACATCTCATACAGTCTCACTACAGAATAAGAAATTTGATTATTAAAGTAATATGAGGTGTTTTGCCATTTTGCATTACACATGTATACAATGCTTTTTGCAATGTATTAACAACATTGTCTCTCTACTTAGTAATTATGTAAATGATTGTAGATTTGAATAAAGTACTTCAACAAGAGTTATACAGGGAGAATTAATTTATGTATTTCCTTCCAACACAGTGTGGTGATCGTTAATGATAACCACTGGCCAGTTTCCAAGTAAGAGCGTACCTCAATTTCTGAGAAGGTGAAGGGGAGATAACTCATGTGGATTAACAATTCTTCCCCTTTTTCTTTTTCTTTCAGATGAGCATCTGAAAAAGAGAATTTAAAAAATTTGTATTTATCAGAGAGATGACTCCTTGGGCTCTGATATAAAGCCAATGATTTTAAATGATTGTACTCCTCTCTTTGTCAAGGAGTCTGTAATTTGTGTATCAGTTAATATCCAAGAAATCTCTGGAATTTCTGTTATGTCCATCATTTCCCTCAATATGGCCTTCTCAATACAAAGTCTCTTATCCAAAATCTGTGTTGATGAATATGAGTAATAGAGACAGGAATTGTTTGTTTTGCATACAATCTTAATGTTCTCTGTTTTATCTTTTAGTTGCAGTAGTTCCAATAGTAGTTTTCTATAAAAAGTTGCTTAAACTTACATTGGTCTGGTAGAGGTCTGCTAATAGTGATATGGTAGTGACTGGACGAAGTGCATTGCACCAAAATCTTTCTCCCCAACATAGTGATGCTGTCATTTTCAAGGTTGAGGTATGCCCTGGTTCTTTTCAAGACATGTTTGCTTAATAGAAACATTATGTTTGAGACCACAATGTCAGTAATGATACTGACTTCAATGGCCAGAATGACATATGGTAGAATGGCTGTGTAGATGGATTTTAGTTTGTTTCCATTGCCAAACTTATAAGTCCTCACCCCGTGTTGAACCTTTATCTGTTTTCTCTATATTGTAAAAGTTTTAGGAAAAAAAAAGGGGTAATTAGAGTTACAGCCCTTAGCTCTGTTTGTTTTTAGCTGCCAGCATGTTGAAGTTTGGACCCATTGGGGTTGATGGCAGCTGCTGCTGCTTCCTTAGCAATATGGAGGTAGCAAGTAGTAGCAGCAGTAACAGGGAGTGGTGGGAGTAACGTTATTTAAACTCTGTTTAGGTGCGAAAGTGCTCTCTTTTGAAGAATTTGTAGGATGTAGCAACCGCTAAGAAAAGGTTGCAGGGATAAATCTCCAACATGGTGTTTTTCCCCTCAACCAATATGTTCAAATTTTTGACCTTCTTCAGAGCCTGCCTTCAGAAAAAGAAGTGCAGTAATTAGGGACTCTCAGAGACAAGTTTTATTTTAAGTGTACACACATTTTGTACGTGTTTTTACCCCATAATCAACTAGTTGTGGAGATTGTCTAAGCTTGATAATCTAGCTAGCTGGAAACTACAAGTTGGTTTTGAGGAATGAATTCAAGGGCAAATTAGTCTTCAGAACTACTGAAAATAAGAATTCTCTATTTTTTGCACCGACAAGAATGTTTTTTCCGAGAAAATGGAAAAGAATTACAAGATTACTTCTCTCCGACAAGAAGAAATTATTGGGACTAGACAGTCCCAAAGAAGAATTACTGGACTTTAAGAATTAGTCCTCAGAGACTTTTTTGGAACATCAATCCTTTCAAACAGCACAGGGTTGCTTTGTTGTAAAAGACTCTCTCAGAACTATTTCTTTTCTTCTTCTAAGACCTCTCTAATTCATAGCTTTGAGGCTACAAAGTGTTTGTGACCTAAGTCAGGTGACAGGTCTGAATTTGAAAAAAGAAAAGACAAAAAGGAAAAAGTGTTTTTTTATGTTTTTTAGTCTTTTATTTTTGTTTTTATTGTTTGTAATTTTATGTTTTTGTTTATTATAATTTCTCTTGATACATAGGTGTCCTCTCAAGGCATAGCAAGTGGACTAAATTGCAATTAAATAAATCTTACTTTTAAGCTTACATCTGTTATTTTGTTCTTATTTTCCTAGTACCCCTTTTGTTGCTATTTTTTTTTTTGTTGTTTGTTTTAAAATCGGTCCCTACTACTATGTGCTAATTTTATCCTGAAGAGACAGTTCAAGATAAAATTCCAATAATATTTTTGGTATGCTCTCCAGAAAACAATCATACCATTTTTTCCTACTGATGGTCCCAGAAACACCACTATCCAGGATGGCTGAGCCAAGTGTTTTACCCAAAAACATATGAACACTATCTTCCCATTTTGCTGACTCATCAACATGAGGTTGGATACAAGAAACTGATCTTCCTTTTCAAATTTGGTATCCTCAGCATAAGGACATTTGCGAGCCCAGTAAAACTTGCATCCACATTTAGTGATGTTATCTACAGGCTCTAGTGGATTTAAATCAGTGGAGTGTGTTAGATTTTTGTTATGTTCCACCATCTTGACAATCAGAAAAACAAGAATTTCTGTTAGAACAGTGACCATAATATGTTGCACTTGTTTCTTCCTAGTTGTTTACACTGAAAGCAATAACCTTTTCATTTTTCTCCATGACCAGAAGTTGGGGTGAAAAAGCATCAGAATATTGTCTGTGCATTATTTAAAAAAAATGTTTTAACATGTCACATAGCATGAGTCTGCTGACTATAGCTTTTATGAACCTTTCATTCTCCAGAGTGAGTTTAGTGCTTTTTAATGCCCTATAAGCGAGCACAGGATCTGGTAAAAGTATTTTGTGTTCCTTTAATTTCACTACAGGACATTTGAAATTTATAAGAAAATCTTCTATTGATTTGTCTTTGGTTCTTTGATATTATTCAAAAGACTTGTGCACCATAAAATCTGCCTGGTTTGCATCTTCCACAAAGAGTATGTCCAGTTTTTCATAAACCTTTTTCATGCCATCTTTGGCATTTAGGATGGCAGTGTTCACTTCCAATATGGCCTCTCTGGCTTTTCCTTCCAATGATAGCAATATAACAGGCACCCTTTTTGTGTTATCAAGTCCTGTTGCTAATTCCCATAATTGCATTTCTTTTTTCCAAGTACTGTACTTGTCTATCTTCAAGGCAGGTGGGGAAATAAACTTAGAAGCCATTTTTAGGATCTTATAGCTCTCCTACCAATGTAAATTTGAATAAAGAACTCCAATGAAAGTTATACAGGGAGAATCAATTTATTCATGCTCTTCTAACATGTCATGGTGATTGTTAATGATGACCAATGAGCAGTTTCCAGATAAGATCGTACCTCACTTTCAGATAAGATTTAGGGGAAACAACTGCTGTGGTTTAACAGTTATAGTAACATTTTCTTATTTTTTGGTATCATTATTGTTATTAATTCTTGCTCTAAATATTACCAATTTGAAGCTGTATAAGTATTGTTAACTCTAGTCCTCTTACCTTTTATCCCACAAACCATCATAGTAAGATAAACAGAAATGAATGCCAAATACAGGGTGTTATATGTAAATTGTCATCTAAATTATACAAAAATGAAAATAATACTGATATCTCACTTTATCAGATATATTTACCAAAATTATATGAAAATATCTATAGATTAAATTTATTCAAAGGAATTTCCATTGGCTTCAATCAGGCCTCCAGATGACTTTGGAATCTCTTGTGAGTCTTTCCATTGGTCTCCTAGTTTAAATTGGAAAATGCTGCCAATATCCTTGCCATCAATTCATCTATGTTGTTGCAGTTTTGCTGGCCTCTTACTCAACTACATCCCACACATAATAATTAAGGAGATTACAATCTGGGGAGTCAAATAACCAGATGTTAGGGGTGATATGGTCACAAAAGAATTTTGACTGTCAAGACTGGGTTCTCCTGCTTATGTGGCATGGTACAGAGTCCCATTGCCAGACATAGAGTCTTCCAGCAGCCATGCTCTAGATCCAGGGCAGCACTACCTCTTTTAGCCAGTTGATGTAGGCTATTGTGGGGCTGAAAAGGACCATGCAAAAATTTTGAAAAAGGAAATGAAGTGATACAAACCAGGCGAAGGAGGCCAAACACAAAGTTTTAGGTTTAACAAGATGACAGTTTTATTTGTGAATAAACTGTGAGAACAAAATAATGAGTCAGATTAGCTAGGGTAGAAAGTCTAGGGACTGAAAGAGATTTCTAGTAGCTGAGAAAAGACTTTGTGTTTTGTCATTAAAAGGACAGTTTTCTAAACTGTTGCCATAACATCTGGAACTACAGCTAAAAGCAGGAAGGAACATGGACAGCAGACAGCTTGATTGTGACCAGCAAAAGAATGGATTATTGGCAGGTTGGATTATAGTCAGAGAGTGGATCAAGTATAGAATTGATCATGGTCAGCAGAAGACCAGATCGGCAGCAGACTGTAATGTATAGTTTGCTGGAGAGTTAAGGATACTACAGGAACATGATCAACCGAAAGAGAATCGTGGTCAGCAGAAGACTGAATCAGATGCAGGATGGGTTGTGAACGGTAGAAAGACCGGATCAAGTATGGGCTGGATCAGAAACCACAATGTGGCAGGATCTGCAACAAACTGGTACAGGGAACACAAGAAATTGGATTGTGATAAGCTGAAGACTGGATCGGTGGTAGCCTGAAGATGGGTCAGCAGAGCTGAGGTGAAGAGAAGCCATGGAATGGCTTGAGGCTTGAACCACTGGGAAAATGATGTTCCCTGAGCCATGCCCTGAAGGAGCTTCAACATTATGAACTTAGAGGTATTCTGTGGAAATGCAGGCACATGCAAACTAGAAAATAGCTGATGCTTCAACTGCTGGGAAAATGATGTTCCCTGGGCCATGACCCCAAGGAGGTGTTCAGGGGAAACCCACACGAGCATGCAAGCTAAGAAATAACTGATACTTCAACTGTTGAGAAAAAATGTTTTCTTTGGCCACTAGCCTCCATTCTATGATTTTTTTTTGTAGCACTATGCCTTACCTGCTTTTGGTAAGAAAAAAATTATTTTTGTCAGGTTCTGAGTGCATTCCACTTTAAACAGGTTGTAAGCAACTATTTGTTACAGCTTTGTTGGTATTATAATTGACCTGTATCTTTTTATATTATTTATAAACTGAATGTTTATGTAAATTCTGGACAGTATAAGTTTTGATTTTTTTTTTTGCGAAGGTAGCATACATTTTTGTGTAGCGATCTGTGTTATGATAAGGCCTCCATGTTGAGTGTGAGGTCATGTGGAAAGATGAATGGAGGCATGTTGTATATGCAAAAGTCGAAATCTCCCGATTCACTAATACAAACTACATACACTCGTCAACGGGATGGATAAAGTCGGAAGTGCCCTCTATCGTTGCCTGGGACGGAATGACCATTTTGACATATGTCTGCGCATGGGCTCCAATCGGAGTTCCGGTTTGATAGTCAATTCCCAAAATTAAATAAAAATAAAAAATTGGTAAATAAAATTCGAATATCATCCAATGAAAGCGATTCCCGGGCGAAGTGAAAACAACTCCAATTGATCCAACTTGGGACCGCCGATCTCTATAAAACGAACAGCTTTGAAAGGCACCGACAGTCAGGGCTTCAGGCACCATCACGAACACAGGCCCGACGAGCGCTACCTCACAGAAGGACACATCAAAGAGCGGCGGGTCACACCCCCAACTTACCCAAACCTGACCTCACCAGGCAGTCAAATCAACAAGTCAACTACCGAACATTTCTACATCACTCGTTGATACAAAAAGCGCTACTACCAGTACACAAGATTCTGCCTAGAACAAGACACGAAAGAAGCGAACATTTCTACAAGATTCAACGATACAAAAATATACTAGCTATCATAACACGATACGACCAGCGATCGACATCAGAATAACCGAAACACAAGATTCTGTCTACAACAGCTAACGACTCTAAAACACAAGACTCGACTCACCTACCAACACCCATCACTACTCACTGACTTTTATTCAAGACACAGCGCCTACCACTACACACACAATATTCTGCCTACATCACCACCCCAATACCACAATCAAGCTGGACATTTTATGGACTCAATATCCACCCATAACTATAACCAAATTTATCCTGTAATCCTCATTTCTATCCTTTCACCGTTCTCATGTTGTTTTTCTTAATACAATTTTAAAACTTAAAATCTGTGTTTTGTTCATTTCCTCATCACCATACGCTTGCATGCAAATACGGTTTATAACAGGCATAAGCATGTTCAGTTGGAAGGGATGCTTGAGATTGTTGAAAAGTTTTTTTCTTGTACTTCACTACCTGTGTGAGAAATAGTGAATGTTTTTATGCACTACCTGCTTGATAAGAAATACACTCCATGTCCCTGATTATGAACCTGATTGACTTGCTAGGATCATTGTTAGTGATTGTCTGTATCTCAGCAACAAATTTGAGAGTTTTTTTCTTATCAGAATAGAGGGAAGCTTTCAAGCTTGTAATTACCATTGGACTCATCCAACTCTTTTCAAAACCCCTGCACTGTCCTCAGATTGATAACTAAATACTCTGAAATATTTGTACTTTGTTTCTTTTCCCGAATGTGAATACCAGACAGTACAGAATGCTGTTACCAAATTTCTGGAGGAAAACAGCACCATCATGCAATTCAGTATTGCATGATGGTGCTGTTTTCCTCAAAGACAGTTGCCCAACAGACTCTAGTTTGCTGCATAGAACCTGAAACAAACAAAATGCACATATGAAATGAATAATTTGAATGGTGACAATTTGCTCATCCCACTTTGTATATATAAGGAAAGAAATTTTAAAAAAAAATAGAGTGATGAGTGATGAGTATAATATCAAATGATTAAAAACTGTAATCTTTCAAACAGCATGATAAAAATATTTTGAAGCATTTCAAGGGTCATTGAAACATTTTTAACTTGGATCCTTAGTAAAAGGATGAAACTTAAAAGCTTGAAAAATGAATAAAAATAATAAAATTTTAAATACTGAAAAACTTTGGTTGTTAAAGTCTCTCACTTTTAATCAAACAACTTAGCTAAGAGAAAATCTTGTGATGTCTGTAAGAAGTGGATCAAAGAAATCTCACATATAAACTTGAGATTTCATTCTGTTTGAAAAATAAATAAAAACAAAAAAATCAAATGATTTAAAGCCATTGACTAACAAAAATCATTCTTCAGTTGAGTACTGCACTTTTAATTTTGCTCCAACATGATCATGATCATGATGATAATCATTATCATCATGATCATGATCATGTTGGATTTTAGAAGACTGAAACAATCATTTTGTAGGATTCTATCTTTAAAGTTGTTTTCACTGAGTATATTTTTTTTCTCTTGATTTTTTCTTTCATGGAGAGATTATATATATATATATATATATATATATATATATATATATATAGTGCACTAAAGTTTCTTTAAATAGGAAGATTTCAATGTATGTATGTATGTATAAAGAAACAATACAGTTTCATATAAGAAAATCTATATTATATTTATTTGTAACAGAAAAGTAAGCACATACATATAACAATATGAAATAAACTTTCATGAAATATGATATAAATTTATCATTAATTATAAAAATATGATATAAATTTATCATTAATTATAAAAAATAATGTTCAAATAGAAAAAATACATTAAACATACAGATAAATTGATACTTCAGCCCTTTTTTATTTATAATTATATAAACTGTTCATTATTTTTATAGGTATCTTTATCTAATAAATAAGGAGATTATCATAAAAAGAATATTGGCAGTTGCAAAAATATATTAACAGAATATTTGTCTGATTGTTATCGCTCTTTAATATATATATATATATATATATATATAGTTGCTGCATATCTTTTTCTCTGAACCATGGTTTTGGTGTTCAGGAAAGTAAATTAAGTGGGCTATTACATTTTGTATATACTTGACAGCAGGAACGTGGGTGGGTTTGGGCCACTTTTTATTTTGATTACCCTTTCTGTCTTTTTATTGTTGTGTTGACTTAGTAATTCTTTTAGTCAGTGTCTTTTCTTTTAAGTTATTATTGCAGTTTGTATATAGATTTACATATCTACCTCAGTAATAGTAATTTGATTTGTAATTCAAGCTGTTTTCCTCCCATTCCAACTTTATTTGCTCTTTTCTTCTCTTCCTTTCTCTGTCTCTACATTTTTAGTTTTTGTTTATTTATCTCTTAATCCTTTTGGTAAATGATATTTCTAGTGGTGGCTGGTGCTTTTTGATTATAGGTTAAAGGGGTTATTCTTAATTATACATTAGTGATTCCCTAAGTTTATGTTTACATTTCCCCAGAGATTTATTTCTGCTGTTTAGTAGGTTTTTCTTATTTACAATCACATTGTTGCTAACTTTTCTTGTAAGTAAAAAACATGGGTCATTCAGGGCTTTACTATATATGATTTTCTGAAAATCTCCCATTTAAGGATTGGTGTTATATTTTGATCCTTTAAATCCAAAATATAGCTAGATAGGTTTGTTACATTTCTTAGTTTAATACTGGAAAACAAGTGCTTGTGATTTGTAAATCTAGTTTTAAACTCTGATTTTGTGCATCCCACATAAAATCTAGTTAGGTTTAGCGTCTGTGTAAAAGTTACAGATGCTTGATAAATACTACCTTTATTAAAACACCTTTTTTTGGGGGGGGGGGACGGCGGGAATTTCTGGACTTCGGAATATCTGTCTATTCTTCTTGTTATTTCTATTATGTGTGTGGTTGTTTATTATTTTGTTGTTATGTTTTTTTTATTAGCCCTTCTATATTATCCATACGGAAGAAACTAATTTTTAAGTTGTTGTTAGAAATTTTATGTAGAGTGGGATTAATTGGGAAATGTTTGCTAATTAAATTTAAGAATATTTTATCCATTTTCATTTTCACCTGTAGATTAAATGGTTCTATTTCTTTTTCTGTTATTTTTTCATATCTAGTGTCTCACTTTATTCCTCATTGTTAAATTTAATCTTATTTCTCGCATATCCACTATTATATCATGCAATATTATATATATCGCTAATGTTATCGGAAATCTGCTTGTTTGATGAATTTTGGGTAAGTCTGTATTCCACTGAATATGGAATTCTCTTAATTAATGAGGGGGTAGATTTGGGGTTTAAATATTTAGGTTTATGTTGGGTTTTATAAAAAGTTTAAAATTACCTGTGATAAGAATTAACGTGACATCCATAAAGTTTACAATTTTAGTGTTCGATTTGATGTCAACAGACTATCCCATGTTCTTCAGTGTCACAATTATGTATTTTCTGATCTGATTGCATTTATGTCCAGGCACATTATTAAAAATCGACAAACTGTCATCTCTGTAAATTACAAGATCCTTAATGTCTAGTTTTATTGTTAAATTGTATAGTATTAGAAGTCCAACTAGATCCGAGACTTGCACTGAATCTAAGGCTCCTATTGCTATGTTGAAACCTGTGCTATTACAGATTTTCACCCATTGTTCTTCTCTGTTTATTAGAACTGTTTCCTTGGCTGATTTTATCACTTTGATTTATTCCTGGGAGACATTGTTGTGCCATTGTGTGAAATCCATTGCTTTGTAGAACAGTTTCTCTGATATTGACTGGTAGAATTCCTCAATATCAAATTGGATGAAGGCTGTATTTTATATCATTAAACCATTTGATCATGTTGTCCATGTTGATCCATTGGTTTTGACTTATTTTTTATTTCGTTGTTAATTTTCTCCTGAGGCATTCACAAAAACGATTTCAGATCTAGTTGGGTTAATAAGTCATCTTTCTGGTTTCCAGCTAAAATCAAATTTGTGGGCCTTTAATAATACATATGTGATTTTTGTCTATAATGTGGGACCCTATTGCTAATGTTTAGTTTCTGGGTTAATATTTTGTTTTCCTTGTTGATATCATCTTCTAAATTATTTTCATTTATGTTGAGTGTTTTATAGCTTCTGGTTGTGTTTTTTTTATTAGTAAGCTAATATAGTCCTGGTAATCCAGTTTATACAAATTATTTGTTTAGGCTGCTTTCATATGTATTTCTTTAAGAATTTTTTATATTATTGATAGTTAACTATACTTCCTTTTGGAATTTGCTATATCATTTCTTGAATTTGATTTTGGTGACTAGGTCTAGCATTATCTGTCTCGATTATTGTGGAGCTAATAAAACTAAACAATAAAACTAGACATTAAGGATGTTGGAATTTACAGAGATGACAGTTTGTTAATTGATAATAATGCGTCCAGGCACAAATGTGATCAGATCAGAAAATTATCAGATGTAAAGTATTAGATGTAATTTATGATTTTGAATGAATACTTTTTTCACATCTTTTTTTTTTTTGTTATTTCTTTTATAATTAAAATAAAACTTTATTTCCTTAACTTTTTTTTGTATAATAGTTAGAATTATGTTGTTATATAAACATTATGTAAATATCAGATGTTAAGTTGGAATTTTTAAAAAAGTGAACTAGCACTTTTTCCCCTCATTGTATATATATATATATATATATATGGGAGAGAAAAAGAAAGGAGAACTGCATTTTATGGAATTGGTGTATAGCAAAAATTATTTTAATCTCGCAAAATACTCATTTTGAGGCTATTCCAAATGGTAGCAAATCAGAATGCTACAGGATTAAACAGTGGTCTGTCATCAAATCTTTGGTGACTGAGAAGATGTGTATTATTTTTACTTGTAAAAATCAAGAAATTAAAACTGTTCCATATAAAACAATTTTGATTATCAAATTTTTGTTAAATAGTTCCTATGAGAAGAAAAGGGTTCTGTATAAATACAGTGATAAGTCTGTTGAGAAAAGCTCAAATATCTTTTCAATGATGAAGAGTAGTGTGCTACTTCTGTAATTTCCAGATTCTATTTTGCTTCCCTTATTCTTGTAAAGTGAAACAAGGTATTGTGGAAATCCCCCTATATGTTCTCTGTGTTAAAATTCACTGATTTATATATCTTAGGAGTTATGTCATTCTTCCATAGTGTTTTTTCTGAGTTCATTTGTAAGATGGTTTGACCTCTGCAAGTGAAGCTCTTCTGGCATTGACTCAATACTACAGGGTCTACCATGGAGCAGAATGCTAAATTCATTGTTTTCTTATCATCATGAGAAATGATCACAACAATCCAAGTTCAAATCCTGCACAAAGCTGTTTGCATTTCACATAGTGCTAATACCCATAGTGAGAGAGAATCAAAGAAATCTATATATATGTCAGCATGCCTCGATGAGGATGATCAGACTGACTTTTGGACAGAAAAAAATGATTTGCAATAGTTGACTCTTAATATTCCAAAATAGTTCCTCATTTAATTTGGACATAATATTGCTTAACTTAGATGAAGTAAAGTAATTCAAAATATGGCCTGGATAATGTTGAACACTGTATGTTAGATAATGAGAATAAAGGAAAGACATAAATAGAATGAAATAAGAAGGAAACGATGACTAGTGACAATTTTCTAAAAACCTGTGTAATTTGTTAAAAGCTCCTTATTCTAATGAAGACCAAAGCTCAGTGCATTTGAAGGCAAAGTTTAGGAATAACAAATCATTTGTTTAATGTTCCCTGTAAGTGACAGAGGAGGACAATGAGGATCTACTTGATAAATGAAGACATTGTGCGTTAGACAAGTAGTTTAATCCCTGGGTCAAATGAATGATGATGACAGATGGTTTGTGCATTCCCACAGGTTAACTTGACCATTAGAGATACTCACAAAATGTAGCATAATGTTGCTAACTTCCAACTCACTAGTTTTTATAGGTTGTTCTTAATTTAAAATACATTAGTCATAAGTACCATTTCTTGGAAGTTGACTATGAAGCAAGTAAATAACAATAAATAAAAAAGAGACCAATAACAAAATGGATTGCACAAATGTACAAGTAGAGCAGAAATACCTCTCACATTTTAAACTGTCTCTAGTGTGATACAAGGAAACTTAGGCAAGTGCTAATGGTAGCTCCATATAGTTAATGTCTTATCATTTTTTTTTTTCAGATAGGATCAGTTATGATTATGGCTTGGACTGGTGCACAGTGTGCATTTGTTGCTGAAATGTTTTTAAGACTAGTGAATCTGTAATTACTACACAGAGATATTTTTGTGCTCATTTCAAGTTATGTGGAAATGGTGCTGTTCCAGATAGAAAATCAATTCTGTTATGGGTTGAAAATTCTTTGATAACAATCATGGTTTTCATCTTATTAAAATTTCTCTGAGAGGAAAACGACTGTGTCCTAATGTTAACTATAATTAATCTTGTTGTCTAGATGTTTTCACTTTTTTTAAAGCCAAAATCTTTCACATTTCATTCACAAAATAAAGTTTTTGCTGGAGATACTGGATTTTAAAATGATAAGATCAACTAAAATTCTTAGAACAGTCCAGGAAACCTAAGGAGATTTGCTGTCTCTCAGATTCCTGTGAAAAATTACCAATTAAAACTGGTGAGAACAAATCACAAATGAATCTCCTAATTCTGGCCAGAAGAACAGACCTAGTATCAATGAAGAAGAGAAAAACAAAAAGAGAACTTATCATTTATTGGACTCTTGCTGTTCTAATAGACCACAGTGTAAAAATGAAAAAAAAAAATTACATCAGTCTGTAGCAGCAATTACAACATATAGACAAGCAGAAAAACAACAAAAACTAGAAAAAAGAAATAAGAAAAACAACTATAAGCAACAAATTGAAGAAATTGCATTTCTAAGAGGGGATTTTGCCATTTTGGCAGACTACAGTAACAATGAAAGAAAACAAAAAGGTAGACAAATACTTTGACCTTGCCAGAGAACTAAAAACACTGTGGAACATGAAGGTAAAGGTGATGTCAATTGTAGTTGGTAATCTTGGAATGGTTGCCAAAGTTTTGAAAAAACCTGGAGAAATCAGAGGGAGAATCTAGAACATTAAGAACATTTAAGAACAGAAGAGTCCTGGAGATTTGAAGAGTCTTTATGACACTTAGAATCACAATTTTTTAAAGAAAAAATTATTCAAGATAAAAGTCAACTGA
Source organism: Doryteuthis pealeii (assembly GCA_023376005.1). NCBI lineage: Eukaryota > Metazoa > Mollusca > Cephalopoda > Myopsida > Loliginidae > Doryteuthis > Doryteuthis pealeii. Next base: position 36,241,577 of record CM042170.1, on the reverse strand, counting down.
TAGAAATATTTTTGTTTTGAAAATTCTGAAGAGGAAAAATAAGAAAAATATGAATATTTATCCCAATCATTGCCAACCTAAAAACTGCCTAAAAGTTTAGCTTATATTTTTATATCAATTACGTTTTTAGGTAAAAGACATCCAAATCCCTTTTTTTGGATGTAAAAAAAAAAAAAAAATTCTTAAATAAAAATAAATGCTTATTTAGGTAGGCTGAACAAAATTTAGAATTTGGTGCATTTTTGTCTAAAAAAAGTTTTTTTTGTGAAACTTTTGGCAAGACTCTAAGTCATTTTTGATTCTCAAAATCAGTGCATAGTTTGATAATAAATAAAAAGATTCTAGATAAATTCATCATGGGCTATCATTGTTGTATGGTAAATTTATTGCAGTCATATGATGCTCTTATGATATAGGGTTTAACTAGCCCTAACCATTTATCTAGTTTTATTATAGTCTTAAAAACAATGACTAAATTCTGAATTAATCATTTACCTGCAATGAATTTACATGGATACAATTGAACCTTTTGTATTCTTTTCTGAAAAACTAAAACATATAGATGTATAAAGTATATAACACATATAGAAGTATAAATTGGTTAAAGATAAAAGTAATCTAGTAAATAAAAACAAATTATCAGAAAAATTTAATTTCTGATACCTAAATAAATTACATTTTAATAAACAACTGATTATTAAGTCTATTAACTAATTAGATTTTTTTGCCAATAGTAATACATTTTTGGAACAACTAATAACCTAATCAGATCAAAAACAGCAATAGAGTAAAAAAAAAGATTGAATTAGATGATTTCAGAAATAATGGCAAGGAAAATAATTCAAGAGGGCATTTTTGGGAAGTATAGAATAAATTACTTTACAGATTTTATCTGTACATAGATATTTCATAAATACTTTATTTGTTCTCTTTCTTTCTTTTTCCTGGTTGATGTAAGAAGATAGTAAAAAGAGAAGATGATCAAGGAGGCAAAACAAACAAATAATAATGATAATAATAATAATAAAAAACTTGCTAATGGTAAAAGTATTAAAAATCCTTAAATGCTACCCTTATACATATCTCTAGTATCACTGTTCAAAATGTAAGCATAAATGTTAAGTAGATGATGTAAAAATTATTTTGATCCTGAATACATTATGGCATAATAATTTTAAGCTTCAGTCTTGCATTCTGTTCATTTTGATTTAGAAAAGCAATAGCCTTTAGCATCACATGTACAAGATATGACAAAGTTGACTGACAAGGATCTCACAAGCAACTGTTAAGTTTTTATTTTCCCAGCCTCCTACTAGGTCAAATTAACATAAAACCTGGAGCACTCTATATGATTTGCTGCCATTTTGAAAAACCTCAAACCAAATATTTTGTGAGATTAAAATAATATTTGCTATAAGCCAATTCCAAACAATGCAGAGTTTATATTTATGGAAAAAAATTCTGAAAAAACTTTTCTTTCCTTTTTTCAAACAAACCTTATTCTCACTGAATAAGGTTTGTTTGAAAAAAGGAAAAAAAGAATTTAGGAACCTCATACATACACACACACACACACACACACACACACACACACACACACACACACACATATATATATATATATATATATATATATATATATATTGAGATAAGATAAACTTATTCAGATCATATAACAGAAATGTTACCTACATAGGATTAGTTTTAATCCCCATCTGTATCCTTTGTCTGTTTCCATTTAAACTGAATTACATAAGAACAGAGAGAAGAACATTCTTAAAAGAAAATATGTTTGTTTTGGGCAATTTGAAACTTACTGACTAACACACATATATTATATTTAGTAACACCAATATAAATAAGAAAAATGTTATGCATAATAGATTTTAATTATAGCTTTCATTTATTAATAAAAAAAAAAAAATTTTATGTATGGCTGCATATATGTGTTTCTGCACATACATTCATAATGCATATTTGATTTGAAAGGTTTCTCACTTATGAATATCCTAAATTATTCAATATTTTTCTTTAGAGTTGAGAAATCAACTTCTAATTCTCAAAATATTGCATCATATAATTTGTTTACTTTTCATGATCTTATGTTGTTTAAAGAGTTGTAAGAGGTGCAATGGTTATTGCTACAGAAAATGGAGTCCATCTCTGTTTCTCTTTATCTAGAAGTCATAAAATACAACAGTTTTTACATTCTAGCCTTGGTGGTCAACCAGTGAAGGATTAGAGTAGCTTTAAATTTAAAATCAGAAACTGGTGTTCCTAAAGCAGTCTGATTTGATATTGAAACAAATCTGATAACACTGATGTTCAATTATATAAGCCCTTAACCATTCCTTGGTCGTAATATAGAGAGGGGAGACTTTTTTCATAAGCATCTGTTGATCTTCTATACAACCTTTCTCAGGTTTGCATCTGTATCCATTTCTAATGGATGTAACTACCACCATTATATTTTATAATGAATACTTGCACAGAATTTTTAAAAGTTTCCAGAAGTACACAATGTTTACTTAGTTAATATTGAATGCAAGCAGAAGTTCTCAAACAGTAGAATTTGCCAATATTCACCTTGGGCAGCTATGCTCTCTCTCTCTCTCTCTCTCTCTCTCTCTCTCTCTCTCTCTCTCTCTATATATATATATATATATATATATATATATATATATATATAGAGAGAGAGAGAGAGAGAGAGAGAGAGATAGATAGATAGATGAGTTCAATTGAATTATTGAAGTATTTTCCACCATAATTTTCAACATTGATGGATTTAGCCAATGCCTTTCTGGCTTGTGTTAATTGAAAACTCCACTTCAAAATTTTTTAAATCAAAATAGTTCAATAACAGTGTTGTCCATAAAATGTGTAATTTATATTTCTTGTGGCTTCAAATCCATTATGCCGCAGCTCTAACTCCTCCAAATATAAAGTAGAAAAAATCACAGAAAGTTTTCCATATTTACCCCAAAAATATAGGAAAATTAATGGATTAAAATAACATTTTCACAAGATAATAAACCAAAAATATAATATCATATTTATGTTTTTTTAAATACTTAAGAAAACAAGTTTAAGTTAAAACCATATTTTTTTTTATTATCTGTGCAATCAGTTAAAATTAATGAACTTTCTTGTACAACATTTCCAGCAAGTAGAACCGGCAAAATTCTAGCCATAATTTCAGATTTTCACTTTGACTCCACATCAAGAAACACATTTGATGCATAGTTCAAATGTTGGAAGGTCACTTTCCAAAATGGATGATGCACAGAAGTCCCAGCTATTGATTAAAAAAAATCACTGTACTAGGGAACATCAGTGTTTCACTAATTTTATATTGTAAAAACAGACTTTACATTCTTGGAGATGATTAAGCAGTTAACGGACATATTTGGTGAGTAAAATGAATTGGCAAAGACTATTATTAACAAGGCTTTATTAAACAAGATACTCCCTAATTAGGCATTTTCACCAACTGGAGAATTCCAGTAAAGAAGGTAATTACATATATAAAATAACAAAGAAACAAGGTGTTGACACTAATATAGTACAAGGTAGACAACTCTCATTTGATCAGTAAATATATATATATATGTGTGTGTCTGATTTTGAAAAAAGCTTAAATTTAAAAAAAAATTTAAATTTATTTTATTTTTTAAAACAGAATATGCATTTTCAAAATTTTCAAAATTCCGGCTCCAAACATGAACGTTCATTTGTACCACCTTTGTTTGTAATGGTTTACTCACACCGTCTTTCTATCACAAACATTTCGCTCTTGATGAAGACCGTATTAATAAAAGGTTGAAACAGATTTCTGTCAGCGAATTATAACATCATTTGTTTGTTTTTTCTAAAAATATTTATTTCATACTGTCGGATTCACTTCCATTTACTTTTCATATTGTCTTTTGAAAAAACAAAATACCTGGATTTCTACATCTTTCCCAAGGCTAATGTGGTCTACAGTGGCTGGAATCATGAACTTTTTTGATACTTTTTTTTAATATATTTTTATATATATTTACAACAAACTCTTTTGAGTTTTCTTTGTGGATTATAATGCTTCTGATTTAAAAAAAAAAAAATTTATCTTATTTTTTAAAACAGAATATGCATTTTCAAAATTTTGAAAATTCCAGCTCCGAACATGAACGTTCGTTTGTACCACTTTTGTTTGTAACGGTTTACTCACACCATCTTTCTATCACAAACATTTTGCTCTTGATGAAGACCACTTTAATAAAAGGTTGAAACAGATTTCTGTCAGTGAATTATAACATCATTTGTTTGTTTTTTCTAAAAATATTTATTTCATATATATGGGTATATGTACTTATATACAAAAGATTCTTAATTGCTTAGAGTTCTTGATACCTTAATGCCTTACAAATTTCTTGTAGGAATCATCTGAGTATATCTGTATTGCCTGTCATTACACAGGGATATGTAATCTCAAATATTGCAAAACTTCTGACTCGCCCTAATATTACTATTTATCATGAAAAGAATAATTATTACTCACAGTGGAAATTCTTAAATGCATATTTTCAGTCTAGAAATAGAGAATATATTCCAGATGAAAATGTTTTTTTTTTCAAGTAATAACAACAACCATTGCTAAATTAACCTTGAAAAAATATATTTTCATGAAATCAGCAACAGATAAGACTTGTTTTATTCCAATGTACTCCCTGTCAGTAATCCCTAGTTTTATTCCAATGTACTTCCTGTCAGTAATCCCCTAGAATATGCTAATTGTATTTCTTTCAGAAGGATAAGACCTCTCCTGCTAAGTTTGAGTTGTCCAACTTTGTATCAATCTAATACACAGATGTGTCTCTTGTTTTTGGAGCTCTCCAGTTCTGTAACATGAATGTGGCTCTACTTATTATGAGTGAAGCAAACTAACAATGGTAGCAGAGCCGTCTTCTTTTGTGTGATAGAAATATTTGTTTGACTCACATTTAAACCCATATGAAAGAAAGATGGCTTATTTCACAAAGCAAATGCCCATTTGGCAAAGTTAGCACTTGTATATGGAATGGGAGCAAGATATAGAGATTTAGTTTCTATATACAGACTTGCCAAAAGGAAAACAGGGACCTACAATATTTTTAACATTGCCTCTGAACATATGCAAATTCCCTGTTCAGTTGCAACAAATATTGTCTGGGAGGACAACTTAGATATTATTATAAACAAACTATTGGATAAAAATTCTACGGTGTACATCATGTTTAAAGATTTTTATTCTTACTGAAGATAATATCAATGATTTTCTAGTTTGTTATAAATTTTTGTATAAAAAAAATTACAGAAGTTTGGAATTGCCTTGCCAGAAGGAGTTTAGGTATTTTTGTATTAAATGTAGTTAACATATCTGAAAAATAAAAAGCTAATATGTACCACATGTCAAAATCTGACATATGCATCTATGGAACATAATTAAAGAAAGTGTTTGCTGATGTTTCATCATTAGAGTACAAAACTGTCCCAGCTATTAAGGAGGAAATAGAAAGTGAATTCTAATCAAGATAAATATAACAGAGAACAAAAAAATTATCAAAGGATTTATCATGAAGGTAAGATGAATTCCACAGACAGACTAGGTAGGATTGTTTTATGTAAATTGTAGATTGTTACATTTTAAATGCAATTCTACTAAGCATTTTGCCAAAGATTGTTATAATTGTATTTCTAAAAATGCTGTCATTGAATTGGACCAGGTACATATGACTTCATTTAATGTGGATGCACTGTATCAGACATTAATAATACCACAAGTTCAGGATCTAATGTAAAAATGTCTAATCTTGTAAAAAAGATACTTGGTATGTCAATTTTAGACTGTATGTTGTCAAACAGTTGCTGGAGAAGTTTGGTTCAATGTATTTTTTTACTCATTAAATAAAAACTTAGTGAAGATTTCTAAATCTAACAAGACCATTTGTTTCAGAGATGGAGTGGAAGTGAAACCCACTAATGCAGTTAAATTTCCTATGATTATAGGGGGAGTAAAAGATGTCAGAGCTTATATTAAAGCTAGCATTGTCAAAAATACTACTATGCCTCAAATCTATGAAAACTGAGGGAATGGTGTTGGACTTTAAAAATGACTGTTGTTGGATTTCAGGTAAACTGTAAAATTGAAAACTGTCTCTTCTGGTCATTATGGACTTATTTGCTGTTGGAGGTTGGAATTAGAGAAAAACTTTTCATAATAAGGAGTTTCTGGATTTTATCAGGAATGTTTGTAATTCTTGTCAGGTTTTCTAAAACTTAGGAGACCAGTTATAGGATAGTCACTGGGAAATAGATTTAATCATATTGTCTTGACTTAAAGGAGCATGGATGTAATTATCATTGGAAACTACACAAGGGTCTCTGATGCCAGACTAATCAAAATAAAAAAGAACTTAAAAAATAAATTATTTGTAACATACTTTTAATGTGGATATCCTATTTTAGAGCTCTTAGGTGGTTTTTAAGTAATAACAGGGGAGAATTTAATAATGAGAATTACTGACAGATAAATGTAAAACTAAATATCAAAAACTGCACTACTGCTGTGGAAAGTCCATTCATGATTTGATAATTACTAAAGCAATGAAAAAACATTAGAAGATGAAAAGTGTGAACCAGAAATAGATCTGGTATCTGTTGTTAGTGCCAAAAATGCACTACTGAATCACTCAGGACTTAGTCTAAATGTATTTGATTTCAATATAAACACACTCTCAATTTTGATTGACCAGTTACCTGCACTGGAATCTACAACTAGTGACATGGTTAGGATAAATCTAAATGCTCTACATACAGAAAACCTTTATGGAAGCTGAAACAGGTGAAAAAACAAAACAAGATTTTTTTAAAAGAGCACTACAATCAAACATGATGATTTATACAGATGAAGATTTTGTGACTGGTGACAATGTTTATTATAAAAGAGAAAAGTATTGGGCAAGGAAGATCAATGGAGGAGCACTTTATAGGCTGCATCTACATCACTTGATGAAAGTAAATAGCAAGAAGAAAGAAACAAAGAAAAAATGAAAATTACAAGGAATAAAGAATATACAAATTCATCTAATGAGACAAATGAAGTCTAGTATGAGGAAGACTAAGAAGAACCATCTAATAAAAAAAACTGATGGTAATATTGAGGAATTGGAATAACTGTTGGCTGAATAAGAGAAGAGGAAAACAAAAACCTTGTCTGCATTAATTGGGATCAGAAGTGGAAAGAACTACTCCAAGAGAGTTTGAGTAAATCTTCAAAATCCTGAAGAATATGTGGTTTTGCTCACATCTGAACAAGACCAAGGAAAAGATATGATTAATGCAAAGAATAAAGAAATAGAAAACATAAAAAATCATGAGGTATATCAATGTGTACCTTACACAGGTCAGAAATTTATATCAACAAGATGTGTGATAACTGAGAAATGTAAAAATTATAAGATAATGAAGGTCGACCTTGTTGCACATGTTTATGAAGAGAACTCAAATAATTTATAAAAAGACACTCCAAAATGCAGCCATGGAGTTATCTAACATGTAATGTTAACAGTCTCTGTTATGAGTTGGCAGGTTGAAATTCTCAATTTCACCTCAGCATATTTGTATGGTGATATGCTAGAGAGAGAGAGAGAGAGAGAGAGAGAGAGAGAGAGAGAGAGAGAGAGAGAGAGAGAGAGAGAGAGAGAGAGAGAGAGAGAGAGAGAGAGAGAGAGAGAGAGAGAGAGAGAGAGAGAGAGAGAGAGAGAGAGAGAGAGAGAGAGAGAGAGAGAGAGAGAGAGAGAGTTTCTTAAAACCATCATCCAGTGTATGTCTGGAATCACAGGTGTGGAAGCTCAAGAGATACATCTATGGATTAAATGAGGGTACAATAGAGTTAATCAAGTTTAAAATCAACTAAAAGGAATGTTGAGTGCCTAATGATAATGCACTCTTTCTTTGGCATGATTCAACTGGCAACTTGACTGGCATCCTGCCAATGCATTTGGAAATGAATCATTTAAGGAAAACATGACCACAGAATTGAAAAAGATATTCAACATAAGAACTCATGAGAATGAAACCTTTAAATTTTTAGGATTGAATGTAAAGCCATCAAAATATTGAATTATTATTGATCAAAATTTATATGCATTATTCCTATTACTAATAGAAATTAAGAAAGAGAAATTCTTGAGGAAAAAGGATGAGTTGAGTCAAGATGAGAAAACTAAATTTTTAAAAAATTACAGGTCAAATGATGTATCTACCCAGATTAATCCAGATGTATCATTTGATGTTTGCAGAATGAGCAATAGTGGAAAACATCCTAAAGTAAAGGTGCTCTTTGAGGTCAATAAGTCATAACAAAATTGAAATCCAAGAAAGGTTTTTATATTTTTTCCAAAGCTGGGAAAACCTTCAGAATGAAATATTGTATGTTATTTTAATGCTACTTATGCTAGCCTATAAAATAGATCTTCCCATGGCAGTTTTATGATTTTGTCTGTGGCAAATGTGTTGGTCATCAAAACAACTCACCAGGTAACAAAGAATCCATTGGCTTTTTTAAGTGAAATTTAACAGATTTCAAGTCAGTTTTCCTTCTCCTAAACCAATTGCCACACCAAGATTAAAGAGCCCCATCTGCCCATAGCTGGAGGAAGAATAGTTGGATGCATACCTTCTCCAAGGGTGCTAGTACAATGTGCAAACATCATCCAGGATTTGAACTCAAGTTGCTGTCTTTCCTATTATGGTAACCATTACACAACCTCTAACATTCAAGATATATATAGTAAAATGTTAATCATCCATTAGACTGCAGGTCATGGTGAGGCTCCAGTTCTGGAGATTGTGTACCCTTTCATTGCTGTTATTCCTAGGTTCACTCAGATTCAGAGTGGTAGTACCTGTTAGGGTTATATCTATGGATTAATAAGATTTATTTTAAAATAGTTTGTTTAAAAAAAAACAAATGCACAAAAAATGTGAATGTGTTTCCCTAACTTGTAGGCATAAAATAACCTATTAAAATTAATCAATCAGATGAAATACAAATTTATTAGTCAAAATAATTTTCTCTCTCTCTCTCTCTCTCTCTCTCTCTCTCTCTCTCAGTAACTAAATTCTTCTTCTAAAATAAATTTGATGGCGAGGCTCCAGTTCTGGGGAGTATTCATTGCTATTACTCTCAGGTCAACTCTGACTTGGAGTGGTAATACCTGTTATGGTATAATCTATGGATCAATTAGATCTGTTTAAAATTATTCTTAAGAAACAACTACACAAAAAATGTAAATATAAATATACCTTTAACATGATTCCCTAACCTCTAGGCCAGAAAATAACCCTATTAAAATCAATCAAACAAGTCCAATAGGTATGTAAATCAGTCTAAATAAGTATATTACATAGAGATAAATCTCAGTTACCTACTTAAATCATTATCAATATTTTGAAAGTTCATATTCATTTTTTAATAGAAGCTTTATTGTTTTTTGCATTCCCTTTAAGAAGTTAACTTGGTAAAGTGTCTAATTTCAGATATGATAGAGGATAATTATTTTCAGAATGTTTAATGTTTGTATAAAATGAAATGAAAATAAGAAATAGAATTTAGTTATACAAAATGAGAACAGCTTTATTTTATTAATGCAACAACACTGGAAGTTTTTGCAGCAACAATATTTTAACAAAAATCCTAAATGATATATTAAAGATTTTACTACTGTATTTCTCAGAATAATAAATGTTATGTGCACATGATATAAAAGAAAGACTATTACTGTTCAAATCATTTAACTTGTTATTTGTATATTCTGATATTCAAAGGAATGAAAAAAATCAAAATCAAATTATTTTTGCTAATCAACAAAAATGACAAGTTTCATCTCCATTTAACAAGAAAACAAATCCTCCCTAAACATCTGGCTTTTTTCGGTGCTAGCATATATGTGTACTGAATGCAACTTCATTCCTTTTTATACATATGTATTTTCAAAAACACCCATACTCCTGTGTGTGTATGTGTGGTGGTAATCTATTTTTCTTTTAATTATTTCATATCTGTAGGATGAAAGTGATGCTTTCTCAAACAGCTTGCAACCATCTTTCTAGTCATGGGCTAGACTGAAAATTCCGCCCAAAATATTGAGTAATTACCTTTTTTGCTTGAATTTAAAACTACAAAAGAATTGTACATACAACACAGTATTTCATCTAAAGAAACATCTATACAAAAGAAAAATATCCCAATTGATTGGGGGAGGATGGAAGAATATGCCACTTGGGTGCAGGGAGGAGACAGAAGTAAAATATCCCAATTGTTTGAGGGGCAGTGTAAGAATATGCCCCTTGACTGCAGGGAGATATAGAAGAATATCTCATTTGGTTAAGGGGGGTGGTAAATGGGTGAGTGTAATGTGAAAATGAATTATGATATAGGTATATAGAAGAATTATAATATAGATATTAGAAATGCTGAATGCATGAGGCTATAAAAAAATTAATTATTAAGGTTTTAATCTCCTTGAAAGAAAAATAACATTTTTAGAAAAATGCTAAATTCTTTAAAAAAATTGTGTTAGGTGATTTTGATTGTCATTTTTCTGAAGACTGTGTATCTCTAAGTTCATTTTTCCAGTGATATTTGTGAAAAGTTGTTTTACAATTTTAAAAAATTTTTTAAAATGAGAGTATTACAATATTTGAATTTTTCTTTTTTTCTTCTTTTTTACAGACTAAAAATAAAATTTTGATTACAAAGAACTGTTGATTCAAACCAATGGATAAAAAAATCTATTCTGAAAATTGTCTCTTCTTTTTTAGATTTACTGGAGACAGAAATTAAGCAAGATGAAAACAGTGCAATCAAAAAAGCTAAATACATGTATTCAGCCTGTATTAATACAAGTAAGTCTTTACTGTGTTCTATTTTTATGCAACTACAAATGATGAACCTTTATCATAAATTAATCACTGTTTTACCATGATAAAGTTGTTTAAATTCAATATATTGTTTTCTATATTGCAAAAATTGAAATTTTCTTAAAGTTCTATTAATGAGAATCATTCAGTTGACAAAGGTAAAAAATAATCAACAGAATTTTTTTCACCCATTCATAAGGCCCTTATCTAAGCATATTAAAAGTCTAGATAAATCAACCCATGGCAAATATGGACATTTCACAATTTTCTATATGTGGTAACAATATGTCAAAATTGCTTATGACATCTAAGAAATTCACAAGCTCATTTTCTTAGCCCTAGATACATGCTTAATAGTGGAAGAATCTAAAATAACAATTTATGAGAAATGTTATATTTTAAGAAACCTATGCAATGTCTAATCAAATGTTTAGCATTGGGTGTTGCCTCCACTAAAACATTTACGCCCTTTTTGTTTCTTGAAAAATATCTTGACTCATAGTCAGTGCTTTATTTATTAAATTATCAGAAATGAAAAAGAATATATATTTATTTTGAATTTATTTTATCATTTTTATAATTAGACATAAAAATCTTGGGCCAAAAAAAAACAAAAACATTCTTGTTTTTACTCTCTGCTAATTCAACCACAAAGTTGGATTTCTACGTAAATCAAGTTTTCTTTATTTGATATCCCAAAACCGCTATAACTTTCTTATTTTAGGCACTAAATGGTTGGTCATGATAGAATGATAGAAAATTCATAGTTTTCTAGCAATACCAATTTCATTTAAATCAATTTTGTTTCACTACTAAGTACAGAGACAATATTTAAAAAATGCATATTATTTATCATAGATAACTTAAAATTTATTTAATCTGCAAATAACTAAAATCACATGTTCTGTCCTACCTGGAATTAAAAAAATACTACATAAGGCAGAAAATGTAGAATGGTTCACAAATAAATTCCTTGTTGAACACAATATACTTTAGAAATCGCAGAAGGTTGTTTCTGTCAATGTTTTTTGTCTGATGCAAATACAAAAGATTGGCATACTTTGTAGAGAAGGTAAAATGTTTGGTAATGAGGATGATAGTGTGACAACAAAAAAGGAAAGTGATAGCATCAATAAAGCAAATAAAATATATGAAAGCATTTGTACAATGCAGAGCAACAGGTTCCTAAGTGTTATATAACAGAAATAAAGATATCTCCTGATTCACAAAATTCATTAAACCCAATACACCCACTCACCAACAATACAAAATGTTAACAAGTTTACCTAACAGGCCAGGAGAACACCTACTGAATATTGCCAGAGCTGTGATTTTTGGCTAAATGAAAAAAAAACTCGTCTGTGCACATATGGATCAGTGCATGCTGAAATCTTGAAAATAAATTATCAAGATAAAATCAGAATTTTCATATTTCAACCAATCTTTGACCTTCACAGTAAAATAAAGAAGGCCAAAAGCTGATCCATTCCTTGACCTGAAAAAAGTATAAATTGACTGACATTGAATGATCGGCCGGCAGTTCAGCAGTGCCACAGAGCTGAGAAGACAGTGTTCAAACACTGACTAGAAAGCACAACAGCCAGCCATCAACTGAAGAACACAAGAGGGGTGTGCTGAACACTAGCCACTACAACAAGACAGCAGACATCACTTGTTACCTCCTTACCCTTCTCTGTCCTGACACCAGTCAACCCAACTGAAGCTTTCCCTACTAACCCTTCTCTTAAAGGAATGAACTGCTATCTCATTTTGACTATCATCACTACCGTCCCTGACCATCAAACCACCAACTTCCTACCAACATTACTATCATGCATTCTACCCACATTGCTAGTGGCACCAGCTGTCATATCACTTAGACTCAGAACACCATCTCGTTGTGACAATCATCGTTGTGACAATCATCACTATAATTTCAACCATCAAATACCAAACCTTCTACCCACATCTCTAATATGAATCATGCCAGCATCACTTCCAGCATCAACCAACACATCACTGAGGCTCAAACTACATCTTGTTGATATATCTTATGATATCCGTAAAGGCGTATGGTTTGCAAAGAAGAATAATGGACAAGATGAATTGGATAAAAGTCGTTTATTAAAATAAACAAGTGTGAAAATTGTTGTTGTTGTCGTCGTACGTAATAGTAGTTCTCTGGAGTGGCCGAGGGGTCGTAAGTCAGGAATGGCCGTGGGGTTGTGAGGTGTGGGTATCGTATGATAATACGTCAGGAATCTCTCTTGGCCTTGTGTGAGGCGTGAGGTAGTAGAAGTTGTGAGTTGATACAATCACTTGGTGTAGGGACCAAGTCAGGAATGACCCAGTGGAATAGTGATGGTCAGGGAAGGTGAGGGTATCGGCCGGCCGTGGTGATGAGTTGAAGTAAGTGTCGGTGATGTTCTCGGCGTCGAGGCCGTACATCAACTGCCGATTCTCAAAATACCCGAGCTTATATGCTATGATGTAGGCTCCAGAATGCCTTTGGATTTTTTAGCAGGAGAGTCTTTTATTGGCTGAAAATCCGGATTCCTTATAATATTATTTTTTGTTGTTTTGGAATTCCTTTCAAGCGTAACTCAATCCGAGCCTATGCGCAGAACTGCATCGAATTGGTCACTTCGTGATAGGGTACCAATGAGTTCACTTCCGCTTGTTGCCTCTGACTTGAGTTTTAATTTGTTTGCTAGTGAGTGTATATTTTGTGAGTAAGAATTTTGAATCATAAGAGATATCTTCTCTCTGATATAACATTGTTTAGCTAACATTGCTACCAATTTCGACTATCAAGCCTAGGTTTTCCACCAACTCTGTAGATATCACTAGCAACATTGCATGTATTATGCAAGTATGGCAATTGTGTAATTGTGTTTGATGGTGACAGTGATGAGCCTTTAGTAGAAGATATGACTCATTTTATAAGAGGAATAAATCTTGTGAATGTACACTATAAGATAAGCATGGCTGAAAAACATGGCTGAAAAATGAGGTCTTCTTGGAAAAAGTTTTTATGAATTAATAAAGAAACAAAATTAATTATATATAATCAATTTTAGATTCATTAAAAAAAGTGCTGTTGATTCCCTTGACATATCAATGTTTATTCTTGTTAGGAGGAGTCAAATATTTTATAATATTTGCACTTCAACAAACTAGAGGAGGTGAAAGCTTCAGTGAAGGAGTTCTTCATCTCAAAGGACAAGAATTGATATCAATATGGGATCAAAGAACTAACAGAAAGATGGTTTAAGTGTAAATATGATGGCTTCTAATTTGAATGCTAGACTGTTTTTATTGTAACTTGAAGAATGAAGCAAATAAGTTATGAAAATATTCCAAAACTTTTGACTTATCCTAGTATCTCAAATACATACAAGTAAAAGTCACTCATCTTGCATAGATTTTTGGTGTTTTATTTTCATGCTATAAAATTGTTTGATTGACCAGGTTATAAGTAAATTATCAATGTTTTTCTTTTGTCAGGTCTCATTGAAGAACAAGGTTTAGAACCTGTAAAAGATTTTATGGAATTTTTAGGAGGCTGGCCAGTAACTCAAACAAGTTGGGATTCCAGTACATTTAACTTGTATGATCTAATGTCAAAATTAAGGATTCTTAATAATCACATATTTGTATATATGTGGGTAGCAACTGATGAAAGGGATTCAGCCACAAACATCATACAGGTAAGAAACTTTAGTGAGCAAATAATTATTTCATTCTACAATTGTTTATTCTTTAAAAAATGCTAAAGCCTGATGAATTTTTAATGTTTAATGTCTTTTCTGAATTTCAAATTAAATAAAGCAATTAAAAAAAGAGTATTGTTGCAATTTTTATCTTTCTAGGAGTGAATTAAACATAAAATTGAGTAGAAAGAAATTCTCCAACATATCAGCAGGAGTTTGGCTACAAATCAGGATTTCTTCTCAATGACACTTTATGATGATTTAAGATTAAATAATGTCTCAGTTCAATTTTTATTTTCAGCTCATGTCTGTTTAATTACATTCTATTTTCTTATTACCACAATTATCTGTATATAACATGCACAACTAAATTTGAACTACAAAATTCTGAAAAAACAAAACTAACAGAAATTAAGGTAAACAAATAGTAATGTTACAAATATGACTGTATTTATGAAGGAAAGGTACAAGGCAATTATAAGGGTTTATAATTGTGTTAACAGTTTATTCTGGGTTAGTAATAATGTGTTAGAGTATACATTTGTGTAAATGTCTTTAAGAGCTGTGTAAATGTCTTTAAGAGCTGTGTATATGTCTTTGAGAGTTGCCAGAGGATTTCTCCTGGTGGGGATATATTTTTAGGTAACACAAGTACACTCATCTTAGTTGTATAGGTCTTAGCAATGTCTCTAAGTTGTCCGGTAAAGTCGCTGTGGTTCTGTTGTCCGGTAAGGTCGCTGTGGTTCTGTTTTCTGCTAGTCGTAGTTATCTTAGTTGTATAGGTCTTAGCAATGTCTCTAAGTTGTCCGGTAAAGTCGCTGTGGTTCTGTTGTCCGGTAAGGTCGCTGTGGTTCTGTTTTCTGCTAGTCGTAGTTGACGTGTTTCTCACGGGTGCCAGCTCTGGTCTTACCCTCATGCCTGCTGTATCTGTTCTGCCGAATTTTAGGGGTCTGCCCCTGGCCTGTGATTCCAGGAACTAATAGGGGCAGATAACCCAATTTCCGATATTCTCCTAACTGACGGAGAAACATGCAATGTTTGTTCATTGCATGTTTGAAGGATTATTTTATTGTTCATTTTAATGCTTTACAAATTCTATTTTTACATATTTTATTTTTACTAATTTTATTTTTCTAGGTTACTTGTCTCTTGCATAATTGTAACCATGTAATTAGTGGTTACTAAAATATTCCCTTTTTGATTGAGTGTAACTCCACTAAGTGTGGAGGTTGTTAGGACAGTGGCCTAGATTGTGACTCCACTAAGTGTGGAGGTTTTTTGTTTGTGTATAACTCCACTAGGTGTGGAGGTTGGTAGGACAGTGTCCTTGATTGTGGCTCCACTAAGTGTGGAGGTTTTTAGGACTATGTCCTTTTGGCATTATTATGGCCGAGTTGAGTTTTTATCTGTTTGTTGTTTTGTTTCCCATTTATTTGGGTGCTAAGTATTTTATAAAATGTATTGCCTTTATTTGGCATGATATTTGTAGAGATTTGTTTAATCTCCATGAGATTTTTTTTGTGTGTGTTGGAACCCCTGTATGTATTTTGTTTTGTTTTAAAATGAACTTTGGGGTCCATAAATTTATGCAGTTTTAAGTCTTGCTAGGACTAGTTTGGCCTTTATTTTTGCCAGTATGGAAGCAGTTTTTTAAAGTCTTACCCTGGACGGACTTGGCCTTGTAATTTTGCCAGTATGGAAGCAGTTTAAAATCTTGCCCTGGACTTTTTGTCAGATGCAGTTTTAGGTCTTACCCAGGACCATGGCCTTCATTCGTTAAACGATTTCTCCCTCTCTGAGAGAGAAAATCGAGTCCTGTAAGTTGGTTCAAGTGTCATTTAGCTTGGGATGTTTTGTTGTCGGATGTAGTTTTAAGTCTTACCCAGGACTCCTGTTGTTGGTAGTAAGATGTAGTTTTACTTCACATCCAGGATGTGTAGTAGGATGTAGTTTAAGTTCATATCCAGGATGTGTAGTAGGATGTAGTTTAAGGTCATACCCAAGACCAATAGTAGTGGGTAGAGGACCACATTTAAATTTTTTCTTATTTTTTCTTTTGTTATTCACTCTCTTTTTGATTTTCTTTAGCTTAGAACTTAGTTCGTGTATTTTTTTTAAACATAAAAACAATTTTTGGTAAAGCTTTTTTTTTTGTTATTCAAATATTCCTGACACAAAAGGTTTTTTGTTTTTAAACAAAGTTGGAGACAATATTAATTTTTTTTTTTTAAGGTTAATTTTTAACCGTAGTTGTTTTTCTGTTTGTTTTTCGAACAGACAAGGTTTTAATTATTTGTTTTTAAACAAAGTTTGAGACAATTTTTTAAGGTTATTTTTTAACTGTAATTGTTTGTTTTTCAACAAGAGTATTTTAAGGGCTCTTTAGTAACCCTCAAATTTTTTATACCCGTCTAGACTGTTCTCATCTTTCCTTTTAAGGATTAACTTCGCTCAGCAATACTGTATTTTTTTGCAGTATTTTGAAGAAATTCCTCTGGCAAAGTAACAGAAATTAAGGTAAACAAATAGTAATGTTACAAATATGACTGTATTTATGAAGGAAAGGTACATTATAAGGGTTTATAATTGTGTTAACAGTTTATTCTGGGTTAGTAATAATGTGTTAGAGTATACATTTGTGTAAATGTCTTTAAGAGCTGTGTAAATGTCTTTAAGAGTTGTGTATATGTCTTTAAGAGTTGTGTATATGTCTTTAAGAGTTGAGTAAATGTCTTTAAGAGCTGTGTAAATGTCTTTAAGAGTTGAGTAAATGTCTTTAAGAGTTGTGTATATGTCTTTAAGAGTTGCCAGAGGATTTCTCCTGGTGGGGATATATTTTTAGGTAACACAAGGAGTTTCAAGTACACTTATATTAGTTGTATAGGTCTTAGCAATGTCTCTAAGTTGTCCGGTAAAGTCGCTGTGGTTCTGTTGTCCGGTAAGGTCGCTGTGGTTCTGTTGTCTGCTAGTCATAGTTGACGTGTTTCTCACGGGTGCCAGCTCTGGTCTTACCCTCGTGCCTGCCGTATCTGTTCTGCCGAATTTTAGGAGTCTGCCCCTGGCCTGTGATTCCAGGAACTAATAGGGGCAGATAACCCAATTTCTGATAAAACAAACTTATTTTGTTTATAAAATGACTTTTTATGATTTGTAGCACCTAAATTTAACATTTATCCAACTTTTTATGCATTATCATTATTTGTGTGTTTTGCCTCGTTGGGTATTTCCCTTTTTAATATCTTACATAAAGCTTAAAAAAGAGAATCTTTGCTCAGTATATATACAATATATTGATACACAGATAAAATTCTGTTAAGTAATTCATCTGATAATTCCCAAAAATGTCCTCTTAAATTCTTTTTCAAAAATTATCCAATTAAATTTTTTTTTTTTACACTATTGCTGTGTTTGATCTGATTAAATAATTAGTCCCAAAATATATAACTCTATTATCAAAAAGATCCAATTGGTTAATAGATTTAGTTTTTGAAATCTGTCTTGACAGTAAATTTTCAGATCAAGAAGGAATATAAAAAATAATAATTAGAAATTTCTTTAATTATTTTGAAAGTTTCAATTAGATTACCTTTTTTTTTCTTTATAGTAGAGCAGTTCATCTATTTTCACCAAGCTCTACCAGTAACTGTAGATACTGGATCCCTGGCCTGAGTACAATATTTTTTTATGAGGTCTTTTATATATTTAAAAAATATTTGGTATAGACTAAAATCACAAATTTATATTGTTTTGAAATAAAACATTTATGCAATATTTAGAGCAAACACAAAAAATGCAATAAGATTGTGGCAAAAGTAAGCTCATACTAGGAGAAAGAAAATGATAAACAAACATGCATTCCAGTAGTTAGTTCTCTGTACCAGCATAAAACCAAAGTGTTTGTTAGACATTAGTTAGTTTGGTTCATAGATATAACATTCAATCATACCACCCTGAATATAATGATGCACATATAGCCAGATAAAAAGTTAATATTTGTGTTATAATATGCACTGCTAATTTTTAGATATGAAAATATGGGAAAAAATGTGCATGCTATAATCATTCATGCATACTGTAATTATGTGTGTATAACTTTTGCTAAATAGACTGACTGATATCAATACAAAACTGTATCCAAACAAATTTATAAATTCCATGACAATTATAATGTTGATGATTTACTCTATTCTGCTATTGTAGTAGTTTTGAACATCCTACTGCAGCATTCAATCCTTCTTCATTTGTTCTTTCTTTTGTCTCCTTTCTTTTGTCTCCTTTCTTTTGTCTCCTTTCTTTTGTGAGGATCCTTAATTTCTTCAGCTGTTTGCCAGATCTTAAGGCTCCTTGTTCTGCATTTTGGAGATCTGCCCACAACTTACCAAGCAAGTTTGTGCAGTGGTGGCTCCTTTTTGTGCTCAGTAGTTGTTTGACTCTGTAACGGCAACACCCAGCAAAGAAATGAATTAAGACAGAGTCGACTGCTGAAGACGCTTTTATTTGGGTAAATACGGGAGTTGTCACCTATCCTCCTGTTTCGCACTGGTCTTCAACGAACGTCTTCAACGTAAAACTACAATAGAATACAAATAGACTATGTAGTTTCTCTAATACAACTACTAAAATTAAAAAAGAGGAGGAAAAGTTCCAAGCTCGTAATTACCTTCTTGTCGTCTTCAAATCCTGCTGCTAAGTAGAATTCGAAATCCAGCGCCACACAAACACGTGACTTTTACCGGTGTCAAACGGTGCCTGTACCCACGCAATAGGATGGCCGAACAAAACAAGGGAGATAATTATCTTGCATTTACATGGCTCCCCAAAATAAGGTTCGCTTATTTTTACACTATTGGTAAAGTTATGGCTCCTCGGTGGGGACTTCCCAGATCTCCGATTCAAGTAACAGCACAATTTTGTGAATTGGCCATTCCACAATAGATAATGGCTTGTTTCTTCTTGTTGTTGTTGATGTATTTGTGAATTGGATTCATTAAATATTTTTAAGCATTCCTCATATGGATCATTTTCTGAAAGATCAGTATCTCCAAAGATAACATTCAATTCATCATCATCATCCGAGAGACCAGTACTTTCATCACTTGGCCTTCCTTGCTTCATATAGGAATCATTCCTGGGTGTAGCAGCGCAATTTGCCAAGGGGACAGGTGATGCTGTGGCATTGTGGGTCGAATAGAGTCCCTGAAGGTGATTAGGGAAAATGTTGGCGTAGTCCCAGGCAGGATTATCATCAACTTCTGCCATCACAGGTACCTCGTGTTGTGGTACAAAATGGGGATTAGAGAAAATCTTGGTGTAGCCCCAGGCAGGATTATCGTCAACTGCTGCTATCGCAGGTACCTCATGGTGTGGTACAAAATAGAGTGTGTCTGGGTTCAGGGTAGCTCCAAAAGTATCCTGTCCAATCTCGACATCTCCAACAGCATTGTCAGTCTTGTACCATGTCGATTCTGCTGCTGCTGAAGGTGGTCCACTGTCATGTCCAGGATCAAGTTCAGCTATATCTGTTTGTAATCCCAAACATTTGCTCACTTGTTTGTCGGTGTCAGCCTCTGCTGGTAATTGCACCGTTGTCGAGCTTGGACCCTGCACGCTCTCCAGAGCATCCAACTTTGCCTGAGTGACGTCGATTCGCATCTGCGACCTCACCTTCTCCAAATCGGCCCTATGTCTTGCCTCCACTTCCAAATACTTCAATTTCGCCTTGAGGGCAACAGCCTCAACCTTTGCCTCAGTGGATTTTCTTGAAATGTGAGACAGGTGAGACGACCGAGAAGTTCTTGATAAATGGCCTTTTGCTGTTCTGCTGGAGCCTCTGGAGGCCAAGTATTGTAGGCGAGAAGAGATTTGTTTTGCTATTTCATAGTGTTCTTTATCTATCTCATCATACCTACTATGCAATTCTCGAAAGGCCTTCTCGTCGTCCACCCTTCCCTGGTTGTCATTTAGGTGGGTCCTCAGTCTAGTATATGCAGCCATCAGTTCCTCTTTTGCATCCTCTAAGTCGCTGCGACCGCTCCTTATTTCCTCCGTGTCTCTCGAATCCAACAGGAGCCCTTGGATGGAAACAGCCTGACTACTCCACTTGGTGATGTATGCCCTGAAGTCCTTAGTAAGTGTTTTCAAGTTATCCGTCATTCTCCGGGCACTACCACTTTGGCATGTTTCACCTTTGTATTCTTTGCCAAAATGCCGCCCACTGAAAGTAAGACTAGAAGAACATCGTAAAGCAGTGGTCCGAGGAGAAATAGAAAAGTTGGGTATGGCTGACCATATATGGAATGAAAAGGGAAACCATCTGCCCTTATGGGATGAAGTTAGAATCTATTAAGATCAAGAAGAACATTGGAAGAGAAGACACCTCAAAGAATCAGCACATATGATAGGCTGTACTGGGCTGTTAAGTAGACCTAGCATAGAAATAAATACAATATGGGAACCCATAATTAAGAAGGCCAGATCAGATTGAGAAAAAAAAAAAAAAAAAAAAACACAATATGAGTCTAGATAAAAAATCATACATAAGTAAATAGGTAGATATTCTAGCCAAATCAAGATATTAGGTTTATAAGTTCCCAAAATTCACACTCAATTGTCCAATTGGATAATGCAGTTAGGTTAAGACAGTTCTAAGTGACAGTTATCCGAGTTCAATTCTGAGTGAAAGCAGTTAGAAAAATAATTAAGTAACACAACTCCTACGCCAGCGGAATGAGAACAGGATACCCCTGTGGACTAAATAAAGGGTTAGGTTCAAAGTCCCGTGATGGCTCCCGAATACGACAAGAAAGTTCCCAAGTTCGAAAAGAAGGTTCCTGAGTCCGAGAAGGTTCCTGAGTCCGAGAAAAAATACCTGAAGAAGGCCGGAGGGTATATCGGCCGAAACGTTGTACAAATAACAATGAAGATGGGGACAATAGTCCGAATAACGCAGATAATACTAATCTTCAAGCCTCATCTCAAACATTCAGAGAAATAGTAAAAGAATACACAATGTGGGCACAGAAAGCATCGATAAAGCAACAAGTTGGAAAACATATGTGGTCACCCAGGTGATTGAACCATAGAATATTACATGTAGAAACTCCTTTTTTTTGGTACAAAATTTCACAGGAAGAATATTCAAAAAAGGAGAATAATAGTCTGTGTACTTTGTGCAAAAATTTTAAAATGACAGTTTAATAAAACATATAAAAAGTTGAAATGTAATGAAAATAGCTGTACCAACACACCATCAACTAATTTGATTCTTTACAGTTTCACTGAGACTACTTTCATTGAACAGACATCTTGAAAATTTACATAGAATTACATGGGGAAAAGCCTTTTTCTTTTAATTATTTTAATGTACTATTAAGAATTCTTCAATCAAACAGATTTTAATTGGTTCTAGTAAAATTTTCTGTTTCTAAATGAAAACAAATTAATCGACATCATAATAATATTGCTATTAATGATGACAAAAAATTCAGAATGAGGGATGGACATGGATGTTGCCAGCAATGATGAGGTAAGGAAGTTGATTGTCCTCTTTATGAATTAAACTTTAATGGACAAAGTTGAAATTGCAATAGAAAGACTTTCTTGATTAATTGTTAAAGTTATTACTGTTAATAGCAGAAAATACTTTTAGGATTTTAAATAATTTATAACATATTCTCAAACATAGATATATATCTATTTATGAAGATGTTTTTAATTATGATATACTTATTTTCATAAATATTATGCATATATATATATATATATATATATGTGTATATATATATATATATATATATTATATATATATATATATATATATTATAGTGGGGAAAATAAGTATACTGATTTTCTGAGTTTGCCACCTTACAAAAATAGGAACGGTCTATAATTTTCAGGGTAGGTCTATCTTGAAAGTGAAAGATAGAATATTCAAAAAATCTAGAAAATCACATAATATTTATTTTGGAACATTTATTTGTTTTTTATTGAAAAAATAAGTATTTCACCCCCTACCAACCAGCAATGATTCAGGCCCCACAGGCCGGTTATGTGACCACAAGGCATATAGACCTATTACTCAATTATTACTCCTAATCAAATACTCATTACCTGTATAAAAGACACTAGTTCACCGAATCCTTCAATGAATCAGAATCTAATCTCTCCACAATGGACAAGACAAAAGAATTGTCTAAGGACATCCGGGACAAAATTGTGAAGCTGCACAAGACTGGAATGGGCTACAAGATGATTGGCAAGCAGTTAGGTGAGAAGGAGTCAACTATTGGTGTGATAATAAGAAAATGGAAGAAACACCAATTGACTATCAATCTCCCTTGGTCTGGAGCTCCACACAAGATCTCCCAATGTGGAGTGAATCTGATAAAAAAATGTGAGGAAATAACCTAGAACTATATGGCCAAAGCTTGTTGATGATCTCAAGGCAGCTGGGGCTACAGTCACCAAGATGACCATTAGTAACACTACGTTATAGTGAACTGAAATCATGTTGTGCCCGCAAGGTCCTCCTACTCAAGAAGGCATATGTACAGGCCTGTCTGAAGTTTGCAATTGAGTACCTGGATGATTCAGAGGAGGGTTGGGGGAAAGTGCTGTGGTCAGATGAGGTTAAATTGAACTTTTTGGCATCAACTCAATTCGCCGTGTTTGGAGGGGAAAAAAAGCTGACTTGGACCCCAACCATTAAGCATGGTGTTGTAAACATTATGCTTTGGGGCTGTTTCTCTGCTAAGGGGACAGGACGACTAGGTTGAAGGAAAGATGGATGGGACCAAGTACAGGGAAATCTTGAGTGAAAATCTCCTTACCTCAGCCAGGACACTGAAGATGGGTCATGGTTGGGTGTTCCAGCATGAAAATGATCCAAAGCATAAGACAGCAAAGTAGTGGCTCAAGAAGAAACCCATTAAGTGGCCTAGTCAGTCTCTGGAACTTAATCCTTTACAGAATCTGTGGAGGGAGATGAAGCTTTGAGTTGCTGAATGACAACCTACAAACCTTAAGGATTTGGAGAGGATCTGTAAAAATCTATAAAAACTTGGTAACCAACTACAGGAAACGTCTGGCTGCTGTGCTTACCAACAAGGGTTTCTTCACCAAGTACTGAGTTATGTTTTCCTATGGAGTGAAATATTTATTTTTTCAACAAAATACACATAAATGTTCAAAAATTAATATAATGTAATTTTCTAGATTTTAGATATAGAAATATATTCTATCTCTCACTTAAATTAGCAGGGGGTGAAATACTTATTTTCTCCACTATATATATATATATATATATATATATTAAAGGGAATACATTTTTAAAAACATATTTTAAAAGAAATTGCTCAATATCAGCAAGCAGGGCAGGAGAAAACCTAACATAAATGAGGTAAATCCAGTCTAGGAGAAGGAAAACTCTGAATTCAAACCTGTTAAACTCAGCTTGGATTAATAAAACATACTTATTTTAGTTTCATACATATTGTAATTCACAACACCTAAATTAAATTTGTGATCAACCATCAATTTTTGTTACTCCACACAGCTATATGGTATCATAAGGCTTCAGTTGATGTAGCAACTTCCATAAGGGAGATAACTTCCACAAGGGAGCTTCTAAGGATGAGAGATGCACATTTGATTCTTGTCTGAATTATGTTAGACATGATTTATTGCTGAGGCCTAGAATACCCCAACTGCTTCTTTTGCATAAGGGTAAAATCTCAACCTGCCCCAAAAGGTGTCTTGAGTATGACATTGAAGAGGCATATTTTTTTGTATTCAGCATAGTTACTTGAAGCTATAAATGATTATTAAATAGTAATATTTGCTTCGAAAAAATCATACTTTGGCATTAGATAACCTGATGAGGGTTTACAGGCTGTAAAATCAACCAACCACATATTGTTTGATAAAATCTTTCTGAGCATTTTGTCTTTATTTACAATCTATGTTGGTTCTAGGAATTGCAATTAGAAGCAACTGAAATTGATCAAAGATTAATCATTACCTCATCTTAGAAGTTCAGATATTATTACTTGATTTTTGACATTTCTTATACCTACCGCCCCCCCCCCCAAAAAAAAAACAAATTATATAAAAGCTAATCTAGATAAATCTGTAATAATTTCAGTGTCTCACTAATACTAAACTTGGTTTTGATATAAGACTGATTCTGTGTCTAATTCTGAAATACTTATAAACATGTTAAGATTTTGGATAACAAGAAGTCTGTTTATATTGAGAAAAGAAGGATTAGGAAATATGCAAGCTGGAAACATCTAACATAATTAAATTTACATCTTTATATTAACAATTTACAAGTAATGAATACATTATCAGACATATTAGTGCGTGGAAATGTATACATTGCTAAATATGGCATTTAGATACATTTGTGTGTTTGTACATAAAAATATGCATATCGATGCTGATACATTTGTGTTCTTATGACAAGTAGAAATATAGTAGTGGGAATGATCTAAACAAGTGTTATTTGCAATCTTTTGTAAATCAGTTTGACAAATTCAAATCTAAAATGTGATTGTACACAAAGAATAAAATGGAATGACATAAAAGACACAAAGAAAGAGTTCAAAGCAGATTCATATATAATGTATTCAGAAAGAAAGAAAACTTTTTAAAAAAACAAGAAAGAAATAGAAAATTAGTAAAAGTGCAGAAAGAAAATAAACAGTAGTAAAAACCCAAAAAGAAAGAAAAATGTAGTAGAAAGCAAAAAGTAGTAAAAATGAAAAAACAGAAAGAAAAAGAAAATAGTAAAGACTGAGAAAGAAAGAGAAGCATATAAAAAATGCAGAAAGAAAGAATAATATAGAAAAAAATCAAGGAAATAAGAAAAATGTAGTAAGAACCGAGAAAGAAAGAAAAAAGCAGTAAAAATCCCAAAATGTAGTAAAAAGCAAAAAATAGTAAAAATCCAGAAAGAACAATGTTGTAAAAGTCAAAGAAAAACGTAAAAATAAAGGAAGAAATTAAAAAGTAGTAAAAACCCAGAAAAAAGAAAGAACAGAAAAAAAAGCAGTAAAAACCTGGAAAGAAAGAAAAGAGTAAAAATCAAAAAAGACAGAAAAAAGCAGTAAAAACTTAAAAAGAAAAGAAAATATATTAAAAACTCAGAAAAAAAGAAAAAAGTAGCAAAAACTCAAAAAGAAAAGAAAAACTCCTGAAAGAAAGAGTTAAGAATAATAATAGATAGAAAGAAAGAAAGAAAGAAAGAAAGAAAGATAAAAATTCAGAAAATTAACTGAAAGAAAGAAAGAATGTAAGAATAGATAGAAAGAAAGAAAGAAAGAAAAAAATTCAGAAAGAGAGAAAGATTCAGAAAGAAAGTAGATAAAAAATTAAAAAGAAAGAAATTACATGGAAATTCAGAATGAAAAAAAATAAAGAAAAAAAGGTAGATAGAAAGAAAGTAAATAAAAAAGAAAGAAGGAAAGAAAGAAAGAAAGAAAGAAAGAAAGCAGATAAAAATTCAGAAAGAAAGAGGGTTAAATTCAGAAAGAAAGTATAGGAAGTAGGTTCAAATTCAGAAAAAAAGAAAGATGGTAGATAAAAATCACAAAAAGAAAGAAAGCAGATAAAAAATCAGAAAGAAAGACAGAAAGTACATGAAATTAAGAAAGAAAGAAACAAAATAAGGAAGTAAATGAGGATTTAGAAAACAAGAAATAAAGAAAGAAAGTAGCTGAAAATTGAGAAAGAAAGTAAACAGAAAAAAAGAAATAGAGTAAAAAATAGAGTTGATAAAAACACAGAAAGAAAAAAAGATAAAAATTCAGAAAGAAAGGGAGAATATAAGAAGTTAGATTCAAACACAGAAAGAAAGTAGATAAAAAAATCAGAAAGGAAGTGAATAAAAACCCCTAAAGAAGGAATAGTAGTAAAAAGCTAGGTAAAAAGAAAGAAAGCAGAGATTTAATGACTCGTGATAGAACAATATGCTCACCTTTTCAGTCAGTGCTGATGACTTAGTTCCTTATTTGACCATTGAAAGCTTTATATATGTATTATTCAACTTTTCATTCTTATGAAAGATAAATTTACAATATGATGATTACTAATGTGTGTATATATGTAGGAGTTGGAAATGCTTGTAGCATAATGGTTATTGTCATAGGAAATGAACTTGGAGACATAAGTTCAAATCCTGGACAAGGCTGTTTACATTTCACATCACACTAATATCCTTGGGAAAGGTATGAATCCAACTATTTTCCCTCCTGTAATACTATGTGGGGGTGGGCTGGACATAGCTATGTATATCTAGTGGGGGTAGGTATATCTATCAAGGTGTGTTTGTATATATCTATGTGAAGTTAAAAATAAATGTGCAGGAGTGTGTGAACATATGTAGAATATATATATTTATGTGCATGGATGTGTGTGGTGATATTAGAAGAATGGATGAACCAGTCAAAATTTCAGAAGTTTATTTTGTATGTCCTTCATTCAATATGACTTTTTGGAGCTAAATGGTAAATGAAAGAGATTAGCCATTTGAGTGTCTGAGTTTGTTGTTCTGTCTGAGTTTTCAAGGAAGAGTAATTTGGCTACCCCATATATACAGTCTACTACATTGAGGCTAGAGGGAGAACAATGAAACTAGAACCAGAGAGCATTGGTTGATATAGCAGTTGGATTTAGACACATGTTAGGGATAGTTAAAGGACTGATCTCCAAAATGAGGGGGGCTCCCCACTTGGGCCCTCGTCCATTGTAGCATTGTCTGAGAGCAGATAGTGCAAAAGCAATATCGTAACTCCTACCCTGTTGGGTCTTAGAATTTTGCACTTGTTTCTTTTTTTTCCTGTTTTCCTTGTAACCCTAACTCAGTGCTTTGTGCAGCTTTCACTCAAGCTTGCAAAACATTGGAGTGAGAAATGCACATAGACTAAGCAGCTCAATCATACTCCAGCTATAGATTAATAGTAGGGCTCTTTAAACTTGGTATGACAACCGTTCTAGGAGAAGGAAAACATACTGGATACAGTGTATGCGCTGTATATTAGCAGTGCATTGTGTTTAGATAGGCTAATCTTGTGGTTCCAAGCCATGGCTATCCACTTTGTATGTGGTTTATATAGTGTGGGTTGGGATGGTATGAAGTCATGCAGCTGGTGGTGGAGAAGGAGTTATACAGGGGATAGCATGATGTTCTGGATGGGCGTGTTCCAATATTGGAGGATTGCCTTTTCTTATATAACACAAATAAGGATATCTCCCGATTCACAAAATACACTAAAAAATGCTGATATTCCACTCAGCAGCTAAGAACGTCACCAGTTGTAACCACCTTTATTTCATTTCTGTGCCAGCAATCAGATATCGTATTTCATATATTAACTCCTCACACTCCATAACCACGACCTCAACAACATTTCCTAAACATCCACGGCCACACACATGCCATAGTATCAATGATTCTACACTCAATGACCAACAACCGAATTCTGCTCCAACTCATCAAGTGGCTGTCCATATTAAATTCATTATATTTAATACAATATATTGAATGTTAACCTGTGTTTGTTTTCTTTCCTTGCAACCATATGCATGATATAACACCTTGCAGCCTGGTCATTATCCAGGGATCCCTGGGGTCCTGTGTTACCATTCACTACTCTCTTGGCTATCTTGATGGCTAACTTTGCCCAACCATTAGATTGTGGATAGGCAACTGATGACAGTCTGTGCTTTACAGCCCAGTCCTCAGAGAACTGCTTAAATGGGAGAGATGAATCTCCCTCACTCTGTTATGAATATGGTGAATGGTTGGGACTCTTTGTCTATGGGGATTGAGTGGTACCTGTCGATAACATCTAGGACTGCTTTCTTGGTTTTAGGTGGCACTTGCAGTGCCAACTGGAATGGTGACCCAGTGTGGTGGGTCTCCTGTTTGCATTAAGAATTCAGGTGCTGGTAATCTAGAGTTCTCGGTGGATTACCATTCTTTTTGGCAGTTATAACCATTGTGCTGCACCAATCAGTAGGCATGCCCACAGGTACTGGAGCTATGATACTTCTTTCCACATCTTTCCAAAGGGCTTGTCTTACTGATTCTTTGAAGTGAAAAGGCACAGAAATTGGGTTGTGTCTGGCTTTAGGGACTGCATCCTCTTTGAGGTGAATATGGGCAGCAGGGCCAGATATAGCTGGGAATACCCTGTCTTTTTAAAATTTTGTCTTGGCAACTTCATCAGGAGCCAGTTCTTAAACCTGCCAATGTTTTCTTCCATTGCGAAAAAGGGTGGGTTTTGGTGGCGACTTATCAATTGATCCTCACACTCATTAGGTTTGGGGCCTAAGCCTTTATGTTGTTTGCTAATGGGTTTGAAAAATTTTCATCCAATATTCCCACATTAATGCAAGTGGCCTTGCTGAAATAAAGGTGCTGGATGTTTTTGCATATGTACAGGACTTGTTTAGCTGTTTTTGCTCTAATAACAAATTCAACAGGCAACCAACTCTGACACATGAGTGAAACCTCCCACTGCCTGAATGATCTATCTTGATGGGACAAAGTTGTCTTTTGTGAACCACATAAAAGTTTTGGACCCCAAAGACAAGTAGTGGCACCACAGTTGGGGAAAATCCTTAGTGTAATACTACGGTTACCAAGGATTTTCATAGCCTGTCTGGGTTCCAGATATGGTGAGAATGGGATTACAGATGCATTTATTTCTTTTACCTGGTCACCGTTTGTGAATGTGAATGTGCCTGTTGTTTGGTCAGATGTGATATGGACTATGAGAGTATTGATGGGAGCCTCATCACCTTCGAAGCTTTTTACCACCGCTTGGCGATGTTCCTTCTTTGTATGGCACACTGTTGAAAAATGGTTATGTTTTCTACAAGTGTTGCATGTTTGACCCCATGCTGGAAACATTAAATGGTGGGCACTTGTTCCCAGAATGCCATGTTGGTGGCTACCATAAACCATGCAAGCTTGATAGGGGTTTTGTTCAGCAATGATGTTATTGTGGGTAGCAGAGGTGCTAGTAAAAATATTATCCCTATTGGTCTGTGCTGCACTGTTCTCCTGTGATATGTTGATATCCAAACAGTAGCTATGTCTGAGGTATCAGTCATTGCAGTTTGGTCCCATAGTCCTGATTCAAATGCTTCATCATGACAGATGTTCTGCTCAAGGGACTTCAGCACCTCAGCTTTTGTTAGTAGATCAGTGTGGAGTGTGTCGTTTGCTCTCCTTCTGATAAAGTCTTTGATGTAAATGTCGAACAGGTCATGCTCACAGCGGGGACATGAGAAATTGCAATCTATGGCTGTAGCCCTAAGGCAAACAAGATTGGGTTGAATAGGTTCGTCTTCATGCTGTGACATTGATGCAAAGGTCATCTGATGGACCATGGGATTTGATCTTTAAGTAAATCATTTTTCTAGCAGCCACCCAGGCAGTGGTGAAAAATTTAGGGTCGGTGTTAATGATTGCATTTTGGACAGATTCATCAGCACAATTGTATAATTCGATGTTGGTTTGAGAAGTTGGCATGTCTGTGAAAACTTTCCAATCGAATCAAAATTTTCAGAATTTTTTTTTTTTTTTTTTTGGGGGGGGGGTCATTTCAAACTGGAGTCAGGGAGCCTGGCTGATGGTGCCTTAGCATAGGTTGTCTGGGTAGAGGTGTCCTGAACTTGTTTAAGGATAGACAGAGCTTTTCCCATTGCTGTGATTTCCAACTATTTTTAGCATGATTCAATCCATTATTTAAAGGTTCTCTTTCATCAGCTTTTCACTTGCAGATGTTACAGCATAGTGTTAAGTTCAAGTTGTAGTAGTAGTTGTCATTAATTCTGAAACAACATACACGACTCGTATAGTCACAAAAGGGTTGGGGTTTTTTTTAGGTTCATGGGTTCTTTTTCAGAGAGAGAGAGAGAGAGAGAGAGAGAGAGAGAGAGAGAGAGAGAGAAAGGGTAAGGTCAAATTATTCTATCATAAATCATGTTTGATACTACTATATGAAACACATAACAGGGGAACCCAGGAAGCCCTGTCTGCCCCTTATGAAGGCCCAGCCAGAAAAAACAGACCGATTTTTCTCTTCTTCTGTTTGTTGTCCTGGGGGTGGGAGGGTCACATCCACTTTTGCTCCTCCGCAGAAACTAGTACTTCCAGTTTTAGTTTTAACTTTAGTTCCGGGGTCATTGGTTGACACCTTCCATTGAGTGTTTACCCTTCCAAACTTTAACCTTTGTTCTTATTTCTTTTTCTTCTCTTTCTTCAGAAATCCAATTACTGTTTTCTTTTCAATCCCCAAATTCCCCGTAGACCATAATAATTACACTACAAAAATTTTTGGCTGAGTCAGCGGAGATATCTGCTTTGATGTAGTAGCTTTCCCAATCTTCAGTTTCCATCCTGTTGTAGTGCCATGTCAAGATTTGTATAAACTGATCCGTATTCAACTGTTGCAAGTTGGATCAGCTTTGTAGAATCTAGACTTGGTAAGTGGTTTAAATAGCAGCTTGAGCTATTCTACTTTGTGGAATGGGCAAGTCTATTTCCAGCATTTTGATCGGCTGGTGGTTTTAGTGTGTATATTTGATGCAGCCATCAACATCACTTTCTGTGGATGAGATATTGCTACCCAGATACATTAATTGTTCTACCGACTTTAGAGCCTTACCGTCAAGTGTGGAGATGTATCCTTTCTTTTTAAAACACATGAACTCAGTTTTAACAGAGTTCACATATAGGCTGATGTTTTGTGCTGCCTTCTTCAGGCTATGCAGCAGGGATTGGGCTTGTGCAGGTGTATTTGCAAGAAGTACCAGATCATCTATATTGTCTGCATCCATAAAAGTCTGTGTGGGATATCATCTACTTCTTGGCTTTTTTAACATGAGGCTTTTTTCTTTCATGGTATCTAATGATGTTTGGAGTACATAGTCTAGGCATATCATGAATATATAGGGAGATAACATATCTCCTTGTAGAACTCCAGTGACTTTGTCAAAGAATTCTGTATCACCATTAGGTAAGCATACCATTGTTTTAGTGTCTTTGTAGAGCATCATTATAGTGTTAACTGTTTCTTTTGGGATCCATATGCTTGTAGTATTTGCTCCATTTTCCCTCTATGTATGGAGTCAAACACTCCAAGGTGTTTGACTCCATACATAGAGGGAAAATACATTATCTTGAGATTATTTGCTCAAACCCTTCTATGATTGAATGAATAGTCAGGATCTGAGAAGTTGTAGATCAGTTTTTGCAGAATCTGTTTTTGATTTTCCTAAGGATTTTCTCTATTTCAGGCCAGATGCAATTAAGGAAAAGGCATTATATATCTTAGCAGCTATAGCACTAAGAGTTATGTCTCTGTAGTTCTTAGCAATTTTTTTCTCTTTTTGGGGGGAATGGGAGGATGCAGCCTTTTGTCCATTTATCTATTTCTTTTTTATATACTGCATTGCAGTATATCCTCAAATTTCCTCATTTTCCTTTAGAAGGTATTTCGTCAAGGCCTGCTGCTTTTCAACTTTTGAATTTAATTTCAATGAGTTCTACCATTGTAAAGTCCTCTAGCTTGATGTCTAGTTGGTTATCCACGATTGTTTGGTTATTATTTTCTATGATTTTAGGGGAGGGGTTTCCCAACAGTTTCTGGATGTGGTTTTTCCACTTCTGAAGTTTATCTTTTTGGCTGGTTGCCTTTAACTTTGATCTAGAGGTACTTTTCCTTCCACTAATTTCATTTACTGTTTGCCATGCTAAACACGACTGCCTGTCTTCTACTGAATGTTCGATTTTATTCATTTGCTATTGGCTGTATTCTGTTTTGTATGTTTTAGGGAGTTCTACCTGGGCTTTCTTAAGGTTGTGTATATTGGTGTTAGCTGGGTTTGTTTTATTATGTTGGGATGCTTTTTTAATATTGTTTCTCTTTTCTCTTACTGCTTCTGTCTCCCATGGAACAGTGTGTTTGGTTCTTAGTTTGGTCAGTATGCACTCAGCTACTGCTTCCAGGTGAGCACTGACAAAGTTTTTGTATTCCTCATTTGGAGTATGCTTTGCAGATGCTTCCTTGAAGATGTCAAACTTATTTCTTACTGTTTTCAAGTATTGATTGCATACATGGACCAGTCATAATGATTTACTGGTTTGCCTTTTGTTTCTACAAAGACTTAGAGGTAATTTTGTTGTGACTATTCTGGGATCAGAGGATACTCCTTCAAAAGCAGAGTATGCTTTGCAATTCATTGTGCTGTTTATCCACTCTTTATTTATTAGGATGTAGTCTAGTTGTGCTTTTGTGTCATTTGGGTAGGTGTTTTTAGAATTTAGTGTTTAAGCATACAAACTTGTTCTCCAGAGAGAACTCAGCTTACCATTCCTGTTTGGAGTGTTTAACAGAATCTATTGTTCATATTTTTGCCTATCTGTGCATTCATATCTCCACCAATGATCAGGACATTGTGTTAATGAATGTGTCTGCATACAGAGGATAGATCATTGTAGAACTTTGCAATGTCTGTTTCCTTGCTGACATTTGTGTAGCTGTAACCCGAGACTACAGTCATGCAGGGATTCCTATTAAACATAGTACCCATGATTCTTGGTTGGATTTTTTCTATGATGTTTAGTTATTCTAGAGCTTGGGGGTGAGAAGCATTCCTATTAGTGACGTTTTTCCATGCATATGCTGACACAAACGTCCAGCCATTACCAGTTTTGTGGTATTTTAATTCTATTTTGCTATGTTCAAATCTATGTTCTTGTACGCATATTATGAATTTATGTTTATCGGCTGGAGACGCTGTTAAATTGGGTAGTTGGCTTATTGCTTTTAGCATTCTGACGTTAAATGTTGCTATGTTAAAAGTTTGTTTTTTGCATCTAAGTAGATTTGTTTTCTGTTTAGGTTCTGTAATTGTCTTTTTAGATACTGTGTTCAGAGGTATGACCTCAGTAGTGTGTATGTGTGTCTTGTTTGTATGTGCTGAGAGTGATGCAGATTTGGAAGGGTGATATTGTTGGGGCATTAGCTTATTTATCAAACATTGGGCCAGAGCTTGAACCTGTGGGGCACTTGGGGATATCTAAGTTTTAACTTAGTTAAAGTCCTCATGTACTTTCCCATTTTAATATAGAATGTCCTTCAGTCTAGGGATTTTTTAAAATCTATTCTATTCTCTTTATTTTTTTTATTTTTCTCTTTCATTTTTTTTATTTTTATTTTTCTTCTCCCTTACTCTTTCTGTTCTGATGGAGTAAACACTTTAATTCTTTAACAGTAGAGTACTTATTCTAATATTCCCTGCTTAAAATTCTTAGAATAATTTGATAAAATTGATATAGCTGGAAAAAAGCACTATTTTTCAAAGTTTAAGCATAATTAAATACAAAATACAGAATGTGCAGAGATAATATTCTTCAAAAGGCAGTGAACAAGCTTAAAAATAGAAAAAAATTAAGCCATTAAAAGGTAATTAGTAGATATACTAATGTGGGTCAAAAGTTTTGCACTATTTTGGTAATTTATTTGCTTTATTCTTCAAGCTACAAAAAGCAGCCTAGCTTTCAAATTAGAGGCCATCATGTTGCCCCATCTGAAGCCACCTTTCTCTCCAGTTCTTTGATCCCACCCTGATACCAGTACCTGTTTTTCAAAGCATGGCTTCAAAATCCATAGTTGTAGACCTACCTTTTAAAGCCATGCTCTAAGCCCTACGGTTTAAAGCAAGGCTTCAAAATCAAAGCACGACCTCATAAAAAGCATCTGGAGCTGCCAAATTATGCTTCTCATTACAAAAATATTGCAAAACTTTCGACTTGCTCTCATATTTAAAAATGTTTGAATATTGTGAATAAATTATATTGAAGACAAATGGTTATGTCCTTTCAAGAAATATTATTGAATTTGGTAGTATTTCTCTTTAATCTAACACCATATATCCCAAAATTTGTAATCCTGTTGAATGTAAACATGAGAATAAACTAAAACTATGTCAATTCTTTTGTCTATTTCAGATAGATCAGGGTGATCTTGGTATGCCGACCACTGACCATTATATATTGAAGCAGAATGCCAATAAACTTAATTTCTACAAAGAATTTGCTATGAAAGTAGCCATCACTCTGGGTGCAAATAAGACTGTTGCTGAACAGGATATGTCTGATGTCATCAACTTGGAGGTTCAAATAGCTAATGTAAGTTATTTATATAAAATTGCTATGAGGGTGTGACATAAAAACATTCTAATATAATAAATGAACTTTAATGTTTAGAAAAATAAACTCAAATTGACATTTTAAAATTCCTCAGTATCACATGAACACTCTTCCTTAATAGTCACAATTAATGTGCAAAAGATTAATCAATTAGAGAATGTTTACATCACAGTTAATTTACCTTCAAGTAAATATGAGACAATCTATTGAGCCAGTTTTTTGTATGATTTTCACAATGGTTGCTTTCAAACCAGAAAATATAACTTTTCTTACTTAAATGAAAATCAGTTATTAGCTATCATTCTTTCATTTTTCTGATAGAGAAATTATTTTATGTGAACTGTCAAAAGGACAGGGAAATAAAATTATTATCATTAAAATCAATTTCAGTATTCTTCTGCCTTTCCCTATCCGTCATTGTCTGTCTTTATTAGAACAAACAAACATATGATTTCTTTTTAGACAAGTCTATTGGCAAATATTTGGCCAAAAAATGATTTTGAGCCATAATACTATTATTTTCATTCCTCTGTTTTTGACAAGACAGAAAACATATTTTTTGAAATTTGGAATTATATACTTCATCTAAAAATTCATAATTTCTTCAAGCCGTAATTTACAATGATTTCATTGGTATTTTTTTTTTCTCTTTTTCAGATGATTTTTACTATTGTGATCTTTGTTTTTAAACTGTAAGCTTTTCAATTACTTAATGTTAAGTACAAATCAATCTCTACTAAAGGATTTGATAAAACATTGAATGAATTTCAAGCTGCTTTGTTCCTGGTATTTTCAAGTGACACTTTCACAAACATTTCTCATCATAAAAGAATTGAAATGTCTAACCCTACAAAAAATGTCTGAAAAAAGTGTTTATCAACCAGGTTTCTTTCTATAATAACAATAACATCATGCATGAAACATCTGGAGAAAACAGGATTGTTCTTGTGTAAATTTGATTTTTTTTAAACTACAGGTTAGGAAGAGAAGGAACCCATATCTGCAAATTATGGAAAATTTAAATATTTCATATTTTATGAGAAATATAAAGTGATAATTTGATTTGCCAAAAAACAAAGAAAATTCAGATTTGGAAAAGAAATGTGCAAATTGATAAATGGAAAATGGAATTTTCCTTCAAAGTGAAGTCCAATCTCAGATAAGGATGAAAGTAATCAAAGAAAAATGTCTTTCATTAGCTGATTGAAGTTGAATCTTAGATAAAATTATGTGATTTACAGGTAAAGAAAGAAAAAAAACATGGCGGTGGGGGGGGGGCAATGTAAAGTAGATGAGATTTGGTTGTTTGAAGCAGCTCTGCTTATTCTTAAATATTCTTCATCTACAATAGAGCCAACCTTTCTCTCACAGCCTTTCTCATATGGCCCTATTTCAATCCCTCTGACTAGCACATTGCTACATCAAGTTTGTTGAAACGAATGTCCTGACCTCTATTTTCGGTTGGATCTTATCCTTTCTTTCTCCATTCCCACAATACTTCCGTTTTGCTGTGTTATCTCTCTCGAAAAAGAAATCACTTATTGGTGCTGCTTCCTATCCCCTCAACCACCATGTGGTAAGCAAAATTCCATTTTTTCATCTTCATGATCACAAAAATTCCATTTTTTCATCTTTATGATCATAAAAAAATATTTTACAAGATATAGTCCTGTGCCAAGGTGAATGCATTGCACTTTCTTTGCCATCTTTGCATTGGTGCTGTCTCATTTCTATTATCTTTATGTTCAGTACACTAATCATACCACCTGTGGCATCCCATCAAATCACATTAATTTCTTTATTTCCTTTGTTTTATTTTATTTTGTTATTGCTAATCTTATTATTTTTATTAATATTTTCATTATTGTTATTATTTTGTTATTCTTAATTTTATCAGTATTATTAATATTATCATTATTATCATTTTGTTATTCTTAATTTCATTGCTATTATTAGTATTGTCCCCTTTTTCTTTTTCATTTTTTAAAATTTATTTATTTATTCATTTTTGTTAATACTAGACAAAATTAGAAAAAAATACAATACAAGTTAGTGGTTTAGTAATTTTAATTGGACTAGTTTAATGTCTTGCCCAAGACATCCATTTAGGGGGGGGTTTACCCCTCTGCATGGAAGACAGTCAGCATATTCTACGGCCCAAACTGACAGGGCGATATTATAAGTTCATTTAATGTTGGGCCCCCATGATATCACTTTTAAGAGTATTAAGTTTTATTTTATTCACTTGTTTTGTAAACAGATACACAATATTTTTTTCTGATTCTATATACTGCAAGAATATTGACCCCTTTTTGATTTCATCCCTAATGAATTGATATTTTATATCAATATGTTTTATCATTGGTGAATTACGGGGTTTTTTGCCAGTACTATGCTCAATTGAAATAGTTACAGGGTTATTAACGACCCCTGGTTGTATGACACTTTTAAGTAATGTCCTTAAATAGAGTGCTTCTTGACTTGTCAATGCCAAACTAACGAATTTAGCTTCACACATTGACAAAGAAACAGCTGGTTGTTTTTTAGATTTCCAAGAAATAATCGAGCTTTTGTCTGATAATTTAAAACAGTATCCCAATATAATTTTTCAGTCACTTGAACCTACCCAATTGGCATCACAAAATCCCTGTAATTTTAAGGGTTCAGTCGATTTTTTAAATACTAGCGACTGACTTATTGAGCCTTTCAAATATCACAAAACATGCTTTGCCCTAGTTAAATGGATTGGTGTAGGTTTATCCAAATACTGAGATAATTTTGAAACTGTATATTATATATCTGGTCTTGTAGCCATCATAATATAAATTAAGGAACCAACAATTTCACGGTAGAGTTTTTTATCAATTAATTCATTTTTATTATCAATTATTTTATTTATATCCATTTCGCATGGAGTATGTCGTCGTTTACAATCGGTCATGTTAAATTTGACTAATAATTAACAGTCACCAGCTCTCTCTCTGATTGCATTGTACACTGTGCATTTGGCGGCTTCATTCAAACTTCTTCCCCTATTTGGATTCTTCTTCAATATCAGGGGATGTATTGCCCTCATTTGTGGTAATGTCCAACCATTGGTGCCATGTTGTATCTGAATGTTGTTTCTATAAGTAATATCCCTCCTCTCTTGGCTATTGCTTTCACAATCCAATGGTGTCACTCCACAATTCTTTTTCTCCCAGGCCTGTTGGCTGACCTGTAGTATCTTCTTATTTTTCATTTTTCGAGCATCACTTGTTGGAGTTCTGAATATTCATTATCATCTCCACAACTGGATTCAAAAATCACCTTCTCCAATTCTTCTGCAACCACAGTTACCATTTTTGCTTGCAATTCCCTCTATATCACCAGGTCCACAGACAATCATTGACAAGTACAACCCTCCCCAGTGATAGTATGTTATATTGATAGCTAACCTTGTCCAATTGTTTATATTCCCAATTTCACCAGGATCATTTATGTTTGTGGCAAGGTCAATTGATTTGCATCTGATACAGTTACTGAAGACCCACCAGATCTCCGAATTTCCTCCCTTTTTACAAGCAGGTCAACTTTTTGCACCAAATATAGAGTTTTATCCACTCGCATAAGGTGCATACCACATGATTCTTCTTATTCTCTGGTCCCTAGACAGCATATTGGGACCTCTTGTTCCTCCTTTATGTCTAATCACTTTCTTTTTACTTGCATTAGTAAATCTGCCTTGTTTTTTCCAAAGTAACACACACTGTGTTTCATTCATAATCCAAATTCAGATATCAACTCTCCCAGTATTATTAACTCTTGCTTTACTATCATTTATCCTTTATCCGTATTCTTTTGCTCTCCTTTACAGTAGATTTCACTCAATTTACTACAATGGCTGAATCCGTTCTTCCACATCTCTTGACCCCCACTTTAAAGCTAAATTGACACCTTTTACCAAAGCATCTAATTCAGTGGTCATAGTCATCTTTTTTTCTCAGCCATGTTGCATCTTCTGTAACCAAACCATCAATCACCACAACTATGCCTGTAGCAATACTGTTAGCATTGAACCACATTACTTCTGTTTTTGTCTAAGAATATGCTAAGTCCCAAACATGGATTTCTCTTTCTTTACATCTGCTAAGATCTCCTATGTCACAGCAACAGTTTCATTATCAACTTTCCCACTTACTCTCTTTTCACATAGCTGTATGCTGGTTGCAACCACTATAGGATAGTACCCCCAAAATTTTGCTTGTCAGTAATAAGGATCATAAGCTTCAAACCTGAAGTTTATCATTATTTCTGTTCCTCAACATGGTCTTAAAATCTTGGTATTAAGAATTAAAACCTCTTGCATATCAAAGGGAAGCTCAAATGAGTTTGATGGAGCTTTTCTTTTCAAGTTTGTCAATACTGATTACTGAATGATCACTTACAG
The DNA here is from genome assembly GCA_023376005.1 of Doryteuthis pealeii. NCBI lineage: Eukaryota > Metazoa > Mollusca > Cephalopoda > Myopsida > Loliginidae > Doryteuthis > Doryteuthis pealeii. The sequence continues at coordinate 36,202,264 of CM042170.1, read as the reverse complement.
TAAAAAGAAATCAGATCAGATCTGTCCACAACTTTTTCAGATTTAGACACTTATTTTTTTTAATGCTTTATATTCTCTATTAGTTCATTGTTACAAAATTTGTTCTTATGAAATCTAACATCATCTTGTTTAAGAAAAGTTTATTTCACCTGCCAAAACAGCTGAGTTAATAGATATTTCCAGTTGGATTGTTTGAAAATTGGTTCAATTTAATTAGAGGATGTGAAAAGGTTTTTATTAATGAAACCATAAGACAACAGAGAAACAATGACAAATAGAAATAATTGATATCAAATTAGCAATGAATTTTTACCTAAGAATTTTATTTCATCTATAGAATAATATCAAACTTATTTCAGATTTAATAAAAACTTATATAAAAATATATCATTTATAGAATAATATCAAAATTATTGCAAATTTGATAAATGCTTACATAAAATGACCAATGAAGTCAGATTGAAAAAGTGAACATAAAGATAAGAATTAGTTACATTTCATGACAGGGTAGTATATATTTCTAAATATTTAATGTGGCTATGAAAATACATTTTTTAAGAATATATTTGTTTGTATGCAATAATTTTCTCAGCTATATATATAAATAAATTGGTGAATATAAGGGAAAAATTTGTAATAAATTATTTTTAAAGTTATCACAAAAATATTGGAAAGATGCAAAGAATAGTCTGTTTAATCATTAAATAAAATCTAAATCTGTACATATTTCTTGATTTCTAATTTTAGAAATGTAGAAAAAATAAATGGAAAATTTTATTCTCTCTACTTTTGTAGAATTTAATCAAATCAGTCTATGCAAATGTGTGATCCTGTCACAGGGAATGGATTCTTTAGAAGTAGCCCACATGTCACACATACCTGAGAGAAAGTCACGCTGTACAATACTTTACCCATGTTTTATTAAATGGGGTTTGGTCTGGCAATCAGAATACGTCTCTTGTCAGGTGGCTTGTAAACATTTTCTCGTATTTTGCCACATTTTATGTTTTATACTTACTACCAAGAAAAAAGATCCCTTCCACTTCTTTTCATATGGATTGTACACTTGAAGTGAGCTATAAAATGTATATGATAAAATTTTGTTGTAAAAAGCAACCAAAAAAAAACATTAGTTCAATAGTCAGAACAATTATTTGAATGCAATTCACCTAATTTTTTTTATCCCAAATGTTCAAAAAGTTTAATCTAAACACATTAAAAAAATTCTTCAAATGGTATCAATATTCAAAAGATTTAAATTGCTTGTTTTCCTTAATAATTGATAATTATTTTATAATCCCTGTTTTGTTAATGATATATACCTGCAATAGGTAGTTCAATAGATTTGTAAAGCTTTGTGATACATATTAGATAAAATCAATCTCAATAGAAATTTGATCCTATTATGATATTATTAATGGGACCAGGGCCATCGGACATGTGTATGTGACATTTTAGGAACTCAAGTTGTTGACTAATGTTGTCTTTGATGATTGGTTGGGAAATCTGCTTCACTCAAAGAATGGAGACAAAATGAAGATAAAAAAGGATTCTGAATTCTCACATGACCAATGGATACATGACATTCAAAGATACATACAAATCCAAAAGAAGACAATTTATTCTCTGTACAAGGCCATTATTATTATTATGGATATTTTGAAACATATTTGCCATCTACAGGTGTCAGTTAGTTTGTTTATATGGTATGCCAGCCTCATTTGCTGTTGAGTGAATAAGATTTACATTTTCAAAAGCCCTCCATTCTGGTATAGCAAATATTATTAAATGTGTTTGGATTGACAAGATACATAAAAGCTAGCTGTAACCTTTTTCCAGTGAGTTAGTCCCAGTGTGTGTGCCCCAGATAGTCCCAGTGTGTGTGCCCCCAATAGTCCCAGTGTGTGTGCCCCCAGTGTATGTGCCCCAGATAGTGTGTGTGTGCCCCAGATAGTCCCAGTGTGTGTGCCCCAGATAGTCCCAGTGTGTGTGCCCCCAATAGTCCCAGTGTGTGTGCCCCCAGATAGTCCCAGTGTGTGTGCCCCCATAGTCCAGTGTGTGTGCCCCAGATAGTCCCAGTGTGTGTGCCCCAGATAGTCCCAGTGTGTGTGCCCCCAATAGTCCCAGTGTGTGTGCCCCCAGATAGTCCAGTGTGTGTGCCCCAGTAGTCCCAGTGTGTGTGCCCCCCCCAGATAGTCCCAGTGTGTGTGCCCCAGATAGTCCCAGTGTGTGTGCCCCCCCAGTGTGTGTGCCCCCAATAGTCCCAGTGTGTGTGCCCCCAGATGTCCCAGTGTGTGTGCCCAGATAGTCCAGTGTGTGTGCCCCCAATAGTCCCAGTGTGTGTGCCCCCAATAGTCCCAGTGTGTGTGCCCCAGAGTCCAGTGTGTGTGCCCAGATAGTCCCAGTGTATGTGCCCCAGATAGTCCCAGTGTATGTGCCCCAGATAGTCCCAGTGTATGTGCCCCTAATAGTCCCAGTGTGTGCCCCAATAGTCCCAGTGTGTGTGCCCCAGATAGTCCCAGTGTGTGTGCCCCAGATAGTCCCAGTGTGTGTGCCCCAGATAGTAACCCTGGAAGAGTCTGATATGACTTGTAATTTGAAAGAAATAATTTGTAACATCAACAAAACAATTCAAATGATTCTCTACCATTGCAACAAGTGACCATACCTTGCAAAGTTCTATTTTTGCATGACCTCTAAACAAATGAATACTAATAGAATAAATAATAAAACAATTTTAATGCTTAAAGTAATTGTTTTTATTTGCTTTTCAATCAATCATCATCACTGCTTTTCAATCAATATCATCATCACTGCTCTGAAAGCTGTTGTCCCACTGTTATAATCATCTATGTTAGCTGTTGAAAATAGATTAAGTCTTTGTACCTATATAATGGATTTTTTTTATCTAATTCATCTCATCAGCCCACTATACTACATATTTATATTTAATGCTGTAAGCATTCTCTTGATGATATGATATAAATCCATGTTATAATTTATCAAGTTTATTTACTGAATGTCAATGTGCTGTGACATATTGACATGTTTCTAGCTAAACCAGCAATATGAATGCTTCAAATATTAAAAACTTTAAATGTTCAAAACAATAAATCTTTATCTTTATAATAAAATTGTCTTCTCAATGTTGCTTAATTTTTTAAAGAATGAATTCAATACAGAAATATCTTGAATTGTATATTAAATAGAAAGTGATTGTTTTAACACCATAACAATCTATCTGGGGTTATTTTATGCATAATAGTTAGGTAATTGCATACATTGTAAATTTATATTTACATTTCTTGTGTAGTTTAAGAGAGCGTAGTCAGCATATTCTAAATTCTACCAATGGAACTTAAATAGCAGAAGTGATCACAATACCAACTTGAGAATGATATTTAGCAAATAAATTTATTCAATTTTCAACATTTCTAAACTTGTAGTCAACACAAAATGGATCTTCCTTAACACTGTTTTTACAATGAGCAACTAGTGTCACCCAAATATATTTAAAGCATAAAGATAAGATTGTTAAATACTGTAGCATTTTTTCCACAAAATCAGCATCCTTAATATGATTGTGGATAGATAAAATAATGCTACATAATTTTCAAATTCTCATATATCTTAAAAATTTTACTTCAAAGTTGATACAATAAAGATATGTGAGGCAGAAAGAATAAATTAATTAGTTAATAATATATTTAAAGTGTGTTCATGGAAAAGAGGAACTAGTTGCTTCAGAAACTATTTAGATAAAAATGTTTTTAAAAAAAAGTACTATCTTAAATTTTTGATAGCTTAAAGCAAGATGAAAAAACACCCAAAGTGATTTGATAGGCTAACTCAAAAAAGAAAACAAAAAAACCCAGAAAGAGAATGAAGAGAAGAGACTAAACTTTATAAGTTACTTTAATCAAGAAGTGAAGATATTTTAAAGACTGATCTGTCTATTTAAGATGATAAAAGAAAAAGGTAAATAGAAATTGATGATCTCAGGAAAAGAGATGTGTAATAAACAGTAATACATGAGAATTACTGATTATTTTACATTCAGGTATTACAGAGTTGTACTTGTTTTGTTGTTGTTCTAGATTGTCCCTCTTTGAGGACATAATGAATAAAGGATTAAAATGATATACACATGACTCTGAGTTATCCCTGATGTAGTTATTATGAATGCACTTAAATTGTTATAAATTATGTTACATAACTCAAAAGATTCCTTGAACTGGCATCATTAAAATGATCAGATTGAGTGTGAATTTTGATTATGCCTATTCTTACTTATTTAGGGGAAACAGCATTTTCTAAGCCCTGCCAATAGGGCATTTTTTTTACCTGGGTTTAAAGAAAGATATATCATTAAAATCAGTATAAAATGTCCTATTTTATTCATTTATCATTTTTTACATTATATAAAAACAATTTCACATTAGAAATATCTTCTTTATCAATAGGAAATATTAAGTTTCCTATACTAATTGTATCTATAGTTAAATCACTGATCTGAATATGTCAAAATTAAAAATATATAGAAAGACTTGTGTTTATAAGAAATTAATATATGACGGCCATTTAATAAATAATGGGGATTTTTTTGTAAAAAGCAAAAGAATTTAGTTTTTTAGTTTTTTTTTTCTATAAATGTAAACTCTGCACTGTTTGGAATTGGTTTATTGCAAAAATCATTTTAATTTCAATAAAATATTTGTTTTGAGGCTATTCAAAATGGTGGTAAATAAAAGTGAGTGCTCCAGGCTTAAACAGGTCTGTGATCTTTGGTGGCTGAGAAATGCAAACCATTTGGAATTTATATAAGAATCTGTGATGTGTGCAGAAAAAGATGTTTTAATATAAAAAAAAATGTTTACAAATGAGATAAATATGGGTTTACCATATTGAGCCTGAATCCATGGAGTAGAACACTGGCTCTGGTAAAGAAAAAGTTCCAGGTACAGCAGTCTGTAAAGAAGGCCATGCTGATAGTGTTCTGGGATATGAAGAGACCCATCACTATTGATTTCCTTGAAAAAAAGTGCAACTGTAAACTCTGCTACCTATTACCAACTCCTTAGGCAAAATTCACCTTATTTGTTTTCTAATTTTCTCAATAATACTTCATAGAAAAAAGAAATATTTAACTTAGTAATTTTTTCTTTCTTTCTTTACCAAAGATATCTGTTCCTCGTGAAGCTCGTAGAGACATTGAAAAAGTATACAAGAAGATGACACTGGGTGAACTTATGCAGAAAATACCTGATGTAAGTATTTTTATTCCTTATATAGAATTAATATTAATTTCTAGAACAGGCATGAGCAACCTTTTTTTTTTTTGATGAAGTGTGCCACATGAGACATGTCTCATCATCAAGCAAGCTGCCCTACTAAAAATATTTAATGTAATTTTACGTTGAAGCTACCTCAACCACTTTTACTACAGAAGACTCGAAATGAAAACATGTCTTAGAAATAGGAAAATGTTGATTTTTCTCTCTTCAGTAAAAAGATCTTTTCTAAAAATAAATTGAAGTCTTAAGCAGGCTATTCAGAAATTACCACAGCCCACATATGACTGTTCTAGAACATTTAAATCTGTTCACTAAAAACAAGCAGGAAATATCAGTGACTGGTTAAAAAAAACAATTATATTAAATATATCACATCTAAAGAGAATTTCTCATGTTTAATGTTTAAAACTTAACTTTTTTCATTTCATGGAAGTTGACATTTACTTTATGATAATCAGAATTCATTCATTTTGTAAGCATTTTGGATATATGGACTTTTATAATAAAGCTAATTTCATTTGCTAGAAAGATTTTAATATTGCCTTTATCAAATTTTAGGAGAATTATTGTCCAAGTGGCATTATAACTTTCAGAGAACAGTCCAAACAATTTGAAAAAAAAAAAAAAACAAGCAACTTTGAATCTTGGTTCATCATATTCTCAAGAAAAATTAAAATAAATATAGGCATACATATCTGTGTGCTTGTGAGTTAGTATCTCAGTTTCTGGTTCCATACATATTCAATGTCATTATGGCTTGTTTTTATAATTTATTTAATTTTAGTGGAAGGTTTATTTGAAAGCCAATACTAGACATAATTCTGCAGAACATTGGATAATCTTGTTTACTAGAGTTAGCAATAATGCATATCTGCCAAAAATACTAATCTCTTTGAGCTGAACTCATTGGCCATCCATATGCTTTCAATCAAAATTCTTAACTCTTTATTTTGAAATAATAACTATTACTAATATAAGACAAGTTTAACACAATAGAGGTGTTAGGTTTGCTTAGATTCTCTTTTACAAGCAAAACTGATATGATCTTGATTAGTCACTAGCTAATAAAACAACAATTTTAGAAGATCAGAAAATAATAAGGTTGTCATGATTTGTTTTTATTATTTTGGGTTCGTGGCAGAGAGAAGAATAATAAGACATGAATGCATCTGTAAGCGGTAAGATAGGAAATGCATAATGCTTTATTTATATTTTTACAAACAGACGTTGAGTTAGAGTGTGTTATTTCCCTTGTCTCTTTGCATCCTATCATATGTTATGACTATTGTAGTATCTGTTTTACGTAATTATGTTGTGGTGTTATTCCAATGATAACTTTGACTCCAATATTAACATGTAACAAGAAATTTATTAAACTATAATACATTCGGCTTATTAACGTCTGCTTCTGGTCTCTATGTAATGTTTACTAGCGTTCTGCGCATGCGTACCCCCTTTTCCATTGCTAACTCAGTCTACGGTGGAAGGGAGGCAGCCAATCATATTATAACAATGAGAAAGGTATTTCTTTGTATTCTTTTGCTGTAGAAAGAAAGTTACTGTAGAGATTTGTGTAGACTGATCAGTATTCAGCTGTGTTGCAAGTTGAATCTGTTTCTAAGAATCCAGACAGCAGGTTCAACTATTTTACTATGAGGCATAGTCAAATTTATTTCTAGGATGCTGATTGGCTGGTGGTTTTAGTGTGGATATTTTTATTCTGTCAGTTGGTACAATGTGTATTTGGTTATGCTTATTTTTTTTGTCTGGTGAATGGACGCTAGTTACAGCCTTCCTATTATGTTCATTCTACATCTTCCTTTCCCCTCCCTAGTTATGTGGGCATAATGACCATTGAGAGGAAATCAGTTCCTTTCAGCCTGGCTGATTACAGGAGAGCAACTTGGACAATGCCTGGAGGATTTTTGTGGGCATTGGTTTAGAGCAACACTGGATAAGGTTGGGTCCCTGGGTGATGTTGTTACAATTTCTTTGGTTTGTACGGCATCCTCAAACATCAGTTTAGGGGGCTCAGGCAAAGCACTAGAAATAGGGGTAGGGACCACTGGTGCTTCAAGCTTCCTGAGGAATCGGAGATTCTGCAATGTGATTCTACCTGATCCATCAATCCTAATTTGGTATTGATGATTAGGGAGGGTTTCGATAACTGGGCCTGTTATGTCCCACCAACAGTTATTTGGACATTGTATGGAGATTATGTCACTCTTTTGAAGTGGATACAGTGTATGTGCTGTGCAATTTTATAAAGACCTAATGACAATGAAAGAGCACTACCAAGGGTAATTGGACACAAATATGTCAGACTGTTGGAGTATCAAACAAGATTGCCCTGAGGAAGACCACAGACCCAAAAATCTTGCCAGAATAGGACCTATTTGAATTTTGCATTCCATTATTATAAATTGTTCTAATTCAGCTATCTTCTTTATGTCAAAATGGTTAGGATTATCTTAACAAAATATCCAGAGTTACCTCTCTTGATGAGTAAGAGATAGAGTGGCCTCCCATTACAGTACATTGTGGGAACAAGACAGGTACTTGGATAGAAAGGCAGCCATGATATACATGCTTGATATACACATTATCTGTTCACACACAAGTTTGAATTTTAAGTGTTGGTTTTGATAAAAGCAATTAGCTCCACCCTCTGGTAAATAAAACCATTGTTTATTAAACATATCAGTCTGTCTTTTCATCCAGTATATAAAAACATCTTTTCATTTCTTGTACATAAAACATAACAGAAATATGGTTTAATTTAAAGTAAAAACCATTAGTGCACACCCACATTTGAATATAATGGATATATGTTTCATATTTGAGCAGTGGAGAAATATCTTACTCTGCACAAATAATGCTTTTGCCTTTTTCAAACTATAATGCATATGCACATACATGGTTTTGTGAATACATAAAGTATGTCTTTACCAAGACAGTTGTTTTGATCCTAATTTTAAGACTGCATGACCATAAATTCCTTAGATAGGCCATGCAGACCATCATGTGAAAATCTAATTTCAGATTTGAGTTCAGCAAACTGAAATTAGGTAAAAACAAGTGCTAGTTTAAGAGAAAATGAGTCTAGAAAAAAAAGTAATGTCCATAATTTTAGGAGTAAATGGAGCCTTAATGTCTGGCTGAAAAAGTTAGTAGCAATTACTGGGTAGATGAATCCATGGGGTTGTGGATGGGAGAATTCTGAATATATTCAGCCGGCTTGAGTCTGAAAGGGATAAATCCAGACCAGCTGTTGGAGTGAGAGCTTCAACCTGTGGGCAGTTGATAGATAGAAAATAAGTAAAGTCCCACATGATAGGAAGTCAGTCAAACTTATAGTTTATTCTAGCAGCTGAACTTTTTGCCAGCTGACAACATAGAATTAAGTGCCCTCTGCTCCACCACAAACTTCACAAAGTGTAACACTTTCCTCCTCCATGTCTTCAAATTTTGTGTTGTGTTTTTCTTATCCTTGTGAACCCGTCTCTAGCTTATGCATTTTGAACCGGCCAGCACAGATTATTACAATGTGGGATTATCAACATTGTGCAATAAAGATGCACAAGTGTTGAATGAGTATAATGTCACACAAGTTATAGTTACAAGTGTAGTGAAAAGCTACCTTAAAACATCTTTCTCTTTCTATCCTCTTATGTCTATTTATTACTGAAAGCATGATGCACACAAATGTTAGACATTTATGGAACTCCAAACAAATTAATATAGAGATTCCAGCTAGTACATTTGAAAATGAATATGGATTCATGTTTTAGTTATGTTTTAAACAATTATTTTAAAATTTTGACATGGTTTATTATACAGACTTCTCAAAAACACAAATTCTGGATTCAAAAGTAGATTAAAGATATATAGTGATTGTTGTGCAAAGAATAGTTTATTTTACAGCATTTAAGACATAATAATGTAAGAATTCCTTTAATATGTGTGTTTTATGTTTCAGTTTGATTGGTATGAATATTTTTCAAAAACATTTGCATCTGTAAACATCACTCTGACCATGGATGAGCCAATAGGAATTCATGCATTGGATTACATGGTAAACCTGGTGAAAATTCTCAGCAATGCTCCAAAAAGGTAAAACATTTCAATATTTTTATGAAATGAAGATGAAACAATTCTTTCTAATATTAACACTAATACTTTTTTCCAATCAGTCTTTAAAAGGAAGTTCACTTAGATTATATTGAACTGATTGAATGATATCAAAATTTATAATTGACACAGTCATTCATCTTCTGAGATATTTGTTTTGACATGGCAAGAAATAGATAATGAAAACAAATATCAGTATTTTCAATCCTTGAATCTGAATATTCAACACTATTTCATACTGTCCACAAGTCAGGAGTGCTTTGCTTCAACTCAGGAAACTCAGTTTTATATGGCTATCTCACCACAAAACCATGCTGACTATATTTTCATCTTAATATCATATATATATATATTGGTGATGAGGATCATTCCATGTGGGGTTCAACTGTAATTATATAGGTCATTTATAGTGAGAGCTCAATGTGCCAAGTTCCAGTGTGTGGACAGACAGAACAATATAGTGAATAAATAAATTTAAAAAAAATTTAAATTTGCTTTATGTAATAATCTATTTCAACTGCAAATTGCAGCATTTTCAGACAGAGAAAAACATGGTCATTATTGATGTATTCTGGGATTATTCAGGCTTAACCACCTACCATTTTATTTGGGGGGGGGGGGGTAGGCATGTTTTGGCTTGAGAGGGTAAGAAGAAGGTGGGGCTAGGGATTTGGATGAGGTGAAGGGGAGTGAGAGAAATAATGGATAGGGTAGAAGATGATTAATTGTATCTTGGGATGGTGAAGTCTCCATTCCTGGGATTTTTGGCTGGTCATTTCAATTAGAGGTGAAAATTGAACAAAAATAAAAACAAATCTTCAAAGACCCAAAAACCAAGTATCTATGTCTTTTGTTTTTGATAGTCTGGTGGTAGTTGAAGACATCTTGTCTATTTCTTGCTTCATATTTTGGTTGGTTTGATATGTTTACAAACTCAACGCCTGTGTTGTCAGTAGTCATATGTTTTGATCTGTGTCACTAATTTCTAATATTTTTCCCTTTGGTATTATCAATAATATTTTAATAATAGTGATCCCAATATTGATATTAGGGATATTGATGTTTCAATGCCAGTGTCACTTGTTGAAGGTTTATCAGGTACTGATTTTAGTTACCATGGTAGTTGTATTTTCCAATAATACTGGTGATAATAGTATTTGATATTAATAATAATATATATTAAAATTGTAATTATAAGCAGATATTTAAGCCCAAATAATCCCAGAATAAATCACTAATGACCATGTTTTTCTGTAAATGTCTGTAGATGCAGCAACTTACAGTTGAAATAGATTATTACATAAAGCAAATTCATATTTTTTTCTTTATCTATTCACTATATATATATATATATATATATATATATATATAAGAAAGGTGTACTGTGAACATTGAAACCATGGTAGAGAGAAAAACTTTTCTACAACTATCAATGCTCTATATTTTACAAGATATATTGAGTCTTTTTGGATTAACTACTTATGCTACGACAATGAAAACATGGTAGTAACTTGTTGATGGATATATATATATATATATATATATATATATATATATATTTGCCACAATTTTACAGGCAGAATGTAGGGCACAGTTTATGAAATTATTGTACCAGATTTACTATGTGAATAGAATGTTACTTACAAACATAATTGCTTGTAAATTATTGATATTAAATAAGAATAGTTGACATCATATAATTGCAAATTATTTGTATTAAGAATAAAAACTTGAAGCAATAATTCTTTACAAATGATCATTAAACAGAAATACCATATAACTGGTTCTGAAAAAGATTGATTTAGGCATTAAATAACCTAAGATCTCATGTACAATATTGTACATAGGCCTGGATTCCAGTGTCTAGATGTGGAATTTGGAGTGTAATACTGAGATTGGAGGATATACAAAGGATATTGACAAAATAAGTTAGAGTACAGTTACCAGGAGAGATTAGATAAATTAACTTTTAGAAAGAAAAAATGAGAAGTATCTAATTGAAACTTTCAAAATAGTAATTAGAATTTCATAATTACTGATTAAGCATTCCATTGTTTCATTCTTTGTCAGTGATACCTCATCAATCTGCATGGGCCATGATAATTTAAGAATTAATCCAAAATAAATGCACCATACTTTGTCTTTATTTATGAGATCATGTTTATCAATGGAGCGTAGGCCATCCTTTAGTTGTTTGATAATGTCCTGCCAACAATGTCTATCAGTAATTGGTAGAGAGTAGCAGCAACCAAGGTTCTTAACATATTTTTTTGTGGATTGTGGGGATTTCATTCCCATCAACAAAAAACACCTAACTTTTTTGAAGATTCCTTTCACTATGGAACTAGCATTTAGAATTTATCTTTATCACAGCCCATTTGAAGAGTTCATGTAGGCAATTCATCAGCTGTTTCATATGGAATCTGATATTCAGTGACAGGGGTTACATCATCCATGAAAACCTTCATAGATGGGATGGTTTTCTTATTGGTGTTGTTTTCACCATTACATATCATCTCCATTACCAGTACGAAAAGTAATGGAGAGATAACACATCCCATCATAATCCCAATATTCAACTTTTGCCAGTTAGTTGAATATTTATTATTAGAAAATCTCATATATGTACATTTAAGATACGCTGAAATGAGATTTTTAATGTCTTCTGGACTCCAAAAGAACTCCATTGCTTTCTCACTAGTTTGTGTCTTACTGAACCATACGCATCTTCCAAGTCAAGCCAAATGATGTGCTGTTTGGCTAATTTATTATTTTTGTCCATTTTTAAAGCGTCCCACAACATAGTGGTATGTTCAATACAACCTGGAAAGCTGGGAATTCCAGCTTTCTGTATTGATGTATTAACATATCCATTGTTCAGTACAAATCTAGTCATTCTTTTAGCAATGACACCAAAAAAAATCTTACCTTCTACGTTGAGTAAGGAAATTGGTTGAAACTGGTCTAGTCTATTGGAGTCTTTTTCTTTCTGAATATGGATTCCATCGGCTAATCCCCAATCCTCCGCAATAAATTTCTTTATGTGTGCTTTCCATAAGAACTTCCAGATAAGTGTTAATACCTTAGGACATCTTTTATAGAGCTTATAAGAAATACCGTTAATCTCTTAGCTTTTTCTTTTTTGATAAAGTCTCTTATTTCACCTAGCTTCAGAGGTGAATTGTCAAATTTTTCTTCCGGGGGATGTGGACAGTTTAGTTCATTAATATGGCTGAGAGGAATGTCGGTGAGTGGGTGGTGTATTTTTTCTGAAGGTGCATTTCCAAGTCCTCTTTTGGAACATTGAGAACTCCATTTTTTTCTCCCTCGAATAATTTCTTGGTGAATTGAAATGGGGTTTTTCCAAAACTGTGCCTAACTTTTCTTTTTTTTTTGTCACTGCTTCCTCACATTTTCCACTTGTGAAATGGCAAGAATTCTTCCCTTCATTTCTGATAATTGTTTTGTCACCAACACTCGGTCCTCTGGTATTTCTTTAAGTCGATTCTTAAGAAGCCTATGCTCGAAATCTAAGTTGGCCCATCTCTCACTGTCTTCTATTGGCTGTATGCAAGTTTTTTTCTTTGCTCTTTGTAGCTCCAAAGTGATCTATGCATATTGCATGTGTGATTTTAGTGAAAGAATGCAATTTCACTGCAATAATTCCCTTCAAGTTATTTTGGAGAATGAAGCATAACTCTTCGTCAAGGGCCTTCCATTTAATATCATTTGATCTTGGCCAGTTGATTTGAATTGCATTTTCTTTCACATTGGGTGCATTGTGTTGACAAACAAAGGGAACCTGTGTACTGTGGTAGTCCTCCCGACACTGATTCCCTTCAATCGATTTATTGATCTCTGATATATATATATATATATATATATATATATATATATATATATATATATATTATGAATGTCAATTTGTGATGGCCAATCTGAACAACGAAAGAATTAAAATAAAAACAAGTTTCATACAAACTGATGTCTTCAAGTATAAAAAATATATTGAGTATGCAAACAAAACACTTCCAAACTGTTGTAAACTCAAAAACGTCTTCATTTGACAAAACTGGATGTAACTGGTTTAAGTCAATACTTAAACCAAATTTATTTCTAAATTTTCAGAAAGTTGGTATAGATTCTACCATTACAACTGTTATATATAATAGTGATAATAAAAAATTAAGATATTAATAAATCACAACTGAGTTTTTCATGACTGATCATCAGGTGAGATTTGTCTAATCCTGTGAGTTATGAACATAAATATTATTTTCAATTTTTTAAAAATATTGTTATATTTGATAAACACTTTCTGTACATTATACAATTTTCATGTATTTTTTTACTGCTTTATTAGATTTTCTCAAATCATAAGTGTTGTAATTCTGTATATTTTGAAAATTGGAATTTAAATATTTTCTCAATCCTAGGAAAACATAAAGTAGGAAAATGAAGTAGTCATTTACTAAGCTCTACTTAGTTGTGGCACAAGGCCATATATATGGGGTACTAGTTGTTATAATCTCTGTGTATGGTAATGGAGGAGAGAAAAAGAAAAAGACTGTCTTGACAAGAACAACATTCTACTGCCCTGCCAAAAGGGTGAGCAGTGCAAAAGAATGATAAAAAACAAACATGCTAACAATATCTCTTTTAGATCTCTTTATAAGTGGAATATTCAAGGCTAATTTGCAGTGTTTTGTATATTAGACTGTTGCTTGTGAGGTATGGCCTCATGGGAAAACTGTTGTTTGTAAAAAATGTAATTTAACATTTGGAGCATGGATTTGTAGTAGTTCTTATATTCCTCTTGTGTTTTGTGTGGTTATAACTCTACAGCATGCATTTGTCCATTTAAGTAAGAGCTCAAAATAAGTTGAGAATATCAACAGCCATTACTTAAAGAATCTCACTTGTTTGAAATGGGTGGGGTGTCTTGATTAGGGTCACACATTGGCATGGATAGAGCCATTGTCAGGTTAAGAATGCAGCTTCTATGTGTGAATGAGGTTGAGAAGAATGGCCATAGATGAAACCCTAATAGGTATTACCACTCCTGTTAGAGTTGACCTGGGAGAAATGGTGATGAAGTGGTGCTTCACATTCCCCAGACCTCCAGAACCTCACCATCAAATAGAGTTTAACGTCATTCCCAAGACATGAAGATCCTCTTCCACATATATGATAAAAAGGGTTGGGGCTTGCCATAAGGGCAATAGGTTTAGGACAAGCATATAGGGCTTGATACAACCAGACGATTGATCAGACGGGGCCTCTCTGACCATCCATCTAGTCTAAGTAAAGGCCAAAGTAGAGTTGCATATCATGGACTGCTCAGCCACCAGGAATCTATCCTTAAGCATAACGGGTTGCCACCTACTGTCAACAAGTGGCCCTATTGGAGGAGGAGTCTTACCCCTCTACAGATGTGTAGTTAGTGTATTCTAAAGCCCCAGCCAACAGGGCTTGTCATTGGCCTTGTGTGGTTGACTTTTTGTCATACCTTTTGACTGTGATGAAAGAATCATAAAGTATAACAAGAGTTGACTTAAAATGTAGCACAACAAATTATAAAATATGTTATATAGATTTAATGAATATCGACATTTTCTGTTTTATTTTTCAATAAACAATGACAAACATTCCCATTGTTAAGTGAAAGAAGAGATATCATCATCATCATCATCAGGTCATGCTGACAACACATATACCCATGACTCTCTCTCTCTCTCATCACCTGTCCATATCAGTCATTGCTTGACATCTAGAATTTGCACACAGAGCTGATTGATGTAAGTTTTTGCTGGTCAGTCCACACTTGTGTGTCCATGTGTAGGTGTCCACAGGAGAACATCACTTATGAGTTCATCCTTGTTTCTCTCGCAGTGTCCAGCATGGCTTGTTTGTCTTACTTGGATGGTTTGTGTGATAGGGAGTAAGTGGTCATACAATTACTTTTTTGTGGGGTGCGACTTCCAGGATTTATTCAAAACAGCATGTAGCATCCTTGTGTAGTTCCCATCTAATTTTTTCTCTAAGCATTTCATTAAAGTTCAAGTGGTGCAGTAGCAAAATAGAACTGACTACTGCCTTTCCTATGCATATACTGACATAACTTTCTGTAGATGAGATATTATTACCTAGGTATGTAAACTGGTCTACTAATTTCAGAGGCTTACCATTCAGTGTGGAGATCTTGTTCAAAACACATTTTATCACTGCATCTTGCCCCTTCTCTAGGCTATGCAGCAGAGATTCGGCTTGTGCTGTTGTGTTTGTGAGAAGCACTAGATCATCTGCCTAGTCCACATCTGTAATAGTTTCTGTGAGATATTGCGGGTTCTTGCCTTTTTTTTAGTGTGAAGCCTTTTTCTTTTATGTGATCTAATGACATTATAGTATATAGTTATTATAGATATAAATGGTGCTAATGTATCTTCTTGTAGGGTTTCAGCAACAATGTCAAAGAAATCTGTGTCACCGTCAGGTGAACAAACCATTACTTTCATGTCTTGGTAGAGCATCATTATAGCGGTTACAGTTTCTTTGAAGAGACCATGTGCTAGTCATAATTTGGTCCATCTTTCCTCTGTGTGTGGAGGAATGCCTTGGAGAAATATACAGTTTTGTCTTGAGATATTTTGCTTGAATCCCTTGTACAATTTGACAAATAGAATTTGAAAAGTTGTGAATCAATTTCTACAAAATCTGTTTTTATTTTTCCTAAGGATTTTCTCTACTTCAGGGTGAATGTGATTAAGAAGAAGGATATTCTAAAATTTGACAGCTATGGCAGTATGAATGCCAACCCAAGTTTACACATGCATTAACTTTCATTAGCTTTCATAATCTATGTGCAATAAGGACTACGGACTGTAGATTGTGTTTTCATAACAGTTCTTTTATTTTCAACACAGTCCAGCTGTGAAAAACTGCAATTAAGACAAAAATTTATGTAAGTCACAAATAGACAAAAGGGATGATAAATTTATATAATATTACAATACATAAGACAAAACAAGTTTCAAAATAAAAATTGTGCTATCATAGTCAACAGTAATTACAAATTTTGAAACATATAAAACATTGAAACTTATCCTCAACTTAAAAAGTAATGAACATACAAAAAGGGTTTCTAAGGTTACTTAAACCTATTTGCCTTAAAATGCACAAACTGTATGTTAAACTAGGTAAGGAATTATTTAAAGTTTAAAGATATTTATAATTTACAAGAAAAATAGCTTGTTTAATAAATACAGAATAAATAGAGTTTTAAGAAGAATGAAATATAGTTTACCTTGTTAGTACTTTACTGGGTTGGATTGAGAGTAACTATTTCTTAGTGTCTTTATTAAGAATGTGGTAACATTGACTGCTCAAAGTTCTTTCACTGGGTGCCAAGAAAATTGCGACTGACTCCATAGTCATCTTGCTAGGAAAAGACCTTTTTTGCTTCATTCTAAATCACCCTGCCTAAAACCAAATTCCTCCACTGGATTTGAGCCTTGCAAAACTTTTTAAGTACTAAACTGTCTCCACTGGCTATGACAGTGTCTTACTACAAAATAGCCACACAACGCAACAATCTTCCACAGATCTTTAAAAAATGCATTTACACCTATATTAGATTATTTTTCCTATGGGAAAAACTAAAGTTGGTGAGGTCACTGGGTATTCATGGGATAATGAAGGAAAGGGGCGTGAATTGAACCTGTTGACCCACCAGCCCCAAGATACTGAATCATGGTGGCAGTAAGAGATATAGTAGATTAACCTTTTGTTGATTTTTCAATTGTATTTTGTTTATACACAGCATAAGAAGTATGTTGTCAAATATTCTTGTCTTTCATACTTTGGGGAGTTATTTTGTCAAAGCCTGTGGATTTTCTACTTTTTATTATTTTTTTAGGTCTATGTCAAGTTCATCCATCATAAAGTGTCCTTGGTTGATGTCCATTTGGCTATTAACAACATTTTTTGTATTCTGTGATTTTAGGAGAGTGTCCCATTAGTTTCTTGAAGTGTTCTTTTCACTTCAAAAGTACGCTAATTAAACTATGCTAGTGAAACTTCATTTCTCTGAAAGAAATTGAACTCTAAATGAAAATTGGTTCATCTCAAATGGCACCACCACAAAACAAAAGAGATATATTAAAATGTATTTTATGTCTTAAATTCTATTATGCTGCTTTTAGGATGAATTTGTAAATTCATCCTAAAAGCAGTAAAATAGAATTGAATTATCTTTTCCAATTACAACATCAATGATTTGGCTGCCTATTCATTTTATAATTAATGATATTCAAGTATTTTACTGTGAAACAACTACACTTCCTAAGACAAAACCCTTGATTAACCTTTTATTGTTGTCTATTCTTTTACGATGCTGAAGTAGTACAGACTGTTTTGAACAGATCCTGAAAGCAACACTCTTACAAGTAAGACATGCTGGGCACTGTTGGAGATATAAGAATGAACTTGTAAAAAACATTCTCCTATGAAATCTTACGCATGGATACACCAGTGTTGGCCAGCCAGCAAAAACTAACATTCATCAATTCTATGTGGATATCTAGAGGACTGGCATGGAGCATTGGCCAATAGGGAAAGAAAAGTGAATCCATGCTATCAGCATGCCTTGTTGTTGTTGATGATGATGATTCTTGTACTGTAATTTCTATGAATCAAGAATTGTTATTACTTGACTCCATTGACCATTTTGTGATTCCATACCACAATTTTAATCAAAGTTACATGTAATAAAAGAAGGGATATTATACTCTATTATTTGGTCCCAAGGCCTGACCAAGCTCAGTGGCCACAGTGATCCAATCTCATGTACTCACTACACTTACTAATATACCATTAAGATTTACATAAGCTTGTGGTGTAACTGTTATCGTCCAAGGAAATGGACATGGATATCTAAGTTCAAATCCTGGACAAGGCTGTTTGCTTTTCATATAGTGCCAATATCCTTGGGAAAGATATTTATGGCTACCAATCCAGGAGAAAGAAAACTCTGAATTCAAACCTGTTACTTCCCTGAAAAATTGACCTTGTGTTACATCCTGCTTCTGTGGAGGGGTAAGTACATACACAAGCCACAACTGTGATTGGTAAAAGGTTAAATATTCTTTTAGATTTCTGCAGCGACATAGTTAGCAAGAAAGTTGTGTAAGAACTAAGACTAAATGTAAGTCATCCAGTAAAAAAATAATCTATTGCTCAAAATACTAATTTTAAAGGATATGATAATGTTAGACTAACTCTTTGTAACTTTAAAAGATAATGAGTAAACTTGTAAATACTGTGTCTTCTACATTTGACTTGAAAAGTTCCTACATCAGGTGTTACTGCAGAAGTCAAGTAGAAAGTGGATTTTAAAGTCGGTGGTTGTTCATATCAATTTTGTTGGCTTCTATTTAGAGTCATAAATGAGGGAGTTTCCCATCAGCAAAATATGGAAAAGTTATTTAACCCTTTTGCAGGAAGAAAAAATGAAATAAATTTCACTCTGTCTGTAAAAGGGTTAAAGAAAACTAGATGGTGTTTTACCTTACTTTTAAAATATCATTATTGCTGGATGTACACTAGAGGAATATGATCAAAATGCAATGATATTCATTTAATACTTAATGATTCAAAACCTGTGGGGATTTGCAAATTCTATCAACGTCTTTGAATTACTATGTAGGGAAAGATATAAGTAAAATAGACTCTAAAAGACATCTTCTTTGGACACTTTCTCCAGCAGAAAAGTTACAATTCTTTTAAAAGGTCACTTAGGCATGATGTTTGCATATCAAGCAGATCAATGGGTTCTGACAAGATTCAAACAATTGTAAACATAGAGAAGATTTTATTGGAAGAAAAAGTTCTGAATGGCTTTAACTCACTAAAGAAAGAGTTGGAGGAAGCTACTCAGCACATGATGAAGAAAAAAAAATTAGTAGGGCACTGTTTTAACTTAATTACTGATTAGCAGTCAATGGCTTTTATGTTTATGATAAGTTTTTTTAAATGAACTCCAATCAGTTAACAACAGTAATCCCTTTCGCTCAGCAAACTGCTCTCACAGTAATCGCATTCCTCTGACCTTCGTTGTTCTTTACCCAAAATACAGTAGTCCACTGAATTCCACCTCTCTCGCAGTCACTTGCTTTGTTCCTGTCATACATCACTGCCCTTGTCAGCAAGACTCGAACATGACTGTGCCGTGTGTTAAGGCAGGCCTTAAATAATGACACTAACATTCGACATCTGGGTCAATCGCATAGTGTAGTGATTTACATGTGCACCAATGAGGTAGTCCGATGTCAAGCCACGACTTATGATTAGGAGAATGTGAGTTCAATCTCCCCAATCGCACATTACACTCCCCCCTGATCTGTTACTTAACATAAGTGACATGATTTAATGCGGGTTTTGAATTTGTAGAGGAGAGACTTGGCTACAGAGAAGCTACCATAAAGTGAACTTCCCTGAACAAAGAATGGAAAAAATTGGATCAATTTTTTTGATCTCTTAGGTGGAAACATAATGGCAGAAACAGTTGGACAGTATGTAAGACTTGAAATCAGCAACAAGAGATTTCATGTAACTCATTCTTCCTTTGGATATAGTATTTGAAATCTCTTGTTCTATACATAAGTGTGCTCACTTCAAATATAGAACAAGAGATTTCAAATATCGGAAGGAAGAATGAGTTACATCTCATGGCTGCTGTAGCTAAGTCTTGTGTGTTACAAGACTAGTATTATTATTTAAAGGGTTGATCATTTAAAATTGGGGTAGATGGCAAAACATGCAGACTTGAATTGTTACACTGGTGATAAGGATCTACAAACATGATGACCCTATTCAATAAACAAGTTCTAGGAACTGATAGCAGCACTAAGACAGCCAACAGGTATCCTGAGACCCATGCAAGCTTGCAACCTAGGAGCTAAGAAAAATACATCTACAGAATTTTGAAGCATAGAAATGAAAGTTGAATGAAATTTTTAAGCATTAATAATGAGTAGAAAACAAATCTAAATGGGGCACAGTACACATAGGTGGAATAAAATCAAGTCTTACATCTTCTATAGACACTGCTCATGTCCAACCAAGTTGGGCCTTAATTGTGGTAATGACCATTCTTGGCTAGGTTCCACTTCACCAAGGATTGTGTTATTCTCCAGTGGAAAGAGAAAGCTCTCTCACATATTTCAGAGTTAGAGTCTTGCTGCTAGCCATAGACTACCAGCCACTGGTAAGGATATTTTTAGACTAGACCCTGGAAAATGTGTTAGAAATATATATATATATATATATATATATATATATATGAAAAATAGATGGAAATTAATCTGACAGTATGAAATTTAACATTTTTGAAAAAACAAATGATGTTATATAATTGCTGACAGAAATCTGTTTCGACCGCTTTAATAGATCGGTCTTCATCAAGATCAACATATGAGAGAAAGACGGGATGAAACAACCGTTAGAAGACAGGATACAAACAAACGCTATTATTCAATGCTGGAATTTTTAAAAATGCTTGTTCTGTGTTAAAAATAAAATAAATTTTATTTAAAAAAAATCAGAAGCATTCTATCTTCTAACGGTTGTTTCATCCTGTCTTTCTCTCATATGTTGCTCTTGATGATGACCGATCTATTGAAGTGGTCGAAACAGATTTCTGTCAGCAATTATATACATCATTTGTTTTTTCAAAAATGTTAAATTTCATATATATATATATATATATATATATATATATATATATATATATAATAAAACATAAAATATAGTTTTCTTAAATCATTCATCAATTTAAGTCTGAGTAAATAACCCATACATTTCTCTAATAAATAATTGAAGATAGTCCTTTTTATTTATTTATTTATTTATTTATTTTTACAATTGTAAAAATTATTCAAAATCTTCCAGTTAACCGTTTTTATCTTAAATTCAAAAGTATGCAATGTTGCAATTTTTACTGGAAGTAGAACAGACAACATTAGATTGAATAAAAAATTTGAATCATTTCTCAACAGAATGTCACAAAGGTAAGACACCTATTTTATCCTCTCCAATATCTTATATAATAATTATATTAATTTAATGCTTCAATAAATAATCCAGTAAAAATAAAGAAGGCTTTTCCATTAGGGACCTCTCTTAAATTTATTTTTCTTTTAAGAGAGGTTCTTTGGAAAAGATTTTTTCATTCATTTCTTTTTTATTCCATTCATTCATTCATTCATTCATTCATTATTCCCATTAATTCTTAACTATATATATATATTATATATATATAATATATATATATATATATATATAAAATTTTAACCATCAGCAGTTAAAACTGATGTTCAGTAACTATAAAGATTTAGCAACAAATATACAATCCACCAATGCAGGAATAAAGTAGGAGAAAGGTCTTGCTAACTTACAGAAACTTTTATTAAATGCAATAGAAAAAAAATATCTCAAATTTCCTATGTTCAGAATACAAAAAAACAATAAATAACAATATTTCACCCTTAGTAATTAGTTTACAAGTTTAAAAAATTCCTCCTAGAGCAATTACAAACAACAAACTTTCAATTTCTTTTTTCTGTCATACAAGGTCGAGATCATGAAAATTCATTTTTTTCTTCCTCTTTTGCATTTTTTTTTTTTTTTGGAAGGTGATGTTGGTGAAAATAAATTCTATTCTTCATGGACACCAAAGCTAAAACACTATATTTATCAGCTTCTTTACAGTTGTTAAAATTCTTAAATTTAAGCAGCCTTTAATATGATCGAATAACACCAGACCAATCAAAGGGCAAAGAAAATTTCTGGCTGTCAACCCACAAGACACCAAGAAAAAATCCAAATCTTGTAGCAATGTTATATGACTCAAATTCAAATTTTATAACAATTTTCTTTAAAAAAAAAACCCAGAGAAAAACAAAAACTGATATTTACCAACATAAAGAATCCTGTTTAGTTTTAAAGAGTTGTCACTCATGTACAAGTTTTGCATCAAATACCTTTCTGGGAAGCTAAATGCTGCACTGGACTCCACGTCACATTACCCAGTGGGTACCTTATCAGCAGACTGGAGTACATGCCTCACAACTCTACCCAGACAGGAGCAACTGCAGCCACCTCTGAAGGGTGCATGCCCATTGACATGACCAAGCCCATTGACAGTATGTTCAGATCAGCACCTACATCTACATATGAGCAGGATCAAAATTTGTAGGCAATCACATGAGAGAGGATTGTTGCTGGGGCAACAATAGATGAAGGATGCCAAACACTGAGGGAATACATTCAGCGTGGATACCCTAAGGTGAAACATGAACTCCCTTCAGCCACTTTTGGTCCATGTAGGCAGCCTGTACTGCCTTGCAGGAGTTCTAATTAAGGATAACAAAATCCTTACATCAAAACTAGTCTGGGCAGATGTACTCTAGTCCCTACACTTCATACATAAAGGTGTTAATACAAAAAAATAAAAATAAAAAGTTAAATGGTCTTGCTAAATTGAAGAATTTATTTATACAATAAATGCAAAAGATTTCACAATATTTCCTTGTGCCATGTAACAATAAAAAGATGCATATAAATTGTGTAACCTTAGTAATTGGTTACAATTATAACATAAAAAAACCTCATTACAATATTAACATTAAAATCAATGGAAACTTGTTCACAATAGAATATCTAAAACAAAACAACTCTTTTACAAAAAGACATTAAAAACAATGGAAATTTGTTTCCAGCATAATATTTGAAAGGGAAATAAACACTTTTATAAAATATAAATTAATTAATGGGAATTCACTTACAAAATCAAAAAATAGGAGTTTTACTCAAAAAAATTTTTCTTTTCAGGTCTTCCTTTTTTTTCTTTGAGTAGTAATACAGACTATCCTCCCATTCCCCAAAAAGGGAGATCTCGGAATCGCTAAAAACTACAGAGGCATAACTCTTACTGCTATTGCAGCCAAGATATAAAATGCCCTTCTTCTTAATCGCATCAGACTTGAAATAGAGAAAATCCTTAGGAGAAACCAAAACGGATTCTGCAGAAATCGATCCACAACCTCTCAGATCCTGACTATTCGACGGATCATAGAAGGAGTACGAGCAAAGAATCTAGAGGCAACGCTACTATTCGTAGATTTCTCCAAGGCGTTTGATTCCATACATAGAGGGAAAATGGAACAAATACTACTAGCATACGGTCTCCCCAAAGAAACGGTTGCAGCTATAATGATGCTATACAAAGACACTAAAGCAATGGTACACTCACCTGATGGTGACACATATTTCTTTGACATTGCTGCTGGAGTCCTATAAGGTGATACATTAGCACCATATATATTTATAATATGCCTAGACTACGTACTCAGAACACCATTAGATACCATAAAAGAAAAAGGTTTCACACTAAAAATGGCAAGAAGCAGGCGATATCCCGCACAAACAGTCACATATACAGACTATGCTGATGACCTTGCACGTCTTGTAGATACACCAGCACAGGCTGAGTCACTGCTACATAGCTTGGAGGAGGTGGCAGAAAATATTGTCTTCTATGTGAACTCCAGTAAAATGGAGTTCATGAGTTTCAAAAAGAAAGGAAACATCTCCACACTCAATGGCATGCCTCTCAAGCCTGTAGAACAATTCACGTACCTAGGTAGTAATATCTCATTCACAGGGAGCGATGTTAATACACGAATAGCAAAGGCATGGTCGGCCACAAACAAATTGTCAGTCATATGGAGGTCCGATCTCCCTGACAAGCTGAAACGACAGTTCTTCCAGGCTGTGGTTGTATCAGTGCTGCTATATGGCTGCACCACTTGGACCCTAATGAAGCGTCTTGAGAATAAGCTAGATGGAAGCTGCACAAGAATGATGCATGCAGTCTTGAACAAGTCATGGAAACAGCACCCCACAAAGAGGCAGCTGTACGGTCACTTGCCTCCCATCTCACAAACTATCCAAGTGAGACGGACAAGACACTGCTGGAGAAGCAGGGACGAGCTCATAAGATGTTCTCCTGTGGAAGCCAACACATAGATAGGCAGGTGTGGGGCGCCCGGCAAGGATCTACATTGACCAGTTTTGCGAGGATGCTATTTGCTCAGCAGAGGATCTCCCAGGTGTAATGAATGATAGGGAGGGTTGGCGAGAGATTGTCATGGATATCCGTGCTGCAAACATGACATGATGATGATGATGAGTAATACAGACAAATTTTTCTATACAAGGTCTTTTTCTTCTTTCTCCTTTTTTCCTAACATTTCTTTGTTCTTATTCCAGTAGGAAACAAATAGACAATATACAATTCCCAAGCTGAGCAGTAACCTCTGACTTTTAGGACAATTCCCAAAGGCAACCTCAAATACAAGGGTGAATTTTCCTTGCTTACAACTGAAGGAATATTCATGCCAAGACGAATTTTCAGAATTCACAATTTCAGAATAAAACTTTTCACTGGGGGGAGGATAAATTGTTCTCTTTCAATTGTATCCTGTATTAATCATGTGACAATGCTTTCAACTAAGAAACCTGTCTTAGTTCTTAATCTTTCAAAATTCAGTTTCTATGTGAAACTTTCTACTGTATAACATGCTGAAGATAATTTTTTTTTAATGGAGGAACCTTTCTCCTTCACTTGTATCCTGTATAAACCATGTGATAAATGACTTCAACTAAGAAACATTTCTTAGCCTTTGGTAAATTGAGAAATTACTCCTCTAAACAGAGAGTCAAAAACATGATGAGACATGACTTTCCAAAAAGAAAGGTTACCAGCACCGAATTACCAAAAACCCAGTATTTATGTTCATTTTCCTTTGAAATAGGCAACAGCCAATCCCATTAGTTGACACTCATTCAATCAGACTACTAGGAAATCTTTTTCTTCTTTCTCTTTCTACATGACATTGCAAAAATTATCACCATGCAGATAAAAATAAAGTATGCAGTGATTAAACATTTTAAAATAAATTCAAACAAACAAAAGGAAGAAAAAATAATTGTCTGGCAATTCTCTAAGAAATATTTTCAACCAACTAATCATATGGAACAAATTCATGATTTCAATAAAAAAACGATATTATCTTCACATTTGACAGGGTCTGATATGCTCTTTTTTGTTTGTTGCAGTGATTATGTTCTAATCCACTGCATTGTTTATCTTTTGTTTTGACAGCATGTAGACTTATAACCAAGTTTTATCAATTCTAAGAAATCTTTTCATTAGTATTCACACAATTAACTAACTCCTGTCTGATTGTAACAAACTTCAAATTTTGTTTAAAACCATTACAAATTGTTGGAAACGTGGATGGGACGTTGTATCATATGACAAAACTTTAATAGACCTCTTTGGAAATTTTATGAACAATCAGGTGGTGATTTCTATGAATGTCAACTTACTCTTTCTGAATATGATCAGATTTGGAATTTGATGGATGTTATTCCCAATTTGAAATACTAGTCCCACATTCCATACATCAACTCAAACAGTCTTTACCATAGATATGTTGAAACGGGCAAAACCCCTATATGTATAATAAAAGAAACGTTACAATGTTCTAATTTGAAATAGAATTTCATACAAACTTATTGCTATTCTAAAATACTTATTGTTCAAAGAAAACAATAAACTTACTTGTTATATTTTACCAACTAAAATAGTTCCTTCAGCATATAAGGCTACTGCCTATGTCGCGTTACCAGAACTACATGATAACATTAGTACGCGACGACCACTGGCGCTATGAGAATTGGCACGTATTTTGTTTTTCCTTTGTCTTTGTTTCCTTGTATCATTCTGTTCCGTAAAGTAAAGCAATGTGTAAGCACGTCTATAATGTACCTCCGTTGAAATACATCTTGTGTTCTCATTCTACTAACACTATGAGTCAACTAACCCACACCAAGTTGTCAGAGACCTTTAAGCTCAACATCACTACACACAGGTTTACTTAAAGTGTAGCTCAGTACTAACTAATGTAGCAGGCTTTTTATTTTTTTTAAATCAAGATCACTACTACAAAAAAGATTAGATATCTCATTGGACAAAGTTTTAATTTGGGTTTATTTTTGCATCTGCCTGATATGAATATAAAGGTGTTTATTTTTGCATCTGCCTGATATATATGAATATAAAGGTGTTTATTTTTGCATCTGCCTGATATGAATATAAAGGTGTTCTTAGCATAATGATAATCAGTGTAGGATCAGCGACTCTATTTCAAATCTTGGACACAGCTGTTTGCATTTCACTTCATGTTCATTGATGAATCCATCTGGTCTTTTTTTACTAGCTATGGGTAAATAGTAGGGCAGACTAGGTTCTTTAGCCTTTGTAAAGCAATCAGTCTAGAAGAAGGGAATCTCCTTATTCAAACCCATTAAATCCTGCTGAAAGATCTACTTTGTGTTGCATCATTCTCTTGCAGAGAATTTGGGTAAATACCTACATGAAATATATGATTAAAAAAACATTTTCTCGTGGCAAAAAATTTGGAGTCATTCATTACTTAAGTATGTACTGTTATAAAAAAGAAAGTTTGGTATGTATGTGTCGACTTATAACTTAGAAAAGAGATGTTATTCAGATTCAAAATCTTGCATACACCTTGATATTCTTATAACTAAGAAACACACCAAATTTGGTTATTGATTTTTACTGAAAAAGGGATATAATTAATTAATTAAATAAAAATCAAAAGATTTGCGATAATTGGGGCATGGCTGCTGCTGCTAATATAAAAAAATATCAGCAGTGATTCAAAATGGCAACATGGTGCCGCTGCTGACAAATTTGTGCCCTAATTGTTTCAGCTTCAAACTTCTCGTGTATTTCTGGTACAATCTTTTAAATATTTATTTGGTTAGAAAGAAAAGAAAATAATCTTTCTAAGTATGTAATTTGTATGTGGTTTTATCGATTGAATTATTTTTTTTACAGCGAATTAAATAACAATAATAAAGGAAAACATCTAACGATTAATAATAACTCAACTTTTTTAAAAATTATTAATACTTTCATTTTAGAATGAAATATAACCATTTTTTATCAGTATAACTCAAACCTTTTTTGAATGAAACTATTCATGAAATAAACATTATTAAATTAATATGCAAAATATTTCACCTACAAATAAGGTAATGTTTAGTTATTAGATTCTTTGTTACTTTCTTTGTTACTTTTAGGGGTAAAAAAAGAAATAAATTAAACTGATAGACTTCTCCAAAAAGGAATTAAGAACTGAATTTAAATTTGTCATATGTACAAAACAGTTTTAGAAAAAAAAAGACACTATTATAAACCAAAAAAAAAAAAGAAATTATAATACGGACAATTATTTATTTAATTCTTAGCATTTTATTGTTACATTTTAATACGGTAAAAAAAAAAAGAAGTAATTAAATAAATACATTTCTATCATTGGAAAACAACAGGCAAGGAAGCTTGCTTAAAAAGATAAAATTGTTTCAAAAATGTAAACAAAAAGAGACAATTCTTAAAATAAACGAATATTATAATACACTACATTTTTAGCTTTGTTTATTGTCAAATCTTTAATAAAGTTTAGGAATGCATTTTTAAAAATAATATCTTAAATGTAAACAAAAAACTGTTTCCTAAAATTAACAAACATTCTACTATATAAATTCTCGGCAATTTTTTTTTAATCTGATAAATCATTTTCCTCTTATTTTCTCTCTAACTCCTGTTTTCTCCTTTTCACTCACTCTCTAGTATTTTTAATTTTTTTTTTAGTCCTGTCATTGACCGAGTACTTTTGCTAGTATATTTATATAGAAAAAAGATTTTTATATGTGTATAAAATTAAAGTATTGAAAAAAATTCAGTTAACTTCTTGAGAGAAAACAAAATTCAAAGTTAATAACAGTAATAGCTGTTGAGAAGTACATAATATCTTTTCTCTTAGAATTCAAATATTCTATTGTTTTAGCTTATAGGAGAAAATCCTATATTTTATATCCAAATAAGGATAAACACACAAACACATTTCTTTTCCCAAATTTAAGGAAAAGAGATTAAAACAAATGTTTATACAATAGTCAGAATTCGATTGGCCAGATCACCAATGCTTACAACTACATCGGAGCGGAGCGTAAGCACCAAAAACATTAATTATCATCCGATCCTATTTGGAATTATTTAAACAGAGAAAAAAATCAACATTCACTCAGATTCCATTGAGCTACCAGGCAGAACATACAATGCTCTGAGACAACCCTACACAATCACAGACACTAAACTTTCAATCAAAGTAACAGATGTCTCAGAATTAACTGTGAGCAAACGAGTCAACTGGCTGATACTAAAATCTTCCAACCTTCTGAGTCACTGCTTACTGCTACAATCATTGCGCCACTACGATTAACAACAACAAATCCATTTTCTCAGGTCGTATCACAAAACTTTATTTTACATTTCTGGTCCACGTCTGATCAAACTTTGACGAATCTACATACATATTTTACATTGAACATTACACATTACACATTTCTTGGCAAACTTTTCTAAATTCCACATACAAATTTTTGCACATTCTTTTGAACATTCACATATTTGTTGATTATTGCGAATTTATTCTCTGAATAAATTTATTTGTTATTTTATAAATACATGCTTTGTCTTTGTCATTTCTCTGTATTTTCTGCCTAAACTTTGTCTTATTATTTTATCGTCATTTCCTATAACATTGAACACGTCTCGTAACCCTCTACAAAGTGGTTTGTCATTCTTAATACAATTTGTTGTTTTGTGGCAAACCTGATCCCTACAAAGTAAAATCCTATAACCTTTTTTTTGCAAATTATTGAGTCTGAAAAGAAATGTCCTTGAAAAAAATCAACTACTCAATCTAAATATAAATTTTAGCCACCTTGTCCAACATCCAGGTAAAGATTTTCTTTTAAAAGTATGTTGATAAAGTATCCAACTATTTAATATTAATTTAAAAATAGTCTTCCACATTTCAAAATAGTTTGTAAAATTCTCTTTTAGGAATTGCTCTCAGCTGCTTTATCATATTGTTCTTAACCTAATCTTAATGGTGTTTCAATGGTGACATTTTAGCATTAGGATAAGATAGAAATTGCAGAGAGCTAACAAAGGTGCTAAGATGTTTTGACAAATAAAACTGCCAAGATATGAAGAATCTACTCTCACTTAGTTCTTGTGAATGCAATGGTCATAAGTATGCAAGCTTATTTCATGACATCTCACTTCCAAAGGTTAAATCCACAGAGCCTCTACATCTATGAACAATAAGTTTCCCTCTTATATTAAGCAAACAGTTCTTGATAATTTTCAAAATGTATAGATACTTTCCTGACAGAATTTATATAAACCCTTTTTTCTCTTTGATTTATTTGAGTTTTCCAGAAAAAAAAATCGATTTAGGTCTTAAGAGGCCCTGAATAGAATTTGGAGCCCTTCATTACAAATGTCCCCCACCTATATAAGAACTACACAAGGATGCTGTTTTGAACAAATCCTGAAAACAACACCCTACAAAACAACAGCACTTTCCTCCCATATCACAAACCACCCAAATAAGAAGAGCAAAACATGCTGGCTACTGACCAATAAGAATGAACTCATAAGCAACATTCTCCTATACACCATGATACACCAGTGTTGGCCAAGCAGCAAAAACTTGGTTGCTATTTATATGGCTGATGATACTACGACTACTACGACTACTACTACTACTACTACTACTACTAGGCATTTAATAGATAATTTTATTTATGCAAATTAAATTGTTGTATCATCAGGACTTCTATATCTAAATAAAAACTTTTTTTTCTTTTCAGACTTTTAGCAAATTACCTTGTTTGGAGAATCATGATGAACAGAGTGAATAATTTACCTGAAAAGTACAAAGCAATGATGGAAGAATATCAAAAGGTAATCTATTTGTGGGGAGATTCCTCCCAAAGAATGATTGATTGATTTTAATGGCATGTTAATCCATCTAGGGTTATTTTATACCCTAGATGCTTGGGAATTGCATTCATTGTACATTTATATTTAAATCTTTTGTGTGGTGGTTTCTTAAAGTTTTTTTGCACACATTCCTTTTGAATATAAATAATTCTTAAACTGATCTATTTGACTCCTACTACCTTTCCAGGTCAGAGTGAACCTAGGAGTAATGGAAATGAAGGGATACTCCAAAATCTCCAGAACTAGAGCCTCACTATTAAATGAAATTTAGTGTCATACACAGGATATCCCAAAGAATAATTATGTATTTTACTGAATTGATACTATGAATGTCGAGGTCCCACAATATGCTAACAACCTTTGGCTTACCATTGTGCAACGGACGTACCACACCGTAATGGCACAGTGGTCAAAACGAATAAGTCACAACAACAAATACAATGAATTTACAAATACAATAAAATAGACAATATCACACAAAAAAGGATAAAAAACACAATTACCAAGAAAGGTTTACGTCTTGTAATTTTACCGAAAATTCTAACTATAAAAAACATTCAAAGCTAAAATTATGAATTACCAATTAAACATACAAAGGGGTTTGGGGAAATTAAACTCATTTGCCACAAAAGGCACAAACAGTAATAACTAGGGAAAAGGATAATTCTCATTTTGAGAAATTACAAATTAAAACAAAAAATAACACATGTAAATAAATGCAGTTCTAGAGAAGAGAATGGAGAACTTAAATACCTTTGTTGGCACATAGGGACTTGGACAATAAACGAGACCAAAATATCTTAGTAGTTCTTAAACTAAGAATTGTGGTTCCAAAATAACCACCAAAAAGGTGCTCACATGGGAGCCTCAGGTTTGTGACCTGTTCAGATGGTCACCTCAAAACGGAAAGAAAGAGTCTTGCCAGGACTCCCTAGACCTAACAATACCAAAATTACTACTCGCAGTCCAAGACACTACAAACTTTTATTTTTTATTAAAACCTTTTTCATTTCACTGCACAACAGCAGTGGTTTACTTGTACATAACACAAAGGCAAAATAAGTACTCCAAACAATCTCAAAAATGCATTTACACATATATTAGGGGTTATTTAAAACCCAAGAACTATTTCTTATAAGGGAACCATTTTTTCCAGGGGGAATGACCAGGTCACAGGGTACCTTATTCAGGGTAAGAGGAGGAAGTGGAAGGAGGAAGTATAAACCGGACTTGATGATCATGACAAGACACAAAATTACAATTACTACTAATCTGCCTAACAGAGTGGCAGCCACAGATACTCCTTGCATACTATCAAAGCTTTGAATGTGCAGTGCTTCAAAATGCTTCTCATGTTATAACTGAAAATCTGCTACAAACCTTTCAGTTTCTTTTCCTATATGATACAATCACATGGTTTACACTTGAAAGTGAAACTTGCAATTTTGATTTTATTACATGTCTATTCATCTTATTTTTGGACTGACTAACAATATGCTTTCTTTTGAAATCTGGCAATCCTCTTCTATTGTGAAATGAAATGCAGCAGCTATCTCCTTGCATTAAAAGAAATAAATAGTACAGGAATTGCATTATTGAATCTTCAGTTAGACTTAAAAATTGAGAGGATGGGTTGGGTAAATACATATATGATTAATTTGATGTGGTCCAGTTATTACTGAATTATTCATTCTTTATATTCACATATAACCACAGCCTACTTATTACAATGAAGATGACACCAGTCTCAAAGACAAACCAAGATCAGAAAGACCTGTTGTGGAAGATGAGGCCTTGTTTTAAATAATTGAACAACAGCTAAGAACAGAACTTGGTTCTTCACAAAACATCATCAATAAACTTTATAAACAGACACGGAAATATGAAATTGCTTGAAATATTGCAAAACTTTTGACTCACCCTTGTATAACTATGAAGAGCTTGGATAGTCAATAATAGTCAATAATACAAATAGCAATGTTAACGTTGTAGATATTTTCATTTTTTGGGGTTTCTGTAATATCTTATATTCTGTTTAAGGATGGCTACAAATTAAATCTTAGGCTCATTCAATAACAGCAGATATAAATCACAAGATGGTGGATCTAATAACTACTTTTATTAATAACAATCATACAGAAATCAGTGTTTTCTTCCACTAGTTTCTTCGAGATGAAAATCCACTTTCAATATTCTAGCCATGTGGCTGCCACTGTAGGCAGCTTGTAGTAGTAGTAGTAGTATTTGTCTTGTCATGGTCATCAGGCCTGATTTACGCCTTCCCCTTCCCTCCTCTCCTGAAAAGTACCCTGTGACCTGGTCACTCCACTGTAAAAAAGCACCCTGTGACCTGGTCATCCCACTTGTACGAATGTTCCCTTTGAGGAAATAGTTCCTTGGTTAAAAAAAACACTAAATATGTGTAAATGCATTTTTTGAGATTGTTGGAATACCTGTTTTGCCTTTGTGTAGCTATGTAAAAGAGAATCACTGCTGTTGGGCAGTAAAAGCAAAAGGTTTAGTGAAAGAAATGAATTTTTAGGATGTTTTGGATTTGGCATAGTAATTTAGTATAGTCAGGCTAAGGGAGTTCCACCAAAATTCTTCCTTTGCCTTTGAGGTAACCGTATGGTGCGGTCACAACCTTTTGGGCTCTCTGAGAGAGCATTTTGGGCGGTATAATTGATAACCGCATTCTTAGTATAAGAATTACTAAGATATAGTCCTGTTCATATCCAAACCCCTATCGTGCTAACAAAGGTAAACTATTTTTCCATTCTTTTCTTGAAATTGTATTTGCTCTGTTAGTCGAAACATGTGTTATTTTTCCTGTTTAAATGAGAATTGTCTTAAATGGTAAATGTATTCCTTTTACCCTAGTTAACACATTGTTTGTGCCTTTTGAGGCTATTTAAGTTTAAATACCCCAAACCCCTTTGTATGTTCTTTAATTTGTAATTCATTGTTAAGCTTGAATGTTTTGTATTTAGAATTTTTGGTAAAACTATGAGGCGTAAACCTTTCCTGTTAACTTTGTTTTTTAACCTTTTATTTGTGTGAAATTTGTTTGTTTTATTGTTTGTAAACTTGTTACCATTTTTTGTATAGTCGAGACTTACAAAGTTTTCATTTTAATTTCTAGTTTTGACAGCTCCATTGTGAGGACAAAATAAAAGACTATTTTAAAATCCCCTTGAGTCTGTATGGCCTTTATGCACATGTGCGTATCATTTTGTAATATTAGGGAAAGCCATTATGGTCAACACGTTTCTGTAGGGCGGATATGACAAGCCAAGATGCTCTTTTTGAAATTAAAGTAGCATGTCAGGGTGGTAAAGATGTCTCTTTTGTTTTGTTCACAATTTTATTTCCTGAATGTCTTTGTTTTCCTTCTCAGGAGTAATTGTTCATGTCTTGCTGGTTGAGGATCCAGTAAAATATGTACCAATGACAAAAGCACATTTCCCTGACTCTCTATTCTGATTTGCTTTTGTTGCTGCTGGTTGGTGCTATTCTATTTCTTCAGCTGAAATTTTTCAGTTGTGATATCATGGTTTTATATTTTTGTCTTATATGAATTGTTCTATGTGATATGGATAACCTGCAGTTGTTATCAAAAACCCCAAAACCTACAGCAAAAACCAGCCCAGATATATCTGGGCTGGTTTTTGCTGTAGGTTTTGGGGTTTTTGATAACAACTGCAGGTTATCCATATCACATGATATGAGAATTACTTTGGTCATCTTCATTGACTTGGAAGTCTGTTTACCCACCACCACCATCCTCTTCAACCGTATTTGCCTGAAATGTTTGGTACCCAGTTCCTCTCCCAGGGTGATCTGTGTTTTTAAATTTCTTAGATCTTATGGGCTTGCCAATGATTTAGTGTCACCAAAAAGGTCAAGAGATTTTGATTTAACTGTCAGTTTTTCTACATGTTCAACTATGTCTGCATTCACAAGTTCTTTCAGTTTCTTTTTCACCTTTTTTGTAAGCCTGAATAAGGTTTGGCATATGGATTGGCCTACTGGCTTTACCAATTTATGTTTGATTGGCTGGCTGTTCTTCCCAGCTCCTTACAATATGTTTTTAAAAAATTATATGCAAATTCTTTTTTTGGTTTTTAACTGGAAAGGTTATAACAATGTTCAATGGGATGCATCTTTGCATTTAGTTTTTAGTCTTTTCAAAAATGTTCTGTTGAACCACACATGTTTAGACATAGAGCACTCATGCTTATCTGTGACTATTTTTCTGACCGTGTGGATAGTTCTATAATTCTTTTAAATGTTAGCTGGTCATCTTCCTCCAACAGTCTACATTTGGTATACATGGACTGACAATTCCACAGAACTTCTCTTATTTGACTATTTGTGACTGCTCCAAAATTGCAGTCCATGGCAATTTTTAAGAGCTGTGTGGTGAACTGCCTGCAGTTTTCTGTTGTGACTTTGCTTCATGAAATAATTTTCTTGAGCTGAAAATATTCACTTGTGGTAAGAAATATTTATTGAACCATGTTGTAATTTTGGGAATTTTCTGTGTCCTGTAGTCTCACAAATATGTCCTGCACTTCTGGTGCTGCTAAATGCAAAAACAGAGCTCATCTTCTTTGACACATGTAAATGTCCGTCCCACAGAAATGCTAAAACAACCAGTTTGGCTTTCCCGAATTATTTTTCAAAGAGGTTATGCAGCACCGTGCACACAAAGGATGTACAGACCACACCATATTTCAAAACATTTTTTTATTTTTCATACGGCGCATGCCATGAAAACTGTGAATTAAATGAAAAGAATTCATGTAAGACACAAAATCACACAAAATACAATAAATTTACAAAACAATAAAACACACCAAATTTCACACAAAAAGGATAAAAAATAAAGTTACCATGAAAGGTTTACACCTCATAATTTTACCGAAAATTCTAACTATAAAAAAACATTCAAAGCTAAACTATGAATTACCAATTAAAGAACGTACAAAGGGGTTAGGGGTATTTAAACTTATTTGCCACAAAAGGCACAAACAGTATTTTAACTGGGGAAAAGGATAATTTTCATTTAGAGAAATTACAAATTAACACAAAAAATAACACGTAAAATTAAATGCAGTTTTTAGAGAAGAGAATGGAGAATTTGCCTACCTTTGTTGGCACATAGGGATTTGGACATAAACTGGACTATGTAATTTTGTACTAAGAATGCGGTTCCAAAATATACCGCCAAAATTTGCTCTGTTAGAGAGCCCAAAAGTTGTGACCAACCAAAACGGTCACCTCAAAGGGAAAGACAGAAATTTGGTGAAACTCCCTTAGCCTGCCTGTTTACCAAAATTACTTCTCACAGTCCAAGACCCTACAAACTTTCATTTTTTACTAAAACCTTTTGCTTTTACTGCACAACAGCAGTGAATTTTCTTTCACAAGCAACAAAGGCAAAATAGGTACTCCAAACAATTTCAAAAATGCATTTACACATATTTAGTTTTTTTTTAAAACCCAAGAACTATCACAGTGTACCTTTAGGGGGAAAAGAAGGAAGTGGAAGGGGGAAGGCGTAGATCAGGCCTGATGACATGACAAGACAAAAAATATTACTAAATACTAATCTGCCTAAACAGTGGCAGCCACACCTCATGTTACATTGTTTTAAACGATGTTGCCTATTTCCTTTGATGAATTCTTCAAGGTGAAGTCTTTTTCTATCTACATAAATTCCATAAGTTTTAATCCACCCCATTTTGAGCTAATGTTGCTGCCTTGTCAATGCAATCAAATTTCTAATATCATCAGTAAAATGTTCTTCTGCCATCTTCACATTTGTTGCTATATTTCAAGTCTTTAGTTTTATACTCATCACCAATCTAATATCTTTTTTTTTTTTTTACTGATAGATTAACTCTTAGGCTCATCCAATAACAGCATTCATAAACTGATGATTTCTTCCACTAGAGTCTTCATAATAAAAGTCTATTTCTATATTATACCCAAGATACTACAGGTTTCATCTGAAAAATGTTTATAAAATTGCTATAAACCCATAAAGTTCTGTCAAACTGTTAGATTTTTAATATAAAAGAAATATAAATAATGAATGAAAGATAGACTCATAAGAGGAACAAACAATGGCTTTATTTAATGCAGGGCAGAGCAAATGGTTTCTAGAAAAACCAATACTTAAACTTTAAACTATAAGGAACCAGATAAATTGTTTGTTTAATCAAGTGTCATGGCAACTTTTCATCTCCCCTGCCTTCTTTTTCCTACAATGCACTGTACTCTCTTGAGAAAAAAATATATATTTGAACCCATTTTTTCCCTTAGTAATTCACTCGCATCAGAGGGTGTTTGTATATTTTACTTATGTACAAAAACACACAGTAATGTGAATCTAGTCAAATCACTAATCAGCAAAATATACTATTATTCATCCTAGTCCCTACATAACTCTTTCTCTCTCTCTCTCTCTCTCTCTCTCTCTCTCTCTCTCTCTCTCTCTCTCTGGTTTCTACCCATTATGCTTTGATTTTGATATACATTGTTCTATATTGAAAAATTATTTGTAATTATCTTATAAACAAAACAAGGATTCATTGTGTGCATCTTTCTGGTCTAAAATGAAATAAACACTGATATAACTCTGATATTTAACAGTTGGCTTTAAGATAACAACCCACATCAAGATCTCAAGTTTATTCAAAATTATTTTGTTTAACAAGACAATATTTCTCTCACTCCTATTTTCTCAGCCTAGAGAAAATACACGTTCTGACCTCAGACAACTAATCATGCTTATATTTTCCCCCAAAAATATAAATAAAGAATAAAGAAGTAGACAACCAAGGGCTTCAAATCGGTCTACTGTGTGACCAGCATGAAAGGCTATGTCTGAGCAAGGCTGGACTGATCAGTCACCAAACTGTGCATTGGCAGGATGGACCAATAAAATACCCTGTGCTTCCTGGAATAACTTGTAAATGTGGGAAGATGTGCAAGATTTTACCAGGGCTAAAGAGCTACTTTCATGCAGCTAACCGTTGAACTTTTGGAAGCTCACCGTTGTATTCACCTTTGAACTTTTGAACTTTGTTTTTTTTGGGTTTTTTCAAGCAATGGCAATACTTGAACACGAGTTTGCTGCCATCATATATATATATATATATATATGTATATATGTGTGTGTGTATATATATAGTCAGACCACATGGATAAGAGAGACTGTGGAATGTTCCATTAAATCAAATTTTAAAATAGAAAAGTGTGTTGAATTACAAGGGGATTATTTTCAAGAAAATATTTAATTCATTGTTAATTTTAGACTTTATGATTTTGAATACATTTTTTAGAAGTAGAAAAATTACTTTGCTTCTTTCATGAATCTACAAAAAAGAAAAAAGTACTTAAACATTTTTCTTGCTGCTAGTATTTTCTTGTTCTTAACAGATATTTTTGTTTTTCCTCAACAGAAAGTTTTTGGCAAACAAGCTGATACTCCTCGGTGGCGGGACTGTATAATGTTTACTAAAGAAAATATGGGAAATGCTGTGGGTCGTCTTTTCATCGAAAAGTATTTTGACGAAGAAGCTAAAGAAAATGTAAGTCACACTTTTCTTATTATGGAAAAATAGAAATATTCGTTTGCTGAAATCTAAATTAATGAATGTTTTATTTCCTGAAATGAAAGAGACATCTAGCCAATTTTGGATTTACTATTTTGTACTTTGCCCTTTCTGGATTTTATGCTCTACTAGATGTTTATTGCCTCAGGACTTGATACCTACTATTTGTGAGTTAACTAGAACTAACCCCTTTTCACAAGTTTATTATTTGCATTACTGTTTAATATAGCATATCAAAGGCTAAATAGATTAATAGCTGAATGGAATAGGAGATTTTAAAAGTTATTTCATAGCCAACAAGGTAGTAAAATAGAAAACTTTCACTCATTAAAAACAATAGTAAGAGAACAGAATTTGTACGGAATATTTCCATTATCAAAAGAATATTTTTTCTGAACCTCAATCCTGCCATACATGCAAACAGTATTGCAATTATTATTGCTAGCATAGGATGTGTTATTAGATTAGAGACAAATTTACTCATGGAAAATTTTCTCAATTCTATTTGTTATATACACAAATATAGATGTCTCCCGATTCACTAATTCAACAATTCAATTCACGCACACATACTGCAATAAAGAGATACATACACTTGCCAACAAAACAAGACATAAGTTACTGATGCTAAACAGAAGTTAACTCAACGGTAGCCTAAAATGAAGTGACCAAAATAACATGGTTCTACGCATAGGCTTCAGCAGAACTTCCAGTTGAAAAACAAAATTTATAAACAATAAAAATATCCTCTATTTAATGTTTTTCAACCAATAAAAAATCGTCCCCCTAAAACCCTTCAAAAGACTTCTCGAGCCTAATTTTTGCTATATATACCAGCTGACTTAAATTCAAAAGTTCAGTTAACGGCAGACCGCCAGAGAAGAGACATGCCAGGCCGATATAAAGGAACCGCCATACTATACCCACACCGCACCCCGCGTCACGCCATACTATACCCACACCACACCTCACGTCATGCAGAGCCAGAACTGACTTTCAACCCCACCCTGCCCTCATTTCACCAAGCAGCGAAAAGGAATTACCATCTCAACAATTCCAACTTTTGTTTATTTTTAATAAACGAAATTAATCCAAACCTTCTCGTCTATTTTTTCTTTTGCAAACCATACGCATTTAGAGATATATCATATTGTACCTTTTGCAACTGACTAATACTCAGAAATGAAGATTCCGCAACTCCTGTAATTTTTTTTTTCTGAACGTTCTATATCAAAGATATTTTTGCTTTTTTTTTTTTTAAATTTAAACTTCAACATTCAAGTTCTCAATATTAATAGATATTAGGTTTTATTCTGAAAATGAATAAAATTTCAATTTATAAATACTAGTATAATTAAATATAAGGGTATGAATGAAAAAGTTCACAGCTTCAGAAAAATGTTTTCTATATAAGAAACAATGGTAGGAAAAAGTTTGATATGTTAAAAAAAGAACTTACACTGTTGTGTGCAACTTTAATGAAATTTTGGACTTTGTTCCATTTGCTGCTTTTTATATTTCCCATTGATTTTTCTTGTTATGTTGATATATTTTTCATTAAAATCTTTACCAAAAAAGAAATTTACTGATTTTATTAAAAGATCTTTTAAAACCACTTTATAAAATTCTATGATTAATTAAAGCAATATTTTTTCTTGTAAACTTCAGTAATGAATAAGTTAATTATTACAGATGATTTGATAGATGTATGAAACCTATAAATAAAATGAAATCTACAGGCTTTTTAATTTTGCGACTTGTGAAGTTTATAGTTTTATAAATTATGTTTGAAAAATGATATTTCTTTTAAGCTATAAGAGTATATTTGAGCTTAAATTTCTTTTCTTTACTAATCCATTTGAGTTTAAGTTTACAACAGGTTATAGTTTTTTGAAGGAACTTCTAGTATAATGGTTATCAGTATAATAAATGAACAGCAATCTGAGTTCAATTCCTGAACAAGGCTGTTAACATTTCACTTAGTGAAAGGTATGAATACAACTATTCTCCCTCCAGATATGGGAAAATAGCAGGGCAGATTGGACTCTTCAGCCTTGGTATGGCAACCAGAATGAAAAATGTATCTCCTTGTATGACTCCATCAACAATATCAAATTCATAAAGAGAAATAAAACTTTTTTTTATTCGAATGTCATTCTTTTTTCTTCAAACAACTACAAAAAAACAAAAGCATTATCTCTCAAAGAATAAAAAAAAGATTAAAAAAGAAACACTTATTTTGGTTTGGTCTTATTTATGTTGATACTATTGACTGTTGTTCAGTGGCTTTTCCTGGAAATGTCCACTAGGTTGGATAATGCATTATTCAGTTTCTACCTATATTTCTTTTCTAATCAGGTCAAGGTATCTGCTGGCTGCTTTACTTGATTACACTCTGAAATTTGTAAAACATTTGAAAGAGAGGGAACATCTTTGCCATTTCTACAATGAAGTGAATGCAAAAGGATAAAGAAAGCCAAATTGGTAAAAGAGAGAGAATTTTCAGAAGGATAGAAAAAAAAGAAGCTTATTGTATAAAACTGAGTTGCAGCAATGCTATATATATATATATATATATATATATATATATATATATATGCTGCAAGTCAGTATATATATATATATATATATATATATATATATATATATACAAAGTCAATATATATATTGTATAAAACTGACTTGCAGCAATGCTATATATATATATATATATATATATATATACGGGGTGTTCAGGATAAATTTGACATACTTATATTTAGTTATTTTTCTCCAAAAGCTTGAACCCTTCTTCATTCAAATGCTTAATGACAGATAGAATGGATGACTGGAACACACCTGAATCATGGAAGAGGATAACTTGTATCTTGAGGATCTGCACCGATCATCAAAGTAAGGAGATTATGGTTGCTTCCCAATGTTCCCTGAACATTATAAAAACAATCAGGCATGAACTGGAGAATTTATATGGAGACTATGAGGCTAGAAGAAAGCAACTTATGTTAGACAATCTAATTGTGTTCGTAAAGCAGAATTCCTTGAAAATCTGCAGAAAAAAGTGTTGCAGGACCCTCAGATGCTTATGTGGAGTTGCTAAACACTGTAGTCAAACCCTGGATAACAAAGATAGCCAATGGTAGGCAGCAGGATTTGACCCCCTCCACACCTCTGGGAAATGTCAAAAATAATTGTCGGCAAATTTTTATGACTATACCAGTCCCAATGTTTGGCCTGTGAACTCCCGAGATCTTTATCCCATGGATCATTATGTATGTGGCACTGTTGAAAAAGACACCAATTGCTGTGCCAGTACTACAAAAACCCAGTTAATCAACAGAATTAAGGTAGTTTTTGAGACCCTTCCCAGTGAAACTGTAACATCAGCTTGCTCCACGTTCCGTAGCAGGTTTGAGGCTGTGATAGATGCTAATGGCAGTTATTTTGAGTGAAACTTGTTGACAGTAGTGTAATTTCTGTGCCTGTTGAATTTCTTTACAATCCATTAAATTTTGTAGTTATCAAGCACCTTTTATTTTCCTTATGAAACTGTCAAATTTCTCCCGAACACCCTGTATATATATATAGTAAAATGGCATAGTCAAATAGCCTCCTCGAGTTTCACCTTGAACAGATCATCAGGCTTATCTGCAATGAATTAATTGAATTAATCAAGAACCATGACCAGCATTTGTTTATGTTTTCTTACATTTTTAATTGTCAGGCTGCCAATGATATCTATATCAACAAAGATGTTGTGCCCACAACCTACATAAAAGAACACTTGGCTCAGACTAGAATGCAATGTTCCAGATTAGTTGGACATGGGTGCAGGAATTGACTGTTGGGATAGGATGAAGTAAAATCATGATGGAAGCGAGGAAGCATAGTCCCAGAAGCTACCAACGTTGTTACACAACAAGCTATGTTCTCTTGTGTAAGAGGCTTGTTGGGCACTTCACAGTGTGTGAGTGGCTTCGTGTGACTTACAGAATAATCAAAATTTCAGTCATGAAGGGCTGGTATGATGAGGTGAGGGACACCCTCCACCAGCATATGATATTTGAGATCATGGAAGCAGGATGATCTGGCTTATGGTGATTGGTGCATGGACGGATGAGAGCTGAAACTATGTGTTGATGCTAGTTCCTTAGCAACCAGTGTAACACTGGAGAGATGCAGGGCAGTGCTGGAGAATGCTTGTTGGCTGTCATCTGAAAACAATGTCCAACATATTAATTTACCTGAAGTGGATGCTATGTTGAAAGGCATTAACTTGGCTCTCCAGTGGCAGAGCAAGTTACTTCATGTGAAGATAGACTCTGTGCGTGTATATCAGTGGGTATCAGATACACTGACCAGAAAGAAAATGAATGTGTACAAAAGCAGCAAACGAGATGCTCATCAGTGAATGGTTGAAAGAGTATGAGCTGACCATAGATGTCAACCAACTGACAAAAGTGCTGCAGAAGCTGTTTAATGTGATAAAAAAGAAAACAGGCCTTGACTACTGATTAGCACTGTCTACATTGTTAAGTTGGACTCAGACCAAATCATGTCTATCCTCAGATATAGTGGGTAACTGAGAGTACTGCATACCAACTTCTTTGCCAGGAGAGTTTGACAGTGACAATAAAAGCAGCTTTTAAATCGGTTCTATTGACATGTGAATCTATAGATCCAGCACCAATCTACTGGGAAAAAGGAATACTGAGGGTAAACAGGAACATCACACATTTCTTAATGCTCACAGATTATGACCCACCACATTTTTCCATTTAGCATTTGACAAGACAAGACTTGGCAAATGTGATTTGCCAGCTGGAGGAAGTGTCCTTTAAATGTGGCCAACCACACAATCTCCTTACGGACATAGCCTTCTGTAGCAATTAGTTCAGAGCTTTCACACATGAGTGAGGAATAAACTGCAATTCTGTTACATTTACATCCAAGCCAGAAATGTATAGTGAAGTAAATTGCTACCAGGATGTGCTGTTCCATTCAGGAGGCTGTCTATTGGCACAATATGACCCTGAATGATGACAACTCACATCTATTGCACTGGCCAATGTGACCTATCAATATGAAGCTGAAGGGGGTTGATACCATGACAATATCTTCAGTTCCTGGTCACAGACACCATATTGAAGACTGCATTTGGAACAAAGTTTCACTGGGGTCAGCCTATAGTCCTTTCTAGTGGATGAGACGCCTTGCCACAAAATGGATCTGCACCCACACCACAGTCACCATGTTGAAGGAAGACTCCTACAGCACGACTTCAGAGAGCAAGCTGGAGACTGCTACATGACCATGGAGATGTGGAGTCAGACTTCTTCTAAGGAGGTGGCAGAAGAAGAAGCAGAACCCCTTCCTCATCTTTACAAAAAAGCACCTGGTAAAAACGAGCACAGCCAGACTACCACTTTTGTTATAAGATCAGAGGGAATATGCTAGAGAATGTAGTGAGAAGAGAAACAACTTACCTCATAGGGTGAAGTGATGAGCTTCAAGTAGCAGAGATTACTACTCACTTACTGGAACA
Source organism: Doryteuthis pealeii (assembly GCA_023376005.1). Taxonomy (NCBI): domain Eukaryota; kingdom Metazoa; phylum Mollusca; class Cephalopoda; order Myopsida; family Loliginidae; genus Doryteuthis; species Doryteuthis pealeii. The sequence continues at coordinate 36,158,662 of CM042170.1, read as the reverse complement.
TGTTGTGACTTAGCAGCCAATGTCTTGGGGAATGGAATGAGAAGAGAAACAACTTACCTCATAGGGAAAAGTGGATATGCACATGTTTTGCATACAAGATATCTAGGAGTAGAAAACATGGCCATTCCTGGAATCACAAGTTATAAAAAAAAACTGGTCTCATATTCAAAAGGAATCTTAGAAGGAAGAACATTGGTGTTTTGAGTGCTTTGACTATGATTTCAGCTCACCAGTATGTGTATTAAGAGAGAAAAGAATGATACAAAGATGTTGCAGGCTCTTTATTTTGACCCAGGAAGAGAATTGCTCAGAAAGCAATATTTTTTTTTGATGCAGCCAAACAAAGGGATTTCTGAATTATCCCTTTGTATCACTCAACCTAACTATTTCCAGTAGGATGATTTGGTGTAGATACAACATCGTGACCAATAAGATATGTCATAGACATGAAAGCCACTCCTCAATCTAAATGTATGAAACTGGGCATGCCACAAAGGGGAAAAAATAGTGTCCAAACATCTCACAACTATTGCATAAAGCTTATACAGATGAGGGATGGCAGAAAGAAATCTAGAACATTCATCTACAGCTGTAAATATGTATTTATAAATAGACTTACTTGGTGCAACACAGTGACCAATGAGGTAAGTCTTCACCTCATGGGTCATGAAAACCACTCCTCAGTCTGATTGTATAAAACTCGGCATGCCACAAAGGAAAAGAATAATGTCCAAACATCTCACAGCTGTCACAGAAGATATAGGTAGCAAAGGGGGTAGGAAAAGATAATCTGAAATATTCATTTACAGCTGTAAATAGGTATTATTCATTTTATGTAATTAAAGGGGATCCTTATTAATTGTATGCAATGGAAGGGGATCCTTATTAATTGTATGCAATGGAAGGGGATCCTTCAATACTAATTCTTTCCATTGATTGGGTAGCTTTAATAAGGTTCCATGAATAAATTGATCCACAGTACGCCCTTGATAATGTGTCAAGGGCTACATTTTTCTTGTTCAATATCAGATAGAGTAACTTAAAGAGGCAAACTCCTATCTCAAACTTTAAATCTTATCATTTTTAATGTTTGTTTTCATATGGCTATCCAACATAAAGGACACAGACCAATGATCAGTAATAATTATAGTGTTGGCCTGGCAATAGATGGGAACACTTTCTAACAGTTTCAATTATTGTGGTTGCTTCCTTCTCTACAGGTGAATAGTGTAATTCACTTCTGGACAGAATTCTTGACATGAAGGCTACTGGAGGGCCAGCCTGGTTTTGCATAGCATATACAGTTATATCTGATGTACCACATTCTTCTACAAATAGGGTGGCATGATCAATACTGTTTCAAATAGTGTTTCTTGGTGTTTTTAAAAGCTTCAGATGCTTCAGAACTCATGGGAAATGGTATTATTTTGTCATGGGTGTGTGCTTTATCTGAAAATTGGGAAATACACTTAGTATAGTATGCAAATATGCAAAGTATACATTGCAGGTCTGAACAAGTAGTTGGTGGTGGAAGCTCCAGGAGTGGTTCCAGCCTTTTCAGATAAGGTTCAATTTGTTAATTTCTGAGATTGTAGCCCATAAGAATCTAGTGAATATGATAGACTTTGATCTGTTGAAGTTCAGTTTTCTTTTCTCTGCTGTGGCTAGAAATCTTTCAACATTAGTGTTTTTTTCCTTTTGGTTTTGTCCACATATTGTAATTTTGTCCAGATAAGGAAACATGATTGACACTTGTTCATACTTAACAAATTTGCCAATGGTTCTCTGAAAAACAGCAACACCACTTATAATGCTAAAAGGCACATGGGTAAATCACCTGTTTCCAAAGGCTAGATATGGTTTATCTAAGTCACTGATTCTGATTTGGTGGTAGCCACTCTTAATGACAAGGATAGAAAATACTTGATATTTCATATACTTGTTAACCAATGTTGGATATGCATCAAGTTCAGTGAAGAAGAATATTATCACTGACAGTCCAGGCCTGATAAAACATCATTACAGAGATCCTCAAAAACCTTCAGTGTCTTTGGATAGAAATCTTTGTTTATAGGTTTACAGTCATCAGTGACAGATGTCTTTGAAGAAGACTATGCTAGTATAATACTGTATAACAGGTTTAATGGTGAATTTGAGTCTTTTGACAACTTTTTTTTATCAATAAAGCTCTCAGAGCTGAAAATAGGAAATCTATTTCCATTTACTTCCAGGTCAGTAGAAGAAGAATTCAAACAATGGGGGACACAAACAAAGTAGCACAGAGAGATGGAGGCATTGCTTCAGTGACCTTCCTTTCACTTTTGGTTTCGTAAATTTGGACCTAGTGACCCCTTCTTCCACACAAAGAACAATCTCTATCTTTTGCTGGGTATTTTATATGTGAATAAAGGTTGCCACCACAAAACCAACTTTGTCTTTTTAATCAAAGCTACACCTGCAACAGTTATATTATTAGTTTTCTCCTTGCAATTTTTTCACATCAGTTTTAACTTGTATTGTCAGAGTGACAGCAAGTCTCCTCAGGTCTTCTATAAGTATTTTAGCTGATCTTAACAGTGCTGTGTTCTGTATAGTCTCAATTCTTCCTATGATCTCCAGTTACGCAAATCTCATTTCCAGGTCTTTGGGAAATATTCCAAGGGCACCAACTACAATTGGAATCACTGTCACCTTAATGTTCAACAGCTTTTTAGCTCTTTAGCCAGATCCAAATATTTGTCTATATTTTTACTTTCTTTCAGTGGTCTACTGGAACAACAAAATTCACTAGTGGATGTGTACTTTTTAAAAAATTGAAATTAACATTAGGTCTGGTCTTTTGACCAGGATTGGGTGATTGGGTATCTGAAAGTCCCAGTGAATGTTTATGGGTCTCAATTTTCTAGGGCAGAATCTTGTTTGTGGGTATACAATTTGTCAGTGTGGTCTAATTTTAATCTCTTGTACAATTCTTAGTAACCACCTTTCCCACCCAGTCAGGCTAAGTCTTGTATTTCATTTTTTGCCAGTTTGCTGCATTTGCTTATTGATCATTTCATTTCCATCACCACATAACCTATACTTGCTATTCTTCTGCATATCAGCATTTTTTTATTTGGCATAATTGGTCCTTGTGGTATTGTTTCATGCTGCTATTAAAAGATTCAGTTTCCCCTTCTTAGCTATTTCTTTAGTTTTTTGCTTGAATTACAGTTTTTTTTCTTGCAATTTTTGTTTTCAAGATTTTTATTATTGTTTTTCTCTGTAAGTTATTTCTGTTGATTTTGTTGCCACTGGCTGCTGTAATTAATCTTTCTTTTTGTGTATTTATTATTATTATATCACTCCATGCAAGTTTTTCTCATCAGCATTTCACTGGAGGCTATTGTTTGGATAGTCTTGACTCTTGTGATTTTCAATTCCTCCAGTCTTTTTTCCAAACCCTTAGAGACCATTCCAAGGCCACCAAATACAATTGGTATCCCCTTCACCCTAATGTTCCACAGTTTTTTTTCACTTGTCTAGCAAGACCCAAGTATTTGTTTATTTTTTATTTTATTTGATTTTATTTTCAATCTGTGGTTTTCTGTCCTTATTGGTTGAATGAAAAAAAAACCTAAGATGATGTCTGGCATTTTGGTCCCTAGTCAGTCTCTGATCGAACTGCTGTAATCCAGTTGGTTGTTGTTAATCTGTTTCTTCTCTTCTCCTCTAAGGTTTATGAAGAATGGGATGATCTCATTTGCACGAACCAGGGGTGTACAAATAGTAGTTTTATATACTGGTTGTTAGGAGGTAAACCTCTCAACACATCTATTGGATTGAGGCTGAGTTTCTTGGCTCAAATAGAAATTCAGACAGATTTATTTCTTTGTACAAATTATTTTATCATACAGTGTGCTGCAGAAATACCTCCCACTTTTTAAACTATTGCCTGTTTGGTGTAAGTGAACTTAGGCTAGTGATAATGTCTTATCATTTTTTTAAAGATATGATCATGGATTGGATCGGTGCACACCATGCATTTGCTGTTGAAAAGTTGTTTTTTTAAAGACTGATGAATCTGTAATAGCTATAAAGAGAACTTTTCATGCTCATTTCATATCATGTGAGAATGATGCTGTTCTGGATAAAAAAAATGAATACTGCTATGGGTTGAAAATTCTATACAGGACATTAATCATAACATGAAAATTTAGTGATTGTATCTAAAAAAAAATGATAAGACGCTAGCTAGATGAAGCTACCAAAGGCGTCATTTTACAATGTGTGAGGTATTTCTGTTGTACCATGTATAATCAATGGCTTCATTGTTATCAGTATAAGTAGTAGTAAAATTTACATGATTGTCTTTTGGCTTATAATCTAATTATAAGAATTAGTGCCTGAACCATACTTTACAAAATCATTTTCTCTATAATTGCATTCCAATCCATGCACACTATTTGGGGTCTCATCAATTCTGTCACTGTCCCTGTCTTCCATTCACTCATGCACATGTTCAGCTGATCTCCAACTAGCTTTCTTGTAGATCCCAGTATCAATGGAGACTCATATTCAGCCTGCAGCAGAAAAATCTCATTAACACCTTTCACCCGGACTTCTTACTGGTACAGAGAGTTAATCAAAGTAGTATCCAGAGCACCACAAACACCATCCTCGACATAACTTACCAGTAAACTGCCTCCTGGATAGTGTATCGCTTTCTAGCAGCAATACACTTTATAGATCTGTAGGATCTCTCAACAATGCTATTGCCAGATGGCATGTATGCACATGAAAAATGCAGGCGGACACTCCAACTCCTGAAGCTCCTGCTAGGGAATGCCATACCATTGTCAATATCTCTTTGGGTGGGCCCTTTTCAAAGAAAATAGAGTTGAGACACTGGATAACAGCAGCAGAATACTCTAGTGTAGATGTCGCCAGACTGCAAACCGAGTATTAGGAGGTCCCACCATATGTGAGATATAGACTAGACCTAGCCTTGGCCAACTATTTACACACAAAGTTTGTATCTTGCATATGGTGTGACCCACCTAATATTAGACTAAAATTAAGGTCTCAGAAAGTTACATGTTGTTAGTTGTTAGTACCTTTCCGTCCACTGAGGACAATGGCATACTGTCCCCCCAAAAAAAAAAAAAAGGTATCTGCATCTGCAAGTGGCTGTGCTGACCAATCCCTGACTGACAGTCTTTGGTGCACTGATTGCACACAAACTGTGATGCTTTCTGGGGCTGCTGTTTTCTCTCCTTCTGGCTCTCTTTGCTGTGGATGCTACTCTCCTCTCTGCCTTGCTCCTCTTTATGCGCTTGATTTTCTGCATCCACCTCCCACATGTTTGTGTCAATGTGGCATATCATCATGTCTCACGTGCAGACATCTTTAAAGTGTAGGCGTGGTCTACCTACAGATCGGGAGACTTTTACTAATTCGCCAAACAAAAGATCTTTTAAGATGCAGCCATTTTCTATCCTCCTGACATGACCAGGTCAGTGAAGACACCTCTCGCAGAGGATGGAGAACATGCTATTCATGTTGGTACAATCCAGCACATCTGTGTTGGGCACTTTATCCAGCCAGTGGATGTGCAGAATACATTATAAACACGGAGGTGGAAATTGTTGAGTTTCCTTTCATGGTTGGAATATGTTGTTCATACTTCACTACTGTAGAGGAGTGTATAGATAATCCAGGGTTTGTAGACATGCAATTTGGTTTTCTTAGTGAGGCTGGTATTGTTCCAGATCCTCTGGCTTACTTTAGCCATAACTGCTGCTGCTTTCGTGATTCTGCTGTTGACTTCAGTATCAATGGAGACTCAGTTGGAGATGGTCGACTCAAGGTCCTTTAAACTCTCTATGGCTTCCAGATTGCACCCATCAATATTGATGTTCAAAGGTGTGTCTGCATTTTTTGCCATAACTTTTGTTTTACTTAGACTTATGGTAAGTCTGAACTCTTTGCAAGCATGTGTGAGTCAACTGACAAGCTGTTGCTGGCCTTCCTCAGTGTGTGACGTCAAGGCTGTGTCATCGGCAAATAGCATTTCATGAATGAGAACCTCCATGACTTTACACTTGGAATGAAAATGAGCAATGTTGAACAACTTGCCATCAGCTCTGGTGTGAATGTAGATTCCTTCAGTCCATGAAGCATGGAGAAAAAGATCCTAAATGGCATAGGCACAAGGACACAGCCCTGCTTCACTCCACTGTTGACTGGAAATGCCTCAGATGTTCTACTATTAAAACAGACTGTGCTGTACATATCTGCATGGAAGGAAGAAAGTTACATGATATACAAGTATATACTGTATGCAGAAAAAAATATAAAACTTTCTTGGTTTACTACCCCCAAAAGGGGCATCAAAAGATGTTAAATATGTTTTGAGACCCTATCATGAAATGGATGTTTTACTGTAAACAAGATCTCTTCTGATTTAGCCAACAAAACAAAACATTTCCAGCTAACAGACCAGACTCACCAGATGTTGCTTGTTCCATGAACAGTGAAATGAAAAAACTTGTCTTTGCACATGAGGCTCCAAACATGGTGAAATCTTGAGAAGGAATTATCAAGATAAAATCAAAATTAACATTTTTTGGCCAATCTGTGACTCTTTGCAGCAAAATAAAGAAGGCCATAAACTTGATTTAAATTCCAACCACCTGGAGCTATAAAATGACATCCCACTGACCAAAACAGCAGACATAACTTGTCACCTCCTTACTCTCGACACCCTTGTTGACCTTGGCCTTCTCTCCTTACTTACTCCTTACAAGGACATGCCTCTACATCATCAAGATTTGAACAACCACACTTTCTACCAACATCACTACTGGTATTGACCATCATACTATAAGGACTTGAACAACCACAATATACCAATATCACTAGCAACATCTCTAGAGTTTACAACCTTTTTCTTTTCCACTTAATACAATTTGTTGAAACCTTTAACCTGTGTTTGTCTTTTCCTTTGTTACCAATATAACAGATGTCAAATCATCCAGAATAAAGTAAAATTGTCACCTACCTCCTTCAAATTTTCTGAAATGTTTTCCAGGTGTGGACTATGTTAAGGTTAGACAATTCCCAATATTTGAGCTTCCAATTCCAAAAATTGGTGGAATTATGTCAATTTTTAGCTCTCCAAATTTGATAAGGTTGGCAAAAAATGGCAAATTTTGTAACTTATTTTTGTCTGTAAAATGAGTTCTAGAGATTCCCTACTACTAAAAATTGGTTTATAAAAGCATTTTTGCCCAAGGAATCCAATCAGAAAAATATTACAGTCAATCAATTTTAAGTTATTGATGATTTTTTATTTAGCAATTTTTAAGAGTAAGGGAAGCTCCAGAACTCATTTTACAGACAAAAATACATTATAAAAAGTTTTGCAAACAAAACGTTTTTAAACGACTACCCACTCAAATTTGGAGAGCTAAAAATCGACATAACTCTGCCATTTTTGGAATTGGAAGCACACATTTTGGGGATAGTCTAACCTTAAGACTATCCACAGCTGGACAAAATTTCAGAAAAATTGAAGTGCAAAATTTTAACAAATTTTTGCAAAATGTTATAGCTTTGGTTCTGAGCAAAAACGAAAATATCTTTTTGGTACAAATAATAGTCAATATATGTGAAATAATAATAGAAAAAAAATTTGACATAGATGCAGTGCCACATCAGGATATTGATCTTGCTATGAAAAAATGTTTTAAAAATTATCAATAACTCAAAATTGGTTGGCCTTAAGACTTTCTCAATTGCATTTTTGGATTCCTTTGGGCAAAAATACTTTTATAACCTAATTTTTAGGAATAGAGAAGCTCTAGAACTCATTTTACAGACAAAAATAGATTACAAAAAATCACCATTTTTCATGGCCCCCTCAAGTTTGGAAAACTAAGAATCAACATAATTCCGCCAATCTTTGGAATTGAAAGCTCAGATTTTGATTTGACATGGAATTAACCCAAATGCAAAGTTTTGTGTTTGAACCCTTTCTTTTCAAAGCTGTCATTTGGATTTTTCAAATGTTCTATTTTATTCAGAGTCAGAGAAGACAGATTCATCTTCCACCTAATAAAGTTACACCCTATCTTTATGCCCTGGTATTATTCTCACTCTCTAGCCCACTCAGGTTTTAAATCAAGGGATCCCTTGGCAGAGAAATTAAACTTGTATTATTCTATTCCATGTTTTTCAGTTTTATTCATCTGTTTTCTTTGACCACATCAGTTGATTTGCTACAAAATTTTATAAAAATTGTAAATGTCTCATTGCTATTTATGTGAAAGCTTTATCATGAAACAATGCATTTGAGAGCATTTTCCTTAGCAGCATTATTTAAATGTAATATTTTCTTACAAATTTGTATGAAAGTGATAAAATCAAAAGTCTTAATTAAAAAACCTTATCATTTTGATGAATTCACATGTTAGATTTTTTTTTAAATTCAAATAATTACCATGCTAAAATTTAAAATAATTACTTTTTCAATGATAAAATATCAAATTGATAACTTTATGACACAAATGTTTGTTTGTTTAAAAAGAATCCGGAGCTATTTAAGGACATTTTATCAGTACACATGTTATTATAGAGAGAGGTTCAATCCCATTCACAGGTGAGATGTTTTAACATGATTATTTTAAAATAATTAGAATAGTCTTTTTTTATATACTGATCACTTTTATATATAATTTCATTTTTTGAATAGAAATATTTATATAATGCATAGGCATTTCTAAATAGTCAACTCACAGTTATTTCTGTACTTACTAGGGTGAGTCAAATGTTTTACAATATTTCAGTAGCATGAAGCACAATTCATCAGCTTTGAAGTTCTTAGGAAGTCATGTGTTGGGGTTTGCTTGTGACGCGTCCGTGCAGTCCTCGTGCGATAAGTAGAAAGTGTAGGGAATGCTTTTTAGAAGCTACTCACCTGGGTAACTGCTCTTTTAAATGGTGGATGGGGCCCTTTTTAAGGTGACTATTCAGGTTGTCAGCCTTCTGACAAGTATGCTGTTGAGACGCCTCCTTTTTGGTCGACAGCCTTTAGAAAGTATGCTGTTAAAAAACGCCTCGACGGCCTACAGACAAGTGAAGTTTGATTCTCATGTTGGCAATTCGCCCCCTAGTGGCAGGGGAAGATAATTTAACTATCAGATTTCCGACAATGGTCATTTTATACCCACTAAGCAGAATGTGCTGTTGAACCAGTGTGAGCCCTTGTATTTGCATGGTATATTGATGCTACCATAACATTTTATTGGGATGCCATTGTATGCTATTAATTTCACTTGATTTGTTTTCCATTTTGGAGTTTTATTATTCAGGAAACATTCAGCAGAATGTGCTGACTGGTAATGTGTTTCCTTGATTGGTTGTATCTATTTTTAGACATGGCTTGTGGGTGCCGTTTCTGTTTGGTAGTTTTATATGGATGGATGTAAAAGCTTCATCTCTCTGTTGAGATATTGTGGATATTTTTATGTTACTAAAAGTCAGACCTTCTTGCTCTTCTTCTAGTTCTTGGTTGTTACCTATTACATCAGTTCAGATGGGACACCTATTTTCATACAGATTCCTTTTGTATTGGGGCTGATATTGTGACATTGGTTTGTCTCTGCTTCATGACTTTGATCTTGGTCTTAGTATTGTCTTGCTTGACAAGCAAACTGTTGTCCAGTCATAGGCTTTCTCACATGTGTTGCATATTGATCCATATTCTGGAAAGGCTTCACATGTGCAAGTTATTAACTGAACAAATAATGTCAGATCTTGAAGATATTAATGACGTAATTACAAAAAGAAATAAAATCCTCTCATTTTAGTGAAGCTGAAGAACTTTTGGATGTATTCATTTTGTAAAGGTTATCATACAAAATGTACATGGCAACTCGTGTTCAAATACTGGATGAGGCTGTTTGCATTTTACATTTGGTAATACTCTTGGGAAAGGTACACATCCAACTATTCTCCTTCAGCTATGGGTAAAATAGTAAGGCAGACTAGGCTCTTTAATCTTGGTATTGCAATCAGTCTAAGAGAAAGAAAACTCTGAATTCAAATCAATGGGGCTCTCTTCTCATTAGTCAAACTATTTTGAGAGTTCTTCCTTTAATCCTCTTCCTCCACCTTCTCCTCTTCATAATAATAATAATGATAATTTTTCCTATTTCCAATCAATTCTTTTGCTCTCAAGTCACTGGGAAGAGAGAAAACACCAATTTTAAACCATAAGATTTTCTTTGTAAAATTCCTGATGCCATCATAATAGAACAACAAAGATATTAAACAAAAGTATCGACTGATTGACTTAAATGACATTTCAACCTGTCTATGGTTATTTTATGTCTAGAGGTTATGGAATAGTGTCCATTGTACATTCATATTCACATTTTTAGTTTAGTTGTTTCTTAATGGATTTTTTTTTGCAAAGAATCTTGTCCTGTCGATTAAAAAAGATTTTTAACAGATTTATCTGACTCATAGAGGGGACCTTAACAATTACTACTACTCTGTGTCAAAGTAAACCTGGGAGTTATGATGATGGTGTACTTCACACTCCCCATCATCAGATGTGGTTTAGTGTTATAACCAGGTCACTCATCTGCAGGGGATACAACCAGTGTATTCTAAGTGTGAACACCGTAACCCAAAATGTTGGTAAACATGAAAGAACTGACAATTACTGAATTATGTAGAATTATCTTTATTCTATTTATAGGCATATGCAGCTATCAAAACTGCAATTAAACAAACATTTGCATAAGCACATGGAGAAAATATTAGCAAGACATTTACAAAAGGGACAAAGAAATTTTACATAAATTCAGTGAGATTTAAACAAAGAAAAAATAAACTGCTAATAAAATTCCATGACTATGTATGGCTATCTTCAAATCAACAGGAAAACTTTTTTTGCCTCATACGGGTTACAAATTAAATTTAAACCATTAAGACTTATTCTTCAATTACGAAATGTAATAAAATGTACATTAAAATGATTTCTATGATATCTAACTTATTTACCCTTAAATACACAACTATGTGTGAGACTTGGGAAGAAAATAAATCAAAGGTTCAAGTATATTTGTAATTTAAGAGAAATAATTTGTTTAAACTAAAGTATAAAATTTGAGAAAAGGGAATATATTTTACCTTGTTTGCACCATGCTATATATCTTAGTATCTTGCAACTGAGTAAAGTATGAAATGGTAAACAACAGCTTCAAAAATCTATTTGAAAAAGGCAGTTTTACAATTCTCTATGAGTCTCTTTGAGTAAAGGCTAAATTCTTATGCCTTAGATTTAGAGATCACTAACTTTCATTTATACCTCAAGACTTTTTTGTGTAATCACAGTACAATTTCTATCTATGCTACTTTTATCTTAAGGAGATAATAATTCTCATTTCTCCTTAAGCCATTCTAAACTATTTAGGGTATTCAAAACTATAGGGACTATTTTGCTGGTGAAATTACCCTGTGAGCGACCATATCATCAGTGGTCTAAGACATGGGGTGGGATTGGTGAAATAAACCTGCTGATTTCTTAGTTGATTCTCTGGCACCAACTACACTAAGCCCCACATACAAGGTTAGAAATAAAGGTATTGTAGAACAGAATTGTGCATATATATATATATATATATATATATGAGTATGAAAAGGTGGAATGAAAACATCACACAATACTGTTAAAGAGAAAACAATTTATAATATAATCATAGCTGATACTGATCAATATTTCGATTTTATAAAAATCATCATCAGAGCTCATTCACTCCGTGGTTGTTTGGGTCGGAGAAGAATGTCAAATCAGTTCCCAAACAAAAAAATCCTAATTCTGCAAAGAAGAACAAAAGTTGTTACATTATTCACCAATGTGGGCATTCGTGCCATATATATGTCGGTCATGTCGATATGTATACCTTTTTGTCAGTAAACTGTCCAAATGTAGCGGATTTTGAGATGTTGGCAACAAGACAAATTAATTTATACGGAAGGGGATGGAAATGTGACGGTTGGAATTCAAAAGATTTTTAGAAAAGGAATGTTTTACGATTAATTATTATTTTTTTTGTTTTTTTTTGTTCTGTATTTCATAAATGATTAATTATTTATTGTATTTTGTTTTTTATATATAAAGTAAAAAAGTTGGGCGGAATTTTGTTATTATTTTAGATAATGTTAAGCATTTGGATCTAATTTGTTATTATTTTCAAAACCGAATTCAAAACAAACAGCATTGTGTGATGTTTTAATTCCACCTTTTCATACTCATATTGTCGGATTTATTTCCTTTCTTTTAACTTATATATATATATATATATATATATATATATATATATATATATATATGATGAAAATGGTTCTAAATGGTTTCAAACTCATATTCATTACAGTTTTTCCTTTTTAAACAGACAATTTGTTATTGCTGTTATTATTTGATAATTTATATTATATTTGTTCATTTTTTCAAATCTTCTTTTTTTCCAGGCTAATGAAATGATCCATAATATTAGAAATGCTTTTAATGAACTGCTCCGAGAAGTGGAATGGATGGATCAAAAGACACTGATTGTTGCAGAAGAAAAGGTATCTTATTAACAATGTGACATAATGGAAGAAAAGTAATAACTAAACAATTCATACATCTATTTAAAATGAATTTCTAATAGTTTTATAAATTACAAATAGAAAATATACTGATGAAAAATAACATTACCATACCTTGAAGGATTATACTGATTTTGACCTAGTTACATTATGTGCATGGGGTTAAGTCACTGCCTTTGTAAAGTTATATATTTCATAGGTCTTGGCTTAGTACTGTTGATATACACTTTATTTTGGAACCTTTACACATACTGATATGCATATATAATTATTTAATATACTCCAGCTATATTACCTGCATGTCTGATCTTGAATGAATAGATGATGTTGAAATCTTATTTTCTATCAGTGTATTTTACATAAGAATATGAACAGATATTTATCTGTGGCTCTTCCTTAAGATGCTTGAATTGACTTTATATGATTTATTAAGCTATGTCTACCATGCTCCACCCACTGAAGATTGGGTTCACTTTATAACATGAGCTTTTAAACCCTTGAACTTCAGTATGCATCCTTAAATTGACTTATGTATCAATGTATTTTTTGTATGGAATTTTTAAAATATATCATGATATTTTGAACAATTACTGTAATCTTTCTTATCAATTTTTGACTAGTATTTTCTGGCATTTTAATTTTTACTTGTTTTTTTTTTTTCTTTGTAACTCACTGCTGTAGATTGACAGCTTGAATAAAATTAAAATAAAAGTAACAAATAATCAAGATGAAAGAAAATACTAATAAAAACATTTATGACTGACATTGCTTCATCTAATAAGAAAATAATATTCCCATCATTATTTTTTTCACAATGTTTCAGTGGATCAGTTCTTTAGCCTTCATCAAATGAATGTTACATAATATGAATATTAAAGGAAATGCAGCTACAATCACATGGGCATTAGAACAATGCTGCATATCTTTATGGTTTCCCTAACATCCCTTGAAGCTTAAAGCAAATTCATTCATATATTTTTTACTGTCCAGCACTGCTCTAGCAAGTGATGCAAGGTTCTGACAATTTCATACAATCCCACTGCTACAGTAGAAGCCCTTCTTTGCCTATTTTCCACAAACACCTCTTCTCCCAAGACATCTACCTCTTGTACAATATAGATGCTATACTGGAATCAGCAACTTTTAAGCCATGACAGATTATGGTGAATCCTAATTCTCACAGAGGAAAAGTACTACAGTATTTGCACAGCCCACCAATGAGTGTTTTAGCATGAAAGCCTGTGCCAATGATTCAGTATATTGGCCTGGTATGAATGCATCATGTTTAAGATTCACTCAATGTAATTTCAGTGTAAAAAATGGGGATCATTCATGAAATTGGGTGATAATAGACTTCAAAATTGAACTATTGTTAAATTATTATTTAACTCTTTTGGTGTGGCACATTTGACAACAAATTTAGTAGCTGTAATGTTCTTTTGGCCATAAAATGAAAAAGCTTGCAAATAAAAATTATTGAATTTTCACAACTACAATACATTATTGGCGTTAGGAGTGGGGTATATCACAAGAGTCTGCAATATAAGATTTTTTTTTATTCCCTAATACTTCTAAAAATGATTGTTTTACTAAAATTTTAGAAGTAATAAAGTTTTTTTTTGTTTTTTTTTAATTTTAGGGGCAAGTATATAGAACAAGAGGTGGGGATTTATTGCACAAGATCCAAAATTCTGAAGGAATGGGAACTAAAATTGCATCTCGACCACACATATTAAGTATATTTGGGCAACTCAAGTTGCTCTCCATATAAAAAGTGTTAACAAAAACTTGTATTAAGAAAAATAACCAAAGTAAAACAGAAGAATAAAATGATTTTTTTCATCTTGTTTTCAGGCTAATGCTATCGTCGAAAGGATTGGTTACCCAGCATATATACTTAATGAGACAATATTAGCAAACATGTATGATCATGTACGTAAAGTATTCAACTTTTAGTTTTTATATATTTTGTCAAGAAAAACAACAAAAAAGAAAATGCTGTTAATAGTAACTGTACTTTTTAGTAACGTGTGTCATTATTATATCTAACACCATATGCAATAAAGTAGAGAATCCAAATAATATCAACTTTCTTAATATCTTGTCAATTTTAGCAATAATTGTATCTAGAATTTATCTTATTTTTTAATTTCTATTTGTCGTAGCCTTTTGATTGATTGATTAATTTTTAATGGCATATCAAGCAATCTAGGGTTTTTTTATGCATTTAGGTAATTATATTAATTGTATGTTCATATTTACATTTTTTGTGTAGTTGTTTTTTTAAAGATTTTCTTTTTTGCACTCTGTCCTATCGATTACCAATATTTTTTAAACAGATCTTTTTTGATCTATAGATAGGAACCTAATATGTACTAGCACTCTGGGTCAAAGTGGACCTGAGAGTAATGGAATAAAGAGGAACTCCACACACCCCTGAACTGGAGGCTCACCATCAGATGTAGTTTAGTGTTATACTCAAAATACTGTAGCCTTTTGAGTGGGATTCAGGACAACTCCAATAATAATCACTGGTACTAAGTGACTTCAAGATTCTTACAGACTCTGATAATGTTGTGGTCTGAATCATCTGAATTCTTCCTTGAATTTTAATTCTTTACATCTCTTTACATGAGTTACTGAGACCCTTTTTAGCACTTTGATGCACAATCTATACTTACAATCTTCAATTTTTAGACCTCTCAAACAAAATCATGATATTTAGATTTTCATTCTTTTTTTCATCTGGAAAGATTACATTCAATAGAATACTTGACAGATTCCATGGTCAATTCACACCATCCCTGTGATAGATGAGACACTAGTTTGTAATTAACATGGAGCCTCCCACAAAAAGGGTATTGACAAAAGTTTTTCAACATATTGGTATCCCCCTTTGCTGGTTAGAATGGGACATGAAAAGGCAATGGTGATTTTCACCTGGACACACTCCTTATTTTTGAACCTGCTTACATAATCCTTTGCCGTCATCAAGCTATATTACCTTAATATTTAATCTTTAGTAAATTGATTAATTGATTTTAAGGCATTTCATCTAGACTAGCTTTATTTTATGCCTAAAGTTAATGATTCATGTTCATTGTATATTCATCTCTAAATTCTTTGTGTAGTTATTTTTAAGAGGTTGTTATTTTGTACATGGTTCTATCAAATATGAATCATTTTTAAAGAGGTATATAGATTGACCCCTAACAGAGTCAGAGTGAATGTCATTGCAATGAAGGGTATTCACCGGAAGTGAAGCCTTCATCAGATGCAGTTCCATCTCTATTATCCAAAAATCAAATGAATTTCCAATGTTCAAACATTTATGGGTACAACTATCACTTTTCAGTCAAGATTTACGTTTTGAAATTTTGAAATACTGGAATACAAGTGACTAGAAGTTTCTTGGAATTGAAGCTTTTGTCTTATGTTTCTTGGTTTGCTCAACAATAAAATTTATATTGACTATTTTTCATCTTTTTATTATTTTCATTTTTTTAACAAAAATTAATTGTATATTTCCTTAAAGGAATGACTGAAAATCTCAAGTTCTACACTTTGGAGAATTCTTGAGAAACATCTTGATACTTTTTCATTTTTATCTTTTCTTCAGAATCTACTGTAGACGTGATGAATACAATTTAGCATATCATTTCTTTTACACCTACTTTTTTCAAGTTTTTACAAATATCTCTGGGCTTATTTCATTATCCAGAATATTTTCTTAGTAAATTTATAATCTTTAATTGTTTATGAGTTTATATTAACATTATGGATTACAAGTATCTAAAAAAATCTATGTAAAACAGTTGTATGAAGTAGATAAAGTATTAAATCTATTTGAAAAAAATATTTTTAACACCTGATTAATTGTGATGCTCATTTACTTGCTGAATTCTGCTATTTCATGTTTATCATTAAAGTTTTACTGCATGATTTTTGAATATTCACTGATGATTTTTGGCAACTTTATATCCCATTTTATATTATTAATTTGATACAAATACATTTGTCATAGATGCAGTGCCACATTGGAATATTGAACTTGCTATGAAAAAATCAGAATTTCAGAAAAATTGAAGTGGGTGGAGCTAATTTTCCTTTTTTTTTTATGGATGATTTGATATGGAATTGCCCTATATTATTACATATAAGTGTGGTTTATTCCTTATTTTACATCTTTGATAATGAATGGTGAACAAATTGCAATTAGAGCCATTTTACCTATAGAAAAAAAAGAAATATGTGCAAGTTCAGCAGCAAAAAAATTAAAATGAGGAAGGCTTATAAAGTATAAAAAAAAACATGTGGCCCCAAAACGGGTTAGAGACATTTCAAGGAAAGTAACATCAGTCTTGAAGACAAACCAAGGTCAGGGAAGAACCTTCTGTTGTAGAATATGAAGCTTTGCTTTAAATGGTTGAGACAGCCAACAGCCAAGCACTCGTTAGATTGTTGGCAGAGCTTGGTCCTTCACAAAAAATCCATCAATCAACATCTCTATAAACTCAGTCTTGTGAACAGATATTGAAATACTTGATATTGCAAAATTTTTGACACCCTAGTATTTATGTCTAACTAATAAAAACATGGTCACTTCTGTATTATTTTGTCAATAATTTTTTCATTTTCAAATTTAAGATGCAGTATCTATAATTTTTCTCGTTTTTGTATTATATTTCATTTTTTTATTTTTTTTAATATTGTTACTCTGAAAATAACAACAGTATAACTAACACTATCAATGCTTTGATTTTATTTCTTGCCATTTGCACTTACTGTTTTTCTGCTTGTGACAGGTAGAATATTACCCAGACACATATTTCACTAATGTTCATCACAGCCATTAAATGGAGTGGCATGATGAACCTCAAACAATTAAGACAACCAGTAGACAGTGAAGAGTGAGTGAGTTTCCTTTCTCATGTTTGTTTAAAGTTGTTCATTTCATTTATTAAAATGGAATCCTTTTGTAAATATATCTTTTAAAATAGTTTCTTTTATCAACATTTCAGCCTTTGAAGTTCCTATCTTTAAAACAATTCATTGCCTGCTCATTGAGACTCTCTAAAATAATTTCCCAACTTCAAATTAATCATACTTTTTTTCATGATAAGGATTATATAAAACATGAAATTAACAGTCTTTTGGCTTCTGTTGGTCTAAAATATTGTTCAGGTCAAAGTATGGTTTTTAGAGTCATTTTCCCTTTCAATGTATTTGGCATTGCTAAATTGATTAGTTGTGAAAGAGAATCAAAAGTCAGTTGAATCCATTTAATATATAATTATTCCAGGTAATTAAGAACAATTATTTTCCTACACTTTGACTGGAAAGAAATATAAAAAATATGTTATTATTATAAAAATACATTACCTTTATTGTTTTCACAAACTAAATATTCTACAATTTACATTAATTATATGCATGTACAAAATGATATTAAAAACAAAAATAATTTCTGCCTCTCTTAAAGTTATTACTTATATTATTTACACCTGAAGAAGGTCAGCAGCTAACATATTGTGTCTACTGTGATATTAAATCAAATTTTCTTTCATTTTTACTCATTATCAACATACATATACTAAAGTATTTCATACTGTAAACAAATATTTCTTCTTCCATTGGTGTTGTAGTGCTTGGATCCCATTGGTAAAAAAAGTCAACAGATAGCAGATTATAAAAACATCTTATATGAACTTTTCAGCCTAATCTCTTAAATGCAAGATAACATATTACAAGAAAGTTTAATATAAAGGCATGTTATTTTTCTAAGTAATTTAAAGCAAGTTTAAGATAAGAATTTCAAACAATGGCATGAAATTAAGACATAGTTAATAACTTTTTCAACTTCAACATATTCAACTTAATTTTTCATGCCACTGTTTGAAATTCTTATCTTAAACTTGCTTTAAATTACTTTAGAAAAAACATGCCTTATTATATTAAATAAATCATTAAAATTATAAATGATAATAATTTCATTATTTCAGGTGGCTGACTCCTCCCAGTAATTGTTCGAATGCATTTTATAGCACTCCAAGAATCAATTTGTAAGTAATTTACCTTATCAGATTGTTATTAATTACATTGAACTGTTTTAGTTTTTGTTGTTCAGCATGACAATGGATTTTTCATGTCACATATATATATATATATATATATATATATATATATATAATAATTATATATATCATAGCAAGTATAATAGAGAATCAAAAACCATATATTGAAAATAAGTTTCCTATTTGCACGATCATCAGGCAATATTACATTTGGAGAATCTTATAGAAGATACTAATCTCAGTCCAAATATTCATAGCTCTCTCTGTAGGACCTGAACACTTAAACACAGTAAATGATATATTATAGAGGAAGAAAATATAGTAAGGTGTGCAGCTGCAATTTCAGTCCATGCGATACTCTATCTATAGTCATTGCCAGATTTGATAATCTTCTAAAACCTTGGTTAGTGAATTTAAAAATCTATTTTTCTATTACTTTTGGATTTTTGTACTACTTGCTAATACCTCTTAGACATTCACTGCACATTGCGTGCATTATTTTTGAAAAGTTTCCCTTAAGCAGCCCATATAAACTGATAGAATGTGGAACACCCACATTTACATTCATTTAGATATGTTTGTCCACCCTCTGGAATAATAGTATAACCCTTATGTGTCCTTCAAATTGAGACGGGGGGATAGGGGGGGTTTCTACTATTAAGTTTAGGACAAGTTATATACCTCTCTATATGTATATATACATTTATATTTATATAATCCAACCATTCCACACAAGCTAGATTGAGTTCAAATGTCAAGGTCATATTTTTTTTAAGTTTGAAATTTTCCCTTCTCCTGACTGTTGCCATTTTCAAGATATTAAAGAGCTCTATGTCTGCCCTACTATTTACCTATTACCACTTAGCTTGAAGTGGGAATTAATTGCATTTCCAAAAGCATTAGCAACTATGTGAAAAAATACACATTCGTTCAGAATCTGTACTCCAGTTCACCATATCCATTTCATATGACAATAACCATTACAGTGCTATAAAACAATGATGCTGTTCCGGATAGAATTTTAAACCAAATAGTTTTCTATTCAGGACCGCATTCATTCTGACAATATGAAATGAACATGAAAAAGCTCTCTGTATAGCAATTACAGATTTTACCAGTTTTTAAAAAATATTTCAACTGCAAACGCATTTGGTGTGACCAGTCTAAGCCATGATTCATAACTGATTGTAATCTGATAAAGAAATTAGATATTAGCTAGATGAAGGCTACCATTACTACCTTACCTAAGTTCTCTTGCATACAGACAGGTGATAGTTTTAAAATTTGGAAAGTATTTCGCACACTCACTAAAAAAATATCCTTACCTCTTTTACTTTCGGAGATCAATCTGAGCTTAGTCTTATTACTGGAGGGCTGAGTTAGTCTCTCATTCCTAAAGAAACTTGAGAAAACAATGTGCAGTAGTGGAACTTTACAGGAGTTGAAAATTTTCATGTCTCTAGGTCATTTCCTTTCTTTGTGGCTAAGACTACTCATCCTCCAGTAATAAGACTAACATTCAAGATTGTACTCGAAAGTAAAAGAGGTTTAAGATACTTTTTTAAGTGAGTGTGGCAGAAATTACTTTCCAAAAATTTTTAAAACGTATACCTGTCTGATTGCAAGAGAACTTTAGGTAAGTAGTAATGGTAGCTTCATCTAGGCTAAATCTAATTTTCTCTTTCAGATACAATCAGTTATGATCATGGCTTAGGTCTGGTTCACACCATGCGTGCGTTGAAATATTTTTTAAAATGGTTAAATCTGTTAATTGCCTATACAGACGCTTTTCATGTTCATTTTCATATTTGTCAGAATGATGCTGTCCTGAAATAGAAACTCAATACTTGCTACTGGTTAAATTCTTATCCGGCACAGCATTCATTGTTTTAACACTGTAATGGTTATTGTCATATGAAATGATATGTGAAACTGGAGTTCAGATCTGAACCGAGGCTGTGTATTTCACATAGTGCTAATGCTTTTGAGCAAAAATGCAATTATTCCCCCTTCAAATAAGCGGTAATAGTAGGGCAGACTAGCTCTTTAATTCTTGAAAATGGCAATCAGTTCAAGGAGAGGAAAATTTCAACTTTAAAAAAATTGACCTTTGAATTTTTGAACTCAAAATCCTACTTGTTGAATGGTTGGATTTATATATAAATATAATATACATAGTATATATTATATAACTTGTTCCTAAAACTTAATAGTAGAAATCTCAAATTGAAGGACACAAAAGGGTCTTATACTATTATTACCAGCAGGATTTGCAACAAAACTAAAAATGAAATGTAAATGTGGGTGTCCACCAATTTTCCACCAGTAATGGCTGCTAGGGAACTTTTTACAAAAATGAATGCCCATGTGCCAGTGAATGTCGAAGAGTATTAGAAGTAGTACCAAAAAAATCCAATAAGAATAGAAAAAATAGATTTTAATTCAATACAAGGGGGAGCGCCTTTTAGGAAAGATTTTTCAATCCTGGCAATGACTAAGATAAAAAAAAAAAAAAAAATTGTTATTCCATGGGCTGAATTGCTCCACACACTTTATATTTTCTTTCTCTTATAATATCATTACTGTGTTTAAGTGTTTCAGTGTCTACAGAGAGAGCAATGGAATATTTGGTAATGCCAGATAGTATCTCTATAAGATTCTCCCAAATGTAATATTGCCTTGCATGATCGGCCAAAATTGGAAACTTATTTTCAATATATGGTTTTGATTTCTCGTTTATACTCCCTATGATATATATATATTATAATATATATATACTATATACTATATATATATATATGGACATGTATAAAAAATCCCATTGTTTCAGCTGAACAAAACTAAACAGTTCAATGTAATTAATAACAATCTGATAAGGTAATTACTTACAAATTTGATTCTTGGGAGTGCTATAAATGCATTCACAATTACTGGAGGAGTCAGCCACCTGAAAATTGAAATTATTATCATTTATAATTTTATGATTTATTTAATATAAAGGCATGTTATTTTCTAAGTAATTTAAAGCAAGTTTAAGATAAGAATTTCAAACAGTGGCATGAAAAATTAAGTTGAATATGTTGAAGTTAAAAAGTTATTAACTATGTCTAATTTCATGCCATTGTTTGAAATTCTTATCTTAAACTTGCTTTAAATTACTTAGAAAAATAACATGCCTTTATATTAAACTTTCTGTATATGTTATCTTGCATTTAAGAGATTAGGCTGAAAAGTTCATATAATGATGTTATATCTGCTATTGTGACTTTTTTACCAATGGGATCCAAGCACTACAACACCAATGGAAGAAGAAATATTTGTTTACAGTATGAATACTTTAGTAATGTATGTTGATATGAGTAAAAATGAAGAAAATTATGATTTATATTCACATGTCAGACACAATATTTTAGCTGCTGACCTTCTTTCAGGTGTAAATAATATAAGTAATAACTTAGAGAGGCAGAAATTTTTTTGTTTTTAATATCATTTTGTACATGCATATAATTATGTAAATTGTAGAATATTTAGTGTTTGAAAAACAATAAAGGTAATGTATTTTTATAATAATAAACATATTTTCTATTCTTTCCAGTCAAAGAATGTAGGAAAATATTGTCTTAATTACCTGGAATAATTATATATTAAATGGATTCAACTGACTTTTGATTCTCTTTCACAAAACTAATACAATTTAGCAAATGCCCAAATACATTGAAGAGGAAAATGACTCTAAAAACCATACTTTGACTGTAACAATATTTAACCAACAAGAAGCAAAAAACTGTTAATTTCATGTTTTATATAATCCTTATCATGAAAAAAGTATGATTAATTTGAAGTTGGGAAATATTTTAGAGAGTCTCAATGAGCAGCAATGAATTGTTTTTAAAAAAGATAGGAACTTCAAAGGCTGAATGTTGATAAAGAAACTATTTAAAAAGATATATTTACAAAAGGATTCCATTTTAATAAATGAATGAACAACTTTAAACAAACATGAGAAGGAAACTCACTCACTCTTCACTGTCTACTGGTTGTCTTAATTGTTTGAGGTTCATCATGCCACTCCATTTTAATGGCTGTGATGACATTAGTGAAATATGTGTCTGGGTAATATTCTACCTGTCACAAGCAGAAAAACAGTAAGTGCAAATGGCAAGAAATAAAATCAAAGCATTGATAGTGTTAGTTAACTGTTGTTATTTTCAGAGTAACAATATTAAAAAAAATTAAAAAAATGAAATATAATACAAAACGAAAAGAAAATTATAGATACTGCATCTTAAATTTGAAATGAAAAATTATTGACAAAAATAATACAGAAGTGACCATGTTTTTATTAGTTAGACATAAAATACTAGGGTGATCAAAAATTTTGCAATATTTCAAGTATTTCAATATCTGTTCACAAGACTGAGTTTATAGAGATGTTGATTGATGGATTTTTGTGAAGGACCAAGCTCTGCCAACAATCTACGAGTGCTTGGCTGTTGGCTGTCGTCCAACCATTTAAAGCAAAGCTTCATATTCTACAACAGAAGGTCTTCCTGACCTTGGTTTGTCTTCAAGACTGATGTTACTTTCCTTGAAATGTCTCTAACCCGTTTTGGGCACATGTTTTTTTTTATACTTTATAAGCCTTCCTCATTTTTTTTTTTTGGCTGCTGAACTTGCACATATTTCTTTTTTTTCTATAGGTAAAATGGCTCTAATTGCAATTTGTTCACCATTCATTATCAAAGAGTAAAATAAGGAATAAACCACACTTATATGTAATATATGGCAATTCCATATCAAATCATCCATAAAAAAAAGGAAAATTAGCTCCCACCCACTTCAATTTTTCTGAAATCTGATTTTTTCATAGCAAGTTCAATATTCCAATGTGGCACTGCATCTATGACAAATGTATCTTGTATCAAATTATAATATAAAATGGAGATAAAAGTTGCCAAAAATCATCAGTGAATATTCAAAAATCATGCAGTAAAACTTTAATGATAAACATGAAAATAGCAGAATTCAGCAAGTAAATGAGCATCACAAATTAATCAGGTGTTAAAAATATTTTTTCAAATAGATTTAATACTTTATCTACTCATACAACTGTTTACATAGATTTTTTTTAGATACTTGTAATCCATTAATGTTAATATAACTCATAAACAATTAAGATTATAAATTTACTAAAGAAAATCTGGATAATGAAAATAAGCCCAGAGATATTTGTAAAAAACTTGAAAAGTAGGTGTAAAAGAAATGATATGCTAAATTGTATTCATCACGTCTACAGTAGATTCTGAAGAAAAAGATAAAATGAAAAAAAGTATCAAGATGTTCTCAAGAATTCTCCAAAGTGTAGAACTTGAGATTTCAGCATTCCTTTAAGGAAATATACAATTATTTTGTTAAAAAAAATGAAAATAATAAAAAGATGAAAAATAGTCAATATAAAATTTATTGTTGAGCAAACCAAGAAAACATAAGACAAAAGCTTCAATTCCAAGAAACTTCTAGTCACTTGTATTCCAGTATTTCAAAATTTCAAAACGTAAATCTTGACTGAAAAAGTGATAGTTGTACCCATAAATGTTTTGAACATTGGAAATTCATTTGATTTTTTGGATAATAGAGATGGAACTGCATCTGATGAAGGCTTCACTTCCGGTGAATACCCCTTTCATTGCAATGACATTCACTTCTGACTCTGTTAGGGGTCAATCTATATACCTCTTTAAAATGATTCATATTTGATAGAACCATGTACAAAATAACAACCTCTTAAAAATAACTACACAAAGAATTTAGAGATGAATATACAAATGAACATGAATCATTAACTTTTAGGCATAAAATAAAGCTAGTCTAGATGAAATGCCTTTAAAATCAATTAATCAATTTACTAAAGATTAAATATTAAGGTATATAGCTTGATGACGGCAAAGGATTATGTAAGGCAGGTTTCAAACATAAGGAGTGTGTCCAGGTGAAAATCACCATTGCCTTTTCATGTCCCATTCTAACCAGCAAAGGGGATACCAATATTTGAAAAACTTTTGTCAATACCCTTTTTGTGGGGGCTCCATGTTAATTACAAACTAGTGTCTCATCTTATCACAGGGATGGTGTGAATTGAACCATGGAATCTGTCAAAGTGTTTCTATTGAATGTAATCTTTCATATGAAAAAAGAATGAAAAAACTAAAATCAGTGATTTTTGTTTGAGAGTCTAAAATTTGAAGATTGTAAGTATAGATTGTGATTCAAAGTGCTAAAAAGGGGTCTCAGATAACTTATGTTAAAGAGATGTAAAGAAATTAAAAATTCAAGGGCAAGAATTTCAGATGATTCAGACCACAACATCATCAGAGTCTGTAAGAATCTTGACAGTCCACTTAGTTACTCAGTGATTAATTATTTTGCCTGGGAAGTTGTCCTGGCAATCCCACTCAAGCTACAGAGTATTTGAGTATAACACTAAACTACATCTGATGGTGAGCCTCCAGTTCAGGGGTGATGTGGAGTTCCTCTTTATTGCCATTACTCTCAGGTCCACTTTGACCCAAGAGTGCTAGTAACTATATTAGGTTCCTATCTATAGATCAAAAAAGATCTGTTTAAAAAATATTGGTAATCGTAGACAGAGTGCAAAAAGAAAATCTTTAAAAAACAACTACACAAAAAATGTAAATATGAACATACAATTAATATAATATACCTAAATGCATAAAATAACCCTAGATTGCTTGATTATGCCATTAAAATTAATCAATCAATCAAAAGCTACGACAAATAGAAATTTAAAAATAAGATAAATCTAGATACAATTATTGCTAAAATTGACAAAGATTATTAAGAAAGTTGATATTATTTGGATTCTCTACTTTATTGCATATCGTGTTAGATATAATAATGACACACGTTACTAAAAAGTACAGTTACTATTAACAGCATTTCTTTTTGTTGTTTTCTTGACAAAATATATAAATACTAAAGTGAATACTTTACGTACATGATTCATACATGTTTGCTAATATTGTCTCATTTAAGTATATATGCTGGAACCAATCCTTTCGACGATAGCATTAGCCTGAAAACAGATGAAAATCATTTATATTCTTCTGTTTTACTTTGGTTATTTTTCTTATACAAGTTTTTGTTAACACTTTTTATTGGAGATGCAACTTGAGTTGCCCAAAATATACTTAATATGGTGGGTCGAGATGCAATTTTAGTTTCCCATCTTCAGAATTTTGGATCTTGTGCATAAATCCCCACCTCTTGTTCTATATACTTGCCCCTAAATTAAAAAAAAAACACAAAAAAAAACTTTATTACTTCTAAAATTTTAGTAAAAACAATCATTTTTAGAAAGTATTAGGGAATAAAAAAAAAAATCTTATATTGCAGACTCTTGTGATATACCCCACTCCTAACGCCAATAATGTTTGTAGTTGTGAAAATCAATAATTTTATTTTGCAGCTTTTTCATTTATGGCCAAAAGAACATTACAGCTACTAATTTGTTGTAAATGTGCCCACACCAAAGAGTTAAATAATAATTTAACAATAGTTCAATTTTTGAAGTCTATTATCACCCAATTTCATGAATGATCCCCATTTTTTTTACACTGAAATTACATTGAGTGAATCTTAAACATGATGCATTCATACAGGCCAATATACTGAATCATTGGCACAGGCTTTCATGCTAAACACTCATTGTTGGGCTGGCAAAATACTGTAGTACTTTTCCTTGTGAGAATTAGGATTCACCATAATCTGTCATGGCTTAAAAAAAGTTGCTGATTCCAGTTATAGCATCTATATTTGTACAAGAGGTAGATGTCTTGGGAGAAGAGGTGTTGTGGAAAATAGGGCAAAGAAGGGCTTCTACTGTAGCAGTGGGATTGTATGAAATTTTGTCAGAACCCTTGCATCACTTGCTAGTAGCAGTGTGGACAGTAAGAAAATATATGAATGAATTTGGCTTTAAGCTTCAAGGATGTTAGGGAAACCCATAAGATATCGCAGCATTGTTCTAATGCCCATGTGATTGTTAGCTGCATTTCCATTTAATATTCATATTATGTAACATTCATTTGGATGAAGGCTAAAAGAACTGATCCACTGAAACATTGTGAAAAAATAATGATGGGAATATTATTTTCTTATTAGATGAAGCAATGTCAGTCATAAATGTTTTTTTAGTATTTCTTTCATCTTGATTATTGTTACTTTTATTTTAATTTTATTCAAGCTGTCAATCTACAGCAGTGAGTTACAAAGAAAAACAAGTAAAAATTAAAATGCCAGAAAAATACTAGTCAAAAACTTGATAAGAAAGATTACAGTAATGTTCAAATATCATGATATATTTTAAAAATTCCATACAAAAATTACATGATTACATAAGTCAATTTAAGGATGCATACTGAAGTTCAAGGGTTTTAAAAAGCTCATGTTATAAAGTGAACCAATCTCAGTGGTTGGAGCATGGTAGACATAGCTTAAATAAATCTAATATAAGTCAATTCAAGCATCTTTAAGGAAGAGCCACAGATAAATATCTTTCATATTCTTATGTAAATACACTGATAGAAAAATAAGATTTCAACATATTCATTCATTCAAGATCAGACATGCAGGTAATATAGCTGGAGTATATTAAATAATTATATATGCATATCAGTATGTGTAAAGGTTTCCAAAATAAAGTGTATATCAACAGTTACTAAGCAAGACCTATGAATATATAACATTTACAAAGGCAGTGACTTAACCCCATGCACATAATGTAACTAGGTCAAAATCAGTATTAATCCTTCAAAGGTATGGTAATGTTATTTTCATCAGTATATTTCATATTGTATTTATAAAACTATTAGAAAATTCATTTTAAATAGATGTATGAATTTGTTTTAGTTATTACTTTTCTTCCATTATGTCACATTGTTAATAAGATACCTTTTCTTTGCAAACATCAGTGTCTTTTGATCCATCCATTCCACTTCTCGAGCAGTTATTAAAAGCATTCTAATATTATGGGATCATTTCATTAGCCTGAAAAAAAAGAAGATTTTGAAAAAATGAACAAAATATAATATAAATTATCAATTTAATAACAGCAATAACAAATTTGTCTGTTTAAAAAAGGAAAAACTGTAATGAATATGATTTTGAAACCATTAGAACCATTTTCTTATATATATATATATATATATATAATATATATATATATATATATATATATAAGTTAAAAGAAAGGAAATAAATCCGACAATATGAGTATGAAAAGGTGAATTAAAACATCCACAATGCTGTTTGTTTGAATTCGGTTTTGAAAATAATACAAATTAGATCCAAATGCTTAACATTATCTAAAATATAACAAAAATTCCGCCCATAACTTTTTACTTTATATATAAAAAACAAAATACATAAATAATTAATCATTTATGAAATACAGAACAAAAAAAACAAAAAAAATAATAATTAATCGTAAAACATCTTTTCTAAAAATCTTTTGAATTCAACCGTCACATTTCCACCCCCTTCCCGTATAAATTAATTTGTCTTGTTGCCAAATCTCAAAATCCGCTACATTTATACAGTTTACTGACAAAAAGGTATACATATCGACATGACCGAATATTATTATGGCACGAACCCACATTGGTGAATAATGTAACAATTTTGTTGTCTTTGCAGAATTAGGATTTTTTTTGTTTGGAACTTGATTTTGACATTCTCTCCGACCCAAACAACACGGAGTGAATGAGCTCTGTGATGATTTTTATAAAATCGAAATATTGATCAGTATCAGCTATGATTATATTATAATGTTTTCCTTTAACAGTATGTGTTGATGTTTTCATTCCACCTTTTTCATACTCATATATATATATATATCATATATGCACAATTCTGTTCTACAATACCTTTATTTCTAACCTTGTATTGGGGCTTAGTGTAGTTTGGTGCCAGAGAATCAACTAAGAAATCAGCAGTTATTTCACCAATCCCACCCATGTCTTAGACCACTGATGATATGTCGCTCACAGGGTTAAATTTCACCAGCAAAAAATAGTCCCTTAGTTTTGAATACCCTAAATAGTTTAGAATGGGCTTAAGGAGAAATTGGAATTTATTATCTCCTTTAAGGATAAAAAGTAGCATAGATAGAAAATTGTTTACCTGTGATTACACAAAAAGTCTTGAGTATAAATGAAAGTTTAGTGATCTCTAATCTAAGCATAAGAATTTAGCCTTTACTCAAGAGACTCATAGAGAATTGGTAAAAACTGCCTTTTTTCAAATAGATTTTTGAAGCTGGTACCATTTCATACTTTACTCAGTTGCAAGATACTAAGTATATAGCATGGTGCAAACAAAGTAAAATATATTCCCTTTTCTCAAATTTTATACTTGTTTAACAAATTATTTCTCTTAAAATTACAAATATACTTGAAACCTTTGATTTATTTTTTCTTCCAAAGTCCACACATAGTGTGTATTTAAGGGTAAATAAGTTAGATATCATAGAAATCCTTAATGTACATTTTATTACATTTCGTATTGAGAATAAGTTCTTTAATGGTTTAAATTTTAATTTGTAACCGTATGAGGCAAAAAAATTTCCTGTGATTTAGAAGATAGCCAGTACATAGTTCATGAATTTTATTTAGCAGTTTATTTTTTCTTTGTTTAAATCTCACTGAATTTTATGTAAAATTCTTTGTCCCTTTTGTTGTAAATGCTGCTTAATATTTCTCCATGTGCTTATGCAAATGTTGTTTAATTGCATTTGATAGTGCCATTATGGCTATAAATAGAATTAAAGATATTCTACATAATTCAGTAATTGTCAGTTCTTTTCATGTTTACCAACATTTGGGGTTCGGGATGTTCACACTTAGAATACACTGGTGCTTCCCCTGCAGATGAAGTACCTGGTTATAACACTAAACCACAATCTTGATACTGGGGAGTGTGAGTGAAGTACAACCCATCATCATAACTCCCGGTTTTACTTTGACACAGAGTAGTAGTAATTGTTAACGGGTCCCCTCTATGAGTCAGATAAATCATTCGTTAAAAACTTTTTTTAATCGACAGGACAAGATTTCTTTGCAAAAAAAATCATTAAGAAACAACTAAACTAAAAATGTGAATATGAATGTACAATGGACACTATTCCATAACCTCTAGACATAAAATAACCATAGACAGGTTGAAATGTCATTTAAGTCAATCAGTCCGATAACTTTTGTTAATATCTTTTTGTTGTTCTATTATGATGGCATCAGGAATTTTACAAAGAAAATCTTATGGTTTAAAATTGGTGTTTCTCTTTCCCAGTGACTTTGAGAGCAAAAGAATTTGATTGGAAATAGGAAAAATTTCATTATTATTATTTATGACGAGGAGAAGGTGGAGGAAGAGGATAAAGGTAAGAACTCTCAAAATAGTTTTTGACTAATGAGAAGAGAGCCCCACTTTTGATTTTGAATTCAGATTTTTTCTTCTTACTTAGACTGATTGCAATACCAAGATTAAAGAGGCCCTAGTCTTGCCTTACTATTTTACCATAGCTGAAGGGAGATAGTTTGGATGGTACTTCCAGAGTATTACCAAATGTAAAATGCAAAACAGCCTCATCCAGTATTTGAACCACCGAGTGCCATGTACTTTTGTATTGATAAACCTTTACAAAATGAATACAATCCAAAAGTTCTTAGCTTCACTAAAATGAGAGGATTTTTATTCTTTTTGTAAATTACGTCATTAATTATCTTCAAGTCTGACATCTATTTGTTCAGTTAATAATCTTGCACATGTTGAAGCCTTTCCAGAATATGGAATTCAATATGCAACACATGTTAGAAAGCTATGACTGGACAACAGTTTGCTTGTCAAGCAAGACAATTACTAAGACAAGATCAAAGTCATGTGAAAGCAGAGACAAACCAATTGTCACAATATCAGCCCCAATACAAAAGAATTCTGTATGGAAAATAGGTGTCCCATCTGAATGATGTAATACGGTAAACAACCAAGAACTAGAAGAAGAGCAGAAGGTCTGACTTTTTAGTACATAAAAATAATCCCACAATATCTCAACAGAGAGATGAAGCTTTTACATCCATCCATATAAAACTACCAAAACAGAAACGTGCACCCACAAAGCATGTCTAAAAATAGATACAACCAATCAAGGGAAACACATTACCAGTCAAGCACATTCTGCTGAATGTTTCCTGAATAAATAAAACTCCAAAATGGAAAACAAATCACAGTGAAATTAATAGCATATACCAATGTCATCCCAATAAAATGTTATGGTAGCATCATTATTACCATGCAATACAAGGGCTCACACACTGGTTCAACAGCAATTCTGCTTTAGTGGGTATAAAATGACCGATTGTCGGAAATGCTGATAGTTAAATTATTCTTTCCCCTGCCACTAGGGGGCGAATTGCCAACATTGAGAATCAAACTGTCAACTTGTCTGTTAGGCCGTCGAGGGCGTTTTTTTTTTACAGGCATACTTCTAAAGGCTGTCGCAAAAAGGGAGGCGTTCTCAACAGCATACTTGTCAGAGGCTGACAACCTGAAATAGTCACCTTAAAAAGGGCCCCATCCACCATTTAAAGACAGTTCCCAGGTGAGTAGCTTCTAAAAAGCATTCCCTACACTTTCATACTGTATCGCACTGAGGACTTGCACGACGCGTCAACAAGCAAACCCCAACACATACTTCCTTTAAAGAAACT
The DNA here is from genome assembly GCA_023376005.1 of Doryteuthis pealeii. Taxonomy (NCBI): domain Eukaryota; kingdom Metazoa; phylum Mollusca; class Cephalopoda; order Myopsida; family Loliginidae; genus Doryteuthis; species Doryteuthis pealeii. The sequence goes on along the minus strand of CM042170.1, from coordinate 36,127,164 downwards.
TCAAAGCTGATGAATTGTGCTTCATGCTACTGAAAATTATTGTAAAACATTTTGCTCACCCTAGTAAGTACAGAAATACTGTGAGTTGACTTATTTAGAAATGCCTATGCATTATATAAATATTTCTATTCAAAAATGAATTATATATAAGTGATCAGTATATAAAAAAAGGACTATTCTAATTATTTTAAAAATAATCATGTTAAAACATCTCACCTGTGAATGGGTTGAAAACCTCTCTATAATAACATGTGTACTGATAAAATGCCTTAAATAGCTCCGGATTCTTTTTAAAACAACAACATTTGTGTCATAAAGTTATCAAATTGATATTTTATCATTGAAAAAGTAATATTTTAAAATTTAGGGGGGGCATGGTAATTATTTGAATTTTACAAAAAAATCTAACATGTGAATCATCAAAAGATAAGGTTTTTTTAATAAGACTTTTTGATTTTATCATTTCATACAAATTTGTAAGAAAATATTACATTTTAAATAATGCTGCTAAGGGGAAATGCTCTCAAATGCATTGTTTCTGATAAAGCTTTCAACATTAAATAGCAATAGACATTTACAATTTTTATGAAAATTTTGTAGCAAATCAAACTGATGTGGTCAAAGGAAAACAGATGAATTAAACTGAAAAAACATGGAATAGAATATACAAGTTAATTTCCTGCCAGGATCCCTTGATTTAAAACCTGATGTTGGGCTAGAGAGTGAGAATAATACCAGGGCATAAAGATACGGGTGTAACCTTTATTAGGTTTGGAGATGAATCTGTCTTCTCTGACTCTGAATAAAACTAGAACATTATGAAAAATCCAAATGACAGCTTTGAAAAGAAGGGTTCAAACACAAAAACTTTGCATTGGGTTATTCCATGTCAAACAAAATTGAGCTTTCAATTTCCAAAGATTGCGGAATTATGTGATTCTTAGTTTTTCCAAACTGAGGGGGCCATGAAAAATGGTGATTTTTGTATCTATTTGTCTGTGTAAAATTGAGTTCTAGAGCTTCTCTACTCAAAAAAAGTATTTTTGCCCTCAAAAACAAATGCAATTGAGAAAGCTTAAGGCAACAATTTTTGAGTTATTGATATATTTAAAAATCTCAATTCCTGGGCACTGATCTATGTCAAATTTTTTTTCTATTATTATTTACATATATTGACTATTATGCTACCAAAAAGAATTTTTCGTTTTGCTCAGAACAAACCCCTATAACATTTTGGGCAAAAATTTGGTAAATGCACTTCAATTTTCTTGAAATGTTGCCGCTTGGATAGTCTTAAGGTTAGACTATCCCCAATGTGTTTGTTCCAATTCCAAAAATGGCAAGTTATGTCGATTTTTAGCTCTCAATTTGAGTGGGTAGTTCGTTAAAAACGTTTTGTTTGCAAAACTTTTTATAATGTATTTTTGTTCTGTAAATGAGTTCTGGGAGCTTCCGTACTCTTAAAAAATTGCTACATAAAAATCATCAATAACTTAAAATTGATTGACTGTTAATATTTTTCTGATTGGATTCCTTGGGCAAAAATGCTTTTTATAAACCAATTTTTAGTAGTAGGGGAATCTCTAGAACTCATTTTTACAGACAAAAATAGTTACAAAATTTGCATTTTTTGCCAACCTTATCAAATTTGTGAGAGCTAAAAAATTGGACATAATTCACCAATTTTGGGAAGGGAAGCTCAATATGGAATTTTGTCTAACCTTAACATATGTCCACACCATGGAAAACATTTTCAGAAAATTGAAGGAGGTAGGTGACAATTTTTACTTATTCTGGATGATTTGACATCTGTTATATTGGCTAAACAAAAGGAAAAGACAAACACAGGTTAAGGTTTCAACAAATTTGTATTAAGTGGAAAAGAAAAGGTTGTAAACTCTAGATGATGTGCTAGTGAATTGGGTTATATTGTGGTTTGTTCAAGCTTCCTATATTAGTTATGATGGTCAATACCAGTACGTGATGTTGGTAGAAAGTGTGGTTTGTTCAAATCTTGCATGATTGTTAGAGGCATTTGTCCTTGTAAGGAGTAAGTAGGAGAGTAAGGCCAAGGTCAACAAGGGTGTCCGAGAAGTAAGGAGGTGACAGTTTATGTCTGCTGTTTTGGTCAGTGGGATGTCATTTTATAGCTCCAGGTGGTTGGAATTTAAATCAAGTTTATGGCCTTCTTTATTTGCTTCAAAGAGTCACAGGATTGGCCAAAAAAATGTTAATTTTTGATTTCTATCTTGATAATTCCTTCTCAAGATCTCACCATGTTTGGAGCCTTTCATGTGCAAAGACAAGTTTTTTCATTTCACTTGTTCATGGGAACAGCAACATCTGGTATTGGTCTGTTAGTGGAAATGTTTTGTTTTTGTTGGCTAAATCAGAAGAGTATCTTGTTTACAGTAAAACAATTCCGATTTCATGATAGGTCTCAAAACATATTTAACATCTTTTGAATGCCCCTTTTGGAGGTAGTAACCAAGAAAGTTTTATATTTTTTTTCTGCATTACAGTATATACTTGTATATCATGTAACTTTCTCCTTCCATGCAGATATGTATCAGCACAGTCTGTTTTAATAGCTAGAACATCTGAGCATTTTTCAGTCAAAACAGTGGAGTGAAAGCAGGGCTGTGTCCTTTGTGCCTATGCCATTTAGGATCTTTTTCTCCATGCTCATGGACGAAGGAATCTACTTCACACAGAGCTGATGGCAAAGTTGCTTTCAACATGCTCATTTTTCATTCCAAGTGTAAAGTTCATGGAGGTTCTCATTATGAGAATGCTATTTGCCGATGACCCAGCCCTTGACGTCACACACTGAGGAGGCCAGGCAAACAGCTTGTCAGTTGGACTCACACCATGCTTTGCAAAGAGTTCAGATTACCATAAGTCTAAGTAAAACTAAAGTTATGGCAAAAAATGCAGACACACCCTTGAACATCAGATATTGATGGGTGCAATTCTGGAAGCCATAGAGATTTTAAGACTTGAGTCGACCATCTCCAACTGAGTCTCCATTGATTTACTGAAGTCAACAGCAGAATCACGAAAGCAGCAGCAGTTATGGCTAAAGTAAGCAGAGGATCTGGAACAATACAAGCCTCACTAAGAAAACAATTGCATGTTCTACAAACCTGGATTATCTATACCTCCTCATCAGTAGTGAAGTATGGAACAACATATTCCAACCATGAAAGGAAACTTCACAATTCCACCTCCGTGTTTAAATGTATTCTCGCACATCCACTGCTGGATAAAGCTTGCCCAACACGATGTGCTGGGATTTACCACATGAATAGCATGTTCTCCATCCTCTGCGAGAGTGTCTTCAGACCTGGTCATGTTCAGGAGGATTAGAAAATGGCTGCATCTTTAAAAGATCTTTTGTTTTTGGCGAATTAGTAAAAGTCTCCCGAATCTGTAGGTAGACACGCCTACCTTTAAAGATGTCTGCACGTGAGACATGATGAATATGCCACATTTGACACCAAACATGTGGAGGTGGATGCAGAAATCAGGCATAAAGAGGGAGCAGGCAGAGAGGAGAGTAGCATCCACAGCAAAGAGAGCAGAAGGAGTGAGAAACAGCAGCCCGCAGAACAGCATCACAGTTTGTGTGCAATCAGTAGCCACCAAAGACTGTCGAGTCAGGATTGGTCAGACAAGCCACTTGCAAGAGCAGATACTTTTTTTTTTTTTTTTGGGGACAGTATGCCATTTGTCTAGTGGACGGGAAAGGTACTAACAACTAAACAACATGTAACTTTCTGAGACCCTTAATTTTTAGTCTAATTGTAGGGTGGTCACACCATATGCAAGATACAACTATGTGGTGTAAATAGTTGGTCCAAGGCTAGGGTCTTAGTCTATATCTCACATATTGGTGGGACCTCTAATACTCGGTTTGCAGTCTGGCGACATTACACTAGAGTATTCTTGCTGCCTGTTATCCCAGCTGTCTCAACTCATTTCTTGAAAAGGGCCCACCCAAAGAGATATTTGACAATGGTATGGCATTCCTAGCAGGGCTTCAGAGTTGGAGTGTCCGCCGCATTTTTCATGTGCCATACATTGCCATCTGGCAATAGCTTGTTGAGAGATCCTACAGATTCTATAAAGTGTATTTGTTGCTAGAAAGCGATACACTATCCATGAGACAGTTTTTTACTGGTAAGTTATGTCCGAGGATGGTGTTAGTGGTGCTCTGGATATACTTTTGATTAACTCTCTGTACCAGTAAGAAGTCCGGTGAAAGTGTTTAATGAGATTTTTCTGCTGCAGGCTGAATATGAGTCTCCATTGATACTGGGATCTACAAGAAAGCTTAAGTGGGGATCAGCTGAAATGTTGCATGAGTGAATGGAGACAGGACAGTGACAGAATTGATGAGACCCCAAATAGTGTGCATGGGATGGAATGCAATTATAGAGAAATGATTTTGTAAAGTTATGGTTCAGGCACTAATTCTTATATTAGATTATAAGCAAAAGACAATCATGTAAATTTACTACTACTTTATACTGATAAACAATGGAAAGCCATTGATTTATACATGTACAACAGAAATACCTCACACATTGTAAATGACGCCTTTGGTAGCTTCATCTAGCCTAAGCGGTCTATCATTTTTTTTAGATTACAATCACAAATTTTCATTGTTAGATTAATGTTCCGTTATAGAATTTTCAAACCCATCTAGCAGTATTCATTTTTTTTATCCAGAACAGCATCATTCTCACATGATTATGAAATGATGCATGAAAAGTTCTCTTTATAAGCTATTACAGATTCATCAGTTCTTTAAAAAAACAACTTTTCAACAGCAAATGCTGGTTGCACCGCATTCCAATCCATGATCATATCTTTAAAAAAATGAAAGACATTATTCACTAGCCTAGTTCACTTACACCAAAACAGGCAATAGTTTAAAAAGTGGAGGTATTTCTGCAGTCACACTGTATGATGAAAATAATTTGTACAAAGAAATAATCTGTTTCTGACTTTCGTATTTGAGCAGAAAACTCAGCCTCAATCCAATAGATGTGTTTGAGAGGTTTACCTCCTACTAACAACCAGTATATAAAAACTACTATTGTACACCCCTGGTTCGTGCAAAATGAGATCATCCCATCTTCATTAACCTTTAGAGGAGAAGAAAGAACACAGATTAACAACAACCAACTGGATTACAGCAGTCGATCAGAGATGACTAGGGACCCAAAATGCCAGACATCATCTTAGGTTTTTTTTCATTCAACCAATAAGGACAGAAAACCACAGAGAAAATAAAATCAATAAAATAAAAAATTAAACAAATACTTTGGGTCTTGCTAGACAAGTGGAAAAAAAATGTGGACGTTGACCGTTAAATAACTTTTCTGTTATGAAATTAAATCCACTTCAAAACACCGTTTATTCAATCGCCTTTTTCAGTTCAGCGGAGAATGTATCCAATAAATTTAAATGTTTTAAAAGGACTAAGAAAAAATGTTACTGGTTGCAGTTTAACGTCATGAAAGACAGAATCAACATTTTGTCGAAAATTTTGTTTTGGTCCTCAAAATTCAGCCGCAGTAACAAAAGATAAAAAATAAAAGTGTAAAAGATAGTTAGAGAAAAGGAATTAGCAAGTCTAAAAAACGAGACAAACTCTACTTTAAAATTAACTATATTTATTTCAAATTTTAAACTACTCTACGGTTGCTGTGGGTTTGCACAAATTTTCCCGTGCAGTATCCGTTAACTATGAAAAAAACTTTAAAAAACATAAAACCAAACAAGACTAATTTACATACAAAATCACTTGCGAGAGCTAAAGTTCGTAATGCCCTTTTGTTTTAGGGGCCCTTATTTTTGGTTTTTGAGATGATGAGAACTGAATTTTACCTTTTCTCTCATTTATCTTCCATTCTCTCTCTT